>JAIUJO010000071.1:1839845-2534845 GCA_023846275.1 Vanilla planifolia | reverse complement strand
AGAGAGAAGATGAAGAGGAAAGAAGTAGAACAAAGAAGAAGAAAAGGAAGAAGAAGAAGAAGAAGAAGAAAGAAGAAGAATAAGAAGAACAAGATAAAAAAAGTAGTAGAAAGAAAAAATAGAAGACAAAAGGAAGAAGACAAAAGAAGATTAAGAAGAAGACGAAGAAGAAGAGAAAGAAGACGAAGACGAAGAAGAAGAAGAAGAAGAAGAAGAAGAAGAAGAAAGAAGAAAGAAGAAGAAGAAGAAGAAGAAGATCAAAGTAGAAGAAAGAAGAAAAAGAAACAAGATGAAGAAGAATGAACAAGAAGAACGATGAAGAAGAAAGAAGAAGCAGAAGAAAACAGAAGAAGAAAGAAGTAGTAGAAGGAAGAAGAAGAAGAAGAGAGAAGAAAAAGAAAGAAGATGAAATAGAAAGAAGAAGGCGAAGAAGAAGAACAAGAAGAAGAAAAAGAAGAAGAAAAAATAAGAAGAAAAAGGAGAAGAGAAAGAAGAAGACAAGGAGGAAGAAGAAGAAGAAGAAAGAAGAAGAAGGTAAAGAAGAAAGAGGAAGAAGAAGAAGAAGAAGTGGAAGAAGAAGAGGTGGAAGAAGAAGAAGACGAAAAAGAAAGGGGAAGATTAAGAAGAAGAAGAAAAAAGAAAAGAAGAAAAAGGAAGAAGAAGAAAGATGAAGAAGAAAGAAGAAAGGAGAAGAAAGATAAGGAAGAAAGAGGAAAGAAGAGGAAGAAGAAGAAGAAGAAGAAGAAAGAAGAAAAAGAAAAGAAGAAGTTGAAAGAATAAGAAAGAAAAATTTGAAAAAGAAGAAGAAGAAGAAGAAGAAGAAGACGAAGATGAAGAAGAAGGAAGAAGTAGGAGATAAAAGACGATGAAAAAGAAGAAGAAGAAGAAGAAGAAAGAAGAAGAAGAAGAAGAAGAACAAAGAAGAAGAAAAAGGAAGAAGACAAAAGAAGATTAAGAAGAAGAAGAAGAAGAAGAAGAAGAAGGAAGAAGAAGAAGAAGAAATAAGAAATAAGAAGAAGAAGAAGAAGAATAAAGAAGAAGAAGAAGAAGAGAAAAAGAAAGAAGATGAAAAAGAATGAACAAGAAAAACGATGCAGAAGAAAGAAGAAGAAGAAAACAAAAGAAGAAAGAAGTAGTAGTAGAAAGAAGAAGAAGAAGAGAGAAGAAAAAGAATGAAGATGAAAAGGAAAGAAGAAGGCGAAGAAGAAGAAGCGGAAGAAAAAGAAGAAGAAAAAAGAAGAAGAAAAAGGAGAAGAGAAAGGAAGAAGAGGAGGAAGAAGAAGAAGAAGAAAGAAGAAGAAGGTAAAGAAGAAAGAGGAAGAAGAAGAAGAAGAGGTGGAAGAAGAAGAAGACGAAAAAGAAAGGGGAAGATTAAGAAGAAGAAAAAAGAAAAGAAGAAAAAGGAAGAAGAAGAAAGATGAAGAAGAAAGAAGAATGGAGAAGAAAGAAGAGGAAGAAAGAGGAAAGAAGAGGAAGAAGAAGAAGAAGAAAGAAGAAGAAGAAAGAAGAAGGTTGAAAGAAGAAGAAAGAAGAATTTGAAAAAGAAGAAGAAGAAGAAGAAGAAGAAGATGAAGAAGAAGGAAGAAGTAGGAGATAAAAGACGATGAAGAAGAAGAAGAAGAAGAAGAAGAAGAAGACGGAAGATGAAGAAGAAGGAAGAAGTAGGAGATAAAAGACGATGAAAAGAAGAAGAAGAAGAAGAAGAAGAAAAGAAGAAGAAGAGAGAAGAAGAACAAAGAAGAAGAAAAAGGAAGAAGACAAAAGAAGATTAAGAAGAAGAAGAAGAAGAAGGAAGAAGAAGAAGAAGAAATAAGAAATAAGAAGAAGAAGAAGAAGAATAAAGAAGAAGAAGAAAGAAGAAAAAGAAAGAAGATGAAAAAGAATGAACAAGGAAAAAACGATGCAGAAGAAAGAAGAAGAAGAAAACAAAAGAAGAAAGAAGTAGTAGTAGAAAGAAGAAGAAGAAGAGAGAAGAAAAAGAATGAAGATGAAAAGGAAAGAAGAAGGCGAAGAAGAAGAAGAGGAAGAAAAAGAAGAAGAAAAAAGAAGAAGAAAAAGGAGAAGAGAAAGGAAGAAGAGGAGGAAGAAGAAGAAGAAGAAAGAAGAAGAAGGTAAAGAAGAAAGAGGAAGAAGAAGAAGAAGAGGTGGAAGAAGAAGAAGACGAAAAAGAAAGGGGAAGATTAAGAAGAAGAAAAAAGAAAAGAAGAAAAAGGAAGAAGAAGAAAGATGAAGAAGAAAGAAGAATGGAGAAGAAAAAAGAGGAAGAAAGAGGAAAGAAGAGGAAGAAGAAGAAGAAGAGAAAGAAGAAGAAGAAAGAAGAAGTTGAAAGAAGAAAGAAAGAAGAATTTGAAAAAGAAGAAGAAGAAGAAGAAGAAGAAGATGAAGAAGAAGGAAGAAGTAGGAGATAAAAGACGATGAAGAAGAAGAAGAAGAAGAAGAAGAAGAAGACGAAGATGAAGAAGAAGGAAGAAGTAGGAGATAAAAGACGATGAAAAAGAAGAAGAAGAAGAAGAAGAAAGAAGAAGAAGAAGAAGAAGAACAAAGAAGAAGAAAAAAGGGAAGAAGACAAAAGAAGATTAAGAAGAAGAAGAAGAAGAAGAAGAAGAAGAAGGAAGAAGAAGAAGAAGAAATAAGAAATAAGAAGAAGAAGAAGAAGAATAAAGAAGAAGAAGAAAGAAGAAAAAGAAAGAAGATGAAAAAGAATGAACAAGAAAAACGATGCAGAAGAAGAAGAAGAAGAAAACAAAAGAAGAAAGAAGTAGTAGTAGAAAGAAGAAGAAGAAGAGAGAAGAAAAAGAATGAAGATGAAAAGGAAAGAAGAAGGCGAAGAAGAAGAAGAGGAAGAAAAAGAAGAAGAAAAAAGAAGAAGAAAAAGGAGAAGAGAAAGGAAGAAGAGGAGGAAGAAGAAGAAGAAGAAAGAAGAAGAAGGTAAAGAAGAAAGAGGAAGAAGAAGAAGAAGAGGTGGAAGAAGAAGAAGACGAAAAAGAAAGGGGGAAGATTAAGAAGAAGAAAAAAGAAAAGAAGAAAAAGGAAGAAGAAGAAAGATGAAGAAGAAAGAAGAATGGAGAAGAAAGAAGAGGAAGAAAGAGGAAAGAAGAGGAAGAAGAAGAAGAAGAAAGAAGAAGAAGAAAGAAGAAGTTGAAAGAAGAAGAAAGAAGAATTTGAAAAAGAAGAAGAAGAAGAAGAAGAAGAAGATGAAGAAGAAGGAAGAAGTAGGAGATAAAAGACGATGAAGAAGAAGAAGAAGAAGAAGAAGAAGAAGAGAAGAAGAAGAAGAAGAAGAAGAACGAAGAAGGAAAAGGAAGATGGCAAAAGAAGATTAAGAAGAAGAAGAAGAAGAAGAAAGAAGAAGAAGAAGAAGAAGGAAGAAGAAGAAGAAGAAAGAAGAAATAAGAAGAAGAAGGAAGAAATAGAAGAAAGAAAAAGAAAAAGATGAAGAAGAATGAACAAGAAGAACGATGAAGAAGAAAGAAGAAGAAGAAGAAAACAGAAGAAAAAAGAAGTAGCAGAAGAAAGAAGAAGAATAAGAATAAGAAGACGAAGAAAAACAAAGTGGAAGAAGAAGAAGAATAAGAAACATGTAGAAGAAAAAGAAGAAAGAAGAACAAGAGGAGGAAGAACAACTAGAAGAAGTAGAAGATGAAGAAAGAAGAAGAAAGAAGAAGAAAAAGAAAGAAGAAGAAAGAAGAAGAAAGAAGAGTAAGAAGAAATATGAAGAAGAAGAAGGAGATAGAAGAAGAAGAAGAATGATAAAAAGAAAGAAGTGGAAGAAGAAGAAGAAGAAGAAGAAGAAGAAAGAAGAAGAAGAAATAAAAGATAGAAGAAGAAGAAGAAGATGAGGAGGAAGAAGAAGAGGAAGAAAAAGAAAGAAGAAGATGAAGAAGAAGAAGAAGAAGAAGAAGAAGAAGAATAAGAAAGAAGGAAAAGAAAAAAGAAAGAAGAAGAAAGATGAAGAAGAATGTAGAAAGGAAAAGAAAGAAGAAAGAGGAAAGAAGAGAAAAAAGAAGAAGAAGAAGAAGAAGAAGAAGAATAAGAAGAAGAAGAAAAAAGTAGATAAAAGAAAATGAAGAAAGAAGAAGAAGAAAGAAGATGAAGAAGAAAAAAGAAGAAGAAGAAGAAAAAGAACGAAGAAGAAGAAGAAGAAAAAGAAGGAGGAGGAGGAGGAGGAGGAAGAAGAAGAAGAAAGAAGAAGATGAAAGAAGAAGAAGAAGAAGAAGAAGAAGAGGTTGATGTTGAAAGAAGAAGAAGAAGGAGAAGAAAAAGAAGAAGAAAAAACAAGAATAAGAAGAAATAGAAGAAGAAGAAGAAGAAGAAAGAATAAAAAGAAAGAAGAAAGTAGAAGAATGAAGAAGAAAGAAGAAAGGAGAAGAAAGAAGAAGAAGAAGAAATAGGAAAGAAGAAAAGGAGGAAAAAGAAGAAGAAGATGAAGAAGAAGAGGAAAAAGATGAAGAAGAAGAAGAAGATGAAGAAGAAGAGAGAGAAGAAGAATAAAAAGAAGTAGAAGAAGAAGAAGGGGAAGAAGAAGAGGAAGAGAAAGAAGAAGTAGAGGAGGAAGAAGAAGAAGAAGAAGAAGAAGAAGAAAGAAGAACAAGAAAAAGAAAAAGAAAGAATTAGGAGAAAAAAAGAAGGAGAAAAAGGAGAAGAAGATAGAATAATAATAATAATAATAATAATAATAATAATAATAATAATAATGAGAAAGAAGAGGAGGAAAAAAGAAGAAGAAGAGTGAAGAAGAATAAGAAGAAGAAGAGTGAAGAAGAAGAAGGAGAAAGAAGAATAAGAAAGAAGAAGAAAAAGAAATAAGACGAAGATTAAAGAAGAAGAAGAAAAAAGAAGAAGAAAGAAGAAGAAGAATGAAGAAGAAGAAAGAAGAAGTAGAATGAAGAAGAAGAAAAAAAAAAAAGAAGAAGAACAAGAAGAACAAGAAGAAAGATGATGATGAAGAAGAAGAAACCAAAGAAGAAGAAGAAGGAGAAGACGAAGAAAAAATAATAAGAAGAAAAAAGAAGAAGAATGAAGAACATGAAGAAAGAAGAAGAAGAAAGAAGATGAAAAAGAAAGAAGATGGGGAAGAAGAAGAAAAAGAAAGAAGAAGAAGAAAGAGAAGTAGAAAGAAGAGGAGGAGGAGGAAGAAGAAGAAGAAGAAAGAAGAAGAAGATAAAGAAGAAAGAGGAAGAACAAGAAGAAGAAGAGGAAGCAAAAGAAGAAGAAAAAGAAAGAAGAAGAATAAGAAGAAGAAAAAGAAGAAAGAAAAAAAAAAGAAAAAGGAAAGATGAAGAAAGATGAAGAAAGATGAAGAAGAAAGAAGGAGAAGAAAGAGAAAAGAAAAGGAGGAGGAAGAAGAAGAAGAATTGGAAGAAGAAGATTAAAAGGAAGAAGAAGAAGAAGAATAAGAAAGAAGTATATGAAAGAAGAAGAAGAAGAAGAAAAAGACAAAAGAGGAAGAAGAAGAAGAAAGAAGAAGAAGAAGAAGAAGAAAAAGAAGAAGAAGAAGAAGAAGAAGAAGAAGAAGAAGAAGAAGTTGATGATGAAAGAAGAAAGAAGAAGAAAAAGGAGAAGAAAAAGAAGAAAGAAGAAGAAGAAGAAGAACAAAGAAGAAGAAGAAATAAGATGAAGAAGAAAAAAGAAGAAGAAGAAGAACAACAAAAAGAAGAAGAAGAAGAAGAAGAAGAAGAAGGAAGAAGAAGAAGAAGAAGAAGAAGAAGAAGATGAAGAAGAAAGAAGAAGAAGAAGAAGAAGAAGAAGAAGAAGAAGAAGAAGAAGAAAGAAGAAGAAAGAAGAAGAAGAAGAAGAAGAAGAAAGAAGAAGAAAGAAGAAAGAGGAAAGAAGAGGATGAAAAAGAAGAAGAAGATGAAGTAGAAGAGGGAAAAAAGAAAAAGAGGTAAAAGAAGAAGATGAGGAAGAAGAAGAAGAAGAAGAATAAGAAGTAGAAGAAAGAAGAAGAAAAATAAAAAGAAAGAATTAGAAGAAGAAAGAAGGAGAACAAGGAAAAGATGATAAAATAGTAATAATAATAATCATAATAATAATAATAATAATAATAATAATAAAAATAATAATAAAGAGAAAGAAAAAAGTTGAAGAAGAATGAAGAAGAAGAAAAAGAAGAAGAAGATAGAAGAAGAATAAGAAAGAAGCAGAAGAAAGAAGAAGAAAGAAGAAGAGAAAAGAAGAAAAAAGAAAGAAGAAGAAGAAGAAGAAGAAAGAAGAAGTAGAACAACAAGAAGAAGAAAGCATAAGAAGAAGAAGAAGAAGAAAGAAGAAGAAGAAGAAGAAGACGAAAGAAGAAGAAGAAGAAGAAGAAGAAGAATAAGAAGAAGAAGTAGAAGAAGTAAGAAGAAGAAGAAGAAAGAAGAGGAAGAAAGAAGAAGAAGAATGAAAAAGAAGAAGAAGAAAGAAGAAGAGGTAGAAAGAAGAAGAAGAAGAAAGAAGAAGAAGAAGGAGAAGAGGAAGAAAGAAGAAGTAGAAACAAGAAGAAGAAAGAAGAAGAAGAAAGAAGAAGAAGAAGAAGAATGAAGAAGAACAAGAAAAAGAAGGAGAAGTGGGATTAGAAGAAAGAAGATTAAGAAAAAAGAAGAAAGAAAAAGTAGAAAGAAGTAGGAGAAAAAAGAAGATGAAGATGGGGAAGAAGAAAGAAGAAGAAGAAGAAGAAATAGAAGAAAAAGAAGAAGAAGAAAGAGGAAAAAGAAGAAAGAAGAAGAAAGAAGAAGAAAGAAGAAATATGTAGAAGAAAGAAGAAAGAAGAAAGAAAAAGAAGAAGAATAAGAAAGTAGTAGAAGAAGAAGATGAAGACGGAAGAAGAAGGAGAAGAAGAAGAAGAAGAACAAGAAAGAAGAAGAAGAAGAAGAAGAAAGAAGAAGAAGAAAGTAGAAGAACTGTAGTCGACCAATGAAGTCGAATGAGATAACTACCATTTGATCAATCAATGGGCTGCAGCAGAAGTACTAACTGTTTGATCAACTTATCAAATATACAAATGGATCGATTAAGATCACTGTTTAACGACAGAGTTGATCTCCCCTGTATGATCATGAAAATCCATGATCAGGCGGTTCTTTGTATAGTTGGATTTTGATGGAGACTGTCATTAGGGACTTAGGTTCACAGTAAGAGAGAGGAAACTTGTTTGGTCTTTATTTGCATTTGCCGGGGTCTAACCTAATAACCTAATATTTTTTGGCTTTTAATTTGTGCCTTCTTGATTTAACCTGGGTGGACTCGTGTCTTATGAGTTTTTCTATGTTTGACTCATCCTACACTTATATTTGATTTCAATGCTTCCTGGATTGATCCAATGCCTTTCCTCATCTAGTTCAAGATTTTGCCTTGTACTAGAATAAGCCATACTGATCTGTATCTGACAATTTTTCCTTACTCTATGCTCATGCTTAAGCCCAACCTAAGACTTTTTCATCTGGACAAAATTTGATATGTGGCATAAATTTTTTTTTATTTATTTAATTACACTAATATTTGGTTTTAATACATGCCAGTTCGATCCAATGCCTTCCATATCCATTTAAGGAATTCTCTATGAACTAAAATAGGTCGACCCAAGCTACAGCTCAGCTTCAGACTTCTACATTCAAGCACATCTTGGGATGTGGAATAATAGCTTTTAATTTATTTTATGATGAAAATTTTAATAAAATAAAATTTTGATGTAGTCATGAATTAAAAATCAACGTAGCACAAAATCTAATAAAAATACAAATGTCCTATGCTTGGGCTTACGCTTCACTCAAAGTTGATGCGAATGACTTTAAAAATTGAAATTTACTGAACCCTCAAAGGTGCTTTGAAGACCGCTAGCTCACCATGTTCAAAATGTTCAACTTATTCTTTTTGAAATATTCTTTAAATATGTATAATATTCTAGAATGTTAAAAAACTTTAGATAGTATTAATATTTTTTATTATTATATAATATATTTTATTAACTTATTATATTTAATAATTATTATAAGTTTAATTTTTATAATTTAATGTTTAATTAACAATTTCTTTTACTTTTTTTTATCTCAATACATGCAGATTCTCTTACTTCCATCTCTCTCTTATTATCATTCATTGTTTTTCTCTTCATTCTCTATTATCTTAAGTTTTTTTGCTTCTCTTTCTCCTCAATCCTTCACCACTTTCTAATTTGTCTTTCTTTTTCTTAATTATTTATTGTTCTTATCTCTTCTATATTCTCTCTTTTCTTTTTCACTTTATTAAATTATCTATTATTTCTGTCAATTATTATTTTCTTTTTTATTTTTCTCTTATCAATCAATATTTTTATCTCTCTTACAAAATATTTAGCGTCAACTCTAATATCTTTTTTTAGCCCATCAATTAGCAATATTAAAAAGATGACTCACGTTACATTGTTTAATGTATAATATATATGATAATTATATTTTTATTATTTATATTTGTTACATAATTTAATTTTTTATTTATAAGAATGACAATATGTTTAACAAACTATATTTTTTACTATTTAATTAATTTTTTTAATTATTAAGTTTAAATAAAATTGAATGAACTAATAGTTAAAATACATTCTTTTAATATTTGAAAATTTTTGAAAGTAATATTGAACATAAAAACTTATTTAATTTTAATTAAATATTAAAAATTATTAACTTATTATATTTAATAAATATTTTAAGTCCAGTTAGTAAAATTGAATATTTATTCAATTATTTATCTCATTTTTCTCTTAATCTCAATTTGTCTAATATTCTTTCACTTCATTCTCCGTGTTATTATCATTCTTTATCTCTGTATATTATTTTGGCCTCTCTTTTTTTTCTATTCTTCTTCACTTTATCATTTCTCTCTCTCATTCCTTTATTCTCTGTCTCCTCTATATTTTTTATTTTCTTTTCTTCTACATGAAATCATCTCTCATCTCTATGTATTATTATTTTTTTCTCTATTTTGTTCTTATCAATCTCTGTGTTTCTCTCTTTCTTATAGAATAGTTATCTCTTATTCTATTATTTCTTTTTTTAGCCCATCAATTAATATTATCTAGAAACTCTCTTATTTATATAGTTTAAAAAACAATATTTATGACAAATATATATTTTATTATTTATATTTGTTACATAATTTAATTTGTTATTTATAAAAATGACAACTTAATTGATCAAAACATTATATGTTAACATCTAGGTTACTAAAAATTATTGTTTATTTAATTTTTTATTAATTTATTTAAATAAAATATTGATATTAGAATATATAATAACATATATAAAAGGCATAAATTTTTTAGAAGTGCATATTTATTTGAAAATGATTGTGTGAATGCTAAAAGTACGTGAATTATTAGTTCCAATTATTTTTACTTATTTTATTATTATATTTATTTTCTTATTATATTTATTTTCAAAAGCTCGTTATAAAAAAATTTATATTTATATGAAATTATAATTTTAAAAAATAATAACTTATAATTTTTATAAAGAAAATAAAATTCAAATGTTACACAAAATTATAGCATTCTAGATCATTCGTTTAATCAACAAAAAAAACTCCTTACTAGGTTTTGCTAATTTTTTTGCTTACCTGATGCTCAGGCTTAAGCTCTGTTGTAGACTTTTGTATTTGGGCACTACTTGGGATATCACCTAAAATTTTTTTATTTATTGTATTGTGAAAAATTTATTTGAACTATTTTTTTTTTGATGTAATCAAGATTAAACAATCAACCTAATAAAAACTTTAGAAAAAGTGCAAAGGCATTATTTTCTCTCTTTTCTATTTTTTATTTATATGAAATAAATGTACCTTAAAATCAACAAGCTAACATTCTATTTTATTATAAAATAAAATATCATCATAGCTAATGTGCATGTCTTCAATCTTTTAAGCTTGTTGAACACTCCAAGATGCTTTGATGATTACTAGTTCACCAAGTTCAAAGTGCATATCTTATTTTTACGTGTAAACCGATTTCAATAAAAGGTTAAACTTAATGGCTTGACCCATGAAAACTTGGGTGATCCAACACATATGTTTGATAATTTAGAAAAATTTAGAAATGATTAATTATCTTGAAGACAATTATCACACAATTATGATATTTAGTGATTTATATGCATGTGTGACCACACCAATATTATAAAACTGGAACTCTTTAAGACTCAAATATTAAGCATGCTTAGGCAAGAGTAATATCGGGATGGGTGACCTCTTATGAAGTCCTGTATTCTACTTATTTTTTCCATAGCATTCGTATTTCTAGTGAAGGACAATTGATTTTAATAACATGTTAAAGGTAGATTATAATTAACATTTTAGCATTTAATTATTATTAATAACATTTTAACATATTTGTTAAATTTATAAAATAATAAATATGACACATCATATGACATAATAAAATAATAAATTTAATAGAGTTTAAGTTTATAATAAACTAGAATTAATTTAAGTTTATAATAATAATTTGTAACATGTGTAGAATTTATTAATTGTAGAAATATATATTATAGAATATTAGAAATTGAAAACTATATCATTAATATTAAATTATTATTTTATTTATTATTGATATTACATCATATAATGATAATAAAATAATATTAAATTAATACTAAAAATATTCTTTAAATATTTGTAATATTTTAAAATAATTAAAGACCTTAAATTATTTTTGTATTTTATTATGATTAAATATTATATATGACTAACTTGTTATATTTAATAAATATTAAAATTTAAACATTAAAATTTAACATTAATTTGGTTATTTCTCACTTTATCTCAATATCTCAAATTATTTCATATACTTCTGTCTCTTATTATCATGCTATTATTGATTCTTTTATTTTTTTTATCTTTTTGTATATTGTTTTTGGCTTCTCTTACAATTATCCTTGTCTACTTTCTCTTTTCTCTCTCTTTAATTTTTTTAATTTTTTTTATCTCTTATATGTTTTCTTTTTTTTCACTTCATTAAATCATCTATCATCTCTCTGTGTGCTATTTCCTCTCGATATTACTCTTATCAATCCATGAATTTCTCTTATGTAGAATAGTTTTGTTTGCTTTTATTTTCTTTTTTCTAGTTGTCAATTAACAATATTTTAAAAATCTCTTATGTTGCAAATTTTAATGTATAATATTTATGATACATATATATTTTATCATTTATAATTATTATGTAATTAAAATTTTTATTTATAAGAATGATAACATAAAATAAGAAAATCTTATGTGTTAATATCTACATGATAAAAAGTAATAGTTCATGCAAGTTTCATTATTAATTCTAAATAATATTTTTATATTAGAATATATTATTGCATATATAAAAAGGAAAAGTAATTTTTATAGGTGCATTTGCTTAATAATTTATAAAGTTTTAGAAATAGTTCACCATCTTTAGGATAATTATAAAAAAACTATGATTATTTTCCTTTTTATGAATGTGTAAGCACACTAGCATAATAACAATAGATGTCATTAAAGCTTGAAAGTTAAGCATGTTTGGGTGAGAGAAGTATTTGGATGGCTGACCTCTAAAGAAATCCTTATGTTGCATCAATTTGTCATGGCATTTTTTATTCTAATGAACAATAATTAATTTTTCTAACACTTTAATATTAAAAAAATAAATTATTATCAATCATAGTTTATAATTAGTATTTTAGAAACTAATCACAAATAATAACTTTTTGACATTATTATTAATTTGATTTTAATAATAAAAATGAACATCATATTATATAATAAAATAATAATTTTAACATAGATTAAAATTGAGCAAAATAAGTTATTTCAATTATAATAAATTACAATGAACTTATATTTATATTATTAAATATATGTTTTGTATAAAAGTTTTAAATATAATAAAAATTTATTATAAAATATTAGAAATAAAAAATTATATATTTAATATTAAATATTATTTATATTTGTCATCTATATTACATCATATAAGGAAAATATTTAGAATAATTATTTTATTTATTATTTAATGATATTTTTAAATTAATATAAGAATAAAATAATATTAAATGAATAGTTAGAATATTCTTTTAATATTTGTAATATTCTTAATCAGTAATAATTTTCAAATATTTTTTCTTTTATTATTGTTAAATGTTATAGTTTTTTAACTAATAATATTTCATAAATATTATCAATTTAATTTTCTAAATTTAATGCTTATTTAGTTATTTCTCTCACTTTTTTTACTTTATCTTAATGTCACTCATATTATCTCACTTTCTTTTTTTCATAGTATCTTTCTTTTATTTGTTTATTTATTCTCTATCTTCTTATATTCATCTTAGTATCTCTCTTCTCTATCTTTTTCTATTTTTTTTATTTCTCTCTCTTTCATTTATTTTTTTTCTATCTATTACCTTTATGTTCTTTCTTTTTTTCTCTTCATTAAATTATCTGTCATCTCACCCTCTATTACTATTTCTTTCTTTTTTTCCTCTTATTAATCCATGTCTTTTTCCTCTCTCTTGTAAAATAGTTATCTCCATCTTCATTATCTTTTTTTTAGCTTATTAATTAAAAATATTAAAGAAATTTCTCATGTTATATTTTTTTATTTATAATATTTGTTAGAAAAATATATTTTATTATTTAAAATATTTTTCATAATTTAAGTTTTTATTTATAAGAATGATAACGATAGAATAAAAGTTTATGTACTAATCTATATATTCCTTAAAATAGTATTTTAATTAATTTTTCTTAATTAAATTTAATTACAATATTGATATTATATTATATTGTGACATATATATATATATAAGCATTAATTTTTTTGAAAAGTACATATGCTTCATAATTTAGAAAATTTGAGAAAATAGCTCAATATCATCTAGACAGTTATCACAAAACTGTGATGTTGTCTTTTATATGCATGTGTGACAACACAAACATTATAGTGTTCGATCTCATTCAAACTACAAATTTAAGCAAGCTTGGGTGCTTAATATTGTGATGGGTGACCTCTTGAGAAGACTTCGTGTTACACATTTTTTCTTCATAGCACTCTTTTTTCTAATTAACGACAATTCATTTTAATAACATGATAATTTTAAAAAAATAAATTGTTATAAATGATAGTTTATAATTACTTCTTAATGATTAATTATTAACAATAATTTTCTAATATTATTAGTAGTTTCACATAATAATAAATATAATACATTAGATGATATAATAAAATAGTAGTTTAATATAGTTTAATATCAAGCAAAATAACTTATATTTGTTATATTAAAATAAAATTAATTTATGTTTATAATAGCATATATATAGTGGGTATATAAATTTTTAAATATAATAATATTATATTATTGATTATAAGAAATCTAGAATTATATTATTAATAATAATATTATTTATATTTATTATCTATATTATGTCATATTATGATAATATATTAGAATAACTATATTATTTATTATTTGATTAAAATTTTTAATTTATGTATGAAAAAAATAATATAATATTAATAACAAAATATTCTTTAAATATTTACAATATTCCAAAACAATATTAATCTTCAAATATTTTTTTATATTAGAATAAATGTTTTTTAAAAGTTCATATGCTTGATAATTTTTCTACATTTAGAAATGACTCATTATCTTCAACATAATAGTTACACAACTATGATTTTTTGTTGTATATTTGCATTCATGACCACACGAGCAATATGGCACTAGATCTTATTAGAACTCAAAAGTTAAGCTTGCTTGGGTGAGATTAGCATTGGGATAGGTTAACTATTGAGAAGTATAAATCTTACAAATAATTTTTAATATTCTTTTTTCAAATGAATGATAACTTATTTTAATAACATATTAATATTAAAAACATAAAAAATTACAAGTGATAATTATTAATGACTATTTTGGTACCTAATTATTCCGAATAACTTTATAATAGTATTATCAATTTTATATAATAATAAAAATAGCACAACATTAGATATAGTAAAATAAAAACTTTAATTAATTTCATATATTTCAAATTAAATTTTATGAATTATAATAAATTAAATAAATTGTAATAAATTATAATTAATTTATATTTCTAATAATATATATAAGATGTGCATAAAACTTTTTAGGTTTCAAATTGTGTCAATAATTAAAATATTATTTATTACGTATATTATATCATATAATAAATATATTAGAATAATTATATTTGTTTTATTATATAACAAATTTTCTAAATTTTAAGCACAAATAAAATTTTTTTAAATATATGTTAAAATACTCTTTAAATATTTGAAATATTTTGAAAATAAAAATAAACCTAAAATATGTTTTATATTTTATTATTATTACATATTATATATTATTAAATTATTATATTTAATAAATAAAATTAGTTTAATCGTTAATATTTGACTTTTATTTAATTAATTTTCTTACTTTTTTCTCTTTATATTAATGTCTATCACACTCTCTCACATCCTTCTCTACTATTCTTATTATATATTTTATCTATATTCTCTATCTCATCATTCTTTTTCTTAGTCTCTCTCTACTTTGTCCTTCTCTACTTTATTAACTCTCTCTTTTTGATTTATTTATTTATCTCTCTATTTCATTTATGTTCTGTCCTCCCTTTTCATCTTTATTATAACGTGTCTCACCTCTATCTTTTATTATTTCTCTCCCTTTTTTCTCTTATCAATCTATATATTTCTTTCCCTATTATAAAATAGTTATCTCTATCTTCATTATCTTTTTTGAGCTCATCAATTAATAGTATATCAAAAATCTCTCATATTACATAGTTAAATATATACTTTTTATGATAAATATATATTTTATTTTTTATATTTATTACACATTTATAATTTATTTATTTATTTATTAAAATGGTAACATAAAAGATCATAGTCATAGATATTAATGTATGTCTATTAAAATTGTATTTATGTTATTTTTAATTAATTTTATATAAATAAAAAATATATATTAGAATATATTATGATATATATATTAGGCATTTGTTTTTTAAAATTACATATTAAAGTAAAAATGAGTGTGTTAATCTCATAAAATGTGGTGAAGTATTGTTTTAAATAATTTTAGCTAATTTGTTTACTATATTTAATTCAAAAAGTTTGTTATAAAAATTATTTTATGTTTATTAAAAACTTTTATTTGTTTGATTGGCTTATGAAATGGATGGCTTGAATAATTGAGATCGTTGTTTAAAGGCCTTCGTTGATCTTTATCATGCAATCAAAAAAATGCTTGATTGGATGGTGTTGAGCATTGCTAGTTTTGGATGTAGGTAGTCATAAGGGACATAGTCCCACATACATGAGTGGAAATGTATTTGGTAATTATAAGCATTCGCCCAAGAAGAACTACCTAACCCAATATTAACTACCTCCCCATATTTATGCTAGGGATTTAATCACTTGTTATGGATTTTGTTTTCTTCCTGACATAATGGTTGTGCTTAAGCTTTGTCAAGATAATTATATTTGGGAATAGCTTTGGATGTGGCATAAAAGTTTTCTATTTATTTTATTTTGAAATTTAATTAGAATTATTTTTTTATGTAAGCAAGATTTAGTAATGAACCTGACCTAAAATTTGGCAAAAATACAAAAGTATGACTTCACCAAAGAAAGAATTATTCAAAAAAATGATTATGTTAAATCCATGAATAATTTAAGTAGGCTTTGAACCATGAAAAGAATTGAGAGATTAAAAAATTAAATAATACTCATTTATTTTCAGATTCTTTTATAGAATAGTTTATAAAAATTTTTTTTATAATAAATTGTTATTAATGACATTATAATGTTATTTTAAATTTCATATAATAATAATAATAATATTACACATCAAATGTATAAAAAACAATAACTTTATAGTTCAATATTGAGTAAAATAATTTATAACATATAGATTATTTAGAATTAATTTTATATTGAAATTATATATATATATATATATATATATATATATATATATATATATATATATATATATATATATATATATATATAAATGTTGCATATAGAGTTTTTTTAAATATAGTAATACTACGTTATAGCATATTAGAAATCTAAAGTTATGACATTAACATTGGTTAGTATTTATAATTATTATCTATATAACATAATATAAAGATAATATATTAGAATATTTTTTTTTATTTAATTAAATTTTTAAATTTCAAGTATAAAAAATAATATTAATAGTTAAAATATTCTTTAAATATATGTAATATTCTAAAATAATAATAAACCTCAAGTATTATTTATATTTTATTATAATAAAATATTATATATGATTAACTTGTTTGTTTAATAATTATTATAAGTTTAACTATTAAAATTTAACTTTTTTTAATTATTTCTCTCATTTTTTTTTACTATCTCAATGTCTCATATTCTCTCACTTCTTACTCTGTCCAATTATCATTGTCTTATTTGTCTCTTTATTCTCATTTTATATTTTTCTTGCCCTCAAACTCTCTTTTATTATTCTTTACTTTCTCATTATTAGAGAAATTATATTATTTATCATTTAATTAACCTTTTAAAGATTAAGTGTTAATAAAATAATATAATATTAATAGTAAAAATATTCTTCAAACATTTATAATATATTAAAATAATAATAATAATATATTTTATATTTTTAATTTTATAAAATAGTATATAATATTAAAATAGTATATTTAATAAATATTATAAGTTTAATTTTCAAGATTTAGCTTTTATTTACCTATTTGTCTCCCTTTTTTCTCTTTATCTTAAACTCACACATTCTGTCACCTTTTGCTCTCTTTTTGCTATGTTATCTATCTTCTTATATTTTTCTTCGTTTTAAGCTCTCCTCTATCATTCTTTACTTCTTAGTTGTCTTCCACTTTCATATTTTTATTTTTTCTCTTTTATCTCATTTATGTTCTTTATACTTTTCCTTTTTAATAAATCATCACTCATTAACCTTTATTATTATTTTTTTCTATTTTGGTCTTATCATGTTTCAACTTTGTTTGTCTCTTGCATAATACTTATTTCTCTCTCCATTGTTGCTTTGTAAAACTATCAATTAATAATATTTGGCAAATCACTCATGTTGTATAGTTTAATATAATGCTTAAGATAAATATTTATTTAAGTAATTTAATTTTTAAATTATAAAAATGATAACATAATGGAAGAAAATCTTATGTATAATTGTATAAATTATAATAAATGAAAAATTATGTAATTTTTTTAATTTCTTTTATATAAGTAAAATAATGAGATTAAAATCTTTTATAATATATATAATAAGAATAATTTTATTTAAAAGCGTATATGCTTGTTAATTTTAAAAATTTTAGAAATAGTTCATTATCTTCTACATACTAATCAAACAACTATGATTTTTAATATTGTATGCTTGTTTGATCACACGAGCATTGTGGCACTAGATTTAATTACAACTCCAAAGTTACGCATGTTTTGTTGAGTGGTAATGCAATTGGTGACCTCTTAAGAAGTAGTCTTATTGTAAATATTTTTTCATATTAGTTTTTCTAATGAAGGACAATTAAGTTTAATAGCCTGATAATGTTAAAAAATTTAATATTTTTAAATGATAGTTTATAAATATAATTTTTAAATTAATATTAAAAAATAATTTTGTAAAATAATTTTTATTTTTATATAATAATAAAAGTTTAAATCCAGTAATATAATAAAATAATAAATTCAACATAACATAATTATTGGTAAAATAACTTATATTAATTATAATAAATTAGAATAAATTAATATATATATATATATATATATATATAGATGATGCGTATAGAATTTTTATTATCTATAAGACAATAATCACATAACTATTATTTTTATTCAAGAATAACATAAATTTTTAAAGAATGTTTTTGCTATAAATTTAATATTATTTTATTCTTAAATTAGTTTTAAAATTTACTTAAATATTAAATAAGGTAATTATTCTAGTATATTATCTTTATATGATATAATATAGATAATAAATATAAATAATATTTAACATTAATGATATAATTTTTTATTTCTAAAACTTTGTAATATAAAAAATTCTATACTCAACATATTTATACATGGAAGAATATAAATTAATTCCAATTTATTTTATTAGATATAAGTTATTTTTGTAAATATGAAACTATATTAAAGTTTTTATTTTATTCTATCAAATGATTTTTAATATTTATAATTATATGTAATTGATAATAATGCTATAAATTTATTATTAAATATTAATTAATAAAATAATTACTATATGCTATCATTTGTTATAATTTAATTTTTTAACATTAATTTGTTATTAAGAGAAATTGTCATTAATTAGAAAACGAAATACAATGAAAAATAGGAGGAACATGAAGACTTCTCAAGGGGTTATCCATACCAACACCACTCTCACCAAAACATGCTTAAGTTTGGGTTTTAATGAGATCGAGTGTTATAATGCCGGTGTGAGTGCACATGCATATGCACTTTATAAATTATCAAGCATATGTATTTTCAAAAAAAATTATCCTTACTATATAAATCATAAAATATCCTAATATCAATATTTTGTTTACAAAAAATTAAGAAAACAATTCATAAAATATTACTTTTGATATTGTAGACATATATGTATAAGATTTTCTTCCATTATGTTACCATTCTATTAATTTTAAAATTAAATTACATAATAAATCTAAATGATAAAGTATACATTTTTCATAAATATTACATGATATATTCTGCAACTTAAGAAATTTTTTAAATAGTGCTATGCGATGGCTAAAAAATAGATAATGGAATTTGAGATAACTATTTTATAAGAGAAAAAGTCATGTTTTGATAAGAGAAAAATAGAGAGAATAATTATAATAGAGAGAGAAACAAAACATGATTTAATGGTGAAAAAAAAGAGAACATAGAAGTATTAGAGAGAATAAATAAATAAGTAAAAATGAGAGGGAAATGAGTGGAGAAGGTTGGATGTGATAAAGAGCTATGAAGAATATAAGAAGGTAGAGAATGAAGAAACAAATAAGAGAACAATATTAAGAGAGAGAAGGAAGTGAGAATTTGAGAGAGAATAAGATTAAAAGAAAAGTGAGAGTAATAATAAAATAAAAATTAAATATTAATAATTAAATCTATAACATTTGTTAATAAAAGAAGTTAGTCATATATAATGTCTAACACTAATAAAATATAAAAAATATTTTAGGTTTATTATTATTTTTTAATATCTCAAACTTTTAAAGAATATTTTTAGTATTAAATTAAAATTATTTTATTTATACTTAAATCAAAAAAAATTATTAAAGAATAAATAATATAATTATTTTAATTTATTATCTTTATATGACCTATTATAGATAATTTGTATAAATAATATTTAATATTAAAGCTATAATTTTAAATTTCTAATATTTTATAATATAATAGTAGTACTTTTAAGAAATTCTATACACATCATGTATATATACGTTATAAACACAAATTAATTCTAATTAATTATAACTAACATAACTTTTTTTGCTTAATATTAAACTATATTAAGGTTATTATTTTATTATATCATTTCATGTACCATATTTATTATTATTTGAGTTTAATAATAATATTATAAATTTATTATTGGCAATTAATTTCTAAAATTGTAATTGTAAACTATCACTTATAATAATTTAATTTTTTAACATTAACATGTCATTAAAATATATTGTCATTGTTTAGAAAAAGGATTATCATGAAAAAAACATATGCAACATAAAGACAGAGACCTTTCAAGAGGCACTCATCCCAATACTAGACTTACAAAAGAAAGCTTAACTTTGATGTTCTAATAAGATCTAATGTTATAATACTGGTGTATTCACACATGCATAAAAAAAATAAAATCATATTTGTGTAAATATTGACTTAAAAGATAATGAACCATTTTCTAAAATTTTCCTAACTAAAAGCATAGGAACTTTTTAAAAAATTTATGCTTATTTATATATGTGATAATATATCCCGATAACAATATTTTGTTTCTATAAAATTAATAAACTAATACGTAAACTATTTTTTTTGATATCGTAAACATTAATACATAAGACTTTCTTCTATTATGTTATCTCTATCATAAACAAAAAATTAAATATTATAACAAATACAAAAAAATAAAAATTTATGTAAGTATTAAATAATAAATAATTACACATGATGGATTTCTTTAATATTATCAATTGATTGTTGAAAAAAGATAATAGAGATGGAGTTAACTATTATACATGAGGGAGAGAAAGACATAGATTGAGAATAGAAAAATAAAGAAAAAATAGTAATAGATAAAAAGATGAGAGATGCTTTAACTAAGAAAAAAAGAGAACATATAAGGGGACAAAAATGAAGAGAAATTATTGAATTGCAATAAGAAAGGGAAGGCAGTGAGAGAATGGGAGAGGTATTGAAATAAAGAGAAAAAATTAAGAAAAAAATTAAACAAAATTAAATCTTAAAAATCAAACTTATAATATTTATTAAATATCGTTGTTATTCATATATAATATTTAATGATAATAAAATAGTAAAAATGTTTTAGGTTTATTATTATTTTTTAACATTAAAAATATTTAAACAATATTGTTATTTCAAACTTAATATTATTTTATTCATATATTAGTAAAAAATGTTTATTAAAAAATAATATAATTATCCTATAATATTATGATTATATGATGGAATATAGATAATAAAGATAAATAATATTTAATATTAATGATATAGTTATAGATTTCAAATATTCTATATTATAATTTTATGATATTAAAAGTATTTTATATAGAATATATATATACTATTATAAATACAAAAAATTCGTAATAATTCTAATTGATATAAGTTATTTTACCTTGTAATAAACTATATTAAAGTTCTAATTTCATTATGTCATACATTATGCAATATTTACTGTTATATAAAATTTATAATAATTTTAAAAATTTATTATGAATAATAAATTACTAAAATATAATTACAAACTATAATTTACAATAATTTAATTTCTTAACATTAACATGTTAGTGAAATAAATTATGATTCAATAAATAAAAGGTGTAACATTACAAATTCTCATGGTGTCACTCACCCCAATACTTCTCTCACTCAAGAATGCTTAAATTTTGAGCTCTAAAAATATCCAATTATAAATTGTGGGCTGGCTGCACACGCATGTAAAAGAAAAATGACCAAAACTATTTGATTATTATCTTGATGGTAATATGAAATCTATAATAAAAACATTCTAAAAATATTTGTGATATTCTAAAATTAAAATAACCTTCAAATATTTTTAATATTTTATTATTGTTCATTATTTTATATGATTAACTAATTATATTTAATAAATATTACAATATTAAATTTTAAGATTTAACTTTAATTTGATCATTTTTCTTGCCTTTTTTCTTTATCTCAATGTGTTTTTTATTCCATCGCTGCTTTTATCTTAATATCATTATCTTAGCTATGTTATTATTCTTTACCTGTTTGTATTCTTCTTGGCCTCTTTTGCACCTCTATTTAGATCTACTGTCTTATTTCTCTCTTTTTCACTTATTTTATTTATTTTTTTTATCTCCTCTATATTCACTTTTTCTTATCTGTTTTAATAAATTATCTCTCATCTCTCTACTATTTTCCTCTTTTTGCTCTTATCAATCTCTAACTTTCTCTTACAAAATAGTAATTCCCATCTACATTTTGTCGTATTAAACCCATTAATTATCCATATTTTAGAAATTTCTTGTGTTTGTTCAGTTTAATATATATTATTTATGACAAATAAATAATTTATTACTTGTTATTTTTTTTTTATTATTTTTATTTATAAGAATGATAATAACACAGTTGAATAAAATCCTATGCATTGAGGTTTAATTTTTTAAAAATAATGGTTTACAAATTTTTTTTAATAATTTCTTTTAAATTAAATATTAACATCAGATTATATTATGATTCATATAATATGCATAATTTTTTTTTAAAAGTGCATATGCTTTATTATGAAAAATCTAAATAATGGTTCATTATTTTTAAGATAATAATCACACAACTATGATTTTTTGACTTCTCTATGAACATGAAACCACAAAAACATTATAGCATTGCATGTTGTTGCAATGTCAATGTTAAACATGCTTTTGTTGAAAGTAGTATTGGGATGCATGTCCCTTTTAGAAGTCTTCTGGTTGCACATATTTCTTAAATAATATTACATTTTCTAATGGATGATTATTGACTTTAAGGACATGTTAATATTAAAAAATTAAATTATTATAAATGATAAATTATAGTTATCATTGCAATAATATTTGTTAATAATAACTTCCTAAAATTATTATCAATTTAATATAAAAAGAAATAACAGAAATCATATTATATGAAGAAAATAACTTTAATATAATAAAATAATGAAAAAAATAACTTATATAATTTATTATAAATTAGAAATAATTTTTTATTTAATTATTAACACAACTTAAATATAAATTTTTTTAAAAAAGTAAGATTATTTATATTATTAACCATGTTACAACATATAAAGATAGCTTATTACAATAGCTATATTATTGATTATTAAACTATCTATTATAATTATAACTACAAATAAATAATACTAAATTTATAATATTTTTTTTAAAATATTTGTGATAGTTTAAAGATGTAATAAATCTCAAAATTTTTTAACATTTTATTATTATTTGTTATTATATTTGATTAACTTGTTATATTTAATAAACATTATAATTTTAATTTTTAAGATTTAACTTTTTTATTATTTTTCATACTTTTCATCTCTTTATCCTAATGTCTTTATTATTCCACTTCATTAAATTGTCTCTAATCTCTCTTCTATTTTCTATTCTATTTTTTTTAGTCCATTGATTAACTATATTTAAGAATTTTCTCATGTTTGTATAATTTAATATATATTATTTATGATAAATATATAATTTACTACTTATATTTGTTTTATAATAATTTTTTTTAATTTATAAGAATGATAAATAATGGAATAAAAAAATATGTATTGAGATTTATGTTATGAAAAATAATAGTTTATATAATTTTTTTAATTAATTTTATATAAATATAATATTTATAATAGAATATATTATTACAAATATAATAAGTATAATAAGTATAATTTTTTTAAATTATTTGTAATTTTCAACACAAAAATCGCACAATTATGTTTTTTGTATATTGTATACGTACGTGACAAGACCATGCATTATGGCACTAGAACTTTAAAACTGTAAAGTTAAGCATGATTGAATGAGAGTGGTATTGGGAAGGGGATCTCTTGGGAAGTTCTCTTATTGCACATATTTTTTGTATCACTTTTTTAACAAATGTCAATTTATTTTAACATGTTAATGTTAAAAATTTAAATTATTATAGAAGATAGTTTTTAATTGCTATTTTAGTACTAAATAATTAATAACCTTATAATATTATTTTTTAATTTCATATAAAAATAAATATGACACATTATATGATATAAAAGAATAATTACTTCAATATATTCTAATATAGAACAAAAAAACTTATATTAATTATAATAAATTAGAATTAATTTATATTCTTAAATATATATATATATATATATATATATATATGCTATTTTTAAAATTTTTCAATTTATTAATATTTTTATAGAATGTTACAAATTTAAAATTATATCAGTAAAGTTAAATATTATTAATAATTGTTATTTTTATTATGTCATTTAAAGATAATATAAAAGAAAAATTATATTATTTATGATTTAAAGTTTTTGTTAAATTTTAGTTATCAATAAAATAATATTAAACTAAATGTTAAAAAAATTCTTTAAATATTTGTAATATTTTAACATTAAAATAATCCACTAAAACCTTTTATATTTTATTACTATAAAATATCATATATGACTAACTTGTTATATCTAATAAAAAAATAGTTTTCTTTTTAAGATATAACTTTTATTTTGTTATTTCTGACCTCTTTCTATTTATCTCAACGTCGTTAAAATTCTCACTTCCTTCTATCACCTATTATTATTATCTTATTTATCTATTCATTCCTTCTCTCCTTATATTCTTCTGACATTTTCTCACTCTTCTATTTGTCATAATTTTATCATTTCTCTCTTTTTCACTTATTTATTTATTTATTCATACTATCTTCTTTATGTTTTATCCTTTCTTTTCAACTTTAGTGAATTGTCTATCATCACTCTCTATTGCTACTTTTCTCTCTATTTTGCTTCTTATAATTTGACTTTCTTTCTCTAATGAATGTTTTTTCTATCTCTATTATCTCTTTTTAGCCAAATAATTATTAATATTAAAGAAATCTCTCAGTTTTTCATAGTTTGTTATATATTATTTATCATAAATATGTATTCTATTATTTAAATTTATTAGTAATTTAATGTTTTATTTCGAAGAATGTCTTGCATTATTATCTGCATTATTAAAAAGAATTTTTTATGTAATTCTTTATTAATTGTATTTAAATAAAATATTAATATTATAACATATATAATAAGAATAAAGTTTTTTAATAGTACATATTCGTAATAATTTAGAAATTTTAATAATGGTTCATTATCTTCAAGAAAATAATCATAATACTGTAATTTATTTATCTAATAGGTGCATGTGTGACCACATCAACATTATGTCACTAATTTACTTAAAACTTAAAAGTTAAGTGTTATTTGGTGAGAGTGGTATTGGGATGGGTGATTCCTAAGAAGTCCTCACAAAGCACAATTTTTTTTTATTTTCTTTTTTGTATTGATTGATAATTGATTTTAATAACATATCAATATTAAAAATTTAAATTTTAATAAATGTTTATTTATGATAACTATTTTAGTAATTTTTTATTAATAATAACTTTATAATACTGTTATCAATTTCAATTAACAATAAGTGTGGCACACATATGGTATAATAAAATGATATATTTACTATATTTAAATATTGAAAACAATAACTTATATCAATTTTAATAAATTAGATTTAATTTAGATTTATAATAATATATATATGTTGTGTATTAAATTTTTTAAAAATAGTGATATTATATTCAAGACATTAATCACATAATTTTTATTTTTGTCTACTATATGTATCCATGATGGCACCAACATTATTACACTAGAACATTAAGATGTTATTAAAATCTTTTCATCTTTTCATTATTATTATTTTTTCTTTATTTTACTCTTATTAATTTGTGACTTTCACACTTTCTCATGGAGTAGTTATATCCATCTCTATTAACTGTTTTAATCCCATCAATTAACAATATTTAAGAATTCTTTGAGTTGAATTTTCAATATAAGAAAGATAACATATAGAATAAATAAGTTATTTTGTTTTTTTATTTACTATGTAATTTAATTTTTAAGTATGTTATTATTAATTTTCTATAAAAGAAATATTTTTATTAGAATATATTTTCTCACACATAACAAGAAAAAAGAATTGTAAATGTTGATGAGTATGGTTATTTAACACATAATATCATATAATAAAATAAAAATTGTAATATAGTTTAGTATTGAGTAAAAGATTTATATCAATTATAATAAATTAGAATTACTTTATAGTTAGAATTATACATATATAATATGTATAGATTTTTTTAATATAATAATACCACATAATAGAATATTAAAAATCTAAAATTATATTGTTAATGTTAAATATTATTTATATTTATTATCTATATAATGTCATATAGAGATAATATTTTATAATCATTACATAATTTTATTATTTAATTTTTTTTAATTTTAGTATGAATAAAATATTATTAATTAAATAGTAAATATTTACTTTAAATATTTGTATTATTTTAAAAGAATAATCAACCTAAAATTTATTTTATATTTTATTAATGTTAAATATTTTATGTGATAAATTTGTTTAATTTAATAAATATTATAAGTGTAATTATTTAAATTAAATATTTATTTAATTATTTTTCTTCTTTTTCATATGTATTTTGATGTCTCTTATATTCTCTTTTTTCCTTTCCTCTCTTATTATTATTCTCTTGTTTTTTCTTTCATTCTCTACCTCCTTATACTCTTCTTTGCCTCACTATCTGGTCTACCCATCACTACTTTCTAGTTTCTCTCACTTTTATTATTTTATTTATTATTACTATCTCCTTATGTTCTCTTTATTCTTTTCCTCTGCATTAAATCTTTTCATCCTTCATTATTATTATTTTTTTCTTTATTTTTCTCTTATTAATTTGTGACTTTCACACTTTTTCATGGAGTAGTTATATCCATCTCTATTAACTTTTTCCATCCCATCAATTAACAATATTTAAGAATTCTTTCAGTTGAATTGTTCAATATAAGAAAGATAACATAATAGAATAAATAAGTTATTTTTTTTATTTATTCTGTAATTTAATTTTTAAATAAGTTATTATTAATTTTCTATAAAAAATTATTTTATTAGAATATATTTTGATGCACATAACAAGAAAAAGAATTTTAAATGTTGATGTGCATGGTTATTTAGAAACTTTTAGAGATTGTTTGTTATATTTAAGACTAACACAAGTAAACTTTTTTGTCTTTTTTATGCATGTGCCACCAAAGCAGCATCATAGCATTAGATCTCATTCAAACTAAAAAGTCAAGCATGCTTTGGCAAGAGTAATATTTGGATAGTTGACTTTTTTACAAAACTTCGTGATGCACATAATTTTGCATATCATTCCTTTTTCTAATGAACGACAATTGATTTTAGTAACATGTTAATGTAAAAGAATTAAACTATAATAAATGATTTTTAATAATTACAATTTTAATGATTAATTGTTAATAATAACTTTGAAACATTACTGTAAATTTTATATAATAATAAATATTACAAATGAAATGCTATAGAAAAATAAGAACTTTAATATAGTTTAATCTTTAGTAAAATAATTTATATTAATTATAATAAATTAGAATTAATTTATATTCTTAAAATTACATGTTTATTGTGTGTAAAATGATTTAAATTTAGAAATATTATTTATAAAATATTAAAAATACAGAATTATATCATAAACATTAAATATTATTTGTAATTAATATTTATATTATCTCATATAAATAAAATATGTGAAATATTATTTTATTTATTTTTTAAAATACTTTTTAAAATTTATTAATGAACTAAAAAATATTAAACTAAATATCAATAAAATATATTAAATATTTGTGAATTTATAAAATAATAATAATCCTTAAAAAATTTTAGATTTTATTGTAATAAAATATTTTATATGATTAACTTGTTATATTTAATAAATACAAACAGTCTTTTCCACTTAATTTAATTGTCTGTAATCTCTTTATTATTATTTTCCATATAAATCTATGATTTTCTCTCTATTGTATAATCATTATCTTCACTATATTATGACTTTTCAAACCATAGATAGGCAATATTTAAGAAATCTCTTATGTTACATAGTTTAATATATAATATTTTGTAAATTATTTATTTTATTATTTATATCTGATAAATGATTTATTTTTTTAGAATAATAATATAATGAAAGAAAATACAATGTATTAATGTCTAATTTATAAAATGTAATAATTTATGTTTATTTTTTATTCACTTTATGAAAACAAAACATTGATATTAGAATATATGATTCCATGTATAGCAAGCATAACTTTTTTTTGAAAAGTACGTATGCTTGATAATTTAGCAAACTTTTTAAATGGCTCATTATCTTTCACTTGTATGTTTAACCACATCAGCATTAAGAGTATTTATGTTGCTATTGGGACTCATGACCTCTTAAGAGTAATTATGTTGCTCCAATTTTTTCATAATATTTCTTTTTTGAAAGAAAAAAATAGCAAAATATTAATAGTCAAAATATTTTTAAAATATTTGTGATATTTTCAATTAATAATAAACCCCAAATAGTTCTATATTATATTTTTATTATATATTATATTTGGTTAACTTGTTTTTTTAATAAATATTATATGTTTAGTTATTTAAATTTTTTATTTAATTATTCTTCTTGCATTTTCTTCTTGATCTTAATATTTCTCACATTCTCTTATCTCCTCTTTATTATTATCATTCTCTTATTTATCTTATCATTCTTTATTTTCTTATATTTTTTTGGTCTCTCTCTTCTCTTCTCTTGTCTACTTTCTTATTTCTCTCTTTTCCTCTGTCACTTATTTAATTATTCTCTCTAACTCCTTTATATTCTATCTTTTCTTTTTCTTTTGATGAAATTGTTTCTCACTACTTCATATTGCTACATTTCTCTTTATTTTGCTTTAATAAATCTATGACACTCTCTCTTGCAAAATAGCAATTTTATCTCCATTATCATTTTTCTACCCAACAATTAACAATATTTAAGAAATATCTCATATCATATAGTTTAATATATAATTTTTTTGATAAATATATATATTTTATGATTTTTTATTTTTTATGTCATTTAATTTTTTTATAAGAAAAATAACATAATAAGAAAAAAAACCTTATGTATTAACAACTATGTTATAAAAAAAACCATTTACATGGTTTTTTATTATATATATATATATATATATATATATATATATATATATATATATATATAGTATTGATATTAGAATATATTATGGCATATATAATATGCATAAAGTTTTTTTAAATGTTTATATTCTTGAAGTTCGAGAAATTTTTAGAAATGTTTCATTATTGTTAAGACAATAATCACATAACTATAATTCTATATTTTGTGTCCTTATGAGACCACACCAGCATTATAGTAGTGCATCTTAATGGAACTACAAAGTTAAGATTGCTTGTGTGAGATTCATATTCAGATGTTGACATTTTTACAAGTCCCCATGTCACATTTATTATTTCATAACAATCTTTTTTCAAATGAATGACAAATAATTTTAATAACATGTTAATTTTAAGAAATTAAATTCTTATTAATTATAGTTCATAGTTACCATTTTGGATATAATAATTTTATATTATAGAATATTACAAATCTAAAAATATAACATTAATGTTAAATATCATTTATATTTATTACAATATTATGTCATTTAAAGGTGATGTATTTTAATAATTATATTATTTATTATGTACTAAATTTTCTAAAAATTAATAATGAAAAGATAATATTAAATTCATATATAAAATATTCTTTAAATAAATATAATTTTCTAAAATAATAATAAACCTAAATTATTTTTTATATTTTATTGTTATTAAATATCATATAAGATTAACTTGTTATATTTAATAAATATGAAAAGTTTAATTTTTAAAAGATAACTTTTATTTTGATTATTTTTTTATTTTGATTATCTCAATTTCTCTCACATTCTCTCACATCCTTGTCTATCCTATTATCATTCTCTTATTTCTCTGTTTATTCTCTACTCATATTCTTCTTGTGCTCTCCCTATCATCTAACCTTCTTTTTGTTCTCATTTGTCTCTCCTTTTTACTTATTTATTTATTCTCTTTATCTATTTTTTTTCTCTCCATTCTTTTCCTCCTTTTTATGTCATCTCTTGTATCTCTTTCTTATTATTTTCTCTCTTTTTTATCCTATTAATTTGTGACCTTTCTAATTATAGAATAATAATCCCCATTCTTATAATCTATTTCTTAGGATATCAATTAGTAATATTTGAGAAATCTCTTATGTTATATAGTTTAATATATAATATTTATGATAAATACATATTTTATTATTTATATTTATTAAATAATATAAATTTTAATTTATATTATGTATATCATGGTATATATAATAAATATAAATTTTTAAAAGTACATAAGCTTGATATGTTGGAAAATTTTAGAAATGGATCATTATCTTTAACATAATTATCACATAAGTTTGATTTTGTCTTTTATATGTATGTGTAACTACACCAACATTATAACACAAGATCTTCTTAGAAATTGATCATTATCTTTATGTCTATGTTATAAAAAATAATAGTTCATGCAACTATTATTTATTTTTTATAAATAAAATATTTATATAAGAATATATTATTTCCTATAGAATTAGCATAATATTTTAAAAGTGCATATGCTTGATAATATAAAAAATTTTAAAAATAGTTCATTATCTTTAAGCTAATAATCACACAAAAATAAGCCTCTTTTTTGTATGCATGTGTGACCAAACTAGTGTTTTAGCACTTGATCTTATAAGAACACCAATGTTGAGCTTTGTTGGTCTAGAATCTTGTGGGGTTGGGTGACCTCTTGAGAAGTTCTCATGTTGCACCAATTTTTCATAGCGTTTCATTTTCCTTTAATGAATGACCATTGATTTAATAACATATTATGTTAAAAATTAAATTATTATAAATGATAATTTGTAATTACATTTTAGTAATTAGACTTAATTTATCTTTATTATACTATATATTCTATGCATAGAATTTTTAAAAAATAGTAATACTATATTATATAATATTAAAATCTAAAATTATATTATTAATATTAAATATTATTTTTATTTTTATTATTATTATCTATGTTTTATCATATAAATATAATATATAAGAATAATTATAGCATTTATTATTTAATAAACTTTTTAATTTTAAGTATGAATAAGATATTGTAATATTAATAATAAAAATATTCTTTAAACAAATGTAATATTCTTAAAACATAACAAATCATAAATATTTTAATAAATTTAGTTATTAATATTTTACTTTTAATTAATAAATTTTCATTTTTCTCTTTATCTAAATATCTCTCATATTCTCTTAATTTCCTCACCTATTATCATTCTCTTATTACTTATTTCATTCTTTATCTCCTTATATTATTCTTAACCGTCAACTTGTTTCTATCCTTCCTTTGTTATTTCTCTCTCTTTCACTTTTTTATTTGTTTTCTCTATCTCCTTAATTTTCTTTCATTATTTTTCTTTTCATTAAATTGTCTCTCATCTCTCTATTACTATTTTACTCTATATTTTGCTCTTATCAATTTATGACATTCTTTTTCTCTCATAGAATATTTATCTCCATTTTTATTATCTCTTTTTCAACTAGTTAATTAATAATATTTATGAAATATTTGATGTTACATAGTTTAATAGATAATATTTAAGAAAGATATATATTCTATTATTTATATTTATTACATAATTTAATATTTACTTATATTAATAACTATATAAAAGAAGAGAATCTCTTGTGATAATATCTAAATTATAAAAAAAATTAATTTATGTTATTTTTTTATTAACTTTATATAAATAAAATATTAAAACAAGAATATATTATGACATATATAATAAGCATGATTTTTTTTTGAAAAGTGCAAATGTTTGAAATTTTTGAAAATTTTAGAAATGGTTCATTATCATGAAGGAAATAATCATACAATAAGGTTTTTTTCTCTATTGTATGCTTGTGTGACCATACCATTTTTAGTGTACTATATCTCATTAGAACTCCAAAGTTAAGAATTCTTATCTATAAGTGGTATTTAGACAGGTGACCTCTCAAAAATTCCTCATGTTAGAAAATTTTTTATGTGTTCCTTTTCCTAAAGAACGATAATTGATTTCAATAACATATTAATGTTAAAAAATAAAATTTTTATAAATTATAGTTTATTATAATCATTTCAATAACTAATTTTTAATAATAAATTTATAATATTATAATAATAAGTGTGATACATCATATGATTTAATGAAATTATTAATTTTTATATATTTTAATATTAATCAACATAACTTATATCAATTATAATAAATTACAATTAAATTATGTTTATAAAAGTGAACATATGTCTTCTATATAATGTTTGAAATATAATAATAGTATATTATGAAATTTTAGATTTCTAAAATGATATCAATGATATTGAATATTATTTATATTTATTACCTACATTACATCATATAATTAAAAAGTATTATAATAATTATGTTATTTATTATTCAATGGTTTTTTAAATTTTATGTGTGAGTAAAATAATATTAAATTAAATAGTCTAAATATTCCTTAAATATTTGAAATAATATAAAATTATTATAAAAAATATTATTTATTTATTATTATCATTAAAAAATATATTTTATAAACTTTTTATTATAATAATTATTATAAGTTTAATTATTATATTTAACATTTATTTAATTAATTTTTTCACTTTTTTGTTCATCTCAATATCTCTTATATTCTCTCACTTCCTTATCTCTTCTAGTTTTGTTTTCCATCTCCTTATATTCTTCTTAGTCTCTCTCTTATCTATCTTTTCTTACTTTCACATTTCTAATTCTTTTTTAATTATTTATTTATTTTCTCTATTACCTATATGTTCTCTTTTTTATTTTTTCTTTTTATTAAATCTTTTGTCAAGTATCTCTATTATTATTATTTTCTTTATTTTGCTCTCATTAGTCTAAGTCTTTGCCCATCTATAGAATAGTAATCTCCATCTCTATTATTTATTTTTTAGCCACTCATTTAAAACTATTAGGAAACATCTCATATTACATAGTTTAATAAATAATATTTATTGTAAACATATATTTTATTACTTTTATTTGTTACATAATTTAGTTTTTTATTTATAAGAATAATAACATATTGGAAAAAAGTCTTATATATCAATGTCTATGTTATAAAAAAGTAAAATTTTACTTAATTATTTTATTAATTTTATGTCAATAAAATATTTTTTTTAAATTATAATATTACATTTCTAATAAGCATAAATTTTTTTAAAAGTGTATTTTAAAGTGAAAATAATTATGCAAATCTCATAAGTGGGAGGTGAATTATGGCTTTAAACTCTTTTTACTATTTTTTGTTTGTATTTATTTCACAAAGGCTAGGCAACCCAATTAAAAATAAAAAACAACTAAGTAAGAAAGAAATTTTCAATAAAAATACAAAACGTTTCTATGCTTATTGGTGAATGTAAGAATGTATAAAGGACTCAAAATTATGAAGAGGATTGAGAAAATTGAAGCTTAGAAGAAGGAGGCTTAGCTAGTAGGATTTGGAATTCAAGTAGTCGTAAGACATAGGTGCTACATGAGGAAATTTATGCTTGTGCATGATGATGCAACCATTCATTGACATGTTAAAATTTTTTCACATTCATTAGTCATTTCATTCACAAATGTTATGTATTTATAGAAAAATTTATTTAATATTCAATAGAAAGTGAGTGAGAAACTACTATAAAAGTAGCTTCAAAATAATTTAAAAAGTTCTTTAAATTTCCTTTCAAAATAGCTATTGTAACATCATAATAATGGTTAGTTGTTTAGGCAATATGTGGGATTGACTAGAGCAATTAGATCAGCACAGAGGACATCTTGATCTTTTAATTAAATGCTAAAAAAGTAGATGAGTTCTAGATGGTTGGATCATGCTTGATTAGGTTATGACCACTTCATAAGATTAGATGGCATCTTGACTATTGAATTAAGCAAAGGAAAAAATCTTTATTAGACATGAACCACAAGATTCAAATAGGTGAGATCTAGGACATTAGAAAAATGCTAGATTATTTAAAAAAGCAAAAAAAAACAATCATCCCATTATGTTAGACAAGATCATGACTGTCGGATTGATCAATTAGTTACATTTGTTGAAGTAGTAACCATTTGACTAGCTTATCAAATGGATGGTTGGATTAATTAGGGTCACTATTTAGAGGAGAAGATCTCCATCATTCAATCTTTTGTTTTGGATGGAGATAGTGACAATGTACATAATCCCACATTGTTAGAGGGGAGGCTAATTTTTGTTTTATAAGCATTCGTGTGGGTATTACTTGCTCATGTAATTGGAGCAAGCTCTCCCTTATGTGCTCGAGATTGAATCACCCTAACCTACTCATAATAGAAATGTTTATCCTAGTTTGACCCAACAAATACTTATATTTTGTTTGGATGCTGCTCAATTCAATCTAGTGCCTTATACTATTCGATTCAGGAACTTGCTGTGAACTAAAATGGACTGACTCGATGTTGTTTTGACTATTATTTTTTTGATGTAATCAATATTTAGAAATCAACCTTACATGATTTAGAACAAATATGAAAGTATCATTTATCCAAGAAAAGGATTACTCAAAAAAAGAATTTTCTTACTTAAATTAACGAATGGTCTAAGTAGGATTTGAGCAAAGAAAAGCATTGACTGATTGAACAATTTATTCATATTACTTTGCTAAATCAAGGAAATTATTAAACAATTTTGATACCAAATAAGTTTTGAAATTAATAAGAAATGAGATTACATTAAAATCAAAAGGCCAACATTCTATTTCATTGTAAAAAAACCTTACAAAAACTGATGGTCATGTCTTCTATCCTTGAAGCTTGTTGAACACTACAAATTGCTTAGAGGCTACTAATTCACAATGTTCAAAGTGCATAGCTTATTCTTCACATGCAAACCTATTTTTCACTAAATAAGCCTATTTAAATAAAAAGCTAAACATTTAATGCTTGACTTATCAAATACAAAGATAGCCTAAAGGGAGTGGTGACCTCCACCATGTCATCAAGAAAATGAACGATTGGATGATGCTGAGCATTATCGACTTTGGATCGAGAGTATCACAAGGGACTAGTCTCATATTATTGGAAGGGAAACTTATTTGGACTTTATAAGCACTAGGTATATCATGATGGTTTAATTGGGGTTGACTCCCCTCTAGTGCCATCAAGATGTTCCACCTAGGAAAACTTTAACATATAGGTCTATCCAGATTCATCCTGAACAATACTTATATTTGTTTTAATGCTGGCCAGTTCAATCCAAAAACCTTGGCTCATCTAGTTCAAGAATTCATCGTGAGCTAGAACGGGTCAACCTAATCTAGTTCCAATGAGCCTTACTAACATGATGCTCGAGTCTAAGGTTTTGCCCACAACCTTTGCATTCAGACACAACTTGGGATATGAGACAAAATTTTTTATTTATTTAATTACAAAAATTTTAATTGAACTATTATTTTGTTGTAATCAAGATTAAATAATCTACCAAACATAGAATTTGGCAAAAATAAAAAGGTATAATTTATCCATGGAAAGAGTGACTCAAAAATAGAATTATGTTAATTAGTGAATAGTTTAAGTGGAATTTGAACAAAGAAAATAATTGAGAGGTTGGAAAATTGAATCATATTCATTTACTAAATCAAAGGGATGATTAAATTGTTTAGATTCCTAAATGTGATTTGAAATTGATATGAAAGGAGAGTGTCCTAAAATGAACAAGAAAGCATTGTATTTAGTAGTTAAATAAAGCCTTATCATAGCTTATGTATATATCTTCAATCCTTAAAGCTTGCTGAACAATCAAAAATTTTTTGAAGACCACTACTTAACGATGTTTCATTGCATAGTTTGTTCTTTACATGTAAACCTATTTCACACCAAGATAAGCCCATTAGAATAAAATGCTAAACATTTAAGGTTTGACACAAAAAATAAAGGTGATCTAATAATATGTTTGATATTTTAGGATTTTTTGAAAATGATTCGTTATCTTTAAGACAATAGTCATACAACTATAACTCTTTTCTTTTTTATGCATGTGCAAGCACACCAGCATTACAGAGCTAGATTTCAATACAACTTGAAAATTATGTTTGCATGGGCAAGGGTAGTATTGGCATGGGTGACCCCTTCAAAAGTCCTCATGTTACACAAATTGTTTTCATAGTATTTTTTTTTCCTAACAAATTTCATCATATTTTATTCACACACTATCAAAAAATTAAATAATTAGATATTATAGAATATAATTTCCATTTTAGTAATTAATAAATATTAATATTTTAGAACAATACTATTAATTTAATTCAATAATAAATATGACATATTATATGATATAAAAGATAATATTAATATCATTTAATATTAAGAAAAATAAATTATATTAATTATAATAAATAAGAATTAATTTAAATTTTTAAGTGTATATATCTAACATGAATAGACTTATTTAAATATTGTCATTTTTTATTATAAAATATTTAAAATAAAATACTATATTATTAATGATAAATATTATTTATATTTATTATCTATATTACATGATATAAAGATAATATATTTTAAAATAAATTTGAAACAATTTATTTTAAACATTATCTTATTTATTAAGAGTTCATTTTTAATCAATTATTTCTCTATTTTCTTTTCATCTGAATGCTTCTTAAGTTTTCCCCCTTCCTTCTTATTATTATCATTTTCTAATTTTTATCTTCATTTTCTATCTTCTTATATTCTTTTTAGAATCTCTCTCTCATTTATTTGTCTTTACTTTCTTATTTCTCTCTCTTTCTCTTTTTTATTTATTCTCTCTATCTCTTTTATGTTCTCTCTTTTTTTCCTCTCCATTAAATCATTTTTCTCTCTATTATTATTTTTCTCACTTTCTTGCTCTAATTAATCTATAACTTTCTCTTTCTCTTATAAAATAATTATCTTTGTCTTTATTATCAATTTTTTTAGCCCATAAATTAATAATATTTAAGAAACAATTATGTTGCATACTATAATATATAATATTTATCATAAATTTATATTTTATTATTAATATTTCTTACATAAGTTAATTTTATATTTATAGGAATGATTACATAATAAAAGAAAATCTTATGTATTAATATATCTATTATGGAAAATAATTGTTTATATATATATTTTTATAATTTTGTATAAAAAATATTGACATTAGAATATGTTAGGATGTATATAAAAACAATTTTTTTAAATATGTACATGCTTGTTAACTTAGAATGTTTATGAAAGTGTTCATAACTTCAAAACAATTATCATATAACTATGATTTTTTGTTTTTTATGTGTTTGTGACCACACCATCATTATAATATCAGATCTTATTAGAACTTCAAAGTTCAGCAAGCTCGGGCAAGAGTACTATTGCAATTGGTGACCTCTTAAGAAGTCCTCTTATGTCTCCTACATTTTCATAGCATTTTTTTTCTAATGAAAGACAATTTATTTTAACATGATAATGTTAGTGAATTAAATTATTATAAATGAGAGTTTGTAATTAGCATTTTAGTAATTAATTTTTAATAATAACTATATAACATTCTTATTAATTTCATATAATAAAAAATATTACAAATCATATGATATTATAAAATAATAACTTTAATATAGTTTAATGTTGAATAAAATAACTTATATCAATAATAATATGTTAGAATAAATTTATTTTCATTATAGCATAGATATGCTATATATAGAATATTCTAAACATAATAACATTATATTATAAAATAATAGAAATAAAAAATATTATGCTTAATGTTAAATATTACTTATATTTATTACATGCGTTTAATCATATAAAGATAGTATTTTAGAAAAATTACGTTATTTATTATTTAATTTGCATTTTTTAATCTTACATATGACAAAAATAATATTAACTTAATAGATGAAATTTCTTTAGATATTTGTAATATTCTAAGATGATAATAAATCTCAAATATTATTTACATTTTATTTTTACTAAAAATTAAATATTATTAACTTGTAATATTTAGTAAATATTATAAGTATAATGATTAAAATTTAACTTTTATTTAATTATTTTGCTCATATTACTTTCTTTATCTCAATGTATTCCATGTTCTCTCACTTTGTTTCTCTGTCTTATTATCTTTTATTTATTCTCTCTTTATTCCTTATCTTCTTATATTCTTCTTTACCTCTCTCTCTTTTATTATTCATAATTTTTTCATTTCTCTCTCTTTATTATCATTTTTCTCCTGACTTTGGGATTATCAATCAATGACTTTCTTTTTTTCTCTTAGAATAGTTTCCTCCATCTCTATTATCTATATTTTAGCCAATTAATTAAAAAATATTTAAGAAACATCTTATGTTGCATAGATTAATATATAATACTTATGATAAATATATAATTTGTTATTTGTCTTTGTTATGTAATTTAATTTTTTTAATTTATAAGTGTGATAACATAATAGAAGAAAAACTTATGTATTAATGTTTATGCTACAAAAAATAATTATTTATGTAAATGTTTATCAATTCAATATGAAAACAATAGTAATATTAGAATATATTATGACATATATAATATGCATAAATTTTTTTTAAAAGTGCTTAAATTTAATACTTTATAAAATTTTTAGAAATTTTTTATTATTTTTAAGAAAATAATCGCACTATTTTTTTTTTCATTTTGTATGCATGTGTGATCACACCTGTATTATAGTATAAGATTTTTTTAGAATTTTGAAGTTAAGCTTGCTTAAGTGAGAGTAGTATTGCAATGGAGACTTCTTGAAAAATTCTTGTGGTGCATCTATCTTTTCATAAAATTTTAGTTTTTAATGAACGTAACATTCTATTATTAAAAAAAATAAATTATTATAAATGCTAGTTTAAAAATTAGCACTTTAGTAATTAATTATTAGTAATAACTCTATAACATTGTTATTTGTTTCATATAATAGTAAATACCACAAATCATATGATATAATAAAATAATACTTCTAATGTAGTTTAATATTGAGTAAAATAGCTTATATTTATAATAATAAATTATAATTAATATATATTTATAATAGTTTATATATATTGTGTAAATAATTCTTTAAATATAGTGATATTATATTATAGAATTATAGAAATTATAAATTATACTTTTTAATGTCAAATATTATTTTTATTTATAATCAATATTAAATAATATAAAGATAATATATTAGAATAACTATATTAATTATTTTTTGATTAATTTGTCTTTTAGTTTTAAATATGAATAAATTAATAGTCAAAATATTTTTTAAATAATAACAAACTACAAGTTTTTTAATAAATTTTTATTATTAAATATTTTGTATGATTAATTTATTATATTTTTTAAAATTTAATAGGTTTATTTATTAAAATTTAATATTTATTTAATTTTTTTGTATTTTTCTCTTTATCTTGATGTCTCTTATATTCTCTCATTTCCTCTTTTCTCTTATTATCGTTCTCTTATTTGTTTAATTATTCTCTATCTTCTTATATTCTTTTTGGACTCTTGCTCCTCTATCTTTTTCTACTTTCTCATTCTCTCTCATCTTATATTTAATTACTTATTCTTATTATCTCTTCTATTTCATTCTTTTCTTTTCCTTTTTATTAAATCATCTCTTATCACTTTATCACCACTTTTCTTTTTATTTTGCTTCTATTAATGCATGTTTTTTCTCTTGTAAAATAGTTATCTCTATGTATATTATCTCTTTTTTTTAGCCAATAACTTAACAATTTTTAGTAAATATCTTACATTGAATAGCTTAACATAGAATACTTATTATAAATATATATTTTATTATTTATTTTTCTTAATTAATATAACTTTATATTTATATGTATGATAACAAAATAGAAGAAATTATTATTTATTAATGTCCTTGTTATTAAAAATAATAGTTCTTATAATATTTTTTAACATTAGTTAAATTAAATATGGATGTTATAATATATTTGAACATATATAATAAGTATAATTTTTTTGTAATAGTATATATATTTTGCATATTAAAGTTTCTAAATATAGTAATATTATTTTATAGAATATTCGAAATCTCAAAATACATCATTAATGTTACATATTATTTACACTTATCATTTATATTATATCATATAAAGATAACATATTAGAATAATTATTCTTTTTATGACAATTAACCTTTTTAATTTTAAGTATGAATATAATAAAACTAAACTAAACATCAAAATTGTTTTTAATATTTGTAGCTTTCTAAAATAATAATAAAACTCAAATATTTTCTATATTTCTTTTATTAAAGATTATATATAATTAACATATTTTTTTAATAAATAATATATATTTTAATTGTTATGATTTAGCTTTTATTTATTTGTCTCATGTTTTTCTCTTTATCTCAATATTTCTCACATTCTCTCACTTTGTTCTCTCTCTTATTATAATTTACATATTTTAAACTTTATTTTCTATGTCCTTGTCCAATTCATGTCCTTTCTCAACCTCTTTAATCCTTCTCTACTTTCTAATTTTTCTATCTCTTTCGCATATTTATTTATTCTCTTTATCTTATTTATGTTTGTTTTTCTTTTTTTTTTCTTTATTAAAACATCTCTTATCTCTCTCTATTACTATTTTCCTCTATATTTTGCCCTTTTCAATACTTAACTATTTTTCTCTTTTACAGAATAATTATCTCTATCTCCATCATCTCTTTTTCGACCCATCAATTAGCAACATTTAAGAAACCTCCCTTGTTGCATAGTTCAATAAATAATATTTATGAGAAATCTATATTTAATTATTTATATTTTTCTACATTATTTAATTTTTTATTTATAAAAATTGATAACATAATTGAAGAAAATCTTAAGTAATAATATCTTTACTATCAAAAGTACTAATTGTTATACAATATATAATGGAAATTCTCTCTTATTGTATAGTAAATATATAATATTTATAATAAATTTATATTTTTATTATTTATATATGTTGCATAATTTAACTTTTTAATTATAAGAATTATAAAATAATGAAAGATAATCTTACATATTAACGTACATATACAAAATAATAGTTTATGTATTTATTTATTAGTAATTTAATATAAATAAGTTATAAATATTAGAATATATTATGTCATACATATTATGGATAATTCTTTTTAAAAGCACTTGTGGTAGATAATTTTTAAATTTTTAAAAATTGTTTGTTATCTTCGTGACATAAATAACATTATCCTTTTTTATATTTTGTATGCATCTAGGAACACACTTACATTATAAAGTTAGATCTTTTAGAACTCCAAAGTTACGTATGCTTCGATGAGAGTAGTATTTGGATGGTTGAGTTCTTGAGAAGTTCTCGTGTTGCACCTATTTTATCACAGTATTTCTTATTTTAATGAACCACAATTGATTTTAATAAACTTTTATTGTTAAACAATTGATTTATTATAAATGATAGTTTACATTTAATAATTTAAAAATTAATTATTAATAAAAAATGGTAATATTATTATAAATTTTATATAATAATAAACATGATTAATCATCTACATAATTAAGTAATAATTTTAATGAATTTTAATATTAAAAAAAAATTATATCAATTACAATAAATTATAATTAATTTATCTTTATAATAGCATATATATGTACTATATAGAATTTTTCAAATACATTAATGTAATCTTATACAATTTTAGAAATCTAAATTTATAACTTTAATATTAAATATTATTTACATTTACTATGTATAATACATAATATAAAGATAATATATTTATAAAATTATATTATTAATTATTTAATTTAAATTTATATTTTAATTATGAATAAAATAACATTAAGTTAATAGTAAAAATAGTTTTTAAATATTTTCAAGAATCTAAAATAATATTACACATTGAATATTCTTTTTTTTTAATAATTAATATATATATATTTTTAAATTTTTATTTTTTAAAAGTATTGTATGATAAATTACTAAGATTTTACTTTTATTTAAATATTTCTCACTTTCTTCTCTTTATGTCAAATTTCTCAAATTCTCTCATTTTCGTCTCTTTTATTATCAATATTTTTTCTCTTCATTCTCTACCTTTTTTACATTCCTCTTGGTCACTCTCTGTCTTCTAAAATCATCTCTACTTACTCATTTCCTCCTCTCTTTCACTTATTCATTTATTCTTTTTATATTCTCCATATTCTCTTTTTTTTCCTCTTCATTAAATTATCACTAATTTCTCTATTACTATTTTTATTTCTATTTTGCTCTTTTTAATCTGTGACTTTCTCTCTCTCATAGAATAGTTGCCTCAATCTCAATTACCTCCTTTTTATCCTATTAATTAATAATATTTAAAAAATCTCTCATATAACAAAGTTTAATATAAAATATTTATGAAAAATATATATTATATTATTTATATTTATTATGTAACTTTCATTTTTAATTATTATAATGATAAAATAATCAAAGAAAAACATATGTATTAATATCTATGTTATCAAAAATAATTACTTATATAATTTTATTTATTAGTTGTGTATCAATAAATGTTGATATTAGAATATAATATGACATATATAATATGTATACTTTTTAAAAAGTGTTTTTGCTTTATAATTAAGAAACTTTTATAAATGGTTGATTATCTCCTTTATAGTAATCACATAACTACAATTTTTTGTCTTTTGTATGTTCCACCACACTAGCAGTACATCACTAGATCGTATTACAACTCTAAAGTTAGGAATGTATAAGCAAGAGTAACTTTTGGATGGGTGACCTTTTGAGAAGTTCTTATGTTGCACCTATTTTTTCATAGCATTTTTTATTTTAATGAAAGATAATTAATTTTAATAGAATGTCCTTATAAAAAAATAAAAATTGTTATAAATAATCTTTTATAATGATATTTTATTAATTAATTATTAATAATAAGTTAATAAAATAATTATATATTTTATATAATAATAACAAGGCAAATTATATAACACAATAAAATAAAAACTTTAACCAAGCTTATGATTAAGAAAAATAACTTATACTAACTATAATAAATAAGAATGAATTTACATCTATATAATAATATATATTATTTTTATAATTTTTTTTAAATATTTAAAAAATATCTTTTGGAATATTAAAAATAAGAAATTGTATAATTAATGTTAAAATTTATTTGTAGTAGTTAAAAATGTTACATCATATAATAATTATATATCAATATATTTATATTATTTATTATTTAATTAACATTTTTAATTATGAATAAATTAATATTAAATTAATGTTAAAAGATATTTTTAAAATATTTGTAATATTCTAAATAAAAAATAAATTAGAAAAAAATATATTTTACTTTTATTAAATTTTATATATGATTAACTTATGATATTTAATAAATATTACTATTTTTAACTTTTCATATTTAACTTTTATTTAATTATTTGTCTCGTATTTTCTCTTATTCTTAATGTCTCACTTTCTTCTACATTCTTATATTATTCTTGGCTCGTCTCCCTCTCTTTTATCCTTTTTTATATTCTTATTTCTTTCTCTTTCACTAATTTATATAATCTCTCTCTCTCTCTTTTACTCCCTTTTTCCCCTTCATTAAATCATCTCTCATCACTCTCTATTATTATTTTTTCCACTATTTTATTTTTATAAATCTAAGTCCTCTCTCTTATAAAATAATTATTTCCATCTCAATTATCTCTTTTTTTCAGCCAAACAATTAATAATGTCTAAGAAATCACTCATGTTTCTAAGTTTAATACATATTTCTAATGATAAATAAATATTTTATTATTTATATTTATTTGATAATTTAAATTTTTTTATTTATAAAAATGATAACATAATGAAAAAATATCCAATGTACTAATTTTTATGCTATCCAAAATTATTATTTATGTAATTTGTTTTTGTTTTTATATAAATAAAATAATTATATTAGAATATATTATGAAATATATAATATGCATAACTTTTCTTAAAAGTTCTTTTGCTTGATAATTTAGAAAATATTTGAAATTACTTATTATCTAAAATACAATAATCTCATAACTATGACCTTCTATCTTTTGTATGCGTATGTGATAATGCTAGTATTACAGCCCTCGATTTTATTAGAACTCAAAAGTAAACATGTTTGGGTGATAGTAGTATGTGGTTGGTTGACCACTTGAGAAGCTCTTATGTTGCACAAATGTTTTCATAACATTTTTCATTTCTAATGATTGTCAATTGATTTTAATAACACATTAATGTTATAAAATAAATTATTATAAATGTTTATTATTAATTAGCATTTTAGTAATTAATTATTAATTATAACTTTTAACATTATTATCAACTTTATATAGTAAAATATATGACAAATCATATGATAGAATAAAATAATAACTTTGATATAGTTTAATATAAAGTTAAATAATTTATATCAACTATAGTAAATTATAGTTAATTTATATTTTTAATAGTGCATATATGTTATGAATAAATTCTATTTAATAAATTAATAATTTATTTTAGAATATTAGAAATACAAATTATATCATTAATGTTAAATATTTATTTATATTTATTATCTACATTACATGATATATAGATATTGTAATAGAAAAGTTATATTAATTTTTACTTAATTAACTTTCTCAATTTTTAGTCTAACAAAATAATATTAAATTTATAGTCAAAATATTCTTTAAACATTTAACATATTCTAAAGTAATAATAAGAATCAAATATGTTTTTATTTAATTATTATAAAATATTATATATGACTAATTTTGTTATATTTAAAAAATATTATAATTTTAAATATAAAGATTTACATTTAATTTATATATTTGTATGACTTTTTTCTCTTTATCTCAAGGTGTTTAAATTCTCTAATGTTTTTCTTTCAAATGTTGTCATTCTCTTATTTGTATCTTTGTTCTCAATCTTCTTATATTTTTCTTGGCCTCTCTTTTTATCCTCTATCATTCTCTACTTTATCATTTCTCTCACTTTATCGCTTATTTATTTGTTCTCTATATCTCTTATATGTTTTTCTCTTTTCTATTCCATTTTATTTAATCGTCTTTCATCTCTATATTATTATTTAACACTTTTTTTGCTCTTATCAATCCATTACTTTTTTTCTCTCCTATAGAATATTTATCTCCATCTCTATTATTGATTTTTTCAACCCATCAATAAATAATATTTAAGAAATCTTTTATATTGCATTATTTAATATATAATATTTATGATAAAAAATGTATTTTCTGATTTGTACATTTTTAGCAATTTAGTTTGTTTATAGGAACGAAAACATCGTTGGAGAAAATCTTATGTATTAATGCCTATGTTGTCAAACATAATTGTTTGTGTAAATTCTTATTAATTTTATAAAAATAAAATACTGATTTTGGAATATATCATGACATATATAATAAGCATAACTTTCTTAAAATGTGCATATTCTTGACAATAAAAAAAGTTTAGAAATGTTAAATTACATTCAAGAAGATAATCACACAACTATGAATTATTTTGTATGCATCTGTAAACTCACCAGCATTATAACAATTGGTCTCATAAGAACTCAAAAGTTAAGCACGCTTAGGCATGAGTAGTTGGGGTTACATGACCTTTGGAGAAGTCATCGTGTTACACAAAGTTTTTAATTATATTCCTTTTTTTAATGAACGACAATTGATTTAAAAATTATGTCAATGTTAAAAAAGTAAATTATTATAAATGTTATTTTAAAATTAGCAATTTTCTAATTAACTATTAATAATAAATTAATAAAATTATTAGATATTTCATTTATTAATAAATATGGTACATCATATGATATAATAAAATAATAAATTTAAATGTTTATCATATTTAGAAAAATAAGACATATCAATTATAAAATATTTGAATTAATTTATTCAATTAACATAACATATATTTTTTATATTATATTTTTAAAATATAATAATATTACATTTCAAAATATTAATAATTTAATATAATATCATTAATGTTAAATATTTCTTGAATTTATTGTCCATATTATATCATATATAGATTAAAAATTAGAATAATTATTTTAATCATTATTAAATTAATTTTTTTCATTTAAACTATAAACAAAATTATACATAATTAAAAGTCAAAATATTTTTGAAATATTTGTAATAATATAAAAGAATGATAAGCCTCAAATATTTTTTATAATTTATTATTATTAAATATCATACATAATTAAATTATTTTATTAAAAAAATTAAATTTAATTTTTAAGATTCAACTTTTATTTAGTTATTTGTTTTATTTTTTCTCTTTATCTTCATGTCTCTTATATTCACTCACTACTTTCCCTCTAATATTATCATTTACTTATTTTAATCTTCATTCTATATTGCCTTTATATTCTTATTATCATCTCTATCCCCTCAATCATTCTCTACTTTTTAAATTCTTCTCTTACACTTCTTCATTTTAATTATTTCCTCTATGTTCTTTTTTTATTTTTCCTCTTTATTAAATGATCTCTAGTGTCTCGCTATTACTTTTTTCTCTTAATTTCTCTCTTATAAATCTATGTCTTCCACTCTTTCTTATATAATAGTTATCTTCATTTCTATTATCTCTTTTTTAGCTCATCAATTAACAATATTTAGAAAATCTCTTAGATTGCATAGTTTAATATATAATATGTATGAAAAGAATATATTTTGCTATTTATATTCATTACATTATTAAAGTTTTTATTTATAAAAATGATAATATAATGAAAAAAAATATTTAATATTATTATTTAAGACATTAAAAATTATAATCTATATAATTGTTTTATTAATTTCATGTCAACAAATATTGATATTATAATATATTATGATATATATGATATGTGTAATTTTTTTTAAAAAGTGCTTATGTTTGATAATTGAGAAAATTTAACAAAAACATTATCTTCAAGATAGTAAACACATAACTATAATTTTTTTTTCTTTTGTACACATGTGTAACGACACAACCACTTAGCATTGGATCTTATTAGAACTCCAAAGTTTAGCATGCCTAGGTGATTGTGGCATTGGGATGGGTGACCTCTTAAGAGGTTGTCTTATTGTACCTAAATTTTCATTAAATTTTTTTAAAAAGAATTAAAATTGATTTCAATAACATGTTGATACAAAATAATTTAATTATTATAAATGATATTTTAACATTTTGCATTTTAGAAAATGATTATTAATCTTGACTTTTTCAACATTATTATTAATTTCATATAATAATAGATATGATACATCAGATGATATAAAAAATAATTAGTTTAATATAATTTGATATTATGTATAATAACTTATGCCAATTATAATAAATCTAAATTTAATATTATGTTGTCCATTAAATTTTTTAAATATAGTAATATTATATTATAAAACATTAGGAATTTAAAATTATATCATTAATATTAAATATTATTTATATTTATCATATATATTATATCATATATGATAATATTTTTCAATAATAATATTAAATATTATTTATTTAAATATTTTTGAATTTTAACTATTAATAAAATAATATAAAATGAGAAAATAAAAAATTTAAATTTTGTAGTATTCTAAAATAATAATAAACCTCAATTATATTTTATATTTTACTATTTTTAAATATTATATATGATCATCTTAATAAATTTAAAAAATATTATTGGTTTAATATTTTAGAATAATCAATTATTTAATTATTTATCAAAGTTTTTCTCTTTATCAAATTTTGTCTCTTCATTCTCTATCTCTTTGTGTATTCTTTTATGTATCTCTCTCCTCTTATCTTCTCTACTTTCTAATTTTTCTTATGTTTACTTATTTCTTTATTGTCTCTATCTCCTTTACATTCTCTTTTTTCTTTTTCCTTGTTTTAGTCATCTCTTATCTCTCTCTATTACTATTTTTTATTTTATTTTTCTTTTATTAATCTATGTCATTTTCTTTCTCTTGTAGAATAGTTATATCATTCATGATTATCACTTTTGTTCATCTCATCAATTAATAATATTTTGGTAATTTATATTACATATTTAGTTTAATATATAATTCTTATGATAAATATATAATGGTATTATTTAAATTTATTAATTAAATTAATTTTGTATTTAAAAGAATAATAACATAATGGAAGAAAATCTTATATGTTGATTTTCATGCTATCAAAATTAGTAATTTGTGTAATTTTATTATTTATTTTATATAAATAAAATATTTATATAAGAATAGATTACTAAATATGTAATATGCATAACATTTTTTAAAACTACTTATGCTTGATAATTTAGAAAATTTTAGAAATTATGCATTATCTTCAAGACAATAATCACGAAATTACAATTTTTTTGTTTATAAAGATGGGTTGTGAAACAAGTATTATTTCTCTTTATCTTATTAGAACTTCAAAGTTAGGCATGTTTGGATAAGACTACTAAGGGGATGAGTGACCTCTTAAGAAAAATAGTTTTCATAACATTTTTGTACAAATGTTTTCATAACATTTCCTTTTTTATGAAAAATAGTTGATTTTAATAACATTTTAAAATTAAAAAAATTAAATTATAAAATATGATAGTTTATAATTAGTATTTTAGTAATTAATTATTAATAATAGCTTTATAACAATATAATTATTAACTTCATATATTAATAAATATGGCACATCATATGCTATAATAAAATATTAACATTAATCTATTTTAGTATTAAGCAAGGCTACTTATATCAATTATAGATAATATGAATTAATTTATGTTTATAATAGTTTATTTATGTTATGTATAAAAATTTTTTAAACATAACAAAATTATATTTAAGAAATTAGAAATTTAAAATAATAGTAAATCATTACTCAAAATTATGTTTATTATTTAATTAACATATTTTCCTAAGTATGAATAAAATAATAGTAAATCATTACTCAAAATTATGAAGAGGATTAAAAAAATGGAAGCATAGAAGGAGGCTTAGCTGGTAAAACTTGGAATTTGAAGTAGTCATAAGACATGGGTGCCACCTGAGGAAATTTATGCTTATACATTATGATGCAACCATTCATTAAGATGTTAAAATTTTGTTCACATTCATTAGTCATTTTATTCGCAAAGGTTATGTATTTATGGAAAACAATTTTTAATATTCATTAGAATGTGAGTGAAAAACTGCTACAAAAGTAGCTACAAAATAATTTAAAAAGATATTAAAATAATCTTTCTCAATAACTATTGTACCATCATAATAATGGTGGTTGTTTAGCCATTAGGTGGGATTGACTAGAGCCATTAGATCAGCATAGAGGACATCTTGATCTTTTATTCAAATGTTTAAAAATAGATGAGTTCTAGATGGTTGGATCATGTTGGATTAGATCATGACCACTTGATAATATTAGATGACATCTTAATTATTGAATTAATTAAAGGCAAAATATTAATTAGATATGGAGCACAAAATTCAAATAGGTGAGATCTAAGACATTAGACAAAGGCTAGATTATTTAAAAATGAAAAAAACAAAATCAATCATCCCATCAAGTTAGACAAGATCATGACCGTTGGATGGATCAATTAGTTACATTAATTGATGAAGTAACCATTCAATCAGCTTATCAAATGGATGGTACTGATTAGGATCACTATTTAAAGGCAAAGAAGGTCTTCATCATTCAATCATTGGTTCTAGATTAAGACAACCACAATGGAGATAGTCCTACATTATTGGTGGAGAAGCTTATTTTTTCATTATTGCTAAAATTGTCAATCACATAAGCATTTTCAAGAATGTATTGACTATTGTGAAGGAAGATTTAGGTTGCAATATAGTAGACAAAAGAGATTTCAAAAAATTATACCATCATATGAATATGAACTATTGGTAAAGATAATGATCATTAAATGACACAGTAATACTACAACAACTTAACAACCAAGCCAAATAAGCATTTTTTAGAATCAAATGTGTGTATAAGCAACATATTTCATCTTTTATACCAAACAAATTCAATCATTGATCACATCAAATTAATATGATCTATATGTTCCATAATGATTTGAATGTTCATCTTCAATGATTTAGATATTCACATTAGATAAAGATCATTGTATCTGGGTGCAACATAACATAGCATTTCATCTCATGTTGACAAATATTATTTTAGCCTATTAACCTAACATAATCATTTTGCAATGGTTATAAGAAAGAAGATGTTAGAAATCTATGTTATATTTATAGTTACCAAGCAATCTTACTTGGAACTAGCCTCCAGGATATTCCATAATCAATTTGTTTGATGAATGTAGGATCCACTTTTGAAAAAAAGGTACTTTCATCTTGTAATACCAAGTGGTAATATCATTAAATCCATTATTTAGAGTGGAGCTAATCAATTAAATAATGAATTAAGGTTTAAAGCATGGCCTATGCCCTATAACCTAATGAATATAAAATACAATGTCTCATACTCATATGGCTTGCATTTTGGCTTAAAGTCTCAGCTAAAATTTAATGTTTTCTCATGGCTAAGGATTAAAACAACTAACATTATCTTAGTCGTTCATATTATTGTCTTTATGTGATCATAAAGCTTTGTAAGCCCAAGAGTATGAAGCATGGTGTCATTGCTACATTCTTTAATGAAGTTCATCAACAATAATATTGACTAAGAATCCAATCACAATACATATTTTGCATGAGTATGAAATATAATATTTATGGTATCTTTCATGTATGAGAATATTCATTCAAACAATTTATATTATTCTTTGTTAGAACTCCAAGAAAAAATTATTTAATTGTTGTAAAGTTATGATAGTTCTATCACATGAGATTGATCATCATTTAGCAAGAATGAATTTTAAAATTTTCACATCATAATACAAAGGTGATTTATATATCGCACTTGCATGAATTCCTTATTCATAACACCATTCTTCATGATAATACGATAAGTTTATTCTATGTTTATGTTAAGGCCAAGTGATTAACACATATTTTCATTCATACTTATATGGCTACATTATAATGCTTTTTCCATAGAGCTCAACTCTTGTTGTAAATATTGAACATATAAGTGTGATCTTCTATCACAAATGTATGACTTGAATATATGAAAATGACAACAACATTGAACTAGTATGATTATTGAAATAGTTTTGCACATTATGTATGTAAACTTAACCACTGTCATAAGCCTCTCAATGATAATCATAGCCTCCATAAACATTGACATGGCGGTCATCATTTATTTTGTGGCTACACTATTCTTTTGCTTATAATGCAATCACTTTTTTTATTTAAAATTTTTAATTAAATTTATGATTTCTATATAACAAATGTTTTGTGTTATCCCACAATGACCACACCTTTTGATAATAAAATAAGCACAAAACTTTTAAAATTTGATGTATTCAAGAAACTATTTTTTAAAATTTCTAGACTTTTTAGATTTATTTTGGAGATAAAAGTGTTTTGCATTATTTAATAAGAAATATTTTGATTAATTTACTTTATAAATATTTATGATATTTTGAATATTTTGTTATGTTAATGTCAAATCTTTTCTCTTGTTAATTATTTCATTTTCTTTTTGAATAACATTGTAATATTATTTTATTTGTTTGTTCTTTAAGATGAGAATTTTCTAAATATAAGTTCAATTTTTTGCAATGGTAACAATACAAAGCCATAGAATATATAACACACATTGTGACAAAAAACTTGCATTAACAATTGATGGTAGTAGATCCAACAAATTTATAAGTTTTTACAATATTGTATAATACTTCATAAATGAGTCATTCCATATTGCATTACTATACATCAAATGTGAATGTGCAGAAATTATTTGATTTCTACTACCAACCAGATTTTCACAAGTCTTCTGGCTATGCATAGAACCCATCATACATGCCATCCAAATCACCCATCAAAATCAATTTTATAATAAAAATGACCAATCATCCATGGTTTCTACACTACACAACAAATTGTGGAACATAAAAACATTGTTAATGTTTCAAGATCAAAAGAATTTTCAGTAGTCCACCAAGCTTGAATTTAGTAATACTCAAATGTGTAATTATTTGTGGCTTATCCAAACATCTATTAGAAGAAATTTTATACTCTACCCACAATTAAGCAGTACATGAAAACTTGGTTAAACTCATGCTTACAATTAGAGAATAAGCATTTAGAAGGAAGTTGAAAGCCAAACATCATTAGTGGTAATGGGAATGGTAGTGTTCGATTGGATATTTTGTAAGTAGTCTTGATACATTAACTAAGATCCACTTATTCAATTAGCTGCCATCACACCACATATCATAAACCTTGTTTGCATTAAACTTTATTTATAGTTTTGAGATGGCATACATAATACATGTTGCCCAAGCCCATTGTTCATCTTCTTATAGGAAAGCATGTATGTTTAACATTCTACACACTATAGATGATGTACTATCCCTTGTGTAGCTTGCCAACTTTGAACTTTCTTTCGAACCATAATCTCACCAACTTTTCTCTTAATGAATTGGAACTATAAATTTTCCAAGATAGTAAACATGTGGACACCATGATTACTATCAAAATATTCTTAACTCACGTAGTTTTTATAAACTGGGTTAGTTATTTTCTTTATCGATGTCCAATGCATGATAGGGAATTGTATTGGAAATAATCTATTTATAATTATGTTAAAACATATTAGCATAAAAAATACATTAAATAAAAAATATATTTATAGTAAGCAATAAAAAGTATAACATATATTAAACTATTCAAATATCCAAAACTTATTTTTCTATGTAAGACTATGTTGATCTTTAAAAATGCTTTATCATTAGAGAATTTTCAAATTGACATTTCATATATGTGTAATTACAAATTGTAAAGTTTAGATCTTTTAAAAAATTATGACATTGAAGTAATAATTAACTTAACAATATAATTTCTATAAGTTGAAAAAAAGTTTAAAGAATAAAAAATTATACATCATTAGAATAAAACTATTTCAAAATATTAAAAATATCCAACAGGTATATTAGGAAAGAAGTTTTTCTTATAATATAGGCAAATTAAACATCATGATGTAAAATTAAAATGATAGAATTCTATAAAGCATAAAACATTACCATAAAGAATTGTTTAAAATATTAAAAATAATATCTAAATAAGAATTATAAAAACTATTCACTCTATTCAAAGCTTGAAAAAAATCTCATTTCAAAAGATGTTCTCTAAAATTAAAACCTTATTAAAAATAGATTATGCTAAATCTTAAAATTTCTATGTAAACCATGTAAAATAATTAAAAAATTTAAAATATTTTAAATGATAGATCAATAACATTTTTAATAAATGTTAACTTTCAAAAACATAATGTATGACTTAATAGTGTTATCAACTTGTAAAAAGTACGTTATGTTATACAAATAAAAAGAACAAAATACTATGAAGAGAAAATAATTATTACAATACAAATATAAAATTTCCATACGTTGTGAAAATATTCCTTTTAGAAAAAGAATTGTTTAAATGTTAAAAATCTTTTAGGTCATAATTATTGTAAGTAACATGTAACATTTAGACATAATTCAAAAGAATGTGAAAGAACTTTTTATTACACTCAAGTATGATAAAAGTTTACAATTGTGCATCAAAAAAGGATTTTTATAATTATTACCAATAAAAAAGACTTAGACCATTAAATAAAAAAATAATTATATAATAACATGAAATGATGCTTAATTATTATAATTTTATTTAAAAAATAATTAAAACTAATTTAATAAAAACTTTTAATTTGCCAATAATATATACATAGTTATTTTTGTTGTAAAATTTTAAGCCAATTAAATATTTTTTATAACTAGAACTATTTATGAATTTCATCATATGAACTGTCATAATGATACCTCAACATTTAAAACGTAAAAACATTTTTTCACATCAATACTACAAAAATTTTCTCATTTTAAAAAATAAGAAGTTCTTCAAAATTATCATAAGAATTTAAAATCACAAAAATTACTTATTACTATGGACATAAAATATTATCTCAATAAATACTTAACAATATGTTTATAAAAAAGATAATAAAAATGAAAAATTAAAGTTCTTTTGCAAATAAAATTTTAAATTCTAAAAAACACTCATAATAATTATATTTCAATAAAAAAATTGAATAAAAATGGAAAATTAAAACAAGATATAAGCATTTAAAATTTTAAATCCCCCATGTCATAATAAGCTAAAATATGTTTTTGGTGATAATTATGTAAGACTAAATATATTATTAATAGGAAATAAAAAAATAATAAAGTAATATAGATAAAATAATTTTTTAAACAAACAACATTACATATGTTATTCATATATAGAATTCTTTTTCATTACTGTCAAGGCAATAAATTCTTTGGTACGAAAACAAAGTAAACTTCAAACACAGTTTATTCTTGCTATATCTAAACTTAGTAAACTTCCTTATGTTGAGTCAAATTAAGCCATAGGCTCCACTCTTAGTGGTGCACATCCATTAATTCCTTTACATTTTATCCTTGCAACCATAATTTCATCAAAACCCTCTTATCATAGGAATCCAAAGACTTTCTTTGGATCCCAAAGGAGGTGGTGCTGATGAACTTGGGTGGACGTATTGATGGATTTGAGTGGAGGTGCTAATGGAAGTGATGTCGACAGACAAACTGGTTCGATAGAGTGTTTGATATGTATTAATTGCCAGTTTTGTAATGGACATTGTTTCTCTAAGAATTCAAAGAGTTACATCTTACGTTTATGGTAAGCTCAAAATCAAGGAAAGATAGGAGAAAATCGAAGGTGGTACAATGATCTCTAATATAAGTGGCATAAGTAGAGGCATTAACCCCTATAGATGACATTTCTAGGGAACTAAGTATCATTTCTATAATTAATGCATAGTGATATAGTGGTGGTGATGCTTAGAAACTAGTTGCAAGCATTAATGAGATGACGTTGTATGTGTGTGAATCAAATGAGGTCTCTTGTGAAGTGAATTCATTTGAGGATGATAGAGAATAATCTTAAATGTAGAATGAAATAATTACTATTAATTTTAATAAAGTCACTAATGTAGGGGAGAATGTGAATCAATTAAGCACTATTGATAATGACTTGTACCAGAAAGAACTTATAAAATTAAGTTATGTATCAAGGGAGAATGACATGTCTTAGTACTATTGAGGTAGTAGATGTTAAAAAATATACTCAAGGTGTTTGTGATATTACCAAAGTGGCAAAAAAGTGAAACTGATTGAATTTAAATTAGTTAAAAAGTAGTACAACAAATGTTAGTTTTCAAGATGCACTTATGGGGTAGAAAATAAGGAATATAAACATCGTTTCCATTAAAGTTGAATTTATCATTACTCAGAAAAATAGATGGATGTTGTTGTGAGGATGACTACACTAAAGGATACATCCTTTATTATAACTGGTGAAATTCATCTCTCAAATGAAGCATGTGATCACTGAGTCCATTTCCATAAATTTTATCTTAATCATAGTGTATATGGGAGCCACTTATATGTTTAGTAGATAACAAAAATTCTTTAATGAAGATGGGGGAAATACAAAGGATTCTATGTGTTGGACTTGATGGTCAGTTGCTTTTGTTTACACTTTGAATCTTCTACTAATACAGACTCAGTATGGTTGGGTGGTTTCTAGCATATGGTTGGACTGCTTTGCGATTAGACATTTGCACTGCTAGTTTTAAACTAGGTTCTACATTTTTTGGCACTCCTTTATGTGTGTTGGGATATGAAAAGTAGTCTTGGAATTGCCATGGCTTTGGGGGGAGCCATTCCCAATGGATGGTTGGATGGTTGACATGTAGGGGTCATCATGTGTAAGAGTTTGTGTTAGAATTATCTTATTCAACACTTTTAAAGTAGGTATGTCACTAAATAAACCATTGGGATGATCTTTTCAGAAGTTTGAACCTGTGGATCTTCACTCAATATGCTTCGCTAGTGGGAAAGTTGGACATGCATTTGGGCTATGTCCATCCAATGTGTTCACTCAAAATTCTGCTATATTCGAGTTTTCTAGTAACGATGAGATAGGTTCTAAGAAGGTAGAGAAAAGTGGTATAATTACTAGGCAAATGAAGACAAAAGCTAAAAGGATAAGTGACAAGGATTGACATCATGGATGGTGGTGCAACTTGAGAAGAGGTTATTGTTCTTTATGCACAATAGAGGTGGAATACGAATGTGAAAGTTACGAGTAAACTAGAGCGTAGTGAGCAAGACGAACTCGAAGAAAAAGAGCAAGTAGAGTGCATGGGTAGATCTTGATCTAATTTTGATAAGAGAAGTAGGGGATCATCCAAGTGGGAATGGGTGCTTCAACAGAAGGTCATAGGGAAGGAGAAAATAAATATAAATGTAAAGAAAGGTCTAGAATGTTACAAGGGCATAGTTGAAGGCCTAATGTAACATCAACAAAGCATGGTGCAATCATTCTATAAGTAGATGCATGTTGACGATACTCCAAGTCCATCCACCAAGGTGGCATCACCTAGAGCTCGAGAAAAGGGCAAATGACCCATGGAATGAATGTAGTGTTAGAATGATTATAATAAGGAGTAAAAGGTAGGGTGTCTCTTTAGTAGTTGTGAAGTTTAAAAAAACGATGGTAATGTTAAAGAAGATTGGCATTGGCATAGGATGTTGTTTCTTATTTTGTGAAGTGGATGTGGAAGAGTAGATTATTGTAGCAATTCTAGATGTAATTGGAGACTAGAGGTGGTAATGATCAAAGATGTATTACCTATGGAATGAATGGCATTTTGACAAGGGAGAACAGGGGATGACAATGCTCACAAATTATTGGAAACATAGCTATTACTAAGTGCATGAGGAATAGTTGGCTTAGGATCTTGAGGCTTTTGGGTACTTGCTTAGGCACAAATTTGTTGGAGTGTGATCAAGTTGGGTTTGAATAGAAAAAAAAATTACATTCGAAAGTATACCTGGCTTAGAAATAAGAGGATTTTGGGCAATTATTTGAGGATGATTAGGTTGCTGGGGCTTCGGATTGGCTCAAGCATAATATCAGGGCTTGCAACAAGAGAAAGGCTCTAATTGGTAATACCAAGGAGGAGTAGAATTTGGAGAGGTACTATGAGCAAAATCCTAAGAGAAACTATTGGCTATAAACATTAGGGCTTGTGGTTAACAATTTTATTTAGCAGGAGCAAAGTAGAAGAATTGGAATGCTACTCTTAAGGTACAACATAATTTGTTGGATTTTGAATAATAATAGAAAGTTCATATATGGGTGAAGGTTTTTTTTGTCACTTGGAATGGGAAATTTGTTTATTCAGCTGAGGTTGATATCTTTAAGAGAAGAGCCTCATTGGGAAGATGTAATTTTTCATTAAGTGCATGTAGAAGTTAAGAGTCTTAACCTCCTTTTTTAAACTTATGCAAAATCTTGTTTAGCTACATCTCTATTGATAGAAGGAACTTTACATGGCATACAAATTAGAATTGTCTTGCTACATGCTTAGGAAGAATCCTATTAAAAAGGATTAAAGTTGGGTTCTTGCTAAGTATAGCTATGAGATGGAGGGAAATAATAAGAAGGTTAGTTGTTTTAAGACAAGTAACAAAATTACAAATTCAATAAATATATGTAAAAGTGGAAAGAATATAAATGGAAATAATTGAATGAACAATAAGAGCAGATCTTGGATGCACAGAATATTAGAAGTTATTATAGGAAGAGTTGGTTGTTAATTACAGTGATGATAAGATTAAATGATGGCTTATTCAATAGCTTCATTGACTCCTACTATGCTAAACATTTGACTAACTTACCTAGGATTTTACAAATTTCCCTTACAATAAATAAGTTGATGTATTTTAATTTACATAGGAAAGAATAAATTTGGAGTTTTTTTATGCTATTATTTTTCATTGAGGGGCCTGGAGGTTGCTTTGATAGAACTTGCACTAGGAAAAGAGTACCTTTATTGACTTAGATTTTGTATGCTACTTGTCATGTAGAGGATGAAGTCAGTAGGGGATAATTACATATGGGAGTAAGGAAACTTGCTAAAGGACTGAAGCAACCTAGTTATTCAGCCTTCTTTACTAAATTATATTTACTATCGACATCTGTATTATAAGTGTTACTATAGTTGTGTGAGTGATGTTTATAAGTTGTCTAGGTGCAAGTTATTTATTTCCATCTAATATTAGATGAGTGTGTTTGTAGTTTTGAATCTTTGAAGAATTAGAGCAACAAAAACTTGTGGCTTTTTGTAGCAATTTGTTAGAGTGTTGCCTTATTGGAAACTTGAGAGGAGAACTTTAATAGCTAGGAGGTAGATGTGATTTTAAGAAGAAATCGAAACTATGTTGTTCAAACTTTGAATGAATTGTCTAAGGAATTATGGTAAATTGGAGGAACTGGGTGCAGTTTGACATTTTGAAGGCTTCATCATAAGTTGTGTCTATACTTTTGAAAACTTGTCGTAACCACTCTTGGAAAAGCTGTGTGATGTATGCATCTTAAGATAACATGAGTCATAGGAAACATGGGATCAAGATAGGGAAATGGTAATAATTGGTGGTCTACTAATTGTTGCATGGGATGTTAACATACTTCTTATGCAAAATGAGAAGAAAAAGTGGAAAACGTTTTGTAGTTCGAAGGCATAATATGAATTCTTTAGTTTCTTGCAATATTTTGAGCTAATTGAATAAGGATACATTGGAAATATGTTTATGTGGTGCAATAATAAGATGGACAGTGCCCATATATATGAAAAATTGGATAGTCATCATGAACATTGATGGTATATAAGCATTTTCAAATGCTATAGTGGCACATCTCCTCTTTATGGGCTCTAATCACTATCTTTTGCTTATTTAGTTTAAATAGCCATCTATTGGCAAACCAAAAAGGAGAATCAAATTCAACAATTTATGGTTATCATTTGAACATTTAACGAATATTGTGTAGGGTATGTTGAATAAAGTAGTTAGCGGCAAGTAGATGGATGGATTGTCACTAAATTCAATAAAAGACTGGCAACACTAAAAATATGTCATTTAACTGACATTAGCAATCTTTTAAAAAAGAATCAACAATTGGAGCTAGAGATTTAGGTGCTTCAATATAAAGAGTCTTAGTTGGTGTTAACTAAGTAGAAGCATGATATTTTGGCATAGAATATTTCCTTAAATCATTGGGCAATAGGTTTTGAGGAAGTTTGGTGGTGGAAGTGTACCAAGCCACATAGAGTCAACCTTGGGGATCATAACACATGCTTCTTTTAGGCTATAGCTAGCTTAATATTTAGAAGAAATTTTGTTAATCGGCTTAAAAATGCTAGTGCATAATTGGTGGCTTCTGCAAATGAAATTAAAGGAATACTAATGCAATACTTTAGCAAGAAATAGAGCAAGATTGGGTAATATATTCCTCCCATATATTTCCAACCTTGTAGATCTATTGATAGTTGGCATTTGATAGAATTTGTGGAACCAATTAGCAATGATGAGATCAAGATTTCTATTAACTCTATCAAAAGGTATAAAGCACTAGACATGGATGGCATCACAAAGGTCATTATACATAAGGACTAGAACCTAGGCAGATATTATTATTACTATGAAACAATTTTTTTGCATGATAGTTGCATACCCAAAAGATGAAAAGACATGCTATGGTTGTTGAAAGGTTCAGGGTGCTTTGAAACCTAAATATTTTAGAACACAGGATTATGTAATGTGATATATAAAATTCTGACAAAAGTTTTGATGGGTATATTGAAGATGGTGCTTCCAACTGTTATTGGAAGAGAGTAAGTGGCATTTGTATCTGGTCAAGCTATTTCTAATAATATTTTTTTTGGAATAGTAGATTGCATCCCATATGAATTCATCAACATCAAAAGGGCTCATATCTATTAAGTTAGATATTGACTAGGCATATGATAAGGTTAACTACTTGTTTGTTCTTGATATGTTAAAGAACTTTTACTATTTTATTACATAGTGTGATTTGGTGGAGATGTGCACCATTGCATGATGGTTTGGAATTCTACTGAATGGGTTGCTTATTCCATGGATTTATGTTATGTGGGGTCTTAAGTGGTAGTGTCCTATGTCATCATACCTTTTCCAATTGTATCTGAATATCTCTCTTAGCTTGTTAAGGAGAAAGTGGTGAATACTGCAATGATTAAGATCAAGAGTGGTCCTTTTGCACCAAAGATTTTTTTAATTTCTTTATGCTGGTGATGTTCTGATCTATGCTTCAACTTCTTGTGCTATAGCAAGGTCTGTTTGAAATATTATGAAAGAGTGTCGATTATAATTAGCTTAGTTAGTCAATATTAACAAATCCAAAGTATTCTTTTAAAGGGATGTAATTCAAGCATAAGAAGATGATTCCAATGACGTTATATATCTCCTAGGAAGCTGATTTAAAATATTTAGACATTCTTATTACAGTAAACAAATTTCAAAAAAATGACTTCAAATTCCTTATTAATTAAGTAGAACAATGTGTGGCTAGATGTCTGATTAGAGCTCTATCAATGACAGGGAATATTGTTGTGATTAATTTGATGCATGGAACAATTCCTACATATTATTTAGCACACTATTATATTCTAAAAGATATAACCTAAGAGGTAGAAAGACTAATACAAAGGTGCTTATGAAGTGGCTGTGTTGTGAGTAATTCTATTAATTATGCAAGCTATAATTAGTGATGCTCCTCAAGTAGTGTTGTGGCCTTAGTATTCATGAATTGTCTAATTAGCAAATTGCACTGATTACTAAGTACTATAAGAGTGTGATGGCTAGGAAAGATGGCTTATGATTTAAGTATATAGGTCCAAATATACTATGACAAATAATAACCTCTGTGCTCATGGGCTTTGCATACATGAAAGCTACTAGTTTATGCAATGCTTTGAAGAAGTGAGAATATAGTATGACATGTTCTAAAGGCAAGCAAGTACCTTTCATGTCAAACAATTTGCTTGGATTTCTCTCAGTTGAAGTTTAACCTACATTTGTTAACTTTGATGCCAAATATCAAATTTTTGTCTAGACACTTGTTAAGGAACATAACATATGAGGTAATAACAACATTTAAAATGTTTTAGCTACTACTTTTTTTTTCTAGACCTTACATTTTCCATAGGATAAATCTAATGAAAGAGATATGTTGTATTTTTAGTAAAGTAAAACCACAATGTTGGAATCTAACTATATCTATATTAGCATACACAATTGCTAAAATATGCAAAGGAAGTTGTCTGGTTCTAGAACTTAAAACTATTGCCTCGAGTGATGGTGTTTTTGAAGAGATTGATTCTTAATTTAATGCCCACTTAAAATAGTTGTGTGCAAGAGGTTTAGTGTTGTAGGAATCCTATCTTGGGTGTTGTTAGGCAGATGAGGACATTGAGCACTACTTTTGGGAAAGACACAAGGTGAGAGAAATCTAGATGAGTAAAGTCTTAACTATTAATCTTAGTGTTGGAGGCAAGAATGTCATGCATTTTTAATCATTGAAAGAGATGTTGAACTAGATAGAGAGTAATATTTGGGTAGTTAATGCATCAAAAGAAAGAAATTTTCTACTATTGCATTCTATCATCTTTGGGTTAAACGAAATTTGCAAGCACATACGAGTCACATGTTTTGCTTTGTTGCTCTTTTAAAGAAAATGGGAGTTCTTACGACCTCCAAGGGGTGTGTGTGACCTCAAATTGACTCCTCTTCCAATGATATGGGTTAAACGTAATTGTGATGCAATGGTAAAAGAGAATCTTAATGTTGGTATTACCATAATTGTGTGGGATCATTTGGTTGGACTGATAACTATTATAGGAAAAATATGAATTTTAGGGGTTGTCTCTACCATCAAAATAATAGCCATTCTTCAAGCCATGGAGTTCTGTAGAACTTTATTTCCTAATATGCACGCTATAAAAATTGAATCTGACTCAACAATAGTTATTGTCCAAGTGACTCGGATGTTAGCGTCTACCACTTGTAGGAGTAATTATCAAAGTGCCATTAAATTTTTGAATGACATGAGGTCCTTCAATCTTTGAAAAATACTATAACAAGGTAACTTGTAGTTGAATGGGTTGTGCATCATGCCCTTTTATATGATTTTATATGGGATTAAGGAATGCCCTTTTCCAAACTACTTCTATACAATCTTTATTAAAACTTATTTATGAACCTCCATAAAGAGATTATAGTGCAAGCTTTGACCATTTCTACTATCAAGGAGCCCTCATACTATCGCTCCATTTGGCACAACATATTGCCTCACATCGTAGGACTACAAGTTTAGAGGAAGCTTTTAATGATAGTGTGCTAAGCTACATTGGGTTAATGTTAGGGATCATAACACTATGTTTCTTTCATGCTATGTCTACTTTTGCTTACAGAAGCAATTATTTTTATTGACTTAAAAATGATAGTGGGAAATGGGTGGCTTCCCCAAATGAAATTAAAGAAATGCTCATGTAGTACTTTTGTAAGAAGTGGGGGTAGCTTTGGCAATATATTCCTTTCCCACCTTCCAAAACAAACAAAATTATTTACAATGAGCATGCGATAGCACTTGTAGCATTAATAAGTGTTGAAAAGACATGGATTGCTATTATCTCAATCAGAAGAAATAATGCCACAGGCATGGGTGACATCTCTAAAGAGATTGCGCTTGGTACTAAAAACATTCTTTGGTAGATATTGTCGTAGTTGGGAAATTTGTATTTAATAAAAGATGTATGCCCAAAAATGGAAAGATATATCGGACATTCTTATTTCAAAGTTTTAGGGGGCTTCAAAACCTAAATATTTAAGACCTAGAAGTCCTTACAATGTCATATACAAAATTATGGCTAAACTTTTGTTGGGTAGATTGAAGATAAACCTTCCAAATCTTATTGTAAGGGAAGAAGTTGCTTTTGTTCTTATTGACCTATATCTGATAATACTTTTTTGGCATAGAAGTTTAAAGCTAGATGAACTCATCTACATCAAAATAAAGGGCTAGTGACTCTTAAGCTAGACATGGATCAGGCATATGATAAGCTTAATTGGTAGTTTGTGCTTGATATGTTCAAGCATTTGTGGTTTTCAAATATTTTATGTTACAAGGTTGAGGCTTGTATCACTACACTAAGATTTGAGGTTATTCAAAAAGGGGTTGTCCCTTTGTGGATTGTAGCTACGAGTGCTCTTAAGCAGGGGTGTCCATTGTCACCATAATTTTTTATTATTACATTTGAATATCTCTCTTAGCTTATTATGCAGTAGGTGGAGCTTACTACCATTGTTCGGATCAAAAGTGCCCTTCTTCACCTATGATTTCTCACATTTTTATGCTGATGATGGTTTGATCTATATTCCAACTACTTGTGATGTAAAAAGGACAATTATGGACATTATGAAATAGAATGAGCTATATTTAGGCGAAGTGGTCAATCTTAACAAATCTAAAGTGTAATTTAGAAAAGGGAATGGAACCTAAGCATGGGAAGATGATTACAGGGAAGTTACTATTTTACCAAGGGCTTAATTGAAATATTTAGATATTCTTATTGTAGTAACTAAATTACGAAAAAAAAGACTTCAAATTTGTTATTGATTGAGTTATCAATTTTGTGGCTAGATGGAGGATCAAGGATTTGTTTATGGTGGGGTGTACTATCATGACCTACTCGGTTCTTAGTACTATTCTTGCATTTTGCTTAGCCCATTCTTTAATTTTGAAAGGCATTATTTAGTAGTTAACAAAATTGATATGTGGGTACTTATGGAGTGGCTCTAATGTAAGTAATTATATTCATTATGTAATCTACAATTTGGTTACTCTCCGTAAGGTGTGGTAGCTGTGGAATTTGTGGTTTGTCCTCATGGTAGGTAGCATTGATTGTAAAGCACTATAGGTGAGTTACGGCTCAAGAAGAAGGTTTATTGGTTTAGGTCTTCAAGTCTAAGTATTGCATGACAAATAATAATCTCTTTATGCCATGTGGGGCTTCACACATGTGCAAGCTACTTTGTAGAGTTGTGCCTTAGAAAAATGAGAATATAGTTTGGGAAATGGTTAAAGACAACCACATTTCTTTCATAACAGATAATTTGCTTGGCTTTCTTTTGCATTTTGGTTGACATATATCAATATAAATGTCGAGCATCCAATTCACATGGTAGAACTTTTAATGAGCAAGCTGTTTGGAACCAAGTTATGATACAAAATCTATTTTAGTATACTTTGGAATCTAGCATTATGCACTCCACTAAGGAAAAATCAAATGAAAGGGATATGTTATATTTCAATCAAATTGAAGACACTATTTTAGAATCAAAATTTATACACAATAGCATGTATAGCAACAAAAATTCAATGCGAGAAGAAGCCACTTGGTTCTAGAATTTGAAACTGTAGCAATGGGTAAATTTGTTTATATGGAGATTGATTTTGAAGTAACTTCCCACTCGTTCTTGGATGTGTGCAAGAGGGGCTAAGCTCCATGAGTTTAGACAATGGGGCTGTAAGGTGGAGCATGATATTTTACATTCCTTCGAGAAATGACACAAGGTGAAAGTATTATGGGTGAGTAACTTCAAAATTGTAAATCTTTGTGCTAAATGTAATAATGGCATGTATTTTAAATCATTAAATGTGCTACTATACTAGATGGAGATTAATATCTAAGATTCCAATGCATCACAAGTAATCAAGTTTGATGCTACAACATTGTATCAGATTTGGATTAATAGAAATTTCTAAGAACATGAGGCTAAGGTGTTTAGCCTTGTAGCTATTTAAAGAAGAATTTAGGTTGATGCATTTATTACTATTACATCCTCCATTAATCCTAACACATCCCATAAGAGTCTTCAGGGGCTTTGTGTAACCGCTTATTGACTCCTACAATGGAGTGGGTTTAGCTTAATTATAATGTAATAGTGAAAGACAATCTTAATGCTAGAATTGGTATAATTATTCAGGATCACTTGGATAGACTGATTACTATTGCTGGTAGGATGTCGATTTTAAGAGTAGCCTTTACCATGGAAACTATTGCTATTCTTGAGGCCATGGAGCTCCTTAGAACTTTATTTCAAAATATTCATGTTGCAAAATTGGAATCTGACTAAACAATAATGATCACTGAAGTGAGTTAAATGCTGGCTCGTATCTATTATAAAAGTAATTATCAAAGTACTATTAATTTTGTGGATGGTATGTGGTCCTTCAAACTTCTCAAAATACTTTATCAAGATAACTATGCAATTGATTGGGTTGTGAATCATGTTTTTTACATAATTTTGTGTGGGATTGAGAAATGTCTCTATTCAAATAGCTTATATGTTGTTCATTGTTTTACTTTATGCATGACCCACTACATGGAGAGTATGTTCTAGGAACCAACTATTTTGTATCAAGGAACTCAAAGAGGGTTGTGCAGTGTAGACATCAAAAGATTGTATTAACCGTCCAGCTTAGGACCAAACAAAAAAATTAGCAAAGCCTAGTTGATCGTTGAAGGTTGTAAGGATTTCAACACCTTGCACAAAATGATTAAGAAAGAGAAAAAATTTAGCTGTGGGTAGGCTTTGTATGAGTTCTTCAACTTCATTCATGCTCTTGACCTAACTAACTTGGGAGTTATTAGGAGTAGCTTCACTTGGTGTAATAATAAGGATGCGAGTGCCCATATATACAAAACATTGGATAGAGCTTTCATGAATATTGATGGTATATAAGCTTTCTTTATTACTAGAGTGTCGCATCTTCATCATATTGGTTTAGACCATTACCGTCTATTTATTATGTTTATATAGTTGTCATTAAATAAAACTTAGGAGAATCTAGTTTGAAAATAGATGGCTATCATTTCCACATTAAACAAATGCAATGTTGGTAACTCGGAAAAGGTCAAACAGAGGAAATCTTATGGATAGTTTATCTACAAAATTGGGTAGAGCATTGTTGGATTAAAGAAATGGAGTTTAATAGAGCTAGGTAATATTCTTTATTAGCATAATATATTAGAATAAGAGATCAAGGAGCTCCATCTAAAAGAATTTGAGAATGGATTAAATGAGTTGAAAAATGACCTTTTAGCACAATGTATTGCTTCATATCGTAAAGGCACAACTTTAAATGAAGTATTGTGGTTACAGCATGCTATGCATCATTAGGCCAACCTTGGGAATCAAAACACACATTTTTAGGAAGCGACTACTTCTACATACATAAGTAATTATATACATCATCTTAAAAATGATAGTGGGGAATTGGTGGCGTCCCCATGGAGATTAAATGCATTCTCATATAATTCTTTAGTAAGAAGTATTGTTTTGGGTAGTGTGAACCTCCCCTGTCTTTTGAACATTTGAGAACTATTAATAGTGAACAAGCGACCATTCTTATGGCTTCAATCAAAGTCGATGAGATACAAAATGCAATGTTTCTATTGAAAGAAATAAATACCCTAGTGTGGTTGGAATCTCTATAGAAGTTGTGCTTGGTTATTAGAGCATTATTTAGATGAATATTATCACAATTTTTGAAACAGTTCTTTAAAGATAGATGTATGCCTAAATGATGGAAAGACATGTTTGTCATTACTATCCCTAAAGTTGAAGGTGCTTTTACACCTGAATAGTTTAGACATTCATCTTTGTAATGTAGTGTACAAAGTTGTGACCAAAATTTTGTTTAGTACACTTAAGATTGTCCTCCTTGATATTATTATCAAGAAACAAGTTGCTTCTACACTTGGTCATGCTATGTATAATAATATACTTTTGACACAAGAAATGGCTACTCATTTGAACATATCTTCCTACTCATATGAACATATCTACCTTTACAAAAGGTTTAATGGCATTAAAGTTAAACTTGGGCCAAAATTATGATATAGTCAACTAGAAGTTTATGCTAGATAAGTTAAAGCATTTATAATTCATAAACTTTTGGTATGATTAGACTTAGACTTGTGTCTCTCGACTTGTTCAATATTAAATGGATTAAGCAACCTCGATTAGGACTAGGATTGCCCTTCCTCTCCAACAACATCATGATTTATACACCAACAACATGCGCTATAGTGAGGCCCATTTGGGACATTTCAAAGTAGTATAGGAAATACTTTGGCTAGGTGATAAATCTAACAATTCTAGTGTATTATTTAGCAATGAGATTGAACGAGGGATGATGATACCAAATAAATTACATATGAGACAACTAGTTTAGTTTAAATAACTAGGAATACTTATTACAACAATTAAATTATAATGAAGACTTCAAATTTATTATTGATTGACAAAAAATCTAAATGTAAAGATAGATGATCAGGCCACTACTAATGGCATGGAATATTGTCATGAGGAACTTGGTGATAGCTACTATTCCCATATATTACTTAGCTTACATCTTATTTCTGAGTGACAATATTACTGAGTTGGAGAAATTGATGTGTCAGTACTTTTGGAGAAATTCAAATATTAGTGGCACAATACATTATGCTTGCTAGGAGTCCATAACCCTTTTTAAGTAGTATGAAAGACTTTGAGTCTATAATTTGTTAACATGATAGGTAGCATTGATTGTTAAACATTGTAAGTGAGTTATGGCCCAAGGAGACGAGTTATCGCTTCAGGCATTTAGATCTAAATATTTTGTGACAAATAATACTTTCTATATGTCATGTGGTGCATCACATATGTTTAATTTCATTAGTATTACTAAACCATAGACAATTGATAGTGTTATTTAGTAGATTGTAGAGGGTAATTTAGTTTCTTCTTGTTAGAAAATTTGCTTGGCTTCCTACTTATTACTTTGTGAGCCACCCATATTAACTTGGAAGTGGGCCATGCAACACATGTAATTGTGCTAGTTAATGAACATGATGTGTGGGATCATGATAGCATACAAATTTTATTTTCACTTCCTTTCATTTTTTAGATTACTCATTCTCTTAACGTCAAATCAAATGCAAGGGATGTGTTGTACTTTAAGAAAATTAAGGACACTATGTTGAAATCAAAAATCGTTTACAACAATGTGCATATGAACCAAAATTTAAAAAGAGAGGAGGTTATGTAGGTTTGGAAATTAAAGCTACAACATTGGATTAGTTTCTTCATATGGAGATTAGTCTAAAATTTGGTTCCTACTTACTCTTGACTATGTGCAAGAATGATTGAGACATTGGTGCTCTTGTCATGGGGATGTAATAGGTTATAAGATTTACAAGATAGCTTATGGGGATGTCATATGACAAAGGAATTTTAATCTAGTAGCTTGTTAAATGCTAATCTCATAATAAGTGGGGTAAACAACAAGGATTACAATTCTTTAAATGAGCTTCTTTGTTCGATGGTAGGGAATATATATGGTTGACAACTACAACTCATTTTATTTAAACTTGCTGCTTCTGCATAAAATCACATTTGGTTTAAAAAAGTTTGTAGGCACATGTAGACATGGTGCTCAATTTTTTTGCACTACAAAGAATTAGCCACACAACTGTTCAAGATAATCTAAATGTTGAAATTATTATAATTATTTGAGATTAATTAAGAAGGCTTAGTTTTATTATTAGAAGAACTTAGATTTTAGGTTCAGCTCCCACCATGGAGTCTATTGCTATACTTGAAGTAAAGAAGCTCCTTAGAACACTACATCCAATTAACTATGTAATGGAGATCAAATTAGACTCTATAATAACTATTACTAAAGTGAACTAGTTACTAACATTTACAACAAATAAAAGTACCTATCATAATATTATTATGTGTAGGGTTTGTAATCCTCCAAACTATTCCACATAATGTGTCTAGGTAATTGTGTAGCTAGCTAGGTTATGCATCACTCCTTTTTGCATGATTTTGTTAAGAGTGGAGAATGCCCCTTCCTAAACTGCTTCAACATTATCTTTTTACTAGTTTTATGTATGAACAATCTTAAGGAGAGTATGTTGTAGGCTTTGTCCAATTCTTTATCAAGGAACCCATTAAAGGTTTAGTGTGGAATATTTGGCCATACTTCCCTTCCATCAATTCTTTTAAAATATGGTTGCATTTGTAGTGTGGAATATTTGGGAATTAGAGCTAACAAATCCTTTAACTAATAGGAGTGCCTTGTACAAGAAAATACAATGTTCATCGTTACTTTGTTGGATTCTTGGGTGGAGAACTTCAATAGGCGTAGGTAGATTAGGTTTTGGGAAAAAGTTAGAACTACTTTGTTTAATCTTTGACCATATTTTAAGGAGATTATGATTTTATGGAGGCAATGGGTGGAGCTTGAGATTGTGGATTCATCTTCACATGTGGTTACTATCTAAATTAGGTCTAGTAGCAATGATTCTTAGTGGAGTTATGCATTGTACACATCAAAAGATTATATTAACCACTAGGTAGCTTGGGACCAACTTAAAGAATAAATAAAATTTGGTTGACCATTGATAGTTACAAGGTATTTCAATGCCTTACATAGAATAAGAAACAAGAGGGAAAACATTTAGTAGTGGGCAAGCTTAGTAAGAGCTCTCAAGCTTCATTCAAGATCAAGATCTAATTAGCTTAGGATTTATTGGGAATAGTTTCACTTGGTGTAATTATAAGGTGGGGAGGGCCAGTATATATGAAAGTTTAGATAATGATTTCATGAATATTGGTGGTATGCCAGTATTCGTGAGTCTAAAGTGAGACTTCATCCATGTATCATTGAGTGAACTAGATAGGAGAACCCAGTTTGAAAACATATGATTGTCATTTCCACATTCAACTAACGTAGTGTAGGTTGCTTGAAAATGGAATATTAGAGGAAATATTGTGGATTGTTTTTCTACAAATTTTAGTAGAGCAATGACAACATCAAAGAAATGGAGTGTAGTTGAGCTTGGTAATATTCTTAACAAGCCTCTCTAGTTGGAATAGGAGACCTAGATGCTTGAACTTCAGGAATCTAAGAATGGATTAACAGAGTTGTCAGTTTTCCCAATCGAGATTAAAGACATTCTTATATAGTTCTTTAGTAAGAAGTGTAGTTTTAGAAAATATGAACATCCTCTACCTTTCCAGTTTGTGAGTACCATCAATTATTAGCAAGAGATAGTTCTTATAACCTCAATCAGTGATGAGATAAAAAAATGCTATGCTATCTACTAATCAAAATAAAGCCATTGGTGTTGATTGAATCTCTGATGAGTTTACGTATGGTTATTGGAACCTTACCAAGAAACTATCATCATAGCTATGAAATAACTCTTTGAAGATTGCTATATGCACAAATGATAGACGTTGGTAATTCTTATCTCTAAAGTTCAAGGTGCCTCCAAACCCTAATAGCTTTGGGCCATTAGTCTTTGCAATGTGATCTAAAAAGTTGTGATCAAAATTTTGATGAAAGGCTAAAGATTCTGCTTCCTGATATTATTGCTAGGGAATAAGTTACTCTCGTGACTTGTTGTGCTATGTCTAATAATGTTTTTTTGGGATAAGAAATGGTTGCATGTATGAATTTATAAAATACTTCCAATGAAGGTTTACACTAAAGTTAGACATATACATGACTTATGATAAGGTTAACTAAAATTTTGTGTAAGATATGCTAAAGCATTTGCAATTCCTAAATCTTTAGTGTGATTGGATTGAGGCTTGTATCACTACACCATGATTTGCAATTATGTTTAATGGCATATGCCTTTAATGGATTAAATCTACTAGGGTTCCTAGGCAAGTTTATCCACTTTCACAATATCTTTTTGCCATTATGTCTGAGTATCTTGCTTGACTGATTTAATTCAACATGGAGCAAGTTGCATTGATTAAGATTAGGATTGGCTCCTTCTTGCTAATGATTACACATCTTCTATATGCCAATGGCATCATGATTTGAGCATTAACAACATGTGTTGTCCTAAGGATCATTCATGACATTACAAAGTTTTATGAGCAACACTTTAGTTTGGTTCTAAATCTTAATAATTCTAGAGTATTGTTTAGCAAGGGGATGAAATGAAAGTGAAGGAAGATGACAGAAAGCAATTTATATATGAGTAATGTTATTCAATTAAAATATTTAGGGATGCCTATTATAGTATCAAAACATCCAAAATAAGACTTCAAATTTGTTATTAATTAATTTGAAAACTATATGTCAAGATGGATGATGAGGAACTATCAATGACAACGAAAATTATCATGATCAACTAAGAGTTATCTACTATACCTAGACATTACTTAGCCCACTCCTTGATTTTGATTTACATTATTATTGAGTTGGAGAAATTGATGAGTTGGTACTTGAGGAGTAGTTCTATGTTAGCAGCATGTTACATTATGCCTGATAAGAATTAGTAACTCTTCTCAAGGAGTGTGGAGGACTTGGAATCTATAGTTCATGTAGCATTGATTATAAAGCCTTATAGATGATTTGTGGCTCAGAAAGATAATGCATGGGTTCACGTATTTAGATCATTTATTTCATGGTAAAGAATACTTTTTATATTCCACATGGTGCATCACATATCCATAAGTTACTCAAAATTGAGATACCTTGGATAATTGTTAATATTGTTTGGCATATTGAAGAGGGTAATTTAGTTTTGTTCTTGTTAAATATTTGGTGTATCATCCTTCCAATTCCTTTGTGGCATACCTATATTAACGTGGAAGTGGATCCATCCAATCCATATAGTCGTGCTAGTTAAGGAGCACAACATGTAGGACTATGATAAGATACAAAGTTTATTTGTGCATCCTATGGTATTTTAGATTATGCATTCCCCTTAGGCTACATCAAATGAGAGGGAGATTCCATAGCTCAAAGAAAGTGAGGGTATGATGTTGGAATCAAGAATAATTTATAGCAACATGTATAAGAGTAAGAATTTAAGAAGGGAGAAGGTTTATTCTTTTGGAAGTTATAGCTACATCCTTGAGTTTGGTCCTTCATGTAGGGATTAATCTAGAATTTACTTCCTAGTTGCTCTTGGTTGTGTGCAAGAAGGATGGATATGTTACAATTATTTCTAATGGGTTGTAATATGAAAGGATGAGAGACATAGTTTATGGGAGTGCTATAATATGGGTCATAAATACTTCTAGTTTAATTAAATTTACTTCTTTAGCATTATATCCCCTTTGGCTCAATAGAATTTTGCAAGCACACGTAGACAAGGTGCACAATTTGGCTAAACTTTAAAGATTTATTCAATTTGCAACTACTTATTCCATTTCTCTTATCACATCCAATGGAGCTTCGATATCCTTTAGGGGCTATTTGTTACCTCTTATTACACTCCTTCTCTAAATGGGTCAAGTGCAATTATAATGAAACAGTGCAAGATAATCTAAATGTTGGATTAAGGTAGAAAGGGCCTTGCATAGGGGTGTCTGCACTCATCATATAGATTTATTGTTGTATTTGGCAATCTCTTATGGCTTATTCAACATCAACTTGTGCCTGCTTCATTGATTAGGATCAAGATTAGCCATTCCTCTCCAATGATTACACACCTTCAATATGATCATGATATTAGGATTATGCATTTACAACGTATGCTACAATGAGGGTCATTCAGGATATCATCGAGAAATATGGGCAACACTTAGGTCAAGTGGTGAATCATAACAAATTTAGAGTATCATTTAGTAAGGGGTACGGAATGCAAGGGAATGAAGATGATATTTGGAAAATTACATATGCATCGGGAAGTTCAATTGAAGTATCTAGGCATACAATTTGCAACAGCTAAATCATAGAAAAAACTTCAATTTTATTATTAATCGAGTTGAAAACTATGTGTTAAGGTGGATGACCAATTCATTATTGATGGGGGTCCATATTGCCATGACCAACTTGCGTTAACTATTATTCTTGCGTACTACTTAGCCTATTCTTTAATTTTGAGCAGCATTGTTGCTGATTTGGAGAAGTTCATATGCTATTAACTATAGAGTATTTGAAATATTAGAAACACAATGCATTACACCTATTCAAAAAATGGCTACTTTTTTGTAATGAATGTGGGAGACTTAGACTTCAATGTTTGTTGACCTAATAGTCAACATTGATTACAAAACATTATAGGAAGGTGATGGCCTAGGAAGATTGTTTATTGGTTTAGTTCTTCAAATTGAAGTACATTATGGCAAATAATAATAGTGATATGTCATGTAGAGCATCTCACACAAGTAATTTACTCAATATTATCGACCCATGGGCAACTAATAATATCATTTGGAGGATTGTTGTGGGTAATTCTATTTTTTTCTCTTTAGACAATTCGATTAGCATCCTTTTTATTACTTAATGGCCAACTTATCTTAATATGGAAATGGAACATCCAAAACTTATAGCAGAGTTGGTTATAGAGCATGGTGTGTGGGATCACAATATGTTATAGAACTTATTTGCATCTAATCTTCTAACTCATATTCTACATTTCCCATGGGCCAAATAAAGTGAAAGTGATGTGCTATGCTTTAGGATGAGTGAAGATTTGATGCTAAACTCTAAGATCATCTATAATATCATGCATACATGCAAGACTTCTATTTGAAAAGAGGTGGCATGAGTCTGGAAGGTGAAGTGTATCCTCGAGTTAACATATTCTTGTGCAAATTAAATATAAATTTGCTATCAACTTGCTTGAGACACTAGTGCTTTATCTATAGGGTTGTAACATGAATGATGACATGCAATTATTCGTGGGAGTGTCATTGTACAAAAGAATTATGGTATAGTAGCTTTGCTAGCAAGAATTTCAGGCTAGACAATGTGAACTATAGCGATGTGGCTTCATTGGTAGAGCTTCTTAGCTGACTTTTTTTGAATTTGAAAGTGGCTACTACATCTCAAAAGTCAACTTTGCTTGTTATGCATTATTTCATTTTGTCTTAATAAGAATTTGCAGCTCATGCAAAAATGGCTCTCAAATTAGCTACACTCCAAAGAAATATTTTATTTTTTGTTATTACATTATTAAAGTTTCCTATTCCATCTAGCAAGAGAATAGATGGCCTTAACGAGCTACTTGTCACCTCTTATTAGACACCTCCAATGAGGTAGGTTAAACTCAATTGCATTAAATTTGTGTAAGAACATCTTAGCGCTTGAATTGGTATTGTTATTTGGGATGCCTTGGGCAAACTTGTTATTATTGTAGGAAAAACTTGGTTTCCAAGTTCATTTTTGGTCATGGAGACTACCGCTATCCTTAAAAGTGATGGAGTTCTTTAGAACACTTCTAAATGATCAAGGAGTGGTGATCAAATAAGACTCTACTACAACAATTGGTATAGTGAACCAGATGTTGTTGTCTATAATGAATAGAGGTACCTACCATAGCACTATTGCATGTATTTAGGTAATGTATTCATTCAAAATGTGCCACATCAAATGCTAAGGCAACTATGTTGTAGACTGAGTGGCTCATCACTTACTCTTGTATGACTAGATTGGGATTGTAGAATACCTCTTACCAAATTTGTATTACATAGATTTTATGTATGCACCTTCTAAAGGAGAGTATGCATGCTTCAACCTTTTGTTTATCAAGGAACCCAAAGACTTTGGATGGAGTCATATAAATGTAGTAGATAAAGATGTTTGAATGCAACAAAAAGTTGTGGCGGGAGTGGTGGATGGAGTAATATGTATGGAAGGTGATGAAGGGTGGTCACTGACATTGGCGACGAAAGGAGGTGAAAAGATGGTAATGGAGTATGGATTTTGTTGACTTTGGTAGTATACTTATAGCAAACTTATGATTCTATTTTTATTTGGTTTGCTTTTGATAGCCTAAAAAATTGAATTGGAACTTCTAATCATCAAGCACAAATTGAGTAGTAGTAAAGAAATCAAAAAGAAATTTATAGTAAGTGTCCCTATCATGAACCACAAGTACTAATGTTTTGCATTCAGTTGAAAAAAACTCAAGGCCAAATAGCCCCAACATGATCATCCAAGATGCTAAAATTATTCTTATAGTCAAGGCACCAACAATTAATGGTAAAATTTAGTGCTGTCAAGGAAAAAATGTAGTTCACTTTACGAAAGTGTCCTTGTCAATGGAGGCTAGCTATCATAAGAATATTTTTGAAGTGGATGAAGCTGCCACGTGATGCATAGTGCTGTAGGAGGACGAAAAATGTAATCCACTATATAGTGAATAAGATTTCAATGAACATAAATATGTATTGCTTCACAACAAATTCTCCCTATCGAAAAGGTGCTGATGATTATGATTTATGTAATTACAGGTAAGCTGTTTGTGCAAATGCTATAGTGATTGTGGAAGATAATAGTCAGAATGATAAACAAGAATCATATAGCTTAGTTAAGGTTAAATATTAAGAGGTGCTTACTAGAGGGAGAACAAGCATTGTTAATCCAACACTGATGGGATGTCCCTCTATTAGTTACTCAGAGAGACCAAACAATTTAGATGTTAAGATCCTGGCACCAAAGGATACTTCATACATAATTAAAGATGAAATACATCAATCAAATGAGGGATGTTAATGGCAAAATCACTTTTGCTAGTTTGGCCTTGTGGGTATAGCATAAGATGGTTATTTGTCCTTCATTGGAACCGAAAAACTACAATGTAGGTGAGGCAATTTAAGAGGATTTAGGATTTTGGACTTGTTGATTTAAGGTTTTCATTTTCATTTTTATTTGGTTGAAGATAGACGTAAAGTATAGTTCAGAGGACCACTGTAGGGTGTTAGCCTTACATTTGGGTTGGACATATGGACACTTTGATTAAACCCAATACTTTAGCAATTATGTGATCACTAGTTTGGATTCATTTTTTGACACTCCTCGTGTACAAGGACATGAACAATATTCTACACTTGCTCAAAGGTATAGAGGATGCTATTTAGATCAATGACTAGATGACAGATATGCAAAGGCCATCCTTTGCCAGGGTGTGTGTTATAGTCAACTTTTCAAAACCTCTAAGAGTGAGAATGTTGATTAACAAACCCTTGAGCTGGTTTTTCTATAGTTTGAGTATAAGGGATTAATAGCTATTTGCTTCAAGTGTGGCAAGATGGAACATGCTTTGGGAGCATGTACACTTATTGAATTTTTACACACTGTTATGGCAACTGCAAACACTTCACTGTTAAATGTACCACTTGATTAAGATAAAAATGGGGAAGCTATTTCAACATTGATAGGTACAAAGGATCATGACGAGAAGAGAAAAGAACTAGGTCCTTGAATGGTAGTTCAACTAAGGAAAGGAAGCCTAATGGCGGCATCACAATAGTGTCGGAATGTAGATGGTAGCAGAATTGGTAGGAAGGAAACAAGAAAGCAATACAAATATGAGAATAAAATGTGAATAATGCAAAGGAGGACCCACACCAAGAAAGAGTGATGTAGTGGGGGAACAATGAAGGTAGCATGGGCACCAATGCAAAAACATCAGGGTGAGGTCCATCCCATTACTAATAAAAATCAAAGACTATCAAGTAACAAAGAAGTGGAGGAAGGCATTTCTAGTTTTTCACATACCTAGAAAACAAATTTGGGATTACTCATTCTTTTACCTTAATGTGGATAAAGGGTATCGAGGTTGGGGTGTGTAGGGACATGGAGGCTAGTTTCTTTGCTTCATTGGTGTTGGTTGAATAAAGCATACATGTTAAGGAATCTGGATGCATTTGATAACATCCTTTGGTGTATTAGTTGTGGACCAAGCTAGGATCGAGCATAACTATGGCTATGATTAGGTGGGATGCATCATTATTTTTTTAATGGTTATGGTTAATATTAGCTTTCAAAAGTTCTCCTTCATTATTAGTAAGGCTCATTTTGGATAACTAATATGGACCAAGAGTAATTCTTGATGTTGTACTCTATGATGGAAGGACTAAGAAATTATATGCTTCGTAGATTTTAAGTAAAGATTCTAACATGCATTACAAGCCTAAAATTACTTATTACTTAAAAATATATGACCACAAAAAGAGTTTATTTGTATTAGACAACTGTAACTTGAGCAATCTAGAAGTTATGATCTACCGACTTATAGAAATAACCTTATATGTTTGACCTATATGAAATTTACAAGAATGTTTATAAGGGTGAGGTCTCCTTCAAGAATTTGTATTTTTGGCTATCTAACTGTTGCCAAAGTGTATATTAATAGAAGGAATAACACTTATAGGGGGCCAAAATCTTGGCTTTACCTTAAATAATTAGCATTCAAACAAAATGGTGATACAACAATCTTTCCCTCCATAATTTCACTTATAGGGTATGGATGGAGATTGGTGATGGGTGGAATTATCAAGGCATGCTAAATTTGCTACAAGCAAGATGTTGGTTTATGTGTGTAGTTGCTAGAGAGTGTATAGATCAAGTCATGTGTGCCTCCTTTGTTCACTCAGCTCATCTACTAACAGCATCGATTTCAGAATGTATGGATAAATGACTTTAGACTATGATATGGATGGTAGGTCAACAATTTTCACACAGGTGTGGGCATTGCAAATCAAGTAATAATGACAACTGTGGGAGATGTGAGCATTGCTTATTTCCTGTATGCAAAAAGCTCATGATAAATTTGCAAAAGGTATTCTATTGGATATATGTCATGGCTGCTATTTTTTGTCAATTCTTAATTGTTCCATTTGGACTAACTATTGTGCATGGTGGGAAGTAAATTGCTTTTTAAAATGTTGTAATGTTACTGGGCATTGGAATTTAACTTCGGTTTCAGGTTTGGATTTGAAGTGTTTTGTAATAAGATACAAGAATGGACGCAACTATGAATATATAAAAATAATGGCCACACATAATCTATTCCAAAGTTACAACTTCGTTAAAGAAAAAAGGATAATTGGACACTTGACCTTGCCTTCTAAGTGTAATCTAAATTTAAAGTAGGTTTGAAAGAAGTGTTATTAGACTATGGTTATGGGTGGCTACCACATCAGATGGGTTTCAATGCATTACTTAATCATTATGTTGTTTGGATGGTTATGTTGTTGTTTTATAGTAGGAGTGCAAATTTTCAATTGGGTTAATGTTTTAGTGACAATGAACTTCTCGAACATTTGTTTGGGAAGGCTAGCTATTTCCAAACAGTGTGAATAATTTCATGAATTGGCATAGTTGTACGTGCTATATTGGAATTATTGTGCCTAATAAAATGTAGGTTTTTCATGGATAAGATGTGCAACAACGGTATCCATTTAGCCTAGAGGAAATGTATTTTTGTTAATAAATTATGATCTCTTTTGTAGTATTTGGTAGTAATAAGAGTTCATGAAGTCGTGCTATGCATGCATTAAAAGACTATTACTATCAGGTAGCTTGAGACCAAATCAGAGATTCTATAAGGCTTAGCAGACCATTATTTGTAGCATAGGACTTCATTGCCATACTTGCATAGGAAGAGAAATATGGGGCAAAAAATGTCAACTGTTGATAGGCTCCGTAGAGTTCTCCAGCTTCATTCATGATTTAGATTTGACTAACTTGGGATTTCTTGAGATTAAGTTTACTTGGTGTAATAATAAGAGAATGCTAGTATCTATAAAATATTGGACAAAGCCATCTTGAATATTGCTGATATGCAAGCCTTCCCAAGTACTACTCCAATACATCTACCTCCTATAGACCACTGCCCTCTACTTATATAGGTTAGACAATTGTTATTAGATAAAACTAATAGAAGAACCTAGTTTGAAAAGATTTGGTTATCCTCTCCACTATCAAATAATGTTGTGCATGTAGCTTGGAAAAGGAATGTAGAGGAAACATTATGGATTGTTTATCCACTAAATTTAGTAGAGCTCTATGAACATTAAAAAAGTTGAGTCTAGAAAAACTTATTAATATCCTCAATAATCCTCGCCTATTGTAATAGAAGATTTAGGAATTTCAACATATGGAATCTAAACATAGTAGCATGCCAAGCTTCACATGATCACCACTGAGAGCCAAACATCCATTTTTTTCTAGGCAATGACTACTTTGTCTTGGATCAACAGTTTCTACCAACTTAAAAAGTAATAGTAAGGAACTAGTGAACTCCTAAACTAAGATTAAAGTCATTCTCATGAAGTTTATTTAACAAGAAGTGGTGGAGCCATAAGTAATATGAGCCTCCTCCACTTTCCAAGCCTTTAAGAACTATCATTAGTAATCAATAAACCACACTTGTGGCTCCAATTTGCTATGATGAGATTAGAAATGTCATGTTTTACATCAATTATAATAAATCCTCTAGAGTGGAAGCCATCTCAGCTGAGCTTGTGCATTATTATTGGAATATGTCATAGGTGGACATTGTTATAGTAGTGAAACAATTCTTTAAAGATAGATTTATGCTGAAACATTAGAAAGACATGCTGGTCATTCTAATGCTTAGAGTTTAAGGAGCTTCCAAACCTTAGCAATGTGGCCAAAATTTTGTTTACTTGACTAAAGCTGGTGCTTCATGACATAATTGCCAGCAAACAACTCGCTTTAATGTTTGTTTATGTTGTATTTGATAATAACCTTTTGGTACATAAAATAGCTACCAGCTTGCACCTATTTACTTCCAAATAGGTGTGACGGTACTAATGTTAAATATGGAAAAGAGTTATGATAATGTAAACTAGAAATTTGTGTTTAATATGCTAAAGAATTTGTGATTCCCTTCGCTTTGATGTGATTGGTTAAGGCTTGCACCACTATAATGAGATTTGAGATTTTGTTTAATGATATTCATCTATAGTGGATTGAAGCAACCAGTGGTATTAAGTAGACATGTCTACTCTCACTATATCCTTTAACTTTTATTTTTGAGTATCTCTCAAGGCTTATTCAGTACAAGCTTGAGCATGCAACGTTAATTGAGTTTAGGATTGGCCTTTTCTCCCTTAAGAATACAACCCATCTACATGCTTATGACATCATTAATTATCACCTATACATTATGTTGTAGTGACCATTCATGATGTTATGGAGTAATATGGCAAACTCAAGTTAAGAGGTAATCTTAACAAATATAGAGTATTGCTTAGAAAAGGGTTGAAATGCAAGCAAAAGTATATGATGAAAGGAAAATACATATGCACCAAGTTGTTCAATTGAAATATTTAGGCATACTGATTGTAGCAACTAAACAATAAAAGAAAACTTCAATTTTATTATTAACTTAGTTGAAAACAATGCGTCAAGATGGATGATCAGGTTATTATCATTGTTAGTCCATATTGGCATGATCAAGTCGATTTTAGCTGCTATTCTTGCATATTACATTGCCCACTCTTTAATTTTGAGAAGCACTATTCCAAAGTTGGAGAAATTGATTTGTCATTATCTGTGAAGTACTTCAAGTGTTAACAACACATTATGTTATGCCTGCTACAAAATAGTAACTCTTCCTAAGTAGTGTCGGGGACTAGGAGCCTATATTTTGTCGACTTTGCAGTTATCATTGCCTACAAAACATTGTGAGTTAAGGCTCAAGAGGACAATTTTATGGGTGCAATTCTTCTGGTCTAAGTAGTTTATGATAATAAACATACTTTCTATAAGCCACATTGTGCATCCCATAAGTGTCAATTACTTAGTATTACAACCCCTTAAACATTAAATAATATAATTTGGTATATTATTGTGGGTAATTTAGTTTGATTCTTATTGGACAATTAGCTTGCCATTCTTTCTATTGCTCCATTACAAACATATCTTAACATGGAAGTGGATCATCTAACACTTGTTGTGGAGTTGATTAAGGAGTATGATGTGTGACATCATAATAAGATACAAAAATTATTCATGCCAAATTTGGTATTTTAGATTCTGCATTCTTCTTGGGCATAATGAAGGGAAAGGGATGTGCTGTGCTTAAAATTGAATGAGGATATGATTCTAGAAACAAAGAACATTTATAGCAACATGTGTATGAGTGACACCTTTACTAGAATGGAGGCCACAATTGTTAGGAAAGTGTAGATTCAACCTTAAGTCAATATCTTCTGTTGGAGATTAGCTCTAAATTTTCTTCCTACTCACTCCTTGCTTCAAACAATAGCGATTAAGACATGATAGTTTTGTCCATAAGGTTGTAATGTGACTAAAGATGTGCAACATTGTTTGTGGAGGTACTATAGCGCGAAAGAATTATTGTCCAGTAACTTCACAATTGATAGTTGCATGCTCGATAGGGACGTTGCTTCATTAACTAAGCTTCTTAACTAAATTTCTACGAATATATGTGTTTTTACTACTTCTCATTTAGTTAATTTCATTACTTTCATGTTATTTCAAATTTTCCTTATTATAATTCTACAAGCACATGCAAATAAGGTTCTTAATTATGCTATACTCTAAAGAAATATTTTAATTTCAACTACTACTTGTTTCAACTCTCAAATCATAGTGGGAGCTCCAACAACTTTGGGCTATTTGTTACCTATTGTTGGACTCCTCCAATAGGTTGAGTTAAAGTTAATAGTAATTTAGCTATGAAATATGATCTCAATGTAAAAATTAGTGTTGATATCCAAGATGATAAGGATAGGTTTATTACTATTGTAGGTAAAACTTTGATTTGAGGCTCAGTTTCTATCATGGAGACTATTGCACTTCCTGAAGCAACATAACTCTTTGGAATGCTACTTCTTAAAGTTGACACAAAGGTGATCTAATTAAGCTCTACTCTAGTTATAGCTATAGTGAACTAGTAGTTTTTGTCTAGAAAAAATAGAAGCATCTATCATAGTTCTATCACATATTTTTAAGGCATGCAATCCTTCGAACTATACCACATAAAGTGCCAAGGCAATAGTACTATGGATTAGGTCACTCCATGCACTTTTCTATTATTTTATTTAGGACTAAGGAATATCCCTTCCAAAACTATAATTTTGGCTTTTTCTCATGCAATTTATTAACCTTTTTAAGAAGAGTATCAATTGATTTTGGTCATTTCTTTATCAAGGAATCCAAAGACCTTGATTTCTCATAAGGTGCTAATGGAGTCCAAAGCACAACATCTGACAATCCATGGTCGACATCATTTATATTTGGTTGAGGCCCGAATATTATCTGATCATCTTCAAGTCCCTAACTTCTTGTCTTAATTAATGAAAAAAATCCTTAATAAATAATTTTATAATAGTTTATATTTCATAAAACAAAGAATTTCACTTCTCACTATGAAATACAAATGCCCAGATTACCCCTTTTAATGATCACTTTGATTCGAAGGCCAACATAATAGGATTAAAATTTTATGATGTTGTCCCACTCCAATTCATCAAAAGCATGGCTTACTTTGAGGACTCTAATTTCTTTAAAGTAACAATGTTGAGGGAACAACTTATCCAGCTCTGGCCAAATTTCATTACCAAGAAAAGGTTCAAGACGGACGGTCCAAATGAATCCTCATCAAGAGATTTAGATTATACTCACTATAATTACTAGAATCATGTAGCCTTGTATTGTTATTTATTGTCACAACATCTACATGTCAGGATTGGGTAATTTGCATGCCTGTTGTCATTCGTAGATGTCATAGCCATTTCGCATGCTCCCTCTCCAAAATTGAATCTAAATTCTTTGTCTCCTGACACCACCATGTTATGCCTCTATTCTATTATCAAAAGCTGATATGGCAAAAATTCAAATGATGCATCACCAGTACTGAGGCAGTGTGATTCGAAAAAATATTTTGAATCCTTAAAAGGCCAGGCAAAGGCCCTCATCGACCTTTTACTTAATAAATGAATTCCTTCCAAAAGTTAGGTTTGGTGCATGTGTTAGTTTTAAAATTACTACAATTATTTGAGTAGCATGTATCATGAAAAAACACCAACTAATTTAATGAGCAATTCATATTTTTGTAGTGTGAAATTGTTCAAACTTGCACATGCATAGCTTTATATTTTCAAAAAAAAGCATGTGTTTACTAGTAGGATCAATCAGGTAGCAATACAAAAATAAACTGCTAGGAAAGACCTCGCGTCATAGTTGACATATTCGTCATGTTTGGCAATACTCCACAAAGGAAATGCAAATGTTACTAGGTTGGCACAATATCCTTGAAGTTTCAAAACACTACATTTCAAAAATACAATTGTTCAACAAAAACCCTCCATTTTAGAGAATGAAGATTGAAATGAGTGATTCCTTAGATCATGTGAACTTGAGAGTAAGGATGATCACACATTTAATAGCATCATAGAATGCCAATAATTCTAATATCAGAGAAGTGTGGCATTAATTAAATAATTGAGTAGAACCCACCCATCCAAGAGAAAAGTAGAAAATATATTAACTTTCTCTTTTCAAAGGTTTGATTACATGACAAATCCTTACATATAATGACTAATCATACTAAGAGGTAGCAAAGCCATAAAAAGTAACACAACATAAAAAGATCTATTATGTAAAAGCCATCTCAATGCAAACCAATGCCATTAGCCTAAAGGGCTTCAAAGATATAAAAGAACAAGAACAAAGGGTCAAATTAATGATGAAGACCTTGGTTAACACCCACACGGCACAATAAGAGGCATGCCCTAGAGAAAGGCATATGCAGAAAAGTGATCTATAATTATGTACACTAATCAAATAGCCAATAAAATGGATGAACATTATTGCACCTTTCAAATCAAAGATGTTGAGCTTGACTCATGTAACTACAAAAATATTTTGTGCAACGTCTTAGATAAGAAAGTGCGCTAACTGTTCTCTCAAAACTTGGCTAACCATTGAGAAACACCATGTAATCGCTTAAAAAAGTTGAAGTTCTACAACTAATAGGTCACATTTGTTAAGCCACCATGCCACATACACAAGAACACACAACTTGTAGCTAAGGATTGACATCATGCACTACATCATGTAGAGGGAACAACATGCTCAATAAACACATGATTGTGTGCAATTTACACTGATGAAGTTTCACTATGTCATGGATGAACACTACATTGAAAAACTCATAGAGCAATAAGCAATATGCAATAAATCTACATTGCCCTAAGTCCTAATTAGGGTGACACCTCATCCTTACATTAGCAGTCTTAAGTGATGTCAATGGTGAAAAAGAGTTATGTATTATCGAGCCCAAACTGCTGTGAGTTAAAAAAGTCTCCACACGGGCTAAGGCGACAACACAACAAATTGCAACATGAAGGGTAGGAACATGGATGGCAACATTGCTATTGAGCTCACATGGGACCATCGAACTTTCATTCCAACATAAACAAAATCTCACCTTACAATGCCTTATATAGAGGCGAAGTGTGGTATTTTGAACATGCATAATGAGAAGTCTCCTTATAAGGAATCACCTTTTCCAAATGCCAACAACTTTGAGTGCTAACAATACAAAACAAATCTTCCACTTTATGGGCCCCACCTACAGTGCACATAGGAGGTCATATGGCATGAGTGGCCCAGCTTCTACGAGCCAACAAATTGCACTACCACATACGAATAATGTTGTAATGTGTCAATTTCTCTACTATGTGTGTAGATGTAGCATTATGTGGCTAAGACAACAACCCCACAAGTACAAATGCTAGCTAATATTACACCACCGAACTCCTACTTCACAATGAGGTGCATTACACTACACATTGCCCATTAAAAATTACATAGTGTGATAATTTTGCTAAGGAAGAACTTAAGTTTCCTAATAAGGCATCTCCTTATTCATGCACCAATAGCCAGCTACACTGAAAATCTAAAAACATGTTACACTTCATGGGCCCAATAAGCCGCATGTAAAGGATGTAGTAAGGCACATGACGACTGGCTATTGCAATTGAGCACAATGTTGAAAAATAACAAGGGCTCTCCAACATATCACACATTGTCCCTTGTGGATTGCATATTGTGACAAGTCTCCATATGCACCAGTAACCCTCAGTGCTAAATATACAAAAAAAACTTACACATTATGAATATCACCCACCGTACATATAGGATGCCAAAGGGCATGACTCGACTGGCTTCTATAAGTTGGTAAATTGCACTTTGATGCACAAATAATGTTGCATTGTGCCAAGTGCTCTATTTCAAATGCAATTGTAGCAACGTGTGGCTAGGGCTACAACTCAACATGCATAAATGCTAGTGCATATTGTACCATCCAACTCTTGCTTTATAATGGGCTATACTACAACACACATTACTCATTACAGATTGCAAATTTTGATAATTCTATCAATGAAGAAGTCAAGTCTCCCAATAAGGAATCCCTTTTTTCCATGCACCAATAGCTTGTGATGCTAAAAATCTAAAAAAGACTTATGCTTCCTATGCCCAAAAAATTGCATGCAAAGGATGTAGAGAGTGCACAAGGACTGGCTATTACACGTGAGCAAGTGTTGGAGCACAACAGGGCTTTATAGCATGTCGTACATTGCTCCTTATGGATAGCATATTGCAAAAAGTCAATAAAAAAAAGACAAGTCTCCCAATATAACATCACCTTATGCTTACACCAATAATCTGCAACACTAAAAATCCCAAAAACAATTTACACTTTGCAGGCCCTTAATAGTCGCACACTGGATAATGCATAGTGCATGTGGACTAGTTGCCATTGCTTATTGTTAAAGATGAAGCCCTGGATGGACAAACCCTGACACATATTGCATCTGTTCCCAAGAAAAAATAACAGATGAATAAGGTAAAATGTGACACATTTTTCTATGCACATAAAAGCACTATAGGCATAGCTTTAGAAATGGATGCAAGTAAGCAAGCAAAATGTTTGGATCGTCTATGACATATTTGGGTTAGTGGAAACGAATCCAGAGTGACACAGGGTTGGATCTTAGAGGATCCTAACAATTTGTAGAGAGGAAAACACGTTGCCACATTGCATCATCCAACTTTCATGATAGACATTGCGAAACATTGCAACCTTGCATCTAGAAAAACGCCGAAGAGCATGATAGGAATCACATAGTGCCACATGAAGTACCACACATAGTATTGCCATAAGTAAAGTAGAGCAAGCAAGGAAAAAGAGTAATCAAAGCAAGCTGAGCAAGTGAACAAGAGAGTAAGGGATGTTGTAAACTTTTTTGTTGTCTATGTCTCCAAGGTGATTAATTTGTTGAGACAAAAGGATGGATCTCAATGTTTCATGGAAACAATACCACTTTGCCACTTATAATACACTGTTGCAAATTTAAGTCATCTATAAAGGATTCTATCTACTATTTTTACTTAAATTGACATCTCTTATAGTACTCATGCCATCAACTTTCTACAACACTAGGTAAGCCCATGGCCTTGTGCCCATGTGTTGTAATGCCCATATTTTTCACCAATAAGAGAATGATGGGCCTAAGTGTCCTATCTTAACATGGACTTTGACTTAGAGGTTTTAAATCTTAATTCTACACATGATAGCTTTGTGGCACTAGCTTTTCAACCAAGTACGATGACCAACAATATCTAAATGGCTAGAGGCTATTTATCATTTAACAGATGGGTCAATTTTACCAAACTCCCCACCTAACAATGTCTTCCACATACATCAATCTATTGAGGTAAGACTTGGAGCAATAAAGAGCGACTAAGCTTCATCTTTATCTCACAAAATATTTAAAACAATGTTAAAAGTTGTGGTATTTCAACTATATTGACATGTTGAATCCCATTTATGTTACATCCCTTAAGTTATTTAATAAATTAAGACTAGAGTAAAGCTCAATAGAGTCTTATTTCTTTATTGATTCTACCAAGCCAATTCCCTTGGTTGTGGTTTTAGAGCATAATATATAGGGACAATAAGAATCTAGTTAATCCCTTCATGCACATCACTAATTCGATGATGAGGTATTTGGATACCTTAAAAGAGTCATAGTTACTCACATCATTTGCCTATTCTTGGTAGAATTTCTTCACTTTTACATTTACAGCACTTTAAAGGAATCACATTGTGCAAACATCCTTAATGAGCACCAAAATTCTTTGTTTTAATAAATAGTCTTATTCTTTATCTCCATACCAATTTTAGGTCAATTGTTTTAATAAATAGTCAATTCTTTATCTCCAACTATCATGTATCTACCCACTCAAGCAAAGTGATCAACTTGAGAAGTTTGCTGAAAGTCGATGGATTCAACACTGCGGCCCCGTGCCTAACCCTCAGGGCCAATCTTATTTCCAAAGCTATGGGTCCAATTTGTTGATTTCCCTTACCAACATTGTTTAAATTGCTAGAAGCTATTTACCTTAGAGACATAAAAGGCACTAAGTGCAATGAACACCATTCAACATGTGGTGCTCTTCCAAGCACTAGACCCTACCTCTAGTTGACCTCTTTCTAGGGTCAACATTTTGTTAACCAAAAATGATAACTCTTCCTAAGTTCCCAATGACATCTCCAAACCACTTGACATTGTCACCGAGCTATACATCCTGGCTCAAGCATTTTAACTCAACTCCCTTTCGAAGCCCCTGCCAAATGGCACACTTCGATGAATTTCCCTAATCTATTTGTACTAGCTGACCAATGAGCAAGTGTTGTTCACATGGAACCTTTTCTTCTTTTTGCCTTCAACATTATCATTTCAAATATTTCCTTCTAATGTCTTTATCGACCGACATCCTTTATGTGCTCTAAATTAGAATATAGTTGTACACCATAACACTACTTTTGGTTCATTATGAATTTTCCAACTATATTCATGATTTTTGTCTGACAAACCTATGTTTTATTGGATTTTTGTTTTGTTTGTATTATAAAAAAGAGAGGAATGCTTATATCCATGAAAGATTAGATAGAGCTTTTATGAATATTAATCATAGAGCTTTGGCTTGGACCACTACCTGTTACACATACAATTTAGAAAATCACTATTAGGAAAAAACAATTCAAGGACCCTTTTTAAAACATCTAATTATGCTTTTCCAAATCAATTAATGTAGATAATCAAGGTTGGAAAAGGACTATTAGAACAAACATAATGAACAATTTATCCATTAGATTTAGCAGAGTTTTTTTAGTAATAAAGAAATGGAGTACAATATAATAGGGTAAGATTCTTAAAAAGTCCCACCAGTTGGAAGAGTAATCTAAGAACCTCAAGTTAAAGAATTTCTTAGCAGCTTAACTGATCTACAACACGATCATTTGGCGCAGTGTTTTTCTTGCTATCATACTATCGTGGCCTTCATAGAAGCATGGTGGTAGTAATGTGCCAACTGTAACTAGGCCAACCTTTGTAAGTAGAACATGCATTTCATCTAGGTTGTGACTACCTTTACTCCTAGGAGCAACTTTATCCAACTACATAAAAATAATATTAAGGAATTAGTGGCCTCCATAATAGAGATTAAAGACATTCTTAAGTAGTTAATCAACAAGAAGTGCTATAGCCATGTGTCATATAGGCCTTCTCTACTCTTGCTATCGTTGCGAACAGATAATATTGAAAAAGAAACTATGCTTCTAGCTCCAATCAGTGATGATGATGTATGATCTACTGTTATGTCTATCAAAATAAATAAAACCCATTGTATGGAAGCCTTCTCAACTATTTTTTTACATTGTTATTAGAAGATCACACTGGTGGACATTGTTACATATTGATATAATTCTTTGAAGATAGCTTTAGGCCAAAAAGTTAGAAATACACACTAATAATACTCAAACATAAAGTTCAAGATCATCCAAACCCATGCAATTCAAGTTATTACCCTCTGTAATGCAATTTACAAAATAGTGACAAATCTAGTGGCAAAACTGAAGGTGGTGCTTCTAGAGATCATTGCTGGAGAGCAAGCTACTTTTGTGTTAAGCCATGCTACATCTGATAATATTTTTTTAACCTAGGAAATAGCTAACCATTTATATCTATCTACTTTCAAAGAATATCTGAGAGTGCTAACATGAGATATGGACCAAGCTTATGATAACATAAATTAGAATTTTATGTTGGATATGTTAAAGCATTTGTGGTTCCCTACTATTTAGTGTGATTGGATTAAGATGTGCCTCACTGTATTGAGATTAGGGATTATAATGAATGTTATCCATGTACCATGTATCGAAGCAACTAGGGATCTTAGGTATGGATGTCTTATATCACCATACCTCTTTATTATTGTCTAAGTATCTCTCATGGCATATTTAGTGCTAACTTTATCATGTTTCCTTAATTGGGCTCAGGATTGTTCTTTCATTCCCTATGAATACTCACCTTCTATATGCTAATGATGCAATGATTTATGCAAATGCAACTTCCACTAAAATGAAGAATATTTTGGATATTATGGAGCAATATAGGCTCACTCAAGCCAGGTTATTAATCTAAACAAATATAAAGTACCATTTAAAAAGAGGATGATGTGTAAGAGTAAGAAGATGATTATAAGAAAACTAAATATGTCTTAAGTAGCTCAATTAAAACATTTAAGCATACCAATTGCAACAACAAAACTTCTAAAGGACTTCCTTTTCGTTATTAATTATGCTGAAAATTGTGCGTAGATGGATGATCAGCTCATTATCAATTGTTGCCCATATTGCTATGATTAACTCGATGTTGGTTGCTATTCCTACTTATTACTTAGTTTACACAGTAATTCCAAGTGACATTATTATGAAGTTGTACGAATTATTGTGCCGTTACTCATGGATAGTTTAAATGACAATAGCATAACAAACTAGCATATTGAGATATATAGCTCTACTTAAGAACTATATGGGACTCAAAGTTCATAACTCGTTAACTCGGTAGCCAGTGATGTTTGCATACTCTATAGGAGGGTTATTGCTTAGCAAGACTATTATGAGTACTTCAATTTCTTTTTTGTTGTATAATTGGCCCATCCTTAATATTTTACTTAGCCAACCTATCTTAACATGGATGTGGAGCATTCAACATTTGTGGCCGAGATAGTTAAGAAGCTTGGGCTATCAAATCACGAAACAATTCAAGTACTTTATTTGGTATTTTAGATTCTACATTCTTCTTAGGATATATTGAATGAAATGGATGCATTGTCCTTCAAATTAAGTGAGGATCCAATGTTGTATTGAAAGACAATGGTGAATAATGTCAAGAGCTAAACCTTGGAAGTCAGTGAACAAATCAAAAATCAATTTTTTTGTAGTGGATACTAATGTTTTATAATCAATTAGCGAAAACTAGTTGCTAAACAGTCCTAGTGTAATCATCCTAGATGCAAGAATTGTCCTCACTATTAGAACAATAGTGGTTGATGGTAACTTTTAGCACTATGTAGGGAATAATGTGGTTCATTTCACAAAAATGTCACAATCAAAAGAGTTTGGTTGCAATGGAAATTTTTTTGAAGATGAGGAAGTGTGCACATTTCACACAGTGCCATAAAAAAATAATTTGACTAGATAGTGAATAGGTTTCAATTGTACATGTTGATAATTGTATTACTTCACAAGAGACTCCTTACCCAAATTATGCTGGAGGTAATCTCTGTGGGTACACATATGGTGATTTGAGTATGGGGGATTACCCACAAAATGCTTCACATGTGTAAGGTGGGTCATTCTTCTGGATCATGTATACCAACTGCATTAGTTCTTATTGTTGTATTAAGGGAGAGCTCTAGTCCATCAAATATAGAACTAGAATAGCTTAAGAATGGGAAAGCTACTTTGATGTAGATAGGTCTAGAGGATCATGATGAGAAGAAACAAGGTTTAGTTCCCTCGATTGTTATCCAAAAAAGAAAAAGGAGGCTGATGGTTACATCACAGTAGGGATGGACTTTAGTAGGAAATGATATGGGTAGACACGAGGTGGGATTGCAATATAAATATGAGAATATGATACAAGCAATGTAACAGGAAAGGTCCCATAATTGACAAGGGGTGCAGTGGAGGAACGCTTAAGGAAAAATGGGTATCATGGTAAAATTGTAAAGGAGAAGTCCATCCTATTACCAAAGCAAATTGTAGTCGACCAAGCAATAAGGAAGTAGAGAAAGGCCCTATAGGTTATACACATTCTTAATTGCAAAGTTTGGAGAAGTAAAAGGAATTCTCAGTTATTTCAAGTTCATCTTATGTAGTGGTCATGCCAAGAGCCTAAGAGAAGGGAAAACATGATAGAATGATTTCTATTATAAGAGAGGGAACCCTTAGGTAACTTGGAAAATCTAAAACAAAAATAGGTAATATGACAGACGCACATTCGATCGAGCATAGCAGTGTTTAGTGACTTCACCTCTCCAAGAAATTTAGAAGATGACCAATAGTATTACTATTTCTAAGAACAATTGAAAAGAAAATTTGGAAATGTTCATGGTTCTAGCTTGATGTGGATTAAGGGTATTGTAGTAGGAGTTGGAAAAGACAATGAGGTTTTTTGTTATGCAGCATTGGTGATGGCTATAGTGAGTTTATATGTCATAAACTCTAAATGCATTTGAGAACTTGCTTTGGTCGTATTTTGCAAGTTGTGGATCTAGCTAGGCTCTAGCATGGCCAAAGTTGTGGTGAGGTGCGATGCATGATTGTTTGGGCAATGGTTATGGTTAAAATTTTCTTTGTAAATTTCTACTTCGATAATAGCTACGACTCCTTTTAAACAAGCACTAGGGAGCAAGAGTAGCTTTTGAGGTTGTATTTTCTAGAGGTAAAGATGAGAAATTATATATAATATATTTTTAAGTAGAAATTCTAACATGCAATAGGAGTCTCATATTACTTGTTATTAGGGAATGTATTATGCATGAAAAGATGTTACAACTAGAGTGAATTGGAAGCTACAATATATATGCTTAAGGAAGCACCTTCCTATGAAGGACCTTTATGAATTTAACTAAAATGTTTATAGGTAGTATGGATGAAGATTGGTTGTGGGGGTATTGGTCAAAAAATGCTAAACTTGCTACTAGGAAGATGTCACTTTATGTGTGTAGTTGTTGTAAGGTGTATAGATCAAGTTATGTATGCTTCTTATTGCTTAACTTTAGCTATTAAGATCATCAAGTCAAATTTGTGTGGATCAACAACTTAGGATTATGATATGGGAGGCTAGATAATAAACTTTACATAGGTGTGGGGAGACAATAAGTCTATAAATGGTCAAAATTTGAGGAGATGTGAGCATGATTTATTTTCTATATACAAAATAAGTTTGGAAATGATAACTAGATGGTTATGATGTCAATGCTCGGTTGTTGCATTTGGACTCACAGCTGTGCATGGTAGAAAGGAAATTGTTTTCTTAATTGCTTCAACATTGTAGAACATTGGAATTCAACTTCTAGTTTTGTGTTGGATTTGGAATGCTTGGCAATATGATACAAGAATAATGATAGCTATGAATATATATGAATTATGGCTACACATAACCAGTTCAAATACTACAAATTCATTAAAGAAGAAAGGAAGATTGGTTAGTTCAACAAGAATTTTAGGGGTTATTTAAATGTAAAGCAAGTACAAAAGTAGTGTTTTTGGACTGTGGTTGTTGGTGGCTACTACAGCAAATCGGTTTTCATGCACAACCTAATCAATGTTGGAGAGATGTGCCACTAGCTATTTTTGTTTGATAGATGGAGTACAAATTTTCAAATGGGTTATTGTTTTAGTAAATGTGAAATTTTGGAATATTGTTTGGGACGGTTTGATTTTTCTAAATAGTGCAGCTGATTTCATGAATTGGTTGAGTTGTACATGATGTAGTGCAATTATTGTGCTAATAAAAAAATGTTGGTTTGGCATAGATAAGATTGTAGTAAGACATACTTTATGCTATGGGTAATGTATTTTGTTAATAAATTATGATTTCTTTTGTGTTATGGAACATACAAAGGATTAAAACAACAAAAGACTACGACTACTTATAGTGTTTAGGAAGAGAGAATATGGTATTTGTAGTTACCTTATTGAAAACTTTTGTGGAGACCTTTAATTAGTGTGAGGTAGATCAAATTTTGGGTAGGAATAGGAACTATTTGTGTAGTCTTCAACAGGGCTATTTGGGGGCATTGTACTATTATGGAGTGAGTAAGTTAAGCCTAAGATTGTGCATTAGTCTTTATAGGTAGTTACAATTCAAGTGCGATTGGGCATAAAGACCAACACAATATAATCAAAATCTTATAATTTTATCCAATGCTAATGCATCTAGAGCATGAGCTTGCTTTAGGCATTTTAATTTCTTCGAAGTAATCATGTTGAGTGTAGAAATTTGCAAGCTATGGCAAGTGGCATTGTCGACAAAAGGATGAATAGTGGGTGGTGAACATAAAAGGTGATCCGACTGACCAAAACTGAAGTCCAATTATGACATTTTAAACTAAAATAACTTAAAAATACACTATTGGAGTTTGCATTATAGCTATTACTGGCATTAGACTTGCCCTCTAATGGATCCTTGTTTAAGGATTTAGATTGTACTAATTCTAATTACTAGACTCATGGAGATCGACGTTATTATTCATTGACTCTACCTTTATCTATTAAGATTTGATAATTTGCATGCTTGTTGTCTTCCTTAGATTTAGTAGATGTCTCTTAGGCTCCCTCTTCACAATTAAACCACCTTAACACTTGGTCACCCAACACCATCATGATGGGCTCCTATCCTACCATTAAAAGTTGATATGATTGAAATTCAAATGATGCCATCATCAGCATGGAGGCCATGCAATCCCACAAGTCATCATGAATCACCAGGGAGCCAGAAGAAAGTTCACATAAACCATTTACCTAATAAATGCATCATCAAACGTCCACTTTTGTCACAAGCTATACTGTGTCTCAAACTACTCTATTGCATATTGCAAAAATTATATCATTAAGGAAAGCATGTCTCTTAATTGTGTATCTCTTTATCAATGCACTAGTAACCCACAGTGCTAAAAATCAAAAAAAGGTACCATTTGCATGGCCCTCTAGTAATGAGCACAGGATGACATAAGCCACATGCGGCTCATGACCAAGCCCGAGATGCACAAACCATATTGCATATTACATCATCAAACTTCCTCTTTAACGTGGGCAACACTATGCATCACATTTCCCTTTGTGGATTACATGTTGCAAAAATGTGTCCAAGGAGGAAGGAAAATTGCCCAATAGGGAAACACCTTAGCATTGTGCCAATAGTCCAAAGCTCTAAAAATCACAAAAGAAGAAACATTTTTTAGGTCCCAATAGTTGAATGGATTTGATACAATAGGGAGCACACATAACGATTATCACCCATGCAAATAGTGCATTGCTACCAATACAACATGCCCAATGATCTGTCTTATGCACAACCATTGTAACATGAAGTTTGTGCTAGAACCCTACTTGCAAATATCTTAGCATGTACTACATCATCCAACTACTACACTATGGAATGCACCACACCATGCACTACCCCTTATGGATTGCATATTGCAATAATTATGTCAATAAAGAGGGCAAGTTTCTTTAACAGGCATTTCATTATGCAAGAAAAAGAAAATCACAGAGCTAAGAAACTAAAAAAAAGACAATTACACTTTACAGGCCCCACCAACACATGGATATGCTGCAGCTAGAGCTGCACGAACTATCTACCAGGTGCATGCATATTTCTTCATTAACTAAAGTTCTCGATAGTGCATGGCTAAGGGCACAGTCTAGTATGTAGAAACACTAGTGCATATTGCACCATTCAACATTTTCTGTCACAAGCCACGTTGTGCCACATTTTTCCTATTATAGATTGCTTATTTTTGTAGTCTCATGGTGGAAGGGAATTTGCGTAATATTAAATCATCTTATCCATGCACCAACTACCTATAGTATTAAAAATCCCAAAAAATAGTTGCCCTTTGTAAGCCAAATAAGTCGCTTAGAAAGGATGTAGTGGGGTGTGCACGAACTAGATGTTGTGCATTAGCTAGATGTTGTGCACTAACATAATGCTCCAACATACCTAATGTTTTACCAAGCGTGCAACTACATCAGCATATAACTTGGGCCACACCGAAGCATGAAAAAACTCTAGTGTGTATTGCGTAATTCAAATTCCACTTCACTATGGGTTGCATTGCAACACACATTGCCCATTCTAGATTGCATATTATGAGCATTCAGTAAAGGAAGAAAGCATGTCTTCAAATAAAGCATCACCATATCCATACACTAGCAAATTGTAGTGCCAAAAATTCTAAAAAAGTTAATTTGTAGGACCCACAAGTCATGCACAAGATGTCACAGACCTTGCACAGATTGGCTTCTACATTTATGAAAATTATATAACCACGTGTGGCTATGGAAGGCACAACATGCATGAACCCTTGCTCATATTGCTTCATCCATCTTTTGCTTCATCATGAGTTACACAACACTGCATAATGCCTCATGTGGATTACACATTTTGACAATTTCATCAATGAGGATGGTATGTCTCTTAATAGAGCATCACCTTGTCCATGTGCAAATAACTTGCATCTCTAAATTCCCCAAAAAAAGTTAAACTTTCTAGGCAACATTAGTTGCAAGCACAAAGTGCAACAATCCAGGTGTGTGGTTTCCTACCACACTTGAAAACATTGTAGTACTGTACAAAGATAGGCATGAAGCCCAACATGAACAAACCCAGAGCACATTCACAACCCAACTTCTACTTCATTTTGGGCCATACCACATAGAACATTTCCCTTTGTAGATTTCATGTTGCAATAGTTTTATCAAAGAAGAAGTTAGGTATCCCAATAAGGTATCATCTTTTCCATGTGCACTTAACCCAAAGTACTAAAAATCCAAAAAGACTTTACACATTGTCAACCCAATAGCCATGTGCATTCGATGCAATCGTGAGCATGTGTACTTGCTGCCACACATGTAAACTTCCTAAAAAATGTGTGAACAATGCATAGCTCGTGTTGTAGTGCTCCCAGTGCTCATTTATGCATGAAACTACAATAGTAGAAAGCTAGTGCCATAGCAAAGCATGCTTAAACCATAATGCATATTACTCCATCCAACTTATGCATTGTTGTGGGCCACACCATAAAAAAAATTGCTACCTGTGAATTGCACATTATTTAATTCTATCAAGAAAAAGTGCATGTCTCCCTATTTGGCTTCACCTTATCCAAGAATTTGCAACCAACAATGCTAAAAATTTGACAAAAGTTACATATTAGAAACCCCTCTCTAGCATGCTAATAAGATGTCTCTAGGAGCTTATAGACTGGTTGTTGAACTTGCACACAGTGGTGTAATGCATGTACTTTTCTACACGTTGGTAGGTTGGTAGCCAAGAATGGACAAACCTTAGTGTATATCGTATCATCAAGTTTTTGCTTCATTGCAAGCCACATATTGCCCCTACAAACTGCATATTGCAACAATTCTATGAATGATGAAGGTAAGTATCCTAATAGTTTGACTTTGCATCCATGCCCAAGAAATCGAATCAATAAATATGGTAAAAAAATGACACCTTTTATTACACACATAAAACTGCTTGGTTAGCATTTTAATAATGATTATGAGTAAGTGGGAAAAATTTTTGAAACCTACTAGGCATCTTTCGAGACTAATATACTATGGCATAGGATTAGATGTCAATGGACTATGAAAATTTGTAAAGAAGCAAAAATGTTATAAATTCCACATTGTGCCATCCAACTTCTACAATTGCCAATGTGAGGCATTTCAACCTTGCACATAGGCATCCCTCCATGGTGTGCCCATATGTCATTAGCTTGCATAGACATGACATTAGCTTGCATAGACATGACATTAGCTTGCATTTTACCAATTTAGCATTTTACGAGGAATGAAAAGTAGCATTTTACCAATGTAGACATGTCATTAGCTTGCATCCTTCGGTGCGACTTGCATTCAAAAAATGGTTGGTTCATAGAATTCTATAATTCATAACATGTATCACATTTCTTTATGTTCTTCATCAATGCAAAAGACAAGATATCCTTCATTGAGAATCATTTGATGATTGATTGCCAAGTCATATTAGACTTAGTGAAATAGAAAAGACTCATTACCAGCTTAACATTTGCTCTGCCTTGATTCATGACCATGCCTTGGTGAAAGTAGGTGCATGTCAAGTGTTTATGAGAATGCCAAAATGACAATAGAGGAAAATTCTTTGAATGAAAATCATCTAGAAAATAGTTTAGTTCTAATGACCTTAAAGAAGGCTCCTTTCAAGTGGGAGAATGAATAGTGAAAATAACATTTCCATTGGAGGTCCCTTTGGTACTTGCAAAGAAAGATCAGTAAATTTAGACATGTAGATGCTAGGATTGAGAGATACCTCTTTCATAATTAATGATGAAATATACCTTGCAAATGAAGCTTATGATGGACAAGTTCACTATCACCAAAATGATCATGTTGGTAGAGTTTTTGGTGGTCATTTGTATTTTCAATGGATTGCTAGAATACTCGAACATAGATGGAGCCATTTTAATAGGTTTTTGGTTCTAGAGTTTTTTATTATATTTTTGTTTACACTTTGAGTCAACTATAGTTAGAGACTTTATGTTTTTGGGATGCACTTGGTAGGTTGTAGGCCTTGGTGATTCTTCATAGATTATGTTGCAAATTTTAGGAAAGCTAGTTAAAGTCTCTTGTAATCTTAAACCATCCACTATATTTGCACTCTCTTGAGCTCAGGAAAGTGGTAAATACACTATAGAATGTATTTGGGGATGATAATGAAAGTAAAATGAAATAATGGGTGGGGTGTCTCCTAAGAAACTTCGAAAATTTTTAAAAAATAATGGTGGTATTTTAGAAGAACACTAGATTAATGCATCATTGAGTAGTGTCCTGTTCTATTCTAGAACTTTGGAGGAAATGTAGATGGTTATGTTGTTATTGGGCTCACTTGGAAATTATTCTAGCATTGCTTATGGCCTTACCTTCTCATGAATTCAAATAGTGTAATGAATGACATAAAGTACTTTAGTCCCATGTGTTGTTAACGATGTGTGGTGTCTCTAAATGGATGTAGGGAGTGCTTAGAGGTATGTACTTTGCTCAGGGATATGCTTTTCAACTAAAATATGGTTGCACTAGTATTGTGGAATATTCAGAGGATTTGAGTTACAAAATCCCATAGCTACTTATAAGCTTAGTAAGGGAAAATATGGTCTTTGTTGTTACTTTCTTGAAAACATGGGTGGAGAAATTTAGTAGGAATGAGGCAGATCAGCTTTTAAGCACGAATTGGAACTGCTTTGTTCAATCATTGATCGAGTTATTTGGGGGTAGTGGAACACTCATTTTTTCAAAGAATAGCTACTTCTATGTAGACACACACACACACAAACACAGATATTTATATATATATATATATATATATGTCATCTTGAAAATGATAGTGAGGAATTACTAGCTTGTTAAATTAAGATTAAAGACATTCTCATGTAGTTTTATAACTTGAAGTGGTGTAGCATTGGGCTAATATGACCCTCCCCCACCTTTCTAACCTTTGAAAACTATCAATGGTGAGCAAGTGGTAGCTCGTATGGCTCCGATCAATGTTAATAAGATAAAAAATGTTGCATTGTCTATCAAAAGAAATAAAGCCCACAGTGTGGATGGCATCTCTACTTAGTTTATGCATGGTTATTGGAACATTACTTAGGTTGATGTTTCCATAACTATCAAATAATTTTTTAAAGATAGTTGTATGCTAAAATAATGGAAAGGCATGCTTTTCGTTCTTATTCAAGGGCTTCAAGGTGCTTCTAAACATGAACAGTTCAGACCCATTTTTCTTTGTAATATGATCTACAAGGTTGTGGCTAAATTTTTGGTAGATAAACTGAAGATAGTGCTTCCTAATATTATAGACAGAAAATAAGTTATTTTTGTATTTGGTTGTGTTGTATTGGTTAATATATTTTTGGCATTGAAATGGCTACTTGTATGAACTTATCTTCTACTAATGAATGTTTCATGGCATTAAAGTTAGACATGGACCAGGCTTATGATAACATCAACTAGAAAGTTGTGCTAGATATGCTAAAGGATTTGCAGTTCTTGAATCTTTAGAGTGATTGGATTGAGGCCTACATTAAGATTTGAGATTATGTTTATTGGTATCCATCTTTAGGGGATTGAAGCTTCATGAGATCTTAGATAGGATTGTCCAGTTTCACGATAACTTTTTACCATTATATCTGAGTATCCCACTTGGCTTATCCAATACAAAGTGGAGCAAATAGCCTTGATTAGGATTAAGATTAAGATTAACCCTTCCTCCCTAATGACTACACACCTAAATTCTAATGACATTTAATTTAAGCACCAACAACTCTTGCTATAACAATGAGTATTTGGGATGGTAATTCATAAAAATTATTGAGTATTATTTATCAAAGGATGGAATGCAAGTTAAGGAACGTGATAATAAAAAACTTGCATTTGAGTCAAGCTATTTAATCAAAATGTCTAAGGATACCTTTCATAACAACTAAACATTCAAAACAAACCTTAAAATTTTTATTGATTGAATTGAAACGTGTGTGTCAAGATGGATGATCATGTCATAATCAATGGTAGGGCTTATTGTCATGATCAACTTGATGTTAGCTACCATTCTTATGTTTTACTTATCCCACTTCTTAATTATAAGCAACAACATTACTAAGTTGGAGAAATTGATGTGTCAATATTTGTTGAGCAGCTCAAATGTTAGTAGCACACTACTATATGCATACTAGGAATCGATAACTCTTTCTAAGGTGTGTAGAGAACTCAGAGTCTGTAGTTTGCCAACATGACAGGTAGCATTAATCGTAAAGCATTGCAAGCAGGTTATGATTTTGGAAGATGTTTTATGGGTCAGGCACTCTTTCTTATCGGATAACTAGCTTGGCATCTTTCCTATTACATTGTAGCATACCTATATTAACATGGAAATGGATCGTCCAATACATGTTGCAAAGCTAATGGATGAGCACAATGTGCAAGACCATCATATGATACAAATTTTATTCTTATCTTCTTTGTTTTTTCAGATTATGCATTCCCTAGAGCCATATCAAATGGCATAGATGTATTCTACTTCAAATAAAGTGCTGACAAGGTGTTGGAACCAAAACCCATTTATAGTAGCAAGTATATGAACCAAAGTTTAATAAGAGAGGAGGCTATGTGGGTTTGAAAATGGTAGCTACAACCTCAAGTTAATCTCTTTATGTAGAGATTAGTCTTTAATATGCTTCCTACTTAGTCTTGGCAGTGTAAAAGATGGATTGAAACATTGGTGCTTTATCCATGAGGTAGTAGTGATGGAGGATGTGCAGCATAGCTTGTGGTAATGCGATACAACAAAGGCATTTTGCTCCACCACCTGCAAAAACATTAATCTCATACTTGATAGGGTAAATGACAAGGATTTTAGCCTTGAAATGAGCTTCATAACTTGATGGTGGTGAATATTTGGGACACTGCTACATATTCTTGACCTCAATGTGTTACTTTAGTATTATATCACCATTGTATCAAAAGAAAATTGTAACTACACATAAGCAAGATGCTTAATTTGGCCACACCCTAATGAATTATTATATTTGCTACTATTGTTTGTTCCATTTCTCTAATCTTGTCTAATGAGAGTTTGCTGGTCTTTAAGGGCTGTTTGATACCTCCTATTTGACTCCTCTTCCAATGGGTTGGATTAAGCTCAATTATAATGTAACTGTGCAAGATGACTTGGGTAAGTCATGAATTATTCAATTTGCTACTATTCAAATAATCTAAATATTTGAATTGGAATAGTTATTCATGATGAATTGGGTAGGCCATTATTATTATTACTGATAAAACTTGGATTTTAGGTTAATTTTTTGCCATAGAGACTACTACTATTGTTGAAGCAATGAAGCTCCTTAGAATACTTCTTAATATCTACATAGTGGAGATCATATTAGATTTTTCAATAGCTATTATTGAACTGAATGAGTTGCTTAGGTCTATAGTAAATAGGAGTTGTAGTCACAATGTTATTACATATGTGTAGAGTATGCAATAATTCAAAACATCCCACTTAATTCGTCAATACAAAAGTGTAGCTACCTAGGTAGTGCATTATGCTTTTCTGCATTATTTTGTTTGGGATTGGAGAATTTCCCTTCTCACACTGCATTAGTATTATCTTTTTACTAATTTTATGTATGAATCTATTTAAGGAGAGTATGACATAGGATTTAGCCATTATTTTATGAAGGAACCCAAAGATTTTTGGTGGAAGACTTGTATAGATGTGACAGATATAGTTATATGAGTGTGATAGGAATATGCAATAGACAGAGTCGTATCTATGAAAGTTGATGTACAGTGGGTTTATTGGCAGCATTGGCAAGGTTGGAGATGACGCGGTTGTCGTAGATATAGTTTAGACATGCTTTTCATTGATAGTAAGCTCAGGGCATGTGTTTGATTGTCCTTTTTTGGATTTCTTCAATCAACTTCATCATTGAAATTTGAATTACTGAGCATCTAAATATGCATTGGATGGTGGGGAACATGTCAACAGCTAAAAATAGATAGTTGGTCAATAAAATAAAAATCAATTTGTTGCAAGTGTCCCCAAAACAAGAAAAAATGTTGATGTTCTACATTCAATTGGAGAAAACTCCAAGCAAAAAAGTCTCAATACGATCATCGAAGATGCAAGAATTGTCCTATCTATCGGGGTACTGTTGATAGAATGTAAATTTTGCATTATGTTGGGAACAAGGTAGTTCATCCTTGGGAATTATCACGATTAGATGGTCATGATGGGAAAGCTTCTAAATTGGATGAAGTGGCAGCATTGCACATAATATTTTAAGAAAAAGAAAAAGTAAATCCACTTGATACGAAATGGCATTTGGTTGTACTTACTAAATATTGTATTACTTCACAAGATAGAGTCCATATCAAAATGGTGTAGTTGGGGGTGTTTTTGTGTCTGCAAACAAGGCATAGTGGAAATGTTCTAGTGACCTTGAAAGATAATTATTATAATGATAAACATGATCTAAATCACTAATTTAAGGTCACTTAAATGTGGTGCTTACTGATGAAAGGAAAGTGGTAATCTATTACAGATGAGAGGTCCCTTGTTAACTTCTCAAAAAGACAAATTGATTTGGATGTTAAGATGTTTGCACCTAAGGATATATCTTTCATAATAAGAGATGATGTACATCTATAGGATGAGGCCCATGAGACGTATTCACTACCACAAATCCAACATTGTTGGTAGAGTGTATGGTGGCTATCTATCTTTTTAATTGATAACTAGAATATTATAGAGCAAGTGGGGAAATTTGAGAGGATTTCAAGTCCTGGACTTGTTGGCTAGGCATTTCAATTTTCATTTTGATTTGGTGGAACATAAAGATTATGTGTGGTTAGTAGGACCAAGACAGGTTACTAGAATTGCATTACATTAGACATATGGACAATTTAATTAAACCTAGTACATAAGCCATTATGTGTGGTCTAATCTAGATTTTTTTAGCACTCCTACTGGTGTATTGGAAAATGGAGAAAATATTATGCATTACCTAAGGTGTAAAGGATTCTATATAGATTGATAGTAGGTTGACAGATATGTAAAGGTCATCCTTTGCTATGGTGTTTGTTAGAATAGGCCTTTTCAAATCCTTAAAATGGGAATATAGATGGATGGAACCTTGGGTCAATCTTTTTAGTGGTTTGAATATGTGGGATTAACCACAATATGTTTCACATATGGAAAGGTGGGTCATCATTCTATATGTGTATTGATTGAGATAGTGCTCACTATTATGAAGAGTGAGAGCTGTTGTCCATTAAATGTAGGACCAGAATAGATTAAGAATTAGGAAGCAGTTTCGACATGAATAGTTCAAGATGATCATGATTAGAAGAAGCACGATTTATGTCCTTGGATGGATGTCAAACCAAAGGAAAGGAGGCTGATGATAACATTAGGACAATGAAGAACTATAGTAGAAAATGATATGGGTAAGCAAGAGGCAAGAAAGTAATGTAAATATGAGAACATGATGCAAGCAATGTAAAGGGGAAGGTGCTGCACTAGGAAAAAGGGGCCTAGTGGTGAAACACTTAAGGCTAAATTATTATCAAAGTAGAAATGTCATGGAGATTTCCATTCTATTACAAATAAATATTTTAGTCCACCAAAAAAATAGAGAAGTGTAGGAAGGTCTTATTATTTATGTACATACTTAGCTATAGACCTTAGAGATGTAGATAGAACACTCACACATTTCAAGTTCATCTATTGTAGTGGTCAAGCTAGGAGCTTAGGAGAAAAGCAAAAGCACAACACAATGTTTTTTATACTAAAAAATGCAAATAGAGGGGAAGCATCTAGTAATTTGGAAAATAAAAAACAATAAAGGTCAACTATTTAGATGAACATTGGATTGGATAGAGAAGTATGCAGTTCCTTCACCTCTCTAGGAAATTTAGAGGATGATGATAAAGTTTTATTATTGTTGGGAATTGTTTAAAAGCAAATTTTGAATTAGACATGGTTCTACCTTAATGTTGAAAAGGGTATTGTGGCTGGAGTGGGCAAGGACAAAGATGTCTTTTGTTAAGCTACATTGGTGTTTGCTACAAGGAGTATCGGTAACAAAATTTCACTACATTTTAGAACTTGTTTTGGTTTTCTTTTCATAGTTGTAGATCAGGTGAAGCTCAAGCATGGCTATAGCTATGATGAGGTGGGCTGCATGATTTTTTGTGTAATGGTTATAGTCAAAAATAGCTTTACAAATTTCTAGTTAATCAGTAATAGGGGTTCAATTCTAATTGGCATTAGGGAGCACTATATTTTTTGGAGGTTGTTTGCGAAATTATAAGCTACGATGGTCTTTATGAAAAAATTCTAACATTGTTAAGAAGTCTTAGATTACTAGTTCTTTGGGACAATATTAAGCATGAAAGAAGGTTATTTATATTAATCAATTACAACTATATGGATTCAATGCAACAATCTATAGTCTTAGAGAAGTAGCTTTATATGGAAGACATATATGAATTTTTCCAAAATACTATAAAGGGTATTGATGGAGATTTGTGTTGGGGATATTACCCAAAGGACATTGAAGATGCTGCTAGAAAGATGTTGCTTTATGTGTGTAGTTGCCATAAGGTGCATAGATCAAGTTATATATGCTTCTATTTTCTAAACTTCTATAGTTGGGAGCTTTAATTTAGTTTTCTATTGATCAATGACTCAAGACTATGATATAAAAGGCTAGAGAATAACCAACACATAGGTGTGGGGGATTGCTTGTGAAGCTATAGTAGAACTAGGGTAGAGGATAACATAGTTTATTTTCTATATGCAGAAAAAGTTTTCAAAGGGTAACCTAGTGGCTGTATATCTAGATGACGGCTTACATTTGGACTCATTGCTATGTAAAGTGGGAAGTAAATTATTTTAATTGCAGCAACGTGGTGGCTCATTGTAATTCAACATATTTTTTGGATTGGATTTCGAATTCTTAGCAATAAGATATAAGAATGGGGCAAGCTATGAATATATCGAAATTGTGGTTGCACATAACCAATTCAAAAGCTATAGGTTCATTAAAGAAAAAAGGAAGATTGCTCACTCCAGCATGCATTGTTGATGTAAATTAAATGTAAAGTAGGTCTGGAAGTAGTGTTTTGGGCCATGGTTGTGGGTGGTTTCTGCATCAAATGGGTCTTTATGCACTACCTAACATTGTACTGGTGGTATGTGGTAAAAGCTATTTTTGTGTGATAGAAGTTGTGTACATTTTCAATTGGGTTAATGTTTTAGTGAATGTAAACTTGTAAAATATTGTTTGAGAAGACTTGTTTCCAAATTGAACGAGAAATTTCATGAGTTGGCTGAGTTGTATGTGCTACAGTGCAATTGTTGTACTTATAAAAAGACAAATTTGGCATGGATAAGATGTGACACAAAGGATACATTATGCTTGGGGCAATGTATTTTTGTTAATAAATTTTGAGTTTTGTAATGGAGTGGAACATAAGAGAGATTAAGCAACAAATTCCAATGAGTACTTGTAGTATTTAATGAGGGAGAAAAGAGTATTTGTAGTTGCTTTTTTGGAAACTAATGAGGAGAAAACAGTATTAAGTTCTGGCACAAACTAGAAATACTTTGTGTAATCTTCAACTGGGCTCTCTGGGGTAGTGTAGTATTATGGAGGGATTGGGCTAAGCTTGAGATTGTGGATTACTATTCACATGAAGTTATTATTCAAGTGAGATAAGACAACAATGAGATTTTGTGATGGTATGCAATGTATGCATCAAAAGACTATTAATCGACAACTATTTGGGACCAAATTTTAAATTTTACAAGGCTACGTGGACCATTACTTGTTTTAAGGGTCAACAATGCCTTACTTGTATAATGAGAGAAAAAATATGGGAAAAATTTAATATTGAGCAAGCTAAATACTAGTTCTTTAATCTAATTGATGACTTAGATCTAACTGAGTTGGATTTTTTAGGAATTGGTTTACTTGGTACAATAATAAGAAGAGGAACGCTCTTACATACAAAAGATTGGATAGGAGCTTTTAAGAATATTGATGGTTTGCAAGCATTCCTTAGTACTGTTATCACTCATCTTTGTTGCATTGGCTTGGTCCACTACCCATTTCTTATAAAGTTTAGGAAATTTCCATTCGATAATACAAATAAAAGAACCTAATTTGAAAATATCTAGTTAACCTTTCCAAATTTAACTAATGTGGTATATGTAGATTGGAAAAAAATGGTAAGAGGAAATTCTATGGATAAGGTATCCACATAATTTAGAAAAGCCTTGTCAACTTTAAAAAAAAGGATAGTAGCTAAAGTTAGTAATGTCATTAGTAAGCCTTATAAGTTAGAATAAAAAATCTAGGAGCTTAAACTCAAGGAATCTACAAATCACTTACATGAGCTAGAGAATGAGCTTTTGGCACTATGTATCACTTCCTAAAATAATGATGTGGCCTTAAAAGAAGCTTGGCAATGGCACCGTGTCAATCTTTAATGGGCCACCCTTGAGGACTTGAACATTAGTGTTTTCTAGGCTATGACTACAACATTTAGAAGCAATTACATCCACCAACTTCAAAAAAAAGTGGGAACTGGTGTCTACCCCAACATAGACTAAAGACATACTCATATAGTTTTTTAGTCAGAGGTGGTGTAGCTAATGAGTTATATGGACCTCTTTTATCTTTCTAGTCTTTGATAACTATCAATAGAGATCAAGTAGCCACAGTGGTGGCTAAAATCAATGATGATGAAATTAGAAATGTAGTTATGTTCATAAAAAGAAGAAAATCATCTGGTGTGCATGATAGCTAAGCTAAGTTGAGCATGGTTATCAAAACATTACATTGGTAGATATTGTCACATCAATGAAACAATTCTTGAAGGATAGAATCCTGGCCAAATAGTGACAAGACATATTAGAAATTCTTATTCTTAAAGGATGTTTTAAACCTGATTGTTTTAACTCCATTAACATATGCAATGTGATTTATATAATAATGACTAAAATATTGGTAATTAAACTAAAGATGATGTTTCCTGATATAATTACATGGGAATGAGTTGCTTTTGTGCCAGGTTATGTTATATCAAACAATATATTCTTGGCATAGGAAATGGCTACCCTTATGCACTTATCTACTTCCAAAGTGGGTTTGATGGTGCTAAAGTTAAATGTGGACTAGGCATATGATAAGGTCAACTACAATTTCATGTTGGATATGCTAAAGCATTTTTAATTCTTGAGTACTTTGAGACTTTTGCTCTCACCATAACAATTTACAAATGTGTTTAAATTTCTCTCATGATTTATATAGTACCAACTTGAGCATGTTGCCTCAATTGGGTTCAAGAATAGCCCTTCCTCCCTAATGATTACACACCTTCTATATGTTGATGACATTGTTATTTATGCACCTACACTATGTGTTATAGTAGGGACCATTCAGGATATTATGAAGTAGTATGGGCAATACTTAAGTCAAGTGCTGAACCTTAACAAATTTAGAGTATTATTTAGTAATGGGATGGAATGTAAGTAAAGAAAGATGGTTGGAGAAAAATTACATATGCATCAAGTTGTTTAGTTAAAAAATCTAGTCATACTAATTACAGAAATTAAAGACAATAAAAATATTTCAAATTTCTTATTAATCAAGTTGAACATTGTATGTCAAGATGGATGATTAGGTCATTATCAATAGAGGGCCATATTTTCTTGACCAACTTGTTATTAGCTTTTATTTATTTGTACTACTTAACCCATTCTTTAATTCTAAGTAGTATTATTATAGAGTTGGAGAAATTGATGCACCATTGCATATAGAGTTGTTCAAAATGTTAGAAACATAATCATTTATTCCTATTGGGAAATGGTTTCACTTTGTATAGAATGTGGGGGACTCAAAGTTCTTAGTTTGTTGACCTAATAGTTAGTATTCATTGTAAAACATTAAGTGCAGGTGATGGCTCAAAAAAAAAATATTTATGGGTTTAGTTTTTCAGATGTAAGTACCTTATGACAAACACTACTTTCTTTATACAGCATGATGCTTCTTATATGCATGAGTTACTCAGTATTATGACCCCTTAAATAATTTATAATATTATTTGGAGGATTGTTATAGGTAATTCTATTTTATTTGCATTGGATAATTATCCTGGCATCCTTCCTATTACTTTGTGACCAACCTATCTTAATATTGAAGTGGATAATCTGATACTTGAAGTTGAGCTAGTTATGGAGCATTTTGTGTGGGATACTAATAAGATACAAAACTATTTTGCATTTGATTTTTGGTAAATCAAATTGACATTCCCTATGAGACAAATCATATAAAAATGATGTGGTGTGGAAATTGAGTGAAGATACGATGGTGGACTCAAACATCATCTATAGCAGTACGTATACATGCTAGAATTGTACTAGAAAAGCAATTCTGTGGATTTGTAAAGTAAAGGTGTGAGCTTGGGCCTACATATTCTTGTAGAGAGTAACACTAAATGTGATTCCTACTCATTCTTAGCTTCATGGAAGAATGACCGATGTACCAGAGCACTACTTGTTGGGTTGGTAATTTGATTAAAGATTCAAAACACTTTTTTGGGAGTGCCATAGTGCAAAAGAATTCTCATTTAGTAGATTCACAAATGTGAATTTTTAGTTCAATAAGGAGAATTGCATTGATGTTATTTCATTAACAGAGCTTCTCAACTGGATGTTAATGAATATGTAGATGGCTACTATGTCTTATTTAGTTAGTTGCACTATGTTCATGTTACTTATGCTTTGTCTTAATATTAACCTTCAAGAACATGCACAAAAGCACATAATTTAGCTACACTCCAAAGCACTATTCAATTTACCATTGCTTCTTGTTTCAACATTTCTATCCCATTGAATGGGAGAAGTAGTGGGTTGGGCAACTTTTTACACCTTAATGGACTCCTCCAATGGGATGGGTTAAACTTAATTGTGATGGAGTTGTGTAAGAATATCTCAATGGTAGAATTGGTATTATCTTTTGAGATGACAAGTGTTGACCTATTACAATTAAAGCGAGCAAATTTCCCAATCTTACATGGTGAGGTATTGATAATAGATAGCAATGTAGGTTCTATAAGTCTAGTAATTTGAAAAAGTATCATCTAAAACACCCAATGGGTATCCTTTGGAGGGAAAGTCTTATTTCAGTAGCCAGAATAATCTTAGCCCCAATAGACTATGTTTAAGTTGTAGTTAAAATGCTTGTTGTAATACCATTGTTTTGGTTGATTGGTCTACCTTTTTTTGCACACTGTCCACCATAAACTTTTTGTCAATGATGTAGTTTGGCTTGGTCTAGCTTGGTAGTGCTACTAGCATCATTACTTTGGAGAAATTAAATTGCTTTAGGAAAGCCCATGCTTTGGATACATTATCAAGGCACAACATCGTTTAATTTTGATCCTTTTATGATGGTCGTTGAGATTGAAGCAAAGACTAAGAGGGACAATCATGGGCACACATATCTCATAATCAGAGTTAAAATTCCTGAATTTATGAAAAAGAACATTGCAAAAGAATTTGCTAATGTTTTGTAATTAATAAAGAATGAGAGTTAGAGGCTTGAAGATGATTAGATACCGCCATAGTCTTCACCATTAATGATGCTCACAAGGGATTTGTGGATGTCACTGTTTGGACTCCATTAACACTATATGTGAAATCAAAGTAATTGGGTTCCTTGGTGAAGTAATAGTCGAAGTCTACAACATACTATCTTTAACAAAGTCTATATATAAAATCATTAAAAATACAAAATTGAAGTGAATTGAAAGAGGCATTAGTAGGTCTCAAATAAAATCATATAAAAATGAATGGTCAGAAACTTACTCTTTAAAATTACTGCCTTCACACGTTTTGGGGGAAAGGAACTATTGTAGGAACAATTATTTATTGTTGTCAAAGTAATTAATTAACTACAATAGTGACTGTAATGTAATTTGAGTCAATCACTATTCGTTGGACATTAAGAAGTAGGGCTTTCAAAATTTCCATTGCTTTTAAAATGGCAACAATGTACATGGTAGTAGTTGGATATGAAACCAAAGTTTTTCTGAGAATAGTAATAGATGTACCTATGTCATCCCATCTAACAGTACCAAATCTAAGATTTATGTCATCATCAATAATTGCATCACGTTTAAATTTAATCCAACCTATTAGAGGAGTCTAATAAGAGATAAGAAACAACTGGTCAAGAACATTAGAGCTCCCATTGGACATGATACAAGAGTTGTAGAAAGTAGCAACTATAATGTGATTTCTCCTTTGATATGCAACTAGATTGAGCACCTTTTTTTGCTTGCACCTACAAATTCTTTTTATTTCGGAGGTACAATAAAGATAAAATAGTACATTTGACTACATGAGAAGTCATAGCCACCTACAAATTCATAGACATCCAATTAATGAACAAAATAATAGAAGTCAAACCCAATAATTAATCCCACCAAGCATGAATTAGTCATTTACAAAGCTGCTAAACCAGAGTTCCTTCATGATACACTCAGAAATAATGTTTCACATCTTCGTTAGTATGACTTCACTAAGGACAAAATTTAGATGTCTCAATCCCTCTTGCCAGAAGCTAGGTGTAAGTAGGAAGTAGATTTAACACTAATCCCCAAAGGAAAATGTTCACTTAAGGTTGCACGATCTCTTCCCAAACCCACACAACCTCCTCCCTTGATGTACATATACATGTCATTGTGTATAGTCTCTAAGTCCAACACCATATCCTCACCCAATGTGAAGCATAGAACATTCATTTGATTTGATTTAACTTAAGGAGAATGTAGAATCTAAAATACCCAATCAGACGTGAATAACTTCTAAATCTTTTTTTGATCTAGCACCCCATGCTCCTTGACTAGCTCTACTACAAATATCAAATGCTCCACGTCCATGATAAAATAGGTTGTTTTAGTAGCAATAGTTTGAATTCCAAGAAAATTAACCAAAAAAGGAAACAAAATTGCTTGCAACAATTCGTCATACGATATTATTTGTGGTACAGGGGTCTCCAATTTTGAGTGACATACATGTATGAGATATATTATAAGGCATATGAAAAGTATTTTTATCATAATGTATTTTTGATCTAAATAAGTAAACTCGTAAATTATCTTCTCGAGTATGACCACACCTACTATTTTTTTGCAAACAGCCTTGATTACTAGGTCGAAGAACTACAAACTCCAAGTCTAACACATTCCTTAAGAGTTGTATTTCTCAATAGTCATAGTTTATTGTACTATTAAATTTGAACTACTCCACAAATAATGATACAACAATATGTTCTATTCTATAATAGTGTAGCTTTGAATTAAGGTGTAGACTAAGCAATAAGTAAGAATAATAATTAACATCGAGTTTATCATGACATTATGGCCCACCATTAATAATGATTTGATCATCCACCTTGACACACAATTTTTACTTGATTAATAATGAATTTCAATTTTTTCTCTAAAGTGTTGTTACTATAATTGGTTTCCTAGATATTTTAATGAAGCGTACAAAAATGTCAAGAAATCAACTTTCTACACTTGTACTTCATCCCTTTACTAAATAGCACCCTAAATGTTTTTTAGATTGATCACCTCACCTGAGTGATGCCATTACCACTCTATAATATTCTAAATATTTTTCATTATACCGCAAGTTGTTGGTTAAAAAATCATGATGCCATCAACATAGTAAAGGTGTGTAATCATCAAAGAAGAAGTGGAATTCCTAAGCTCAATTGAGACAACATGATGAAACTGATACTAATAAGCCATAAGAGATACCTAGACACTATAGTAAAATGATATGGATTGAGAGGACATCCTTATCTTAGTTACTTCGATCAATGATAGATAGAAAAAATTAAATATAATCCTAAATCTTGGTGTGGTGATATAAGGCTCAATCCAACCACAGCAAAGTGTAAGGAACTACCAATGTTCAAGCATACACAATAAAAATTTCTTATTTTCCTTATCATAAGCGTGATACATATCTAATTTACAATTTTCTTCTAAATTCTTTGGCATATCACAATCTAAAACCCCCAGTTACTAGCATCAATAATATTAAAATTTTAATCACTCCAAAATAATTTAGATTCAATCATAATTTTTGTGATCAATCTTATAAGAACTAATAAATATTATATATATACATATACATACATATATACACACACATAATTAAGATTATATAAATGATTATTGAAAGATGTTTTTATGTTCATAGATGTATATATTATTCATGAATTATGAAAGAACACTGTACAAATTAGATGAAAAATGTAAGAAAAATGTTCATTTGAACAATGGGAATGATTATTTTAGATTCTTGAATGATTAACTTAATAAAGTAGCTTAAATATATTAAATATTTATTAAAATTATTATTACATAGTTTCAAAGCTAAAATATCTATCATATCTTTTAAAACAACATTTTATTAAAGGATTTTTAGAATTTTACGTTTTATTATGCTTTCAAAAATTTAGCTAACTTAAATAATATGAGAAATAAAATTAATTGGCTTAAATTTCTTTCTTTAATGAAGCATTAAACATTGGACTAGTCCTCTAATAGATATTAAACATTCTATCAAGAAATATTTGTTATTTTAAACTCAGCCATCATTTGTATATTCTATTGAAAAATAATCGAAACATTCGAAAATTGGCTAATGGCTAATCTTCTAAAAGTTGGATAATTTAATAGCTTAGTTTATTAATGGTCATATGGGGTTGCCAAAATCAACCTCTATAAAATTCCATTTAGACTATTTAATAGACATTGAATAACTAGTTTAATAATGATATGATAATAATTAGACCATCTAATAAATATTAAATATAAAAATGCTAAAAATTGAGTTCTTTTAGAAAATTATCAAATTATTTGTTGGATAATCTTATTGTTAGCAACTCAAAGTTGAGAAATGTTCAATGAACAATTTTGATCATCATTAAATGGTTCAATGTTCAATTTGATAAATTTTTTGTTAAATTTTGTAGATAAAAAAATGTACAAATTATAGAGCATGTTTAGATTCTAATGGGTGGTGAAGTCAAGCTTGGCTACTTGGCTGTTCATATTGTCTAATTTAAGCATTTCTAACAAGGATTAAGGCATTGAGCAAGAATATGAAAATATCTTAGAAGACATTGGTAAGCTAAAATTGATAGTTTTTAAGAATTACAAACAACCACATTTGTTCTATAAATTGATTGAAAAACCCATTGCATTGAAAAAATGCACTCACTACGTACAAACTTCGATTTTGCAATAAGAAGTTATATAGCTAATTTGCATCATTTTTTAAAGTATAAATAAATAAATAAATATATATATATATTATATAATTCACTCGATTAAATTTTAGGGTGTTTATGTAAATTTTATTTTTATTATTATTGAATTTTGTTTAATCCAACTGGGATTTGGAGGAGTTTGCTTTCAACTTATGTGAGAAGTGAGAGCATTTTTTAAGAATTATTTATAGAAAAGGTTTCCACTTTTTACCTTGTGTGGGAAGGTGTTTAAATTTGGATCTTCTGTGAAGGGAATTGACGGCTTAAATTTTTCTCTCTAGGGAAAAAAAACTATAGTAAGGCTTCTTTACCAACACTTATGACAAAAGAAAGAAAAAGTGATAGGCCAAAGAAAAAGGTCTAAAGGGTATATATAAATTTAAGAATAAGAAATTGAATCATCTAAAAATTTAATATGTTCTTATTATTTTTCTTGATTGTTATTTTACTTAAAAACTTTTTCAGTTATACCATGATTTTCCTAGTTGTTAGAGGCACATGTATGGAGGTTGTTGGCTTGAGAATAGTATTAATCTCTAAGAGTGAGTGTCAATAATGAAAATAAATTGTCACAAGTTGTCAACTCAGTAAGTCTAAAGGCTACTTGATGGTGGTGATGAGCAACATTTTTATTATTTGGAGAATGATATCTATAATCATCAATATGTTATTCTTATCATGTTAATGGACCCATTTCGAGGATATTCTTCAATCTTCCTTGTAATTGTATTTCCTTGTAACTGCACCACTATTAAATTATAATGGCTAATACTATTTTGAAATATGATTTGTATGTTTGAATATATTATTTTATAAAAGTATTTTGAATAATAAATTTTATTTTAGAATGGTAAAATTTAATGAAAAGCTTATATTAAAATACCAATTATTTTGGCTTCGAAAAGTAAAAAAAATGGACACACAAAAGACCCAGCCTTTATACAAAAAGTCATATTATAATATGTTTTTTTATATTCTCTCCCATCTAATTACATTCTCTTAATAACAAACTTAAAATATTATCTTTTAAATTTTACATCATAGATTAATTAAGAAAGTCTACTAATTGTTTTTATTAATTATTTACTAATTGAACTTGAACAACAATAAATTCCATTTTTATAATCCATTCTAAGAATATCCATTAATAATAAATGAATTATTATGTGCTTGCATCATTTTACCACCAATCTTCCTAACTCCCAATCACTATCCTAAATTCAATGTTATAATACATGATTAGAACTTGTGATTGCAAATATTATTTTTATCCTTCCTATGTTTGATGTAAACATTTTCCAAAAAATAATCTTAAAAATATCAAAAACTTGTCATTCACAATTATTTATTTCATTAATTTAAATGTTCTTGATCTTTTTTTAATCATTTAAACAAATCAACATAAAATATATGTACCACATGTGAACCAATGTGTTTTTGAAAAGAAACGAAAGACGTTAGGAAAGGTCATGAGGGATTCATCTAACAACCGTTTCTATATTATTCATGTGATTTTTTTAATAACAAGCTAATATTACAAGATTAAGTTAACTAACTTTACCGTGGACTTGATATTTTTTATTGTTAATGATAAATCATACTTTTGAAGTCGAGTATATTCTATATATTGTATATTAGTTTTCTTGTTATAAGTTGTGATACATTATTTTGTCACATATAATTTGTTATGTAGAATTGAAAACTTATTTTCCCTTTTTTTTTATGTAAAGCTAGCTTTATCAAATAAAGCTAAAGTGGTATACCATTCAATTGGAAAAGAAATTAAGCAAAAAGTTTGTCTATTCATTGTCCTACTCAATTATATAAATTTGTTAAATTCTAAACTTTTGATATAACTTCCCAAACAATACTATTAACCTCATCACTACAAAATGATTCAAATTTCATTTTAACTATTACAACTAATCTTGTAAAACTAGTGATTATCTGATACACACACACACACACACACACACACACACACACACACACATATATATATATATATATATATATATATATATATATATAATTATGACTAGATAAGTGATACATACATATATTTATATAGGCCTCTGTACCACACACCACAATCCACTTGTACATCAAAAATAAGGACAATAGATGCTTGATCTACATATCTACATTAATTACACATAAGAGCTTAATGTTTAATTGTGAAAAAATATGATTCAACTCTCAAGCATCTATTTTCCAATATATTTGTATAGTTCACATTACTTTGACTTGTGATTTTGAAATTCTTCAGGTTCATATACAACTTAATACATATGATCTACTCAACTTCAAATGCATCTACAGTGGACTTAACAATCATTTAATGGGATAATTTAGTCTTTGACATCTTAATAATCTTTTAGTGTGATAATTGAGTCTTGGACACCTACATAAGGAATCTTTTAAAAATTTTAACTCTTTTTGTGCATCTTTTCTTCTCATCATTTTTTTTAAAACTCAATAGAGTAATACATATTATCAGCTTGTTAATAGTCCTAACTTTGTTAGCATGTCTATTTAAATATCTATACAAAGAATTTTGATAATACCCCATCAATCAATAGCCTGATGTCAAGAAACTTTGATTGTATGAGAAAAGTTCTTTAAAAGAGATATTGTATTTCCATAATCATTGAATATAATAAAAATCATACTTTTCCTTTGCTCTTAGAAGATTTTTTAAATCATGTAGTCTATTTCCCCAATCATTTGGCTAAGTACTACTACACAACTAGTATATGTATCCTATGGTACTCTTCTAAATATCAAAATCACATTTTAAACTATAATTTATGTAACATCACAGTACTATGACATTCCTTCATATACATAAGGACTGTTCAATCCTTTGCCAATGTTTTCAACATGGGTAACAAAACCAACTATATATTTAGGGGAAAGCCTTATACATAATATGATATGCATAAGATTTCTATCATTAGTGGGTATGATATCTTGGACAAGTATTTCTACTCATGAAAATTTGGTGATCACTCTTTGCTTAATTTAAAATGACTTCTAAGTGAAGTATATCATCCATCTATATTCGAAATTGTTCATACTAGATTTGAATCAACTAATTGTAGAGAACATCTAGTTTTATGGATTTATTTGATGTTTTACTCAAAGTAAAATAGTGGCACTGCTCACACAGTGGAGGCTTCATAAGCTTCAAGTGTTGGTGATATTTTATTCGTAGAATTCCCGTTTAGAAAAGGATGGGTAATGCTACACTTTCCTAGAGAATGGGAGTTGCAAAGAAAGATAAAGTTCTCATTAGCTAGTTGGTCAGGACTTATTCCTTTAAATACTTTTCATAAGCTTTTTGACTTCAATAACACTTAGAACATGACTTACAAAGTCAACAGGTGAACACTCGTGGCATTGTTAACTTGGAATAATGTAAGAGCGTAACCATAATGACAACAGGCTCCATGAATACGCTTGTAGGTTGATAACAATAATTATGAATTAAAATTGTAACCCAATTAAGACCCAAGATTTTGTCATATTGTAATATTTTTTTTATTATAACCTAACTTTAATACTTTAAGATATTATTTCTCTTTCACAATTTCATATCAGTAAAACAATATTTTATCCTAAAAAGTATCTCGATATCTTAAAACCTTTGTATTATTTATGTAATTTAGAATTTTTCTCTTCATTTTTTATGAGAGAATAAGAACTATTGTCTCCGTGCACCTAAAAGAAGCTAAGAATCATGTTTTGTTAAGAGATTTCACCATTTAGACATCACTAAATAATCATTCATTATCATCTTTAACCCTTGGTGTCACAGGCTCACTAAGTTTTTCTTGATTCAACTCGTGCCACATTGCATTATAAAAAGTATCATTCCAACCCACAATATTGGGAGACAACCATATTTTATAAAGGTAGTGTCCCCTTTTGGTTCTCTTATATTAGTTAAACAAAGTTTTGACTTTAAAAGACATAATTTATATTATAAAACTATGTTTCTATATATATAGCTTTTTTACTTTTTCTATCTTCCAAATGTAAGAATATTCATACACTTATCTACCTAGAAATATACTATGAGTAACTCCTTATCTAATAATTCTCTATCTAAAAAATCATCTAATGATCACTCGCATTTTTCTATCAAGAATGTTATAAGCTTGTTAGCTTTAACTTTGTTTTTCCTTGAACAACATAGTATTATATGAGGTATCACTTTGATACCATAATATCACAGCATAAAGTATCATGTTGAGAAATTATTATTCTTTCCCTTATTCTGTAGTAACCAAAACAAGTTTTATCCCATAAGGTGCAAAGACATCTACATTATTTTAAACTTAATTAGTATTTTTAGTTACAATAAAAGTTGTAATTCTTTATTAAATTTGACACTAAAATTTATAATTGTACAAAAATTTTTTGATATGATAATAACAAATAATATTTTTTGATATTATTATTTAGAAAGCATTCTTTTTGAATTACGACTAGAAAGAATAATCAACAATAAATTATTTTGTATTCTCAATAATGAATAAATGAGAAAAATTTTATTCTTTATTCCAAATACTATCGTCACAAATTCTTCTATAAGCTCCTTCATCCCTCACGTTCTAGGCCACATCTTTGACATCCTTCGAGCTCTTCGACTGGTCACATCCTTTCATAATTCATTAGTCTAGGTAATTATTTTTTGTTATGAAATGAAATTTCTAAAATGGGATTGCACTGCGTGCCAACACAATGTTAAGAGGTTGTACCACTAGATTGCAGTCGAATGTGATGTTGGAAGGTTTGACCACAACAATTTGATCTCCCAAAAAAAACTTCTAAATCGATCTCTATATATGCAGAAAGAATATGCAAGCAAACATTGTCTTTAACCTTCTTAAAGAAAAAATGGGTCATTCCACATTGCCTTTATGGTTCCTTCCCTCACCCTTTAAATGCTTTAATCTATATGAGGCCATACGATATCCCTAACCTTGAAACCATGTTCCACCCAGTGCCTATTATACCATTACATATTATTGTTTTGTGACTTTTCCATCAACTTTTAACTGTATCCTCTTAAATTGCATGAAAACGTGCACTAGATAAATTCTTATTTGGTTTTGAACATTCTCATATGACTTGCACCAAAATTGCATCAATTCTTCCTTTTCCATTTTTGGTCTTGTGCACTAGACAAATCAAGATCATATGCTTGAATTTGCATTTCTTTAGGCTGAGTTTCCACCTTTGGAATGACTTATCACAAAAACTTGTTTTTGTCATTCATAAGCTTTTTGCATGAACATGATTTGGTCTCTCCTAATCAATTTCTTTCTTTCTTCCTCCCTTGCTTTCTATCTCTTTGTTCTCTTCCAAATATCCTGAACCATCCCACATGTACTTCAACTATACTTGCTCATGTTCATGCTCTTGACCATGTTTCAGCATTAATAGTACACATATTCAACATGTAGCATACAAAGACTGTGCAGGAATAATGCCAAAAATTAACCTTAATATAGTGGACATACTTTTAGCAAAATCAGTGTACTGCATTTCGTTTAAGCCAGTTGAAAATCCTGCAAAATTTAATACCAAATTTCTAGGCTACATATCATGGGTTCACTTTCATAGATTTTTCATGTTATATTCACATTGTAAAAGTACAAACTACAGTTGCACTCTGATTCACAAATACCATGGACCAAATTTCTTCCTTCTTTATATCATCATAAAGGCCTTGTTCCTACAACATCGGCATGGATCAAAAATAAAATGGAAATATCAGCCTAAAAAAATAAAAAAAAGACTTAATTTAGGTAAACGTAGTATTCTTCTATCTGTTTTCAAAGCAACACCTAAGCTCATTAGTTTGTTTCTGATTTTGCATTGTTGGTTGTGCAATAGGTTCTACATTTGTGTTATTTGTTTAGATGAGGAATTGTTGAGTATTTTCACTGGAGAAATAGAAATCAAGATCATCATATCATTCCTTCTCAAACTTGAATTCCTTAATTTTCTTGATCATAAACCTATTGACACAGTCGTGGCCTAAAATAAGGCACTTAAATTGTGCGCCACACTTCATTGGAATGATCTTAAGACTCCAGACACAAAACATAATAGAATATGAAATTAAGAAGTTTATGGGAACTAGATTATTATCTCACAAAGGGAGAATTGAGCAAGTATTCAAACTGATATAAAACAATTTTTTTGTCTAAGGATAATACAAATGTAATGATCAACATTTAAGATTTTTCCTTTAACAACTATAATGACAGACATGTAATATTTGTCATGTAGCACATTTGAAGAGAGTAACAAGTGGGCATAGATGTGATGATAATTTGTACATCAAAAAACTAAGATATGAATTATAATGAGACACAACAATTAAATATCATAAGAACAATAAGATATAATAAAAATACATATTATGCAGAAGAAGTAGGGCTCATTGGTAGAGCAGTCCTTAGGCAATTGAGGGACATCAAATTTGATGTCAAATTAATTGAACATAGAAATGACAAGTTTCTTAAAATCATGCAATTTCCATCAAACCTATTAGTAGAGCTTAAGATAAAAAAAAAATGAAAGAGATTAATCTGAAAGTAATCAATTAGGAATTTCAAAGCAGGGCAAGTAGGCTTCAATTATATGCAATTATTTTCCCAACATAAGCTTTTGTCGAGGGCAAGGAAAAAGGCACATACACAAATCGTATTATATTTTATTGTTGTTGTTTTTTGTGGTTGACTAACAATCAATCACATGGGAAACTAACCCTTCAAATTCTATCTTCTTTCTTGGTTGAGCACTCTTTGTCTTCATTTGAACATAGGCATTTCAATATTTAACAAAATCTAGTTAAGCAAATTAAGATGGTGCAATATTGATCAAGGCACTTTATTCATTTTGTTTATTTTTTAATTGCATTTGACAATGGTACAAGCTGTGGATGAATCATTAGGTATGAAGCATCATCTTGGACATAGGTGGCTGAGACTAAAAGTTTGTGAAAGGAAATGAACAAACAGCTATACATGATGGAGATTCCAACTAATCTTTGGAATAATAGGTAGCATAACTAATACAAACCGTTCAAGGCTTTGCATAGATTGTTACAAAGAAATAACATATCACGATGAAAAGGACCATAATATAGAACCAAAAAAATACATCATCACCAAAGCTGAAAGCAACCAATTCGAAGAGGGGAAATTTAAGGTTGTCTAAGTCTAATGGAGAATATCAAAGAAGTTGATCTATGTCAATCTATGACCACAAAATTTAAGAACAACAAATACTCTTAAAAGATAAGGCCAAGGTCGATTTGCAAACTTGTGATGAAAAATGAATGCCAATGTAATACTTAGGACTGAAGAAAGTAGAAAGTGATCATCAAACAATGCCTTAGAGCTGGAATCACCAAGCAATGAATAAATCTTAAAAAGATTACTGGATGGAGTGGTACAAAAATAAATAGTCTCAAATAAAAAATATAGGAAAATATTTTGAACTACACAAATAAAAGCTTACTTCATCTTAGCATGCTACTCCTTGAAACAATTAATAAACTCTCCTTTCTAAATTCTCATCACAATCTCCACCTTTTCCTAATTTCATATGAATCTCTCCCTCATTGTTTCTCTTTAAGCTATTACTTTGTTTTTCTTTAGCACCCAATTGTACCACAACTCTCCAACTTATTCAATAAGGATGCAAAACGACATCGAGTAGAGGAGAATATGTCTCCTATCACAAGTGAGGATGATATCTTGGACAAGTATTTCCACTCATGAAAATTTGGTGATCACTCTTTGCTTAATTTAAAATGACTTCTAATTAAAGTATATAATCCATCTATACTCCAACTTGTTCATACTAGATTTTTATCATCTAATTGGAGAGAAGAACAAAATGGTTTTATTGATTTTTTTGATGTTTTACTCAAAGTAAAATAGTGGCTCTGCTCACGCAATGGATGCTTCATAGGCTTTAAGTGTTGGTGATATTTTATTCATAGAACTCCCCCTTTAGTAAAGGAATGGCAATGCTATACTTTCCTAGATAAAGGGAGTTGCAAGGAAAGATAAAGTTCTTGTTGGCTAATTGGCTAAGACAGACTCCTTTAAATACTTTTCATAAGCTTTTTGACTTTAATAACACTTAGTAGATCACTTACAAAGTCAATTGCTATACACTCATGACATTGTTAAAATGGAATAATGTATGAGCATAACCATAATGTTAACTAGCTTTATGAATATACCTTGTTGGTTGACAACAATAAATATGGATTAAAATTGTAACCCAACTAAAACCCCAGATTTGGTCATGTCGTTATATTTTGTTGTTATAACCTAACTTTACTACTTTAAGATATTATCTCTCTTTCAAAATTTCATATCAATAAAATAATATTTTATTCTAAAAAGTATCTTGATATCTTAAAACCTATGTGTTGCATATGTAATTTAGAATTTTTCTCTTCATCTTTTATGTGATAATAGGAACTATTGTCTCCTTGCACCTAAAAGAAGCTAAAAATCATGTCTTGCTCAGAGATTCCACCTTTTAGATGTCACTCAATAATCACTCATTATCATCTTTAACCCTTGGTATCACAGGCCCACCAAGTTTTGCTTGACTCAACTCTGACCATATTGTATTATAAAAATATCATTCAAACACCACAATATTAGGAGACAATCATATTTGACAAAGGTAGTGTCCCTTTTTGGTTTTATTATATTAGTCAAACAAACTTTTGTCTTTAAAAGACATATTTACATTATAAAACTATGTTTCTATATATATAGCTTTGATACTGTTTCTAACTTCCAAACGTAAGAATATTCATAAACTTATTTACCTAGAAATATACTATGAGTAACTCCTTATCTAATAATTATCTATCTAAAATATCATCTAATGATCACTCACATTTAGTTGAGGTAAAATATGGATTAATTTATTGAGGTAAAGTATGGATTCAAGTTAAAGAATAAAAATAGTGATAAATTATTATTGTAATATTAAGTAAATATAAATATATCCAAGAATAAATATGAAAAATTGTTATAATACAATATAACCTAATTAAAATAATGTAATATTACATAATCAAAGAAAAAAATATTTTAGAAAAAGGGAAGAATTATGTAGGAAATTATCACTACATTGAATAGGAATTTTAAGGTAATAATCTTTATATTCAAATCATTTACAAATAAAACCTTTTCATAAAAATATTATTAAATAAAATAATTTAAAATACAAAAAAATGTTTAATTTGATAAAGTATATCAAGATGTTAATGACATTTATTTTTTCTAGATTTGACACTATGTGTAATTACTATGAAATACAATGAAAAATAAGTTCAGACTTATACTTTTAACTTGGAATGAGATAAATTGGTGAAAATTAAAATAAAAAAAATGAAAACAAAGTTTCACAAAAGATGTGATTTTGAATTATGTATTAATAAAATAAAATAAAAGAGTGTAATTTGCTAAATGTCATAAATTGTTTGAAAATTTTACATTACAAGAGATATAAAGGAGATTAGGATTGGCATCCTCGATCATAAAATATTTTACAAGTGGAATTTTTTGACAGTGTTACAAATGATTTGAAAATAAAATATTTCAAATATAAAACTAAAGTTTTAATTGAGTTGAGTTCAATGAAATGAGTCCAACACATTTATGTAATGTCAATCAGACTTCATTTCAAATTACCATGACATGCAAATAAAAATATGAGAAAATAATAATAAATTATCATTTTTAAAATTAAGTAAATATATATATTAAATTTTAAATGACACAAATTGAAGAAATATAATTGAACCAAATCAAAGATAGTTAAAGGGTTAGAAGAGAGATTATTTAGATTTACATAGTAATATAACAAAATAAAAGTAAAAATAATTAAGAAATATGTGAAAGTGTAGAAGAAAAATTTAATCTACGATCCTAAAGAAATTGAACATGACAAAATCAATTGTGAAATAAGGTGTTAATTCAAATGTCTTGTAAATCATTCCAAAACCTTAGAAAATAAAATTATTAAAAACATAAAATGAATATCTAATTAGAAAGATTCCATTAGGGTGAGTCTAACGATGTTTGTACCAGCCTCATTAAGCATTATTAGGAATTAATACAAATTTACAAAAATAATAAACATAAATAATAATAAGTTAATACTTTAATATTAACAAAATAAATATAACTAATAGTAAATTATTATTTTAGTAATAAGAAAATGTTTGTCAATGCTTAAATAAGATAAATTGGATATAATTATTATAATGTAAATCTAATGAAAGAAGATAACAAGAGTTTTCTTGTAATATATAATGATCAAAGTGAAACTTTTGGAGAAATGAAATGAATAGTATGAGAATTCGAATCCTAGATAATAAGAAAATTGAGTATAACAACCATGATTATTTAGACCAGTATGAATCAAAATGCCTAAAAACGTTATCCAACATCTAAAATAAAAAATTTAAAGATAAAAAACAAAAAATTTAATTTTATAGTGATTAGCAAGGCAAGTCAAATAATGTTTGTTTTATCTCTGTTGGACATATTTTAGAATAACTATGAAGTACTAAAAGAAATAAGCATAAATAAAAAACTATTATTTTAATATCATGTAAAGATGTATTACACCTAAAATTAAAAATATTAAAGCAATTTCATATGATAAAATAAAGAACATATAAAAGGAACATGAGTCAAGATTTATAGATACATCATAATAAATTAAATTATAAACTAAACATTTGAAAAAATGTAGTAAATTATGTGAGAATGTTGAACTCGAACATGCTAAGGAGAATGAGGATAATATTCTTGATTTATCAAATCAAATATAAACTAAATGCCTTGTTAAGGATGTTAACCCCCTTAAAAAGAATATTTAAATATATGAAAATACTTTTTAATTGCATAGAGCTGATTGAGACATCTCAAGTAAATTTTATCTCATCTTAATTTGGCATCATTTGAAATGTGTACAAATTATCAAAGAAAATAAGTATAAATAATAATAAATTATAATTTGAATATGAAGTAAATATATATTAAAGTTAAATTGGATTAAATTTAAACAATATAACATAACAAATAAAAAGTGATGAAAATGTCACGTGGGAGAATATACATGAATGTTCAATTCTAAGATACTATGAAGACTACGTGTAACATTTTCAATTATCAAATTAATTATGAATCAAAATATCTCAAAAAGTATAACCAAATCATAAAAAATAAATTACTTGAAAATATATATGAAACCAAAAATATGATAAATTAGTCGAATGTGATATAACAAAATCAAAGCAACCTAAATGTAAGTTGAAATAAGTATTCGAGTTACAATAATTTAAATAAATGTATAAACGTTTAAGAAATAAGATAAGATATATGGGAAATTTGCCTTCAAATGTAGTAAGGAAATCAAGTGTAATATTCTAAATCATCAAATTTTGTACACCATAAAGAATGCAAAAACCCAATAAAATAAACAATTTGAAAATTTAGAAAATAAAAAATAAGAAATAATGATGAAAAATAATTGGAATTAGTTATTATTTTAGTATTAAGTAAAACTATATTAAAGTTCATCATGGCATTTCCAATGATGTTTGCTTCATCTCAATCATATCTCATATTCAATTATTATGAATTATCATAATAAATAAGTATAAATAGTAGTAAATTATTATTTTAATAATAAATAACTATATAATTAATCTAAAATGAAAAAAATTAAAGCATCATAATGTAATAAAATAAATGCTATGTGAATGCTACATAAGAGAAGAATTAAGTTTAAAACTAATAAAAATAGACAAGTGAGTGATTTGAAAAAAATAAAAATATTATGCATTAAAGTTGAATTTTTAGATACTATGGGAATTGAGTACAAAAACATCGAACATATAATCAATTACAATATTAAATTGTCTCATTAACTATGCCAAAAATTAAAAAAATATACTTGAAAATTTTAAAATCAATATCTAACAAGATAAAAGTTATAAAGATGAGTCCAACAATATTTTTTTCTACTTTTATCGAAGATCATGTTGAGTTACTATGAATTACCAAATTAAATAACAAAGCTTTTATTAATTAATATAGTAATATTTAGTATATGCACATATTAAAATGAAAAAGAAATGAGGTAATATAATAATAAAAAATTAAAGCAATTTAATATAACATAATTAATGCAAAAAATTTAACAAAAAGAGATAAATTGCATAACAAATTTGCATTCTAAGAGAATAGTGATTTCTTGGATAACAATCTCAATCACCAAATCATGAACAAATCAAAGTGTGTTATAAAACATGCAAAATATTACAAAACGAAATATTTAAATATACAAAAATAATTATTTAATTAGGTAATGTTCATCGTGACAAGTCAATAACATTTGTTTCCTTTAGATATATCCTTGTTTGGAGTTGCTGTGAATTAAAAATAAGAAAATGTTATTTTAATATTATAAAAATATGTATTTTAAAACTAAAATAAGATAAATTGACGAAATTTAATCTAACCAAAATAAAGTGATTTAAGAGTCACAATGTCATGACTGAGAATTATATAGTAATAAAACTAAATAAAAGAGAAAAATTTGAAAAATGTCATAAATTGCATGACAAATTGGCATTCCAAGATACTAAGGAGATCGAGTATGGCATCCTCAATCTTAACATGTTGTACAAACTTAAATATCTCATAAAACCTTATAAAATGGTAGAAAAAATATTTGAAAATTTAAAATAAATGTTTAATTGGATAGGGTTGATCAAGATGAGTTTAACAATATTTATTTCATATAAATTTAACCTCATTTAGAATTATTATGAATTATAAATTTAAATATGAGAAAATTATAATAAATTATAATTTTAATATTAAATAAATATATTTCAAAACTTAAATGAGGTAAATTGAAGTAATGTATTTAAACCAAATCAATGGTAATTAAGGGTCACATGAGAGATTTATTTAGAATTGCATAGTAATATAACAAAATCAAAGTGAAAAATATGAAAAAATTAGAAAAATTGAAGGAATTTTTAGTATAAGGTGTTAATAACATCTTCGAATGTCAAATAAGGTGTTAAGCAAATGGCCTCATAATTCATTCCAAAACCTTACAAAATAAAATAATTAAAAAAATAAATATTTAATTAAATAGATCTTTTCTAGATGACTGCCATGACATTTGTTTCAACTTCATCAAACATCGTTAGGAACTATTATAAATTACAAAAAAATTAAACATCAGTAAAAATAAGTTATTATATTTAATATTAATTAAATATATCTTAAAGCTAAATTTGATAAATTCAAGCATTTTAATAAAAAAGAAAACTAAATTAAAGTTCACAAGAGAAGAGAATTAGAGTTTCATATTAATATATCGAATTTAAAATGTAAATTTTGAAGAAAGTAAGTAAAGTTTGTGAGAAAGTTGCATTACAAGTTGGTAAGTTGATCAAGAGCAAATCTTCAATTATCAAATATGGTATGAATAGAATTTCTTGTAAAAGTTTAAAAAATATTAAAAAATAAATATTTTAAAATATGAAAATTAACATTTAATTGGATAGTGCTTATTTGGAGGAGCATTACAATTTCATATAATCATAACAAAATTACAAAAATCTAAACGTCACACGAGTGGAGAATTGGATTTTCATCATGACAAAACAAATTAACCATAAACAATTCAAGAAAATGAGATAAGTTGTACAGGAAAGTAGCCCTTAAAAATACTAAAAAACTAAGTGTAACATCATTGATCATAAAAAACATACAAATAAAAATATTTCGTAAAATATCTCAAAATAACAAAAGAATGTTATGAAACATAAAAACTCATTTTAAATTAGATAAAACTTTTCAAGATGAGACCCAAGACATCTGCTTCATCTCCATCAGACATCATTTAAGATAAGTATGATTTAAGAAATTAAATAAGCATAAGTAATAATTAAGTATTTCTTTTAAAAAAAGAAAATAAACATTAATGTTGAAATAAGAAAAATTTATGCAATGTATTATAACCAAATGAAGAGATGCAAAAGTTACAATAAAAGAGAATTGGAGTTCCATTGTAATATAATACTATCAAGTAGAAAAATTCAAAAAAAATAAGATAAATGGTTTATAAAAGATGTACTAACAAAAATAAGGAGATCAAATTTAACATCCTTAATCATGAAATAAAGCACTAATCAAAATAGTAGCAAAACTTGCTAAAACCATAAAGAAATATAGAGAATCATAAAAGATAAATTATTTTATTAGATAGAGCTCATTGGGATAAGTCAAAAGACATTTTTTTTGTATTGATCAGACTAAATTTAGAAATATTATAATTTACCAAGTTAAAAAGATAAAAATAATAGTAAATTATTATTTTAAATCAAACAAAACATATATTAAAGATAGATTAAGTTAATTTGAAATAATGTAACATAAAAAATTCAAAATGATGTAGAGTCTACAAAAGGTGAGATTTAGAATATATAAAGAAATAGGTAAATCACAGTGATAAACTTGAATAAAAATAAATAAATTAATAGAGAAGTCACATCCTAAGATACTAAAAAAAATAGAATGTAACATCCTTGATCACCAAAAATGTACAAATAAATATATCTCACAATCTATGCCAAAATCTTATAAATAAAATATATTAAAATATATAAAAAATGAATAATTAACTATATAAATATGTCATAGAAAGTGTAAAGTAAATAAGAAATAATAATAATAAATTACTTTTTTACATTAAGTCAATATATATTGATATATAAAAGCTGAAATAAGCTAAATTGAAACACATTAATATAACCAAATAAAAGTGATGTAAAGGTCACAAAGGACTATTAACGTTTCACAAAAACATAATGAAGTCGAAACAAAAAGTTTGATGCAGTGAAATCAATAGAGGATTGATGATGTCAATGTCGATCTTCTTAGTATTTGACAGTGCAAATTTCTAATTATTTATCACATTCTTTCAAATTTGTTTTCTTTGATTTGGTTATACTATAATGTAAGTCTAATGGACCTCTTGATGATGTTTACATTCTTTGAATTTATCTCAACTTAACTTAATAATCATTTACCTAATTCATAGTAATTCAAAATAAGGCTTGATGACTGAAATATAATAAACTTGGATGGCTCATCTGAATCAACTCTTCCTAAAAATTCATTTAGTTTTAATATTTTTTTAAATTTTATTTCCATGTGCTTCGACATACTTTATGAGACATTTAGATTCATACCTCATATGACTATCAAAGATATTACAAATAATCTCCACATTATTAAGAACTCAAATTTTCCAAAAACATTTATCTCATTTCTTAATTTTTTTGTTTTATTTCGTTACGTAGATTGATTTAATATGTATAACTTAAAATTTAAAAATATTTATTTAATATTTCAAAAAATATTTTTTATGATTTATGCTTCTTTAATTTGATATTTTGTAGTAATTCCAAATTAGTTTGAGTAAGGACAAAACAAATATCATTGGACTCATCTCCATGAGCTTTATCAAATAAAATATTAATATATAATCATAATTATTTTATTTTTTATAACTTTTGCATACCTTACAAAATTTTTCAATATGTATTTCATTGACGAGTGAGGTTATTAAACATGAACTTTTTCTTATGTTTGAAAGAATCTTTCCTGCATAATTTATCTAACTTAATCAAATGTTTCTCTTTCCTTTACTGGATTTTGTTATATTAAATTGCTTCAGTTTTTCTCCATTTTTCTTTAATAAATATTTTATTAATGTAAATAAACCAATTTATTTTTATTAATTCATATTTTTTTGGTAATTTGTACTAATTTCAAATTGCCTTAATGAGCACTATTACGTTAAATATATTTTTATTTTTATATATTTTTTCTATGCATTTGATAGCCGAGTTTATTATACTTGATTTGCTTTGTACCATAAAATGAAACTTTTCAAAAAAATTATCTTATTTCTACAAAATTTTAGTTTTGTTTTGGTTATATTAGGTTGTAATTCTAAATTTTCTCTTATGTTACTTTTATATCTCTTTGAAATAGTTATACTACATTTTTGAAATTTATCTCTATTCAACATTAAAAACATAAATTGTCTTTTTTATTTTTAATCAACTTGGTAATTCATAGTAATTCAAAATAAGGTATGCTCAAAATGAAACAAAATTTTATAGACTTATGTTATTAAGCCCTATTTAATTCAATAATAATATATTATTTTTAAATTATTTCTTCTATATGCTTTTCTCACTTTGGGAGACATTTTAATTCATATATTATTTAAAAATTTAGGATGTTATGTTCAATCTACTAAGTAACTTGGCATACAAATTTGATATGCTATTTATCTCACTCGAAATATTTCACATTGATTTCACTATGTTATGTAAAACTCTAATTTGTTTTGTCATGTACATCACTACGATTTTGCAAAAATATATTTCTACAACTTATCTCATTTTTATGTTAATAAATATTTACTTAATATTTAAATATATGTTAATATTATTATTTATTTTTATTTAATTTTGTATTTCATGAAAATATGAAATGACAATTGATCGAGTTAAAATAAATATCGTTAGACTTATGTAGTTGAAATAATGACAGTATTTGGGAATGTTACTTTGCCTTGCAAAAAAACTATTTTCTTCATGTTTTTGCTTTTAGTTCGTTGTATTACTATAAAAGTTTAAATTTCCTCTTATGTAACTTTTACATCACTTTGATTTACTTATGTTATGTTGCATCAATTTATAGAATTTTAGCTTCAATAAATATTTGATTAATTTAAAAATAATAATATATTATCATTTATATTTATTTTTTGGGAATTGATAATAATTCAAAATAAGGTCTTATGAGAAATAAACTAACATCATTGGACCCATTTCGATAATCTCAATCCAATTAAATATTCATTTTTATATTTGTAAATATGATATTGTTTTAGCATTTTTAAATATTTTATGAAACAATTTGGCTTAAACCTTGTTTAGTGATCGAATAATGTCACACTATCTTTTGAGTGTCTTGAAATGAAACTTCCTAAAAGATTTATATTATTTCTTCAAAATAATTCTTTTGATTTGCTTATATTCAAATTTAACTCTAACTCTGCTTTGTTTGATGTTTACATTTCTTTTATTTGTTAGATTTCATTAGTTGAATTGATCACTTGTAACCTCTGATATATTCTTGATATTAAAATATTAATTTATTATTTTTCATTTTGTTTATTAATTGGCATTAATTCCAAATGATGTCTGGTTGAGAGAAAATAAATATTATAAAACTCATTTAATTGACCTCTATATAATTAAATATTTATTTTAGTAATTTAAAATATTTTTTGAAAAGTTTTGGTGCACTTTATAAGACCATTCTATTGAAGCCAATTTTTATGCTCGAAGATGTTTTGCTTGATCTATTTTGCTCTCTTGGATTGCAACTTTCTTATATAATTTACGTCATTTTAAATTGTTTTCTACTTTATTTGTTATATTTTTATCAAATTCCAATTTTAGTCTTATGTGATCTTTATGTCTCTTTGATTTTCTTACATTACAACTCTTCAACTCATCTCATTTAAATATTATTACAATATCAATTTATATTAAAATAATGATTTATTTTTTTATATTATCACATCGTAGTATTTCCAAATCAGTTTTGATAGAGATGAAATTGACATCATCAAAGTTGTTTAAAGCCCTCTCTCCATTTAAATATTTTTTATGATAATTTGAACTATTTTATTTTCCAGAATTTTAACCTACTTTGTTTATAATATAATGGAACAATAATTCTCCTAATGTGTTTCCTTTTTATTACATTGATTTGGTCCTATTACTATCTTTGAGTAGGTCTTATTTTAACTTATTATATATTTACTTAATATAAAAATAATAATTTATTATAATTTATTTTGATAAGTTGTAGAAATTTTAATTGAGATGAAATAGAATCATTTTACTATACTCAATGAGCTTTATTAAAATAATATTGATTTTTATGTTTTTGGATTTTTTTGTAACAAGGATTTTGGAATGATCTACATGAAATTTTGATTTATAATGTGTTTGCTTGTTTAGAATTTTAAAATTGATCTTCTGTTTATCAAGAAATGCAATCCTCTTGTACAAATTATCTTATTTCTTCAAAAGTTTTTCTTTGATTTAGTTGTATTGCAATGTAACTCTAAATCTTTAATTGCCTAACCTTTACATTGATTTGATTTTTCTTACATTACAATGCTTCAATTTTTTATCATTTTAGCTTTAGGATATAATACCTTAATAATAAAATAATAAAGTACTATTGCTTATGCTTATTTAATAAGGTGATTCTTAGTAATTCCAAACTTTCCCTCTTTCAGACAAAAAAATCATTGGACTCATCTTGATAACTTACTTCAAATTAAACAATCCTTTTGGAAAATTTACATGTTTTATTTTCTATTACTTTATTAGGTTTTTTGAGATATTTTAATTTTTACTTGAATTGAGGCTTCACAAAATTATAGACAATGTCATTCATAGTTTGTAATGCAAATTTAACAAATAATTAAACTTGATTCTTCAATTGTTTTCCTCTTGTTATGTTATGTATCAATCTCATTATTAATCTCCTCTCATCTAATGTTTTCATTACTTTTAATTATTTACATTAAATATCATTAATTTATCTTATTTTAATATATATATATATATATATATATATTTACATAGTTTTAAATTATTAATTTTTTATATTTCTTGAATAATATTTATTCTTATTTTTTATTAATTTACAATAATTCTAAATGTGGTCTAATCTATGAGGAAAAGGCATTAAGCTCTACTCGATGACCTCTATCTATCTAAATAATCATTTATATAATTTAAATATTTATTTTCTATTGTTTTGGCTCTTTTTACCAGACATTTTAATTTATGATTCATTTGACTATTAAAGATGCTACATTTGATCTCCCCACTATTTTAGAATACAATATTATTATTTAATTTATTTCATTTCTTCAAATATCTTGCATTGAATTTGTTTTATTTTATATGTAACTATTAATCGCCACCCCTATTGCTTCTACATCACAATTATTTGATCATATTACAATACTTTAATGAATCTTACTTTAGTTTTAATATATATTTACTTCATTTTAAAATACTAATTCAATAATATTGGTGCTTAATTATTTTGGTAATTCATAGTATTTGAAAAGGAAGTTACATCATGATTAAATAAATTTTGTTTGACTCAACTTAACAAGCTCAATCTAATTTAATATTCATTTCTATATTATTAATTCTTTTATGTTTTAGAATTATGGCAAATTTCATGAGACATTTCAAATTATATAACATTTAATAATTAAGTATGTTTCACTTAATTTCCTAAGTATCATGAAATTTATCTTTCTAATACAATTTCTTTCATTTGATTGAAGTTTTTACTTTTTTTGTTTATATTTCTATGTAACTCTAATTTTCTTGCAATGTAAACTTTCCATCACCTTGATTTAGTTATATTACATCATTATAATTTATTTTATTTTTAGATTTAATATATTTCTTATTATTAAAATAATAATTTTTTTTGTTATTCCTTATTTACTTTGGAAATTGAAAGTAATTCAAAATGAGATCGAATCAAGACAAAAAACATTTTTGGGCTCTTCTAAGTTTGTTTTACTTAACAAATTATACATTTCTACATTTTTATTAGTTTAGATTTTAAAATTTTTAGAGGATATTTCTATCGGTATCACATTTGGTGATCGAGGTTGTTACATTCAATCTTTTTAGAATCTTAGAATTAAATTGTCTCATAAAATTTATCTCATTTCTTTGATTTTTTTCTTCAATTTTGCTATATTGCCATATAACTCTATATCTCTTGACATGTGCCCTTTACATCGCTTTATATTTCTTATATTGTATTGCTTCGATTTGCCTCATTTTAGCATTAAAAATATTTATATAATATTATGAAAATTATGATTATTTATGCCCATTTTATTTGTTACTTTATTTTTTTCAATACATTACTTCAATTTATTTCATTTCAACATTAATATATATTTATTTATTATGTAAATTATAAATTTTTGTTATTTATTTGTCATTTATTTCACTAATATATAGAAATTTCAAATGATGTTCGATGAAGATTAAACAAATGTCACTAGATTCGTTTCAATTTCCTTAATCTTATTAAATATTTTTTTTGAAATTTTTTAATATTTTATTTTCTATGGTGTTTACATGATTTACAAGAAATTTTATTTTTTCCTTGATTTGATGATCAAGGATGCTACACTAATTCCCTTTAATTACATAGAATGAAACATTTTCAATCAATTTACCTCATTTCTTCATATTTTCTCTTTTATTTTGTTATATCACTATGCATCTTTAAATCTCTTGCATTGTAACATTTAATTATTTTGATTTGGCTACCTTACAAGGCTGTAGTTTACTTAATTTTATCTTTAATATTTATCAAAAAATCATAATTTATTACTATTTATGGAATGTAATTTATCAATTAGTAGCAACCTAGAAAGTAGCTTTATCTAGATGAGAAATATATCGTTCAACTCATCTCTATTTGCCCTGTTCATGCGAGCATTCTTTTTTTATTTAGAAATATTTTAGTATCTTGGAATGAATGTTTCCCATAAAATTAATCGCATTTATTTAGAATTTTTTCTTTTATTTTTTTACTTTGTTACTATGAATCTTTGCTTAAGTCACTTTTCATTACTTTTGCATTGTTGTATTTTTTTGCATAGTATTTTATCTTATTTTAGATTTAATATTTATTTACTTCATATTAAAATAATAATATATTACTATTTTTTATATCAACCATAGTAATCCACGATTTTCCAAACGAGGTCAAGTCAAAATGAAACAAACATCACATATATTTGCTTTAATGAGACATATTAATTCTTATCTAATTTGATGATGAAGATTTTTGCACTCGATCTGTTTAGTATCTGAGAATGTAACTCTCATGCACAATTTATCTCATTTTTTTTTTGCATTTTGACTTTGATTTGGTTATTTTACAATGAAATTCTAAATCTCCTACCTATGCCTAAGACATTGTACTAATTTTGTTATGCTACATTATTTCAATTTATCTTTTTCTCCTTAAAATAGAAATTTATTTAATATTAAAATAATATTTTGTTATCATTTATACTTATTGATTTTGATAATTAATAGTAATTCCAAATGAGGTCCAATTCATAAAAAACAAACATCATTAATCTCTTCTTTATAGGTTATATCCAATTGATTATTTATTTTTATTTTTTTGAAATATTATATTTTCTCTTATTTTCTTATGCTTTACGACATATTTCATTTCACGTATTATTTGATGATGAAGAATTTTACATGCTATCTCCTTAGTATTTTGGAATGTAACTTTTCCATACAATTTATCTCATTTTTTATTTTTCATTACATTTAATTATATTGTTATGTAACACTAAATTTTGATATCTTTGATTTTGATTTGTTAAATTTCTTTATTTTACATTTTTGCAACTTAATATGTGTATACTAAATATTAAAATAACATTTTACTATTATTTATGCCTTTTTTACTTTGGTAACTTGTAATAATTCCTAATGGGGTCTCATTAAGATGAAACAATCATTATTAGATTCGTCTCAACATGTTCTTTCAAATTAAAATTAAATGTAAAAGTTTTACATTTTATTTTCTTTATCTTTGTCATGTATTATTAGACATTATAATTCTTGAATGATTTAACTTTCACGGTGCTACACTAAATCACCTCAACATCTTAGAATGTATTTTTCCTAAACAATTTGCCTCATCTCTTAAAAGTTTTTATTTTTATTTTTATTGTATTACTAAGAAACTCTTATTTTACTCTCTTGTGAGTTTACATCTCTTTCATTTCTTATGTTACATTACATCAATTTTTCTCATCTCAACTTTAACATATATTTACTTAATATTAAAAAATTATTTGTTATTTTTTTTGTTTGTTGAATTTCATAATTAATAGTTATTTTTAACTTTGGCTAATTAAGCTGATACAATTTTTTTGACTTGCATCAACAAGCTCTATCTAATTAAGCACTCATATATACAACTTTATAGATTTTATTTTCTATTTGTATTGTATGCTCTAGGAAGTAGCTCAATTTATTCCACACCTGACGATTGAGCATGTTACATTCAATCTCTTTCGTATCTTATAGTTTCACTATCCCATATTATGTATCTCATTTTCTTAAATGTTTCTTCTTGATTTTGTTTATTAATTTGTAACACTAAATCTCTTTTCATGTGACTAATGTGTTGCATGTATTTAGTTGAATTAAATTTCATAAATTTATCTATTTTCTTTTATATTATATATTTTTTAAAACAAAAAATAATAATTTTGTATTATTTTCTTCTTATTTAAGTTGTTAATTCATTATAATTACAAACAAGGTCTAATGGAATTGAAACAAATGTCATTGCACTTATACCGATTAGCTTAATTCAACAAAATACTAATTTCCACATTTTCATAAGGGTTTTTACATGCTTTTTGAGTATTTTGACTTATACCTTATTCGATAATTGAGGATGTCACACTTGGTCTCATTAGTGCCTTTTAATTCAATTTTCTTAATATATCCCATTTTGTCAAATTTTTGCCCTTGAATTTGTTATATCACTATATCTCTCTTAATCTCCTCACATATAATATTCCTATCACTTTCATTTCATTATATTACTTTTATTTAATTAACTTTTTTTTATCTTTAATAAATAATTATCAAATATCTCAATATTAATTTTCTCAAATTTATTATTATTTACTATGGTAATTCTAAGTAATTCTTAATGATGTTAGATTGACTAAATGCCATTCATCAAAATATAATTAATTTTCGAATGGAATGACTTATGAGACATTTTGGCAAGTACCTAATTTGATGATTAAGGATGTTACACTATATCTCTTTAGTTTGGTAGAATAGAAGTTTCAAAAATAATTTATCTCTATTCTTCAAATTTTTTATAATGATTTCATTAAACTACTAGGTATCTCTAAATTGTTTCATCAACTTATCTCAGCTTAGTTTCAAATATTAATGTACTATTAAAAGTAATTTATCATTAAGTTCTCTTATTCATTTTTTATGTTGAAATTCTTTTTCAAATGTGTTTTGATTGAGATGAAATTTGATGTCAGTAGAGCTACCTCGAGGAGTTCTACCCCAATAAATATTTATTTTTCTTTTTTTAAATAATTTACTTTTTTGGTTTTTTTGCATGATTTGAAAGCCATTTCTACTTTTTTATATGCTTATTAAGGAAGTTGCGCTTGATCTCCTCTTCATGTTAGAATTCAAGTTTCCCTTATAGTTTATCTAACTGTTTTAATGTTTTGCTTTGATTTACTTTTTTTACTCTATAACTGTAATTCTCCACTAATTCGACATTTAAATTGCATCATTTAGCTATTCTAAATTATTTTAATTTTTATCATTCTAATTTTAATAGATATTTACTTAATATTAAAGCAATAAATTTTATTAATTACAATTTTTTCTTTTGTAATTTATAGCAATTCAAAAAGAGGTAAGATCAAAATGAAATAAATATCATTGTACTCATCTTAACAATCTTTATCTTATTAAATATTATTTTTTTATTTTCAGAGGTTTTCTTTATCTTATTTTTACAATCTTTTATGAAATATTTGTAATTATATATTATTTGACGATTGAGGATGTTACACTCCTTAGTATCTTAGAATGCAACATTTAAGTATAAGTTATCTAATTTTTTGAAATTTTTTTATTAGGGTTTTTATATTACATTATTACTCTAGATCTCTTCTAATGTGGCTTTTATATCAGTTTAATTTTCTTATTGTACTATTTTTCAATTTATGTCATTTCAATTGCTGTATATATTTACTTCCTATAAAAGTAATAAATTTTATAATTTATTTTATATTTAATTTGGTAATCTTAAAAAATTCTATGTGTTATATTTAAGACACGACAATTGTCATTAGACTATTGTCAATGTGCTTAATCTCACTAAGCACTATTTTTTGCATCTTAGAATGCAATTTTCCCAAAAGGTTTAACACATTTCTTCAAAATTTTCATTTCTAATTTTTTATTTCTTTGAATCTTCAATTCCACTCTTCTTATAGATTTATATCACTTTCCTCTTTTTTTACTACATTGCATTAATTTTTTTCATTTTAATTTTAATATATATTTACTCATTATTAAAATGCTTATATCTTATTACATTTCCTCATTATAGCATACTCTATAAGATAATTTAATTTGCATTACATTTGAAGATTAAGGATATTACAATAAAACTTTTTAGAATCTTATAATTCCACTTTTCTAAGAATTGATTCTCACTTTCAAATTCTTTTCTTTAAATTTTAAAATATTATTTTTTTAACTCTTAGTCGTCTCTTATCCGACCTTTACATTGCTTGTATTTCTGATTACATTGCATCAATTTTTCTTATTTTCTATTCAATTTATTAGTATTTTCTATGAAAGGTAAAGTGGAGATGAAAACAATGTGATTGAACTTATATCAATTACCTCTATCTAAAAAAATATATATTTCAATAATTTTAAATTTTTTTCTATAGAATTTTGATTTTTCTATGAGATATTTAGGCTAACACATGATTTAATAATCAAGGATGTCAAACTCATTTTCCTTGGTACCATGGAAAGCAATTTTTAAAAATAACTTTTCTTATTATGTCAAATTTTATACTTTAATTTGGTTATATCATGATGTAACTATTAATTTCTTCTTATTTGATAATCTCATTGCTTTGATTTGACTAGATTAGATTACTTAAAAAGTTTTTTAACATTAATATATATTTATTAAATAATTAAATAATAATTAGAGCTATTTATGCTTATTTACTTTAGTAATTTATAGTATTTCCAAATGAGGTTTAATAGAGAGAACAAACATCATTCAACAAATTTGGATGAGCTTTATCCTATTAAATATTAATTGTTAAGGTTATGCACATTTTATTTTCTATGACCTTAGTAGGCTTTATGAGATATTTGAAACTCATACCTCAATTGATGATCAAAGATTTTATATTATATATCTTTGTTATCTTTGAATAAATTTTTCTTCTAATGTTTATCTCATTTTTTCAAAATTTTTTGCTCTCCAAATGTTCTATTAAATTTATCTCATTATCGCTGTAATTTATATTTAATTAATATTTTGAAATAATTTATCATTAATCTCTCTAATCTATTCGATTGTTTTCTTAAATTGCATACAAGCTTGATTGATATGAAATAAGCCTTGATGGAGATGTCTCGAATTAAACATTAGTTTTTCATTTTTAAAAATATTTAATTAATTATTTGTTTTGTAAGCTTTATGATTCATCTCAATTTTTACCTGATTTGATTATTAAAGTTGCTACACTAATCTCCTTATTATCTTACACTCATTCTCTTTAGTGTCTTGGAGTTCTACTTTCCTATACAATGCATCTCTTTTCCACCATGTTTTTCTTTTATTTAGTTCTATAACTATATAGCTTTAAATCTTTGCTCATTCAACCTTTGCATTGCTTTGACTCTATTATATTAGATTGCCAAAATTTATCTTATTTTAGTTTTAATATATATTTACTTTATGTTAACAAAGTAATTTGTCAAAAATTCTCCTTATTTAATATGGCAATGTTTAATAATTTGTAACGACATCCAAACAAGGAAAAAATGTTGTAGTTGATGATTGATGAGCACAACGTTTTGAAATATTCATTTTTATAATTTTTTATAATATTTTATTTTTATTATTTTGGGACCTTTTATGAGAAATTTTATTTATACATGATTTGGGGATAGAGGATGTTACAGTCAATCCCATTGGTGTCACGGAATGCAAATGTTTGAAACAATTTATGTCATTTTTTTAGAGGTTTTGCTTTGATTAGATTATATTGTTGTCAAACTATACATCCCCTTTCTTGTAATCTTTACATCACCTTGATTTGGTTATACTTTATTGCTTCATTTTATCCCAATTGTAACAAATATTGACTTAAAATTAAAATGATAATTTATTATTGTTCATGATTATTTAATTTGCTAAGTAATAATAATTCAAATGACTTCTAATTAAGGTGAAAAAAGTTCTTGGGCCCATATTGATGAGGTTAATTAGGTTAAATATTTATTCTATACTCTTAAATAATTTTTTATGGCTTTAACACAATCTAAAAGATATTCCAATTCATGAATGAACTTATAATCAAGGATGCCACACTCGGTCTCTTTAGTATCTTGTAATGAACCTTATCAAAGCAATTTATCTAATTTTTTAACGTGACTCATGCAAAACATTGATTTGGTTGTATTAAATTGATTCTTTTTATCACATTTTTGCTTTAATATTTAATAAATAATATTAAAGAAATATTCTTTTAAAAATTTATGATTATTGACTTTGGTAATTACTAGTCAGTCCTATTGAGGTCTATTATAGACGAAGCAACATCCATGAACTCACCTCAACAAGCTCTTTAGAATTAAATCTTTATTTTAATATTTTAAAATATTATAGTTTTTAGGATTTTGTCATATCTTTATCATGAAATTTAACTCATACATCATTTGATGATCCAACATCTTCTACTTGTTCTCCATAGTATCCTATACAATACAACTCTGTCGTATAATCTATCCCCTTTTTTCTAAGTTTTTAATTTTGGTCGCTTATGTTACTCTATAACTCGAAATCTCATCTTTCATCCTTTAATTGCCCTTAATTGGTTGTGCTACATTCCTTGAAGTAATTCCGTATAAACTTTAACAGATACAAAACAAATGTCATTCGACTCATCTCGACAAGCTCAAATAAGTGGGATTTGCATTTTTAATATCTAAAATTTTTTATTTTCTTTTATTTTGGTAAGAATTACATAATATTTTTATTCGTACTTATTTCATGACTAAGCATTTCACACTCCACATTGTTATTGCCTTGGAATGCCAATTTCTCATCCATCATTATTTCACACTCCACATCATTATTTTTTGATGACTAAGCATTGCTATGTAATTCTAAATCTCTTATAATGTAAACTTCACATAACTTTGATTTGGTTTTATTACATTATTTTAATTTATATATTTTCAACATTAATAAATATTTAATAAATAATAAAAAACTAATTTATTATTATTTATGAGTGTTTGATATAATAACTAATAGTAATTCCAAAATTGATATGATTTGCCCAAATGAGATATTGATGCACTAATCTTAACATATTCTACATAATTAAATATACAATTTGAAATATTTATGATTTTTTATAGCTTTCACACATTTTATGAGACTTATTTTTCTTAATTGACTTGACAATGAAAGTTTCCATGCTCGATTTCCCTAGTATTTTAGAATGCAATTTTCTCACAGATTTCATAAATTTTTTTCAATTTTTTTCTTTAATTCTTTTGTATTAATTTGATACTTTATTTGCACTCTCATATGTTGTGATTTGCTTTAATACATTGCATTCATTTATTCAATTTTATTTTTAATATTTATTTACTTAAATTTAAATAATAATTTATTACAATTTTTACATTAAATTTTGCAAATAATAGTAATTCTAAACAAAGTCTGATTGAGATGAAATAATCATCATATGAATTGATTTAATTAGTTCTAATCAATTAAATATTCTTTTCTATAATTTTATATATTTTATTATTTATAATTTTTGAATACATTGAGAAATAATTTGATTTGTACCATTTATGATTATTGATGATGTTGTACAAGGTACCTTTAGTGTTATGGAATGCAACTTTCATATGCAATTAATCTCATTTTTTCCAAATCTTTTGATTTTAATTTATTATATTACTTTGTTACTCTTAATCTCCTCATATGCCACATTTGAATCACTTTAATTTAATTATATTACATAACTTCAATTTATCATTTCTCAATTCTAATATATATTTTCTATACACAAATAATTTAATTATATTACATTACTTCAATTTGTATTTCTCAATTTATCATTTCTCATTTTGGTTCTTAACTAATTTCATGATTAAGGATGTCACATTCAGTCTCCTTAGTGTGTTACAATACAATTTTCTTTTATAATTTACATTATTACTTTGAATTTTTATCTTTGATTTGGCCATATCACTCCATAACTTAAAACCTCCACTCGTGTCAGATTTTTATCACATTGATTTATTTAATTATATCACTTCAATTAATTTCTTTTACCTTTGACATATATATTTACTATAATTATAATTTATTTTTATTTATACCTATTTACTATGCCAATTTTTGATAATTGGAAATGTGGTCCAAACATGACGAAATAAATATTGTTGGACTCATCACACTAAACTACATCCAATTAAATATTTATTTTAATATTTTTACATACTTTTTTATTATATTTAGTTATTTTTTGGTGTCATTTTGATTCTTATCTAATTTTGTGATGAAAGATGTTATACTCAATCACCATAATATTAAAATGATAATTTTTTATTATTGTATTTATTAAATTTTGTAATTTCTAGTAATTAAAATTGAAGGCTAATAAAGACAAAATAATTATCATTAGCTTTCCTTCATGTGTGTGCTTTCCATTTACATATTCATTTATATATTTTTAAATTTTATATTTTCAATAATTTTTGTATGCTTGATGAGATATTTGAATTCCTATCATATTTTAATTTTGATGATGTTACATTCAATCTCTTTAATAACTTCAAATGCAACTTTATATTACAATTTATCTTATTCTTTTAGTTAACTCTTTGATTTTGCTATATTACTATATAACTTCAAATCATGTCTTGTGTGGCCTATACAGCGCTTTGCTTTAGATATATAGATTATTTTAATTTTTCTTTTGTTAATTTTATATAAATTTATTTAATATTAAAATAAAAATTTATAATGATTTTTACTTACTTTATTTTGTAATTTAAAGTATTCCAAATAACATCTAATGAAGATGAAAACATTATCAAACTTATGTTGGTGAGACTAATCTAATTAAATATTTTTATCTATATTAATAAATATTTTTTTTTATTAATTTTGTAGGTTTTATTAGATTCAATTCATATCTATTTTGTTATGCTACATTTTTTTGTTTATCTAATTTTTATTATAATCAAGAAAATAATTTATTTTTATTTGTGCTTATTTATTTTGGTAACTTGCATTTATTTGAAATGAGGTCCAATTGTTATGAAGAAAACGTTGTTGAAATCATCTTGACAAGGTTGATCAATTTAAATATTTATTTCTAAATTTTTAAGTATTTCTTTTCCTACAATTTTGGTAAGATTTAATAGATATTTAAATTTGTTCCTCTTTTTACAATTGTGCACACCAAACAAGATCTCAATAGTATATTAGAGTGAACTTCTCTCATACAATTTATAGGATTGCTTCTAATTTTCCTTTTGTGTTGTTTATATTTTAGTAAAAGTCTAAATCTTCTCTAGTGTGAATTACACAAAACTTTAATTTTTTATATTACATTGCTTTAATTTATCATATTTTAACTTAAAAATGTAATTAATTTAACTTGAAATAATAATTTATTATTATTCATGCTTATTTACTTTGGTAATTCCAAATAATTCTAAGCATGCTCTGATCGTGATAAATAGTGTCCTTGAATTTCCATTGATGAGCCCTATCAAATTAAATATTCATGTTTATATATTTAAGTTTTATTTTTTTAGGTTTTTGGAATTTTTTACATGATAATTTTCATTCAAACATGATTTGATAATCAAATATGTTATACTTGGTCTCTTTATTGTCAAGGAAAGTAGTTTAATCATATAATTTGACTCATTTAACACAAAATATTTTCATTGGTTTGGTTTAATTACTAAGGAACTCTAGTTCTTCACTTCCATGACCTTTACATCGCTTTGATTTTGATGTGTTACATTTCATTTGTTCATCTTATTTCATCTTAAATATATATTTTCTTAGTTTTAATAGTAATAATATACTATTATTTATGCCTATTTTTTTTAATTTATAATAAATCCAAATGATGCTTGATATAGATAAAAAAATATCATTGGAGTAATATCAATGAGCTATGTGAAATTAAAAATTCAATTTCATTTTTCTAAATATTTTTTTTCTATAGTGTCGGCATGCTTCGTGTCATTTCAATTCCTACATAATTTTACAATATAGTACACCACACTCGATCTCCATAGATCATAGAATGCAACTTTTGTATGCAATTTATCTTATTTTATAAAAATTTTTACTTTCAATTGGATATATTACAACCAAACCATAATTCACTTTTTGTGCATACTCTATATTACTTTTATTTTGTTATATTATACTTTTTTTAATTTATCTTATTTTAGTCTTAAATCTTATTATGTTTATATTAAAATTTCAAGTTAGCATTGCTTATTAGTATTTAATTTGGTAACTCATAGTAATTCCAATTGAGGTCTTATTGAGATAAAATTAACATCATTCTACATAACTGGAAGAGCTTTATCTAACTAAATATTTATTTATATTTTGTAGAATATTTTACTATTTTTCATTTTGCATGTTGTTTGAGAAAATTTAATTGGTATTAGAATTGTTGATCGAGAATGCTATGCTTGATAACCCTAGAATTTTTTAATTCTTCATATAAAAGTTACATACTTTATTCAAATTTTTTACTTTGATTTAGTTATATCACTATGTAACTCAAAACCCAATATCATCTCACCTTTACAACACTTTGATTTTGTTATATTGTATTTCTTTAATTTTTCACATTTGAAAATCAATATACATATTTACGTTACATGAATATGAAATATTTTTTAATATTTACATTGCAAAGTCATACTAATCCTAAACAAGGTGTGATGTTAGATGAAACAAATGTCATTAGGCTCTATTCATTTAACTTTGCCCAAGTAAATATTCCTTGGTATATTTTTTAAATATTTTATTTTTTTGGAACATTTTACAAGATATTTTGATTCATCAATCTTTTAGTTGTCAAGGATATACTGCTTAGCCTCTTGAAAATTTTTGGAGACACTTTAGCTCAAATATTTAAACATTTCAATTTCTTATATCATATTACTTCAACTTATAACAACATAGCTTTAACATTTATTTAATATTCAAAAATTATTTTATTTTTATTATACTTATTTATTTTTGCATCTCGCGATACTTCTAAATGAGGTTCAATAAAGATGAAAAATTTCAAACTTTTGTGGATGGGGTCTATTCAATTAATTATTTAATTTTATATTTTGAATTTTAATTTTTTAATGTTTTGACATAATTTATAAGTGATTTTAATTCGTACCTGATTTGATAAAAAAAGATGCAACATTTAGTCCATTTAGTTCTTTGGAATGAATCTTTCCTATATAATTTATATCAATTCTACAAATTCTTCTCTTTGAATTTACTATATTACTATGGAACTCAAAATCTCATCTCATTTAACTTTTGTAAGGCTTTGATTTGTGTAAATTAAACTGAATATATTTATCTCATTTTTGCATTAAAATGTATATATATACTTAACACTAAAATAATAATTTATTATTTTTTATGCTTGCCTTCTTTTGTAATTTAAAGTAAATACAAATAAGTTTTGATGAAGATGAAACAACGTCATTTGATTCACCTAGATGAGTTATATCAAAGTAAATATTAGATAGTGCATTTTTAAATTTTATTATTGCAATGTATTGGCTTATTTTTTTAGATATTTAATTTCGTAAATGATTTGATAATCAAATATCTTATAATTGATTTTCTTTGTATCTGTTATAATTATATGACAAACTAATTCTCCTCATTTGTTACCTTTGCATCTCTTATATTTGGCTATATTATATTTTTTTAGTTTATCTTATTTTAAAATAAATATATATTTAATTAATCTTAAAATAATAACTTATAATCACTTATAGTTATTTAAATTACATTTTAATAGAATTTTTGCATCCTTTATGAGATAATTGAATTTAAACTATGTTTGACCTTCGAGGATTTACACTTTATCTTCTAGGTATCTTAGAATAAAACTTTCCCATGCAATATGTCTTACTTCTTCAAATTGTTTTCTTTAAAGTGTATTTAAAGTGGTAAAATAAGAAATTATTCTTTTTTATGCATATTTACTTTGGCATATCACAATAATTAGTAATAAGATGCAATTAAGAGAAAATAAACATCTTTGAAGACATCTCAATGAGCTCTATCAAAATAAATATTTTATTTTGTAGAGTTTTAAAATACTTTATAAGGCATTTTTTTCATACCTAATTAGATCATTAAGAATTCTAATCTTGATCCCTTTAGTATCTTTGAAAGTTGCTTTCTAATATAATTTATCACATTTCTCCAATATTTTTACTTTAAATTCGTAATATTAATATGATCACTAAATCTTTTATCATAAAATCTTTATTTATCTTTGATTAGGTTATATTGCATTGCTTCATACAATCCCAATTTAGCATTAAAATAAAAATTTATTATTCAATGTAATTCTAATTGAGGTCATATTAGAAGAAATATACTACAATGGACTCATCTCTATAGTCACTATCTATTTAACTTTTCAATTATGTATTTTTTAAAATATTTTTATTTTTTTAAAGTTTTGGAATTGCTTATGAGAAAGTTCTATTTGTACCTAGTGTGATGATCAACAACGTTACACACAATTTCTTCACAAACTTGGGATGAAGATTTCCTATAAAGTTTATTATATTTCTTAAAATTATTTTGCATTGATTATTTTATGTTATAATATAAAACAATGAATCTTATCATGTTCCTTTCATGTTAGATCGATTTGGTTATATTACATGCTTGAATTTATCTATTTTCAACCTTATGGTATAATTATTTTACATTAAAATACTAATTTCTTGCTATTTATTTTTTTAATTCATACAAATTCTGAACGAGGTCCGATTGACATGAAGCAAATGTCATTGGATTTGCCTCAGCCCTATGTCCTTATTATCTTATAAAGCAACTTTCACATATAAATTATCTCAAATTTTTTAATTTTTTTTATTTATGTTATTTTATCTTATATATATATATACATAATATTTTAAAAGTAACTATAAATTTACTTTAATTTAAAACAAGGATAAATAAAAAAATTGATGTTGTTAAACATAACTTGACAAGCTCTATTTAATTAAATATATATTTTTAAATATTTTAATATTCTTAAATATTTATTTTCTAGAGTTTTTGCTTGATTCATTAGTTATTTAGAGTGATACATGATGTAATGATCTAAAATTTTACACTCAATCTTCTTTATGAATTTGAATGCAACTTTTCTATAGAGTTTATTGCATTTGCTCAAATCTTTTTTTTATTTTGTTAAATTAATATTTAACTATAAATCTCCCATTATGTAGCTTTTACAACACTTTGATTTTTTTTATATTACATTTCTTTAATTTGTTTCATATCATATTTATTATATATTTACTAAATATTAAAATAAGAAATTATTATTATTTTTTTACATTATTCACTTTGGCATTTATTAGAAATTCTAAACAATGTATCATTGAGATGATAAAACTATTGCTGGATTGATCATAAAAAGCTATATCATATTAAATGTTTATTTTCAAATTTTTTAAAATATTTAATTTTTGAAGGTTTAAGCACATAATATGAGATATTTTCGTTCATATCAAGTTTGAAATTTAAGGAAATTAAGGATTATTTAATTGATCTTCTCAGTATCTTGAAATGTCAATTTCTCATACAATTTATCTCATTTATTCAAAGCATTCACATTTATTTCGTTATGTTATAGTTAAACTCTATATCTCCTCTTTTATGACCTTTATATATAGTTAATTTGGTTATATTACATTACTATAACTTATCTTGTTTAACCTTTAGTGCATATTAACTTAATGTCGAAGTAGTAATTTGTTATTATATATACGTATTTACATTAAAAATTCACAATAATATGCTAAAAGGTCCAATTATGGCAGTGGTTATCGGCTCATCCTAAGAAGCTCTATCAAAGTAGTTTTTCAATTATATATGTTAAGTATTTTTTATTTTATATTGTTTTGGCATGATTTATAATTTGTCTTAGTTTTTATTATGTTATAGTGTAACTCCAAATCCCCTATTGTGTGTTGTTTACATGTCTTAGATTTGGTTATGTTATTTTATTTCGATATATTTGATTTTACTTTGATTATATGATTACCTAATATTTAAAAAACAATTTGTTATTATTTATTCTTGTTTGCTTTGGAAATTCATGACTAGGTCTTATTTAGACGAAGTAAATATCATTAAACTCATCTCAACAACTTAGATCCAACTAAATTTTCATTTTGATATAGTTGAACATCTTAGTTTGTTGTATTTTGTGTGCAATATAGCATATGTTGATTTAAATTTCTTTTTAATGATCAAGGTTACTACAATAGAACTCTTTTGTGTTTAAGATGTTAACTTTCCCCAAAAATTTGTCTCATTTCATCAAATGTTTTTCTTTAAGTTGGTCGCATTGCAATGAAACTATAATTATAATCTCATCCACTACATTGCTTTGATTTAGTATTACTTTTATCGCTTCAATTTATTTAATTAAATCAACACATATTAATGAAAATTTGTATTAAATAATAAATAATTGTAATAGAATATTTTAATATTAAGTAAAAATATATTAAATTTTTAATGAGTCAAAGTAAAGAAGCATAATGCAATGCAAATGTGACATGACATAAGATTTAGTATTTAATAATAATTTGACTAAAACAAGGACAAATATTTAAGGAAATGAAAATTAGGTAATGGAAAAGTTCCAATGCAAGAAACTAAGGTTATTGAGTGTAACTTCCAAGCTCACCAAATTTAGTAAAAGTCAAAATAACTTGTAAAATGTGCCTAAATGATAGAAAATAAAATATTAAGAAAATAAAAAAATAATATTCAACTTGGTAGAGGATGTCGAGACAACTCCATTGACCTTTATTTCATTAACATTGTGCTTCATTTCAATTTTTTTTAGTTGTAAAACAAATAAACATAAAGATTAATAATATACTATTTTAGTATTAAGTAAACATATATTATAATTGAAATGAGATAAATTAAAGTGATATAGTATAGCTAAATTAAAGTAATGCAAATGCCACATAAGAGGAGAACTATAATTTCTATGTAATATGATAAAATAAAAGAGAAATATTTGAAGGAATAAGATAAATTATAATGAAACATTGCATTCTAGGACACTAAGAAGATTGACTATAACATAATTAATCATCAAATTAGATACAAATTAAAGTTTCTTATATTGCATCAAAAAATCATAAGAAAAAATTTTGAAGTTTTTAAAAAGGAATATTTAACTATAAAGGGCTTATTGAGATGAGTTTAATGATGTTTTCTATCTTATTTAACATTATATATAGAATAACTCTTAATTATAAAATAAAATAACAAAAACAATAAAAACTATTTTTTTAATATTAACTATATATTTAAGTTAAATATAGGCAAATTGAAGGTACATTATACAAAACAAAATCGAACTAATATAAATCTAAATCACTTATCTAGTGACTTTTATAACATATTTATTTTGTTATATTATATTGTTTCAATTAATTTCATTTAAACTTTATTATATTTACTTAATATGTAAATAACATTTTGTTATTATTTTTACTTATTTATCTTGGCAGTTTGCGGTCTATCTCATTTCACAAAAAGTTTTGCATTAATTTTGTATAATGCCTTGTGAGTGTAAATCCTCTATCATATGACCTATAGATCTCCTTAATTTGCTTAAATTTCCTTGTTTTGATATATCTCATTTTGACTATAATATAACTTTACATAATATTAAATTAATGATTTATTACTTTTTATGTTTTATTTTTTGTGATTATTATTTATCTAAAGAAAGTTTGATTCATATGAAACAAACGTCATTTGTCTCATCTTTATAAGTTATATCCAATCAATTATTTAATTCAATTTTCTTAAAAAATTTCTAGTTGTATGATTTAGACATTCTTTAGTAGAGATTTGTAATCACTCCATATTTTATGATTAGATATATTGCACTCAATCTCCTTAGGTTCATGGAAGGCGACTTTCCAATACAATTTATGTTATTTTCTTTAAAATATATTTTTTTAATATTAAAATAAAAATTTATGTTCAATACTTTTTGTACTTTGTAGTAATTCCAAATTAGGTCTGATGATATGAATCATAAATCGTTACAAATTTATTCATGAGCTGTATCTAATTGAATGCACATTTTTATATTTTTACTTTTCTCATGTTTTGCCACATGTTATGATGTATTTTGATTCACACCTAATTTGCTCATTAATTATATTATACTAAATTTTCTTGGTGTCTTATAATACAACTTTCTCTTACAATTAATGTGAGTTTTCATTTTTTTTCTTTTACTTATTTTATTACTACATAACCTTGAATCTCCTTTTTAGTGACCTCTACAAAACTTTTATTTGGTTATGTTACATTGCATCAATTTATAACACTTTAGCTATAATATATATTGAATTTTTTTTAAATAATAATTTATTGTTAATTAACTTTATTTTTTTCTAATTTATTATTAAAATCATATCAAAGTGCTCTATTCAATAAAATATTCATTTCTAAATTCTTAAAAATTTTAATTTTGAGAATTTTAACTTTTTTAATGACATAACTCAATTTGAACCTTGGTTGATAGTCAATAATATTACAATAAATCACAATAATACCTTGAAATAAAACATTTGCTATATGATTTATGTAAATACAGTGGTATACAATTTTATTTTCTAAACTAATACTACCTTTATAATCGATCTATAATTCAAGTATGATGTTATTCAATTTCTTACTTATTAAAAGATCATTCTTATCTCATGAAGAATCATGCAAGCATGAATAAAAAAATCTTCTTAAAGTATAAATTTGGAGCTTGCGAGAAAATGTTGTAAGAAGATTATAGACAATATTGTTCTCTATGATAAAATCATTCTTATGAATTAGAACACATTTTATTCATATCATAAGTTAATTTTACTCTTACTATGCATTTCCCATGTCTTGAGCTCTATTTAGATACGATGACCGCATTGGTATAAAAAATAATCACACTTGTATGATACTTCAATTTCACTCCATACCTAACATCACTTAAAATTCAACTCTTATGTAAACCATTAATGCACTAGAATGACAAGAGGCTTGAAAGACAAAAAAATAGTGTAAATAGAAAAATATTATGAATGTTATGATTGGAAAATTTTATGCAAATATAGTTAGTACAGAGTATGTAGACTGTCTACATAGTACATGTACCTTGAAATTAATTTCAAAAGTGCGAAGATGGGTTTGAAAACATGTACGCACTTTCACTCAACTGTATTTAGAACATAACATGAAATTTATTATATGTTTTAATATTCTATTTCTAATAATAATTACTCAATATTGATCTTATCAAAATGAAGCTCAGGATTGCGTTTCACCTAGTGTTCATTATAGTTTACTCCCAAACAACATTGTTATAACTGCTTGAGCTAGTCAATCAAGCTATGCACATAAATTGCCATAAGATTGTGAGATGCATCAATTGAAATCATTTGGGGAAGAGTATTAGCAAATAAGCAACACAATGTTTTTATTATCATTGAAGATCTGGTGCAATGACCAAATAGTATAATGCTTTTTCTTTTTCTAGGAAAAATATTACATTATTTGAGATTACATTGTAACATAGTAGTTGTATTACAATTTTTTCTCCAAAGTATCAAGCCAATGTTCAATGATGAAATAGTTAATATTGAAATGCTAGATGCTAATTAGGAAAATCCTTTCTACAATGCTCCAAATCCAATTTGTTCATTTTAATTAGATGTTAAAGTCAAGTGAATAGAGCTTTGGTTCCATATATGATCGTTATGCTAAATTGTCCAGGTCTAATGTCGGTGGTTGTATCATTATGTTTGGATCTTTATTTATTTTTATTAATGTTGTTGTATGATTTAGAGTTTTGTTACTTTAATTAGATGATTACTTAATTAAACATTACAAATTTCCATGAAGTTTGTCACTATATATTAGCAATACACAATTATTTGTAAAAATGAAAAGTGCCTACAAGGTTTGAACTTATTTGATAAGTAAATCGATTATAGTAAATTGAAGTGTATGCAGACAACACCCTATGTGAAGATGCCACGTTAGTATGACATGAAATCGTAGGTGTGTAAATAGTGTATATTCGATTGACAATGTAGACAAATATGAAGAATGTTTCTTTTAAAGGGCTAGTATGTGGGTTTCCAAAGTATTATTTTCAAGATATTTCTCATTCCTTAATTGAAATAATGGATATAATCCCAACTGATAAAGTAAAATAATTTGTTAGCTTGCTTTAATCAATCAACAGAATAAGATTTTTGTATAACATTAACTATTAATATTGCAAACTATTTGTTGGGTTTTTCCTTTGAGCTCATCATCAATTATTATATTTGACACCTTCCAAATATTCTAGCTTATTAAGAGTGGTATTTATCACATGGTTTCCTTAAATGCAAAGCTCCTAGGAATGTTTTCCTACCATTGTTGCAATGTGATAATGAATGAAACCATCCTTTGAAAATGAATTGCAAAAGTCCATACATTAAAACCCTATATTTGCAATATGAGTTTGAAAATAGTGAAATCATGATAAATTGTATCCTCCATGAGACAATGAGGACAATTTGTGACTAAGAAGTTGTACAACATCTTGAGCTATTTAGAAAATATAGCAATTTGATGGTGAAATCTAAAGCAATATTGATATTGCAGTAAGATATTTAGAATCATAGATCATCTTACAAAACATGTTCGTTAATGTTTTCTTCCAGATTACCTTCCTTTAGATTTAAGTTTGAAATAGCCCTCATTCTATTCACCCTAATATGTATAACTAGTTACTTTTGATTTGAAAATCAGATTTGTTGTCATTGCCAGCATATTTTCAAAGTTTTTGAAATGTTTCGTTGAACACATCTACCCTTAATTTTAGTTATGCCAACAATTTCTAATTTCTGTTATGGCGTAAGCCTAAGTAATTTCATTTAAAATTCTAACACCTAATCTAATTTCTTAAATTGGGTATAATAATTTGTCCGATTTCAATCAAAGACGTCCCTAAATACTAACATTGACTTCCTAAGAAAATGTTTTCAACATCAACTCTAATTTTTGAATGCTTTTTTGGATTGTTTATGAATATAAGTTAGTTGATTAGAATATAATTTAGGACTTGTTTAATAAGTATGAATCTACCTCTCATTGATAATAAGCTTTCCTTCCATCTAACTACTTTTTTCACCTATTTTATTAAATGTTTAAATATATACATCTTTATATCACATTTAATCTTGGAATATTCAAGTAAAAAATGGTCACTTATCATCCTTAAAACATAATATTTTCCCAATACTTTGAATTCAAGTTGATGACATTCCTTTATTAGGGGAAATTTATATTTAAATGGGTTAAGTTATATTATTGTCAATATCTAAAAATGGATTGAGAATTCTTGAATAGATTTTATATGTTTGAAATCTACTCTATTGAACAAATCTTATCATCTGCATTGTTGAGGTGTGATATTATATGATAGTCGTTAAATGGTGCATAATATTGAATTTTTTGTCTCTCAAATGATTGTTTGAAAGCCCTGATGAGTTCATCCTTTTTTGTGTTGTGAGGTAGATGCAAGATTGGGTTCCCTTCTACAAGTCTCTTAATGGTTTAAAGAAATTTTTAGAAGAAACATTTACTATTATAGATATCAAAGTTCTACCAAATATATTATTCCTAATTAAACCTCGACTTGGATGAAAACTAAAACCTTTTAAGGATGTTAAATAGGATCTACAATGATAAAGTTTTAAAGGAATTTTTAATGTCAAGGTTAATGATGTAGATTTTACCTTTCATTTTATAGTTAATCAACCTTATCAATGCCTAGCTCTAGGAATGCTATCAGCGAGGCCTCATGCATCAATGAATCCTACTTTAGTGAAATAATCTTATGCAAAATTACTTGTAATATATTGCTTAGTAATTTGCAAAAGATTTTTTATTGGAAATTTTTTTTTGCTTATTTTCTTGGTTTGCTAAATTATGATAAGAGATTGTAATATTAGGATAAATACTTGATTTACATTAGAAGGGTTCTTAAGAATTTAATTGCTTGCCTAACAAGAAACATTTAGCTATTGAAAGGAGATATAGTGTAATTAGTTCCAAGCAATTTATGATCAAAATTCAATTAATGCCTTCTAGACTACTAACAGTTCTTGTGTCTGATTTAAAGGTATATCTTTGATCCCTTCTAAGGTGTTGTTCTTAAAAAGTAGTTTGTTGTCCTCCTCTAAAAGCATCTAGGGAGTGTTCATCAAGATATCACTATCATGCACGATTTCTTTCTTGAAGAGGAAGGATTGGAAGAACCTCAATGTTTTGATATCTATTTATTCCTTGAGAGCTATGCTCCATTTAACTAAAGATTCCCTATGAAGCATAGGTGATTTCTTTTCTCATTTAAAAACTCATGAAAATATTTATGTTATTTTCTCCCTCTTTCATCTATATTCCTTTAACTTTTCCCACTAGTAGGCTTCTTCTTTGGTAAAGTCATCTATTAAGGTTGATTCTACCTTCCTTAGAAGTGTTCTCTTGAATTCTAATTTCAAATTCCTTCACATTTTCTTTCACTTATTTAATTGATGTGAATATGTTTGTGATTTTTTTTATTATTCTAATATCTTAAGTAATCTTTAAATGCCTAAGTTGAAATTTCAATGTTCTTATTGTAGTTTGATGAGAAGTAATTACCATAATTTCTTTTGTAGTCTTATAGAAAGTTGGGTGTATAGTTAACAAATTTTGGAGCATGCATTACTTTGGTCAAGTTTGTTGACCTTTTAACAAATGCAGTGAAATGAGAGCCTGATTGAAAACTTTTATTTTGATAAAGGCTAACCATTTGTAGTTTAAATAAGGTCTATCAAATTCCTAATATTTAAGGGCATATCCAGTCATTTTTAATACTTAGTCCCTCTCCATCTAGCAACCCAATAGTACGGAGAACCCGTGGTCATATATATATTGGTACAATTATTGAAATCTTGTGAGACTTTTATTGATATGATTAAATTTCTTTTATATTTTGTTATCAAAGTTATAACATTAAATTCTCCCACAACCAACTATCAAAGATTCATATTTTTGTCAGTTGCATTTAGTATATTCTAGAGCTCATGTTAATAGTACCAATTAAATTTGACACATATAAAAGTACATTTTATATTAGGCTAAGATCTTTGATCTTAAACAAAGTAGTGCACATATTGCACCCCTTGTTAAATGTTTTCACAAGTAAATTTATCATTCCAAAGTGCCACAAGTTTTTTGTGTATATTGCATAAAGAGCATGAAACAAAGTGAAACTATTAGTTCCTATAATTTACCTGCTTTTGCTATTGGTTCCAATTGAATGACCAATGATAATTTGTGTATCGTGATTAAGTGTTTGTTGCATGCCATAGATTTGCAATTCAAAGTACCACTGATATTCCATACAAGTGTGTTATCCATTAATTTACTTGTGGTAAAAAATTTTCACAAATTTTGCAATTCTTCAATTAGGTTTGAAACTTTAACACTTCTCCATAATTTTCCTACGACTTTATATATGAATTGAACCATTGTTTATTAGTCTCTCATGAAATTCCTTGCCAAAATTCAATACTTGTTTGCACTAGTATCTGGCTACCAATCTATCTTCTGGCAATAGCAATGTCATCTAAATGATTAAATATTGAATTTGAGCCAAAAGACAAAATCTTTTTCTCAGAATTGAATTTTTGTGACTTATTTAATTAGTATTTTCTAACTACATTTGGTCTATTAGTTTTCTAGTTATAGCTAAGATATTATGCTATAGTTGTCTACTTCCCAATGGACTTGCCATATCTTTTTTATTCCCTTTTCTATTTTTTTCGTTTCCTTGGTCTGTAATCTATGCCTCTTATGGCTTAATCATTTTATCATCATCAATCTTTACCACTGAAGCACATATCCCAAAATATGTTTACGTGTTGAGAGTAGATGGCCTTATTTACAAAAATGAGAACAATAATGATAAATTATCATATTGGACCACTAGCTAGAAAAGGTTTGAGGAAGCACCCATCATCTTTATTTTGATTCTCATTAAAAGTTCTTTCAATTACATCAACTTTCAAGAAGGCCATAACTATAAATTTATTGGTAATTTTTAATGTGGGTGTATCTACTATTAATAATTTTGAGATGATAGAGACAATTTAGAACAAAGAAAGGTACCTTTATTGAATAAATGAATTGGTAAGTTCTCAAAGATAGTCTAGATTAATGCAACAGATGATTCCTTATTTAGAGAAAAGTTCATATCACATTTGGAAACAAACATCTGGTAGTCCACAATTTGCCATGAGTGGCTAAGCCTGTATTGAAGAAAATATTCATTTTTTTAATTCAAAATAGTATATATCTTGTGTTTAGAACTCAAATTTTTATCTCATTTTAAAATTTGAACATGTGAATAACCTTAAAAATATCTTCCAAACTTGGCCTCTTGAAATAAAATTACCTAATAAATGCTAACTTTAATCATTCCAACATTTGTTTAGTTTTTGTAACCATGAATAGGTTTTTTTAAGTTCTTTTTTTTAGAAAGAAGGAAATTTAATTTTGATTGGTGAGTTTTTTTCTATTCGACTAACAAATTGTTTAGTTCTTGAGTAAGGGGAGTAAGGATTCAAACCCATGCAATTCTAGCTTAAATATAGTTTGGTAAGGATCATTCAAATTCATTGCTTAATTGATGTTAAAGAATATGCTAGACTATATAGATGTCCCATGGAACATTTAAGCCCTATGAAATAATATATTTTACAAGAGAAGATTAGAACTTTAATAGTTCTTTTTGCATTCAATGAATGATTATTGATAAAGTACAATGCAATTTATTATTATCAATCGCCATACCACCACCCTGACACTTCTCCAGTTAGTGTTTATCTGAATCACAATTTCCCTATATCCAAATTCTTATCAAAGATGAAATAATATCTAATGATAAAACACATCTTTCCATATACAAATCTAGGGGTTTGACTATATGGAATCATCAAAAAAAATAAAGAACCAAGAAAAATCATCTTAAACATTGTCAACCAATAAATTGTACAAGTACCTATATTGATTTTTTTTAGTTAAGAAGAAGAATGAATGTGGAGAATATCATGTGTAGTGTGAAGATTAATGAAATTATATTGAAGATGATTAAATCTTTAATCATATTTGCATCATTCTCTTTCATAGCAAAACATAGATCTTCATGAAATATGTTTGCAAACTTAAAAAGTATTTCAAGGAAACTGAGTTGTTACTTAACCATTACCAATGGCTTGAAATTTCAAATTTCATTTAAACTAAACCAACTATAAGAGACATTTTTGAATTAGAATTACCAACCATCAAGTCTAAAAGACAATGCATTTCCATTTACTTCTTTAATTTTAATAAGACATATTTTTACATTTGACACAACATACCATATGTCAAAGCCTGATGAACAATATTTAAAGAAATGTATACCATACATAGTCCTCTATTTGAGGAAGTGGTTTTTCACATGGCAAAAGCTAAAATCATGTACAATACATTATAAGGGATGTACTGACATGAAGTCAAGGTTTTTCCAAACTTTCTGCTTTCAACTTTGCAATTCTTGTTTAATAAATTAATTTGTGCTTAAATTTGTATATGCAAGGAGAAATGGGAGTCCTTGACATTTCTTTTGATAAATGTATGCGCTAAGATTCTTCTCTTTTATTTGTATCGATGCATATGGTAGGGTTTTATCTTTAAAGAATTGGATGATGCAACAAATTTAATTTCAAGGGCTAAATGCATATCATGAAAAAAATGCCACTCAATTTACAAGACAAATCTTACAAATTACACAACAATCAATCCCATCTTCAACATTCAATTATAATTATAGTCCTTTATAATAATTTTTAATAATTATTAATAGCAATGATTGGAACTATTACAATTTTTATTTTTTCCTTTCAATTTACCTTGAGCGATTAAAGTTAGTTATGTTAGAAAAATTAATTAATTATTCATACTAGATGACATATATTAATCAATTTACAATTTATTATAAACTAAAAAGTTATTGGTTAGTATAATTATCATTTAAATTTAATACATTTTTTTTAAAATTTTTATGAACTAGTTGTGTAAGTAATTGTTTATTAATATAGTTAAAACAGTAAGCAATTATTGTTAATAACAGTTAAAACTTTATAGATAAGAACAATTGTTGCTAATATTGTTTGCCTCAAAGAATAAAAATTGCTGTAACAATTGTGTAAATATAAAAAACATTTGTATCATAACAATTATGATATAAGCTTAATATAATAATTGCAAATATTTATTAATTTAAGTTATTAATATGAATATTAATGTATTTATTCTTAGAAAAAAATTTAATATGAAAAACAATTAATTAGATAAAATGTAATAAAGATCATTTTATTCAAGATAGATCTTAAGATTCAGAAGAAAACTTTAAAGTAATAATATTTTTAATTATCAAAATATATTTACAAAGTTATAATTTTATTGTAAAAGTATTCTAAAAACTTCTATAATAGGTATGTTATTCCTCTCTTTTTCTAATTTTTGAAAAGAAAACCATGATTTAAATTATGAATTCTCAAAAAAAAATTACTTATATTCTAAAGATTAAGAAGACAAAAATAAATAGTTATTAAAAATTTACACAAAGAATAAATTAATAAAATAAAGAAAAAAATAGAGCAAGCAATAGAAAAGGTGAAGAAGAAAACATGATGTACACGCTAAAAAATTATAAAAATGAAAGATGAATAAGTTGTGAAGTAAAAAGAATAAGAAGAACAAAATGAAGAGGATAAGGAAGAACATGAAATTTAAAAAAGAATAACAAGAATAGTACCAAGGGAATAAATAATGTGTGAAAAAGTTAGAGAGACAACATATAGCATAAAAGAATAGAATGAAAGGGGAGGGATGGAAGATAAACAGTGTGTAGAGGGCGATGGGAGAGGCAAGTGTAAGAGGTGATGAGGTTAAGAGAAGAGAGAGTACTAAAGAAATAAATAAAAGATTGATTGATTAAGTGGAAATGGTTGAACAATGCTTGTTAGAGAATGTAGGGGCTAATAGAGAGCAAAAGATAATAAGAAATGTGTTGAACCTATAAGGAGAGATGAGAAGAGAGAATGAAAGATAGAGGAGACTGAGTGATTATGGGATTGAGAGAAGATGAAGTCAAACAAGATGTGAAGAGTTTAGTCATGTATCAGACAATATAGAAAAGCATGACATTAAAAGAGATAGAATATCCAAATAAATATGGAGAGGTCATTAGAAAAATAAATAAAGAGATAAAGAATAATAAAAGTGTGAGAGACTAATATAAGGGTAAAGAGGAACACACTTGCATAGACTTGTTGACCAAGAGACATAAATGATAGTAAGAAGAGGTAGAAAAAGAGTGATGTAGTTAAAGAAACACGAGTGAAAAAGAAGATATATAAGAGTAAAGAAATTATGAAAAAGTTTTTTATAGAAATTTTTATGAGAGATAGAAACTTCTAGTGAGAGAGAAAGGGTAAATATTTGATAAACTAATGTAAAGAAACAAACATAGACAATGTGAGATGATGGTTGAGGAAAGATGATAAAGACCTAGAAGGAATAATATTAACAAATTAAAAAAATAAACAATATAATACGATAATACAATTATATGAACCATAATTAAGAAATAGATTTTGTTAGAATAATTTCATTATTCTTTGCAAGCATTAAGAATAATAATTGTTAAAGAAAAAAATAATTATAATAATATTCCTTTGTAATTTTTCTGGTTCTTATTCAAGTTATAATTCTTTTGAATGATATTTTCTTATTTATGAAACAATTCTTGTTGCAATTTCTTAATTTTTGTTCGGATAATTTCAAATTCCATTAAAAAATTGTAACAATATTGTAAATAATTTATTTTTATTATGGTTATTTTATGTTAAATTAAATAAATTATATTCACTAATTTCTAATTGTTGTAACTAATGTCTTCTCGTTTGAATTATATTAAGTATCTCATAATAAAAATATTTAATAATTATTGACCTCATTAATTATTATTATTACAATAAGAATTATTGCAAAGTGAAACCTTGAAAATAACAAGGAATATAAAAATACTTTTTATATTCATGTTATTAGTCCTTTTATTAATCAGAATCAATTTGTCACAATAATAATTTAAATTATAATTTTAAATGAATGTTCCCGTTATACTTTTTACTAGTTATTTTTACGATTAAATAGATTATGCTAAGTAATTCATGATAACAAAATTAAAAATACTACAATAACTTTAGTTTCACAAAATATTTTTTGAAGGTAATTAAATATTAAGAAAATTTTTTGATTACTAATAATAGTGACTATTTTTATAATAAAAGTTATTCTTTATTATTAGAGATAAAAAATTAAATTATAGCTATTTTTTCATTATTGCTAGAATAATAACTACAGATAATTTATATTTTTATTATATTCGTTGTTAAATTTTAAAATTTGTATTAATTGTTATTATTAGAATAATAATATTAAATATTTGATACCATTCTTATTATTAGTAGTAAATTGATAGCATTTTTAATATGATAGAGTTATTATTAATTTGATATAAATATTTAATTATTATTTGATTTATTATATTTATTTCATAACATAATTATTATTTTTTATAATAAAAATACTACAAATAATTTAGATTTTGATTTTTCATCTTTTCCAATTTATTTTTGCCATTCTTATTTTTTCAACTTTTTTCATTATCTCTTTATTTTATGTGTTTACTTAAAAATTGTTAATCTTTACATCATATATTTAATAATTATATAGGACTAATGTAAAAATTTAATAGTTATTTTTATTTATAATAATTAAAAAATTAGAGTAATTAATTACAATTATTATTTATAATGAGCATAAGAAAATAAAATTTAATTATTAATAACAAAAGATTGCTAAACGTTAAGAAGTTTATAAACTTTAATTTTAAAAAATTTTATTATCAATAGTGACAAAATGTGCATTATTACTTCTTAAAAAAATTAAATTTAATAATTTTTCTTTTTATAACTAAATCTTTTTAGTAGAATAATTAATTACTAATGTAATATAGTGGATGTTCATATAAATGGTTAACAATTACTTTGAGTTCTTCAATGGCCATAGTTTTATATATTGATATTAAAATTAAAAATTTTTTATTAATTACTTTGAATGTTTTGGAAATAATATTATTATTAATAATTTTTTTTATTGTTAATAATTAGTAATGGCATTATTTAAATGTAGTAGAATTATTCTTCAACTTTATAATTACAATTCTGTTATAAGTTTGATTAATGATAACTTTGATGACAAATTGACATTATTGTTATGATTTTTCCTCTATGAGAAACTATTATAGGAAGTTTATTTAATATCAAATAATAGTTTTTTAATAATGCTTTCATTCATTACTAAATTGTTTATCCATTATTGAGAAAAAAAATTTGTGAATAATTATTCATACCACTTTTATTATTAATTATATATATTTCAATTTAATTATGATATGTGATTCATCATATTTAAAAAAATATTTTTTTCATTTAATTATAAATATATTAATAGTTATATGTCAAAATTTATATTTTATTCATACCTATCCATTATCAAAAAATTGTAATTTTATTCTCTATCATTAGTTATTACATAATTTTTTATATATATTAAGAAGTTTTTCTAAAATATTAAAAAAATAATATTTTAAGATTTGAAAATAATTATTAAATTTAATTATTAACTTGCTCTTAATTGTTATTATTACAAAATAACTTTACAATAATTAATCTTCCTAACTTTTAGATAAAAATAATTATTAAGAACACTTTATAACAACATGATTAAAATAATTGTTGAGAACGAATTCTTATTTAATTTTTTTTATTATTCTAAGAGAATAATATAATTAAGAACATGAAAGCATATGTATGAGTTTGTTATCAAGGAAGTATTGGAAAAAAAGGAAGAAGATATTAAAAGGAATTAGAAGAAGAGAAGAATAATGAGAAAAATAAGAGTAAAAAAAGGAAAAGAAGTACAAGAAGGAAAATGAGGAGAATAAGTGGTGTAATTTGTTGAATAAATAAAAAAGTTTGGACAAGTAATACAAAAAAAGCAATAAGAAGATATAGAATGACAAGACGACGACTAGTGAATATAGAAGAAAAAATTGAATATTGTTCACTAATAATAATTAATTTCAAATTTTATTAAAACTTATGGAGAAATATAGCAATAATAATTTCAAAAATTACTAATTTATTTTGTTTATAATTAATGATTTTATGACTCTTCCTATATTTTTAACTATTATTTTTACTAATATTATTTTTATTGATATTATATTAATTTAATAAATCTAAGTAATATTTATTTATACTATTATTAGAATAATTACATAAAATAAATAAGAAAATTGCTACAAATATTAAAAAATTTAATATTAACTTATATTATAATTATTACATTACATTAGTCCTTTTGTAATTTTTAATTGTTGTTTAGATAATAGCTTTTATTTTTAGATAATTTTTGAATTTTGTCCATTTTAAAATTAATATTTTTCATATAGTATTCACTTTGTTTGTAGATTTTTTTCTTTCTAAAGAAAATATTTATGATTTTTAAAATAATTTTTTTTGTCATATTCGAAATAAATTTTAAGTATTTATGAAATTAATTTTCATTTGCAATGTTTTGTGGTTTTTGTTCTTTTAATTCATATTATTTTTTAATTTTTTTCTTTTTTATCTTTTTCTTATTGTAAATTGATGACAAATTTTAAGAAAATAACAAGGAATTTCTCAAAAAAGGATAAGTGAAAATATAAAGGGATAATTAAAAAATGGCTAGAGAAAAGAGATAGATAATTATGATATATAAAATGTAAAAAGGACAAAACACAATAAGGTAATAGTGGGAATATGCAAAAGAAAGAGAAGAGTGATAGTAAGGGAGTAGAACTAGAAGTCATGGAAGGTAAGGAAAGAGAGAAAAATAAAGGCATAAAAGAAAGAGAAGTGAGAGAAGGAGAGTGAGGAAGAGGTAGATGGGGAATGACAGACTCTATTAAAAGGAGAAATTGGAAGATAGTGGTAGAGAGCATCAATAGAGTGTGAAACAACGCTTTGAGATCTGCAAGTAATAGGGGACGTGAGAGTTACAAGAGAGTGAATAGAATCCGAGGAGGTTGAGAAATATATACAAAGAAATTAAGAGGCTATGAAAGTCAAAGATAGAAGAGAAAGACTAAAGGTGATAGTCTTTGAGAGAGAAAATAAAATGGAAGAGAGAGAGAGGGGAGAAATATAGAGATTAAGTAAAAAATGTGAAAAATTTAAGAAGACAAAGAAAAGAAAAAGACAGTAATAAGAGATGAAGTATAGAAGATTGGTTTTTTTAGAAAACAAGAGAGAAGATAGATAAAGTCTAAGGTTAAGAAGAGATAAGAGAAAAGGGTCACAAATAGAACAGCTAGAGCATGAAGTGAATAGAGAGATGATAAAGTGAGTGTGACAGAGAGAAAAGGGAGAGGTAAAGATGTAGTAAAACAGAAAAAGATAGTGAAGTGAGTGATAAAAAAATAAAAAGAAAGATAGAGAATCAAATAGTATAGCAGATTGAGTGATATGGTTAAAGATAAGAAGAGAGAAAGTACGGTAGAGATAAAGGGTAAAGTGAGTGAGGAAAATGATAAAAAGAATGAAATGATGGGAAGGGATAACAGAAGTGAGAAAGTAAACAAAAGGAGAGAAGAAATAGCAAGTTAAGGATGAACAAAAGGAAATGAGTGACAGCATTATAAATAAGGGAAAAGGATTAGAAAAATTGGTGAAAAAAGGGATAGAAAGGGGAAGTGAGAGTATAGAGAAACAAAGAGTTATATTGAAGTTGAGTCATATAGACATAAAGAAAGATAAAGTGAGAAAGAGATTCATAGGTCGAGAGATGGCATTGAGAGATAATAATAAATGCATAGATGTTTAAAGTATAAATAAGCCATATTATAAGATAGTGGGGAGAAAAAAATAAGGTCAGATAAAGTAAGAATAAGGTGAGAGAGAGATAACTTTATGATTAGAAATAGATAAGAGGGCAAGAGGAAACAAAGGAAAATGAAAAGATAGTGCACAAATAGTGATTGTGAGGAGAAGAAATCCGAAGTGCAACAAATTCTGAGAAAATTAGAAAAATGATCAAAAGAGAAGATAGAGGGAGTTGGATGGTGAAACATAATGAAAATGGTTTGAATTAATTAGGAGATGAGAAGAGTGGGAAGTTAGTGGCGTGAAATTGTGTGAGAAATAGTAGAGAAAGAATGACTTAGCAAATGAGAGCAAGGTTTAAAAGAGTGGGAGCAAGAGATAGGGAGGTGAAAGAGACTGATGAGTCATGAAGAGAAGGGAAGACGAAATGAAACAATTACATTAATAAGAAAACAACAATTATGTAAATAGTCATATAAATAGATAAAGAAAGATAAAGTATAAGACAACACATGACACTAAGATATAGATAGAAAGACATGAACTCAATGATAATGAGAGGTATAGAGAGTGAGTGCAAAAATAGAGAATAAAACAATTATAAACTATTTTTGTTTACGAAATATATTTTTGAATTATCACTAATACTTATTATTATAGTTATTGTTTATTTTTTATTAAAACTGAGATGAATAATTTAAATATATTACACTTAAAATTAAATATAATAAACATTTTTATTATTTTATTTTAAATTAATCAAATTTTTTTATTATTAATTATTATTATAATAATTATTTTAATCACAAATAGTGTGAATTAATTTTTATTTTCGATGTTAAGTACGTAATTGTTAACAATAGTTTAAGAAAAGAGAAAATAAATGTTTTCTAGTAAAATTATTGATGAAAAGCATAAAGAAGCTTGCATCCCTAATCCCTAATGTATATATATTGACCATAAGTTAATCATAATTCTTATGTTAATATAAGGTTAACTAAACCTTTTTGATAAAAACAACTGCTTTTTTATTGATATTGCAATTTTTTAAAAAAAAGGATTATTAGAAGACAAATAAATAATAGTTATAAGTATAATGATGATTCTTTTTTGAATGATAATTATGGTGATTGATTGATATAACTATGATAATTATTTATTGAGAAAACATTTCTAATTACAATTACAAATACAAGTAAATTTTCATTATAGTGTTCCTATTATTTTAATCATTTATTAAATTAACTATGCAATATAAATTTGTCACAATTAAATTATTAATACTATAAGTAAATTTTTATTAAAATATTTATTATTTTAGTGTTCATAGCTATTATTATGATAATGTTGAAAACAATATCAGTTAACAGTTATAATTTACTTCCAACTATAAATTCTACCAAAATTTCTTCTAATGAATTATTTTTTGAAATTGTATATTTCTTTTTGTATCACTAAGATATTTCTGTTGTAATAATTAGTTATATTTTAAGGATTAATGATAGTCATTAACATGAATTCTCATTCAAAACTAATAAGAATTATTAACAACATATTAAACTTCAAAATTATTAAGAACAATGTTGTAACTTATCAACTAATAAATTTTAATAATAATTAATAAAACAAAGGAAAGATTTTATTTAAAATAAGAAATATTATACAAGTACTAATATTGTGATTAATAGTCCTAAAAGCAAAATATGCATTAGTGATAAGGACAAGATGAGGAAGAAAAAATAGATTAAGAAAGAATACGAACAATAGAAAAGGGAAAAAGGATGAGATTTAGTAGAAGACAAAAAGAATAAAAAAACTTTATCTGTTATAGTTACTAAAAAACTTATTAATTATTGTTCATTGATATTAGTTTTTATTTAAAGTAAATTATATTTATAGTTATTTTTTAGAAAAAATAAATTTATTATTTAATGGCATTGTGATTACTAACAATAAATGAATAATATTACAATTCCTGTAATAAATTAATTGTTCCATCATAATAGTTAACTACAAATTAAAAACAATCCTTATTACTAATTTTTTTATTATTAATTAATACTTAATTAAAATTATAATTATTGATTACTATTATTTAATAATTAAATAATTTAGTACTATTTAAGTTATTTTTTACTTAATTTATGTTATCAATACTATTTATTATAAAGGCACACGTAATAAATAACTAAATTATTTTTCTTAATTGAATTGATTATTATTAAAAAATAATTGCTCCATATAACAAGCATATGAAATTAATATATTTTTTAGTTTTTGAGAAATTTTAGTTAGCAATCCTTACTCCTATTATTATTATTTTTAATTTTGACTTCTTCTAATTACTACTTTTTAAAATTTTTGGATAGTCATAGTTGACAAATTGCAAAAATTTTGAGTGAACTATAGGGATTATGTGTAACAGATGGGTGCCATAGAGATAATGAACAAATATTATAGAGAGGAATAAAGACATAAGAGAGAGGGAGAGAGAGAAGTAAGAGGAAGAGGGTAAGAGATAGAAAGTAGAGAATATAAGTGATAGAGAAAGAGAGATAGAACTAGTTCAAATATGGTGAAAAATGATAATGATGGAAAGGGAGGAGTGAAAGAGTGGAGCAAGAGAGAAGGATAAGAGACACAATTAGAGATATAGAAAGAATAGATGGAGGAAAAAGATTTATAAAGAGAAAGTTTGAAATAATTAAAGAATAAAAAAGGGGAAGGGATTAGGTTGGTGAATCAAAAGAGAAAAAGAATAATGACTTAGAGAAGTCAAACTAAGAAGATAGAGAATAGTTAGAAAAGAGTTAGACAAATTGAATTAATGATAAAGAGTGTGTGAGAACAGTAGAGACAACAATTCAAAATAAAAAGTGGTGATGGACAAAAAAAGAAAGATAGATTAATGATAAGTAGAGTTGATAGAGAAGAGATCTATAAATAGATATGAGAAATGTGAGAGAAAATAAAAGCGATAGAGAGGCCTAATAATGCAAGAAAGAAAAATGAAAGATAAAAAAATTGTTAATGGATAATATAAAAGAGAGGAGCAATGAGTGATGTTGAGAGAAAATTCTAGAAGGAAGCTAAACAACAAGAAAGGGCTAAGAGATATGGGGAGAAGTTAAGATAGAAAAGAGAAATAATAAGTGAGAGAAGGTTGAGGAAGTGATAGATTTAGATATAAAAAGTGAAACAGATAATAAAAAGATAGTAAAAAAAAATAGAAAGCTAAAGAAAAAAAAGCATGTTAGATATTGAAAGGAAAAATTAGGAATTTGGAGAAACAAATACAATGATATATGTAAAGATAAATGGAGTGAGATAGATTATTATAATAGGGAGACAAAAAGAGAGGAGACAATGAAAGAGAGAGAATGCTAGAGAAGGAAGAGAAAGATTAGAGTGACTTATAGATATGAGTGATAGGCAAGATCGGGAGAGTTCAATAAAAGAAAATGTTAATAGAGAATAAAAAATAGAGATAATAATAGATACATTAGGAATGAGTTCAAGACTAAAAGATTCGGAGAATAGGAGGGATTTCTAGATATAAAAGATAAAGAGATGTAAAAAGATGAAAGAATGGAGAATAGAAAAGAGAACAAAGGTAAGGTTGGATTGGAAAAAGATTAGAACTATATTAAAAGAGTGTTAAAGATCTAGAGCAATAAAATTAATAAAGAGTGCGCAATGTGGTAGAGTTTATAGATAGATAATAAAGTGGACAATGTGAGAGTCAAAAAGATAAACAAAATCTATAATTAAACTAACAAGGATGGAAAAGAGGCAAATAGATTGATAGAGTCAATCAAAGAGCAAGATGTAAAAAAACATTGTGGGATAAATGCACACTGAAATCTTAACAGGAGCGAAAAAGACAAGGAGAACGCACAGAAAGAAAAAGTAGAAGAAAAGAAATTAAAAAAGAGCAAGAGAGAAAAGAGATAAAGATTAATAAAGAATCCAACAAGAGACGTAGATTGGTTAAGATGTAGGGTGATAAAAAGCTTAAGTTAGATAGATAAAAGTGATATGATCAGTGATGGAATTAGACAAAATGGCAAAGAGAGGGTAAGGACTAGAGAAGAAGGGAGATGAGAGAAAGTTGACAAAGGGTGAATTAAAGTGGTAGATTTTTGGATTGAGCAAAGTAGTGAGGAGTGAGAAGTGGGAAAAGAAAAAATTAGAGATAAAATGTAATGAGTGAGAAAGATAATTGATGAGGATATATGAAAAAGTGAAAAAAAAGGAAATAGAGAGAAATGACAAAAGGTGTAAGGTGGAGATAGAAAAAATAGTGAGAGAGAGAGAGAAAGATTTTTAAAATGAGGGACATAGCTTGGAACAGTTAAATAGAGATAAAAATCTAACATTTTGTAGAGATTGATAAAGTTAAAGAGAAATAGATAGAAAAAAACTGAAAAAGAGCAAGTGAAGTTGGATTAAATGATAATGAAAAAGATAATAAAAACAATGGAGAGAGAAGATAAATAAAAAATACAGAGATAGAATAAGTGAGAGATTAAGAGAGCGAAGGAGAAGAATTAGTTCAAAGATAGGAAGAATGGAAATAGAAGAGTGATAAGAGATGGAGGAGACATTTATGGAAGCAATAGAGAAATGAGAGGAGATGGTGTGGAAACAAGAACAAGTAGATCTTACAAAGGTTGTACTTAGAGCTGTAATAGCCTTTTTTGGACTTTGATTCATGCTAGGTTGGCTCTGCTTACCTTTAGTTTCCATTATCACTACCTTTGGGGGTTAGGTTATAGTTGACTTGTTTATTATTATTTTTTTAGTTTCTATCTTCAACATATTTTAGATTGCTTTCAGTTGATTTAGTAATACTTTATTTTGAATTTTTTTGCAAGTTAGTTGTTATTTTCATAAATTATTTATAATTACAAACAAATCTATGTAATTATTGTAATAGCTAAAATTTTTTCTATTGCAAAATTTCATCAAAATGACTTAAATTAAGCTTTATGAATATTATTATCATCAGTCGCCCATCATCACCAATGCTATTTTGCCACCTTATCCTACCTAACCATCATTGTCATGACTTGTGTCGACCCACTAATCATAAGCATCATCCTGTGCAAACCAACATTCAGCAAAGAACCCACCACGTTGACTCTAGAACATATATCCATCTACATTATAGTCTCTCAACACTAGAACCACATTACAACTCACTATATTTACATTAATTTTGTTATATTACATTGCTTTAGTTTATCTCATTTGAGGTTTAATATATTTTTACTTAACATTAGAATAAGAATTCATTATTATTCATACTCATTTACTATGATAATTTCAAGTAATTCAAAACGAGGTTCGATCAAGACAAAACAATCATCATTGGACTCATCTCCATAAGATCAATTCAATTAAATATTCGCCTTTTATATCATTAACTAATTTATTTACTATAGCTTTGGCATTCTCTATGAGACTTTTTATTCGAATCAACTTTAGTGGCTAAGGATGGACATGATCTATTTATTAACATCAAATACAACTTTTCATATAATTTATCAATTTTTTTCAAATTTTTTTCTTTGATTTAGTTATAATAAAATATAATTCTAAATTTACTAATCTATGAACTATACATCTCATAGATTTGGCTTGCATATAATGGTTAAATTTATGTCCTTTAGCATTAATATATATTTGCTTAATATTAAAAAAAATTTACTTTTACTTACTATTTCTAAATTTGTTAATTCATAGTAACTCAAAATGAGGTCTAATTAAGATGAAATAAATCTCATTTCACTTGACTTTAAGGGTTCCATCTAAGTAAATATTTCGTTTAATATTTCTTTTAAAATTTTATTTTCAAATATTTTGGCATAGTTTACAAATGAGTTCAATTTGTACTTAATTTATTATAAACAATATGAAATTTGATGTAGTAAGTATCATGGAATGTAACTCTCATATAATTTTTTTATTTCTTTAAACATTTAGTTTTGATTAATATCTATTGTTGTCTATGTTTAAATCTAATCTTGTGCGACTTTTATATCATCGTAATTTTATCATATTACATCACTTCAATTATGTCATTTTAGCTTTAATATATATTTGCTTATCTCTTAAAATAAGATCCATTATTAAAGTTATGCATATTTATTTTAGTAATTTATAGTAATTTGCCTCAATGTGTTCTGCAAAGTTAAATATTCTTTTTCACTATTTAAAGTTTTTTATTTCGTAAGGTTTTGTGACACTTTATGAGACATTTTAGTGCATTATTAGGCAATAGAGGATGTTACACTCGATCTTCTTAGCACCTTGGAACTAAACTTTGTCTTGCAAGTCATCTCATATCTTTAAAGTTTTCACATTGAATAGATTATGCTTACATGAAACGTTAATTCTCCTTTTATGCAACCAATACATCACATTCATTTCCTTATCTTATGTTGTTTAAATTTAACACATTTTAACTTTAATAAATAATTAATTAATATTACAAAACAAATTTATTATTTTTTCTGTTCTACTATTTTTGTAATTCACATTAGTTCTAAATGTGGTTTGATCGATATATAACAAATATCATTGGACTCATCCCAACAAGCTCTATCTAAATAAATATTCATTTCATACTTTTAGATATTTTCTATTTTTAGGTTTGGCTTGTTTTACGAGAGATTTTGACCTATGTCTTATTTGATTATCAAGGATGTTACTCTGAATCTACTTATTCCCTTGAAATGCAACTTTCTTTTCAAAATTTATCTTTTATCATAAAAGTTTTTGCTTTGACTAAAAAATAATACTTCATAACTCTGCGTTTTCTTTAATGTGAGTTTAACATCACTTTGATTTTTTTATTGCAATGCTTCAATTTATCTCACTTTTGTTATAACATAAGTTTTATTAACATTAATAAAAATAATTTTCTATGATTATTAAATTTTTTAACTTGTAATAAATTCAAATTAAGTTAGAACGAGATAAAATAAGCATCATCGGATAGGTCGCAACAAGCTTTACCTAACAAAATATTCATTTTAACTTTTTTTTTATATATTTTAATTTGTAAATTTTTTGCATTCTTTATCTGAAATTTAGATTTGTGTCTAATTTCATTATCAAGCATGCTAAGCCTAATCTATTTAATTTGTTGTAATGAAACTTTCCAATACTATTTTCTCATTTCTTTATTTTATTTGCTTTGATTGGGTATATTATATAGTAAATATCTAATTAACCACTCATATGGCCTTCATATCACTTTTTATTTTGTTATATTACACTGTTTAAGTTTATCTCTTCTAAAAATTAATTCTTTTTTACTTAATATTAAAATTATATTTTCTTAAATAATTTTTTTATTGTCTTTCTGAATTTGTAGTATTTTCAAATGTTGATTGATCATATTGAAAGAAACCTTGTTGGGCTCTTCTTAATAAGCTCAATCTAATTAAATTTTCATTTTTATAATTTAATTTTTTAAGAGGTTTTGTATGCTTTGTGAGACATTTTGATTATATCTTCTTTGATAATTGAGGATTTTGTGCTCATTCTTTGTAATATATTTGAATGCATCTTTCCCATAAAAGTTGACATTTATGCATATTACATTTGGTATTTTATAGTAATTCCAAATTATGTTTGACTATGATAAAACAAATGTCCATGGTCTCATCTCCATGAGTACAGCCAATTCAATATACATTTTTATACTTTTTAGTGCTTCATTTAAAAGATTTTTTCGCACTTTATGAGTAATTTTGATTCAAATATAATTTGATAATTAATAATGACATAAAATTTATCTGATTTTCTTCAAAATGTTTGCTTTGATTATGTATATTACTATATCCTTAAATAATATCTTTTATGACCCATGCACCAGTTTGATTAGATTATAATACATTGCATGCATTTATCTTTTTTCAACTAAATAATATTTTCGTTAGATTTAATATAATTGTTTAATTATTTATGTAATTTTTTTGTTAATTTATGGTAATTCTAAATAATCTTTGACTGAGACAAAACAAACATTATTAAAATTGACTTGACGAGCTCTATTAAATTAAATATATATATATATATATATATATATATATATATATATATATATATATATATTCTAAATATTTATTTTTATAGATTTTTGCATGGTTTATTAATCATTTCTATTAGTACCTATTTCCATGGATATGGATGTCGCCCACATTCTTCTTATTACCTTGAAATGAGACTACCTTATAAAATTTATTTCAATTCCTTAAATGTTGTGTTTATATTTGATTATATTGTCGCAATATCTAATTCTCCATTTTTTTAGCCTTTAAATAACTTTCATATGGTTAGATTAGATTACTTCAATTTATATCATTTTAGCATTAAAACTTATTTATTTATTATTTAAAAAATAAATTTATTTTTTTGATAGTTTGTTTTATTGTTTCACAGTAATTCCAAGTGAGGCCTTAATGAGACCAAAAAAACTATTATTAAAATCATGTTGACGAGCTCTTTTCATTTAAATAATTATACTATACCTACTCAGTATCTTGAAATGCAACTTTCTTATGTAATTTACTTATTGAAAAGTCTATACCTACTCAGTATTATAATACATTGCATATATTAAAATGCAACTTTCTCAGTATTTTATTGTTTAATTTTTTGTTATATAACAGTGAAACCCTAATTGTCCTTTTAGTTATCCTTCACATCTCTTTCACATGGTTATAGTATATTTTTTTAATAATACTCATTTGAGGTTTAATATATATTTAATAATAATAAATAGTATATTAATTTCGTTTATTCTCATTTATTTTAATAATTTATAGTAATTCAAAATGGATGGAATTAAGGTGAAACAAATGTTATAACACTAATCTCGACAAATTCTTTCTAATCAAATATTGATTTTTATATTTTTCTTAAATACACTAATTTATAAGATTTTGTCATGCTTTTTGAGATATTTTAAATTTGATTTGAATTGATGATTGAGAATGTTAAGATCAAGCTCATTAGTATCTTTGAATTCAATTTTCTTATACAATTAACTCATTTTTTTAAATGATTTGCTTTGATTTAGTGATATTACTTTATAACTCAAAATCTCTTCTCATGTGATTTTACAACACTTGGATTTTGATGTATTAAATTGATTAATTGTATATTATTTTAACTTTCTCATATATTTATTGTATATTAAAATAAAAATTCATTATTTTTTATATTTATTTATTTATTAATTCATATAATTTCTGATCAGATCAAACTAATATGTTTAGAATGTTCTTGATGAGCTTTTTTAATTAATGATTCATTTTCTAATTATTTTATATTCATGGCTTTTAGCCATTCTTAAAAAAATTTTATTTGTTCTTAATTTCAAGATTGAGGATAATACAATTAAAATCGTTAATATTTTAAATTGTAACTTTCTCACAATATTTACATCACTTCAAACTTTTTACTTAGATTTAGCTATATTTCAACAAAACTCTAATTATCTTCTCATGCAAACTTTACTTGTCTTTTAATTAGTTTAATTATGTTGTTTCAATTTAACATATTTCACTTATAATATATATTTTTTAAATTTTAATATAGTAATTTGTAATCATTTATGTTTACTTATTTTTCTAATCCACTGTAACTACAATAAGGGCTTGTTTGGATGATAGAAAAAGTCATTGTGCTCATCACGATGTGCTCTATTTAATTAAATTTCAACTTTAATATTTTTTATGTATTTTTATTTTTTAGGACTTATATATGTTTTATGATATATTTTAATTCATTTGTTATTCTATGATCGAGGATGTCTCCATCAATCTCATTAATAACTTGGAATGCAGCTTGATAAATTTTTTCTCATTTCTAAAAATTACATATATTGATTTATTTATGCTGCTTCGAAGCTAAAATTATCTTATCGGGTCACCTTTATATTGCATAGATTTGGTTAACTTATATCACTTTAGCATATATTTACATAATACTAGAGTAAGAACTTTTTATCATTTATGGTTATTTATTTTTGTAATTTGTGGAGATTCTAGATGAGGTTCTATGGAAAATAAAAGGATGTTGATGGTCTTGACTTGATGAGCTCTAACAAATTAAAAAAAAAATTATTTTTATTATTTTAAAATATTTCTTTTTTTTAATATTTTTATTTTCCATTCATATCTATATATGCAATTGAGAATGTTATATTCGATCTCATTAGTTTCTTAAAAAGCATTTTCCCATACAATTTATTTTATTTTATCAAAGTTTTTGTCTTTCTTTTTGTTATATTACCTTTAAACTATAATTCTCTAGTCATGTGACCTTAACATTGCTTATATTCATTACATTCTAGATTTATTATTTAATTGATTAATAATAAATAACAATTTATTATTTTTTTCTTTTTTGTTTTGTAATTCATTATAATTCAAAGCTATTTGATTGAGATGAAACATACATAGTTTGACTAATTATCATAAGCTAATTCAATTTAAATATTCATTTCTAAATTTTTAAATATTTTGTTTTCTATGATTTTTTAAAGTTTTTTATGGCATTTTAATTCATTCATCATATGACTATCAAGAGTATTACACCTTAACTCTGTAGTATCTAAGAATCCATATTTCTATTAAAATGTATCACATTTAAACAAGGTTTGTACTTGTTTTGACAATATTATATTTCTCCAATTAAAATCATTTCAACTTTAATATATTCTTTCTTAAAATTAAAAGGTATTTTACTATTTTGTTTGCTTATTTACATTTGTAATTCTTGATAGTTATAGGAGCATTAGATAATAAATAAAGTCATCTCGATGAACCCCATTAAATAGTATATTCATTCTTATATTTTAAAAAGTTTTATTCTCTATTAATTTTGCATGGTTTACAAGATATTTTGATTTATACTTTATTTTATCTTTGATTTAGTTAAATTATTTTGTAACTTAAAATATCCTCTATATGAAATTTGCATCAATTTGATTTTGTTAAATTACATTGCAATAGTTTACCTAATTTTAACTTTAACAGATTTTTTGATAATGCTAAAATAATATATATTATTAAAGCTTATTTATTTTTTTAGTTGATACTATTCTCAAACAAAGATTGATTAAGATGAAGGAAACATAATTTGAATAGTTTTGACAAGCTCTATCTAATTAAATATTCATTTCTATATATTTATTTTTAGGATTTTTTTTAATTTCTTGACAAGTCATTTGAATCGTACCTAATTTGATGATCAAGAATATTATGCTTCATTTCTTTAGTAAATTTCAATACAAATATCTTGTGTAATTTCTATTAATTTTTCAAAATATTTACTTTGATTTTGTTACTTTACATTGGTTCAATTCATCTAATTTAAGCCTTATTATATATATATACTTTATATAACAAAAATAATTTTTTTATTGTTACTACTTTTTTTTTCAATTTGTAGTGGTTTAAACAATGTCTGATCGAGACAGGAAAAATGTTGTTGATCTTATCCTAGCAAGCTCTATCTAATTGCATATTTTTTGTTATTATTTTAAATATCTTTTTATAATTTTGGTAAGCTTTACATGGAACTGTGATTACTACCTATTTTGACATTAAAGAATGTTACTTGCTTTTTTTTCTTAATATGTTGCAATTCAAATTTCATTTACAATTTATCTCGTGTCATCAAATTTTTTTCTTTTTTTCTTGGTGTTTCAAGTCTTTTATATGTTACATCAAAATTGTCTAATGTAGATTATTTGGAGTTTGACTTCCTAGTTTCTAGGGATTGAGTTGTGGTTGGAACTTGGGTGGTCTTAGTGGTACCTATTTTCTAGTGTTTTAGAGGGTGACTTGATCTCTAAGCTTATACATGTTTCTGATAGTCATATTCTAATAGTTTTTTAGAAACAAAGCGTACTGATATCTTTTCATCATGATTAGCAAATCTCATCATTGCTCTTCATCTTTCCTTTGTTTGTCTTGATGTGATTCAAGTAGGTTCAAACACTTGAAGAGCATATCTGCCAAAACAAATGTGATTGCCTCGATAACATATTCCCTTCATCCTACCTCTACATTGCTTGCAATATCTAGTTGCTTTTGGATTTTAGTTGATGGTTGTTTCTATTCTATCTCTAATGTAGAACTAGACATAAGAGTTTTGTGTCATTCAGCTTGTCACGAACAAAATCACTCCTCCATAACTTTGTAGACACAATTTTGTTTCTTTTTATTATATATATTCAAATTCATGTAAGGATAAGAAAGGAGAATCACTACTTTCCTTGTGAACTATAGCATTATTTGCATGAATTCACATGTTTTGCTAAGTTGGAATTGACAATAGTAGTCGCTATTGTTCTTTCTAGCATAGACATAGAAAGCATCCCCACAGGACATGGACGACTTCTCTTTTAACTTAGGAGGGAATGGTGCAAGCTTTTTAGTTGTTCTAGTGTATATAATATATACATGTTATGGAGCAAGGAAGTCTCCCATCTTTGCTTGCACATTTGGTTGCTTAAAGGGTGAATAATGTTATTGCTATTTGTCTGTGTTGTTTTTTTGAGTGTACATTGAACTTATCTTAGCTACAAATTCTACAGGGTTTTAGTTTGTTACAAATTATCAATGAATTTTCTAAGAACTTAGATAAATAAAGCTTTATTGATGGATTTGGATCTATATGCTTAATCTCAGCTAATGGCTTATAGCAATATTTCAACTTTTTGTATGGGCTTAGTAGTTGACAAGTCTAGTTCAAGAATGGTGTAGAATTCGTGGAGCTAACCAAGAAAAAAAGCAAAATGTGTAGCACTGTCTAAGCATAACTAAAAACTAATAGTGGCATTTCTAGTAGACCTCAAAAATATATTCAAGATTCCATTTTTTGTATAAAAATATTTTAAAATTAGTTTTGTCACTGATCGCACCAACTCCTTTTTTTCATTAATTCGATGAATCAATCGTTATAATTTCATTAGCTGATGGGATCCTACCAAGCATAGAAAAGAGGTTTTTTTTAATTTAGAAATTTTAATTTGTAAGAAAAAAAAAGAATTGGGAGTCTAAGTCACCTCACCTCAAATATGGACTGTAGTTGGATCACCACTCTCAATGCGTCACCACTAATGATTCACCTTCATTAGTTGGCTGATTTGTTTTTTATTTTTTTTGCTTAAATGTATATGAATTGAATATTTCTTTAAAGAGCTTACTGATCATAAACTATAGCCATATGTTTTTGCTAATTTTTGCTCCATGTAGAATCATTAAACTAACACTTTAATTTGTAATGGTAATATTATATTATAATATAACTTTAAATCTCTTCTTAAGTGACCTTTATAATGTTTTATTTTGTTATATTATATTACTTTAATTTATCTTTTTTTAGTTATAATATATTTACTTAATACTTAAAAAATAATTTATTATTATTTATGCTAATTTACCTTTTAAATTAAAAGAAAATTCAAGCAGGGTGCAATTGAGACGTAACAAATACCATTAGATTTGTCTCAAAAAGACTTATCAAATATAATGACTATTTCTATATTTTTTTAATATAATTTTATTGTTTTGACATGCTCTATGAGATATTTCAATTCGTACCTATTTTAATTTCGTTATTTTCATTACATCAATTTATTTCCTTTCGGCTTAAACATATCTTTTGCATAATATTAATATGTTCACTTTCTTTAAAAATTTTCAATAATTCTAAATAGGTCCTGTCAAAATGAAAAGTTTTAATATTTTTAAATTTTAATTTTTTTAAAATTTTAACATTTATAAATTTTAATATTTTCAAAATTTCTAAGAGCTTTGGCATTTTTTAAGATACAATTTATTCATACATCATTAAATAATTTGCAATGTTACATTTAATCTCCTTAATAACTTAGAATGCAACTTTGTAGTAAACATATCACATTTTTAAATTTTTATTTTGATTTGGTTTAATTACTTTGAAACTTTAATTCTTCTTTTAGGTAACCTTGCATTTCCATGATTTAATTTTGTAACCTTACTTATATTATCTCATTCAATATTTATTTTATATTTATTGTTTATAGAGAAATATTTTCTTAAGATTTATTCTTATTTTGTTTGAAAATTCACATTAATTCAAAAATAAATATATGATTGAAATGAAACAAACCTCATGAGACTCACTAATACATAATATATCAATTTAGATATTCATTTTTATATTTTTTAAACATATTTTTTGAAGGTTTTGGCATGCGTTGGGAAGCATTTATACTAGTACCTGAGTTAACGATCAAAAAAGTTATACTTTATCATTTTAGTATCGTAGAATGCAGCTTTTCCATAATATTTATCTCATTTCTTCAAAGTTTTTGAAGATACTTGGTTGTATTACATTTCTAAAGTTAAAATCATCTGAATTTTTATAATTTTTTTAGTAATATTTAAAAAATATATTTATATTATTTATGCTATTTCATATTAATAATTCATAGTAATTCAGAACGAGGTATGATACAGATTTAAAGAATGTCGTTGGACTCGTCTCTAAGAGCTGTATAAAAATAAATTATTTTTTATTTTTTTAATTCTTTTTTCTTCAGAATGTTTTGCAAGATATTTAATTCATATTTTATGTCATGATCAAGGATTTCACAAATGATCTACTTAGTACTATGGAATGTAATTTTCGTACATAATTAATCTCAATTCTTCAAAATTAGTTTTTTGAATTTATTGTATTTCATTACTTCATTTCACCTTATTCATACTTGATTATATATTAACTTAATAATAAAAAATAATTTATTATTTTTATGCTTATTTATTATTACAATTTATAGAAATTCTAAATGAGGTATACTTGAGATGAAATAAATGTTGTTGGACTCCCTTAAATTGGAGTAATGATTAGGGATATTTATGTTTTAAATTATTGTTTCTAAAATTTTGGCATGCTTTATGCATTATTTCCATAATATCTTGGAATGTAACTTTCTAAAGAAATTTCTCCTTACAATATTTTGCATTAATTTTTTTATATTAAAAAATAGTTCTAAATCTCTTCTTGTATGACATTTAGATTAATTTGATTTAGTTATATTTTATGTACAAAATTATCTCATTTCAAATTTATTGATTATTTGAATAATATAAAAATAATATGGATTTTTTAAATTGTATTGCTTATATTCATCTCATTCTAGAATTTTTTAATTTTTACAAAATTAAGAAAAATAACATATTATTAGTTTTTTAATTTGAGCTTATTGCTTTTAGTATTTTTGTAGATCTATCTGATCAAGATGAAATAAAGGTCATAACATTGATCAAGAGGAGCACTCTCAAATTAAATACTCATTTTTAATTTTTTTAAATGTTTTACTTTCCAAGATTTTGGCAAGTTTTTATTATACTTTGATCCACACATGATTTGTCGATCGAGGGTCATACACTCAAACTCTTTATATCTTGGAATGCAAATTGCAAGTATAATTTATCTTATTTTTACTCATATTTGTTTCATTCATTATATTATAATACTATGAACCTATAATTGTCCTCTATTGTGACATCAGATATATTTATTAATATTGCATTATTTAAATTTATCACACGCTATTATTAATATATATTTACTTAATAATATAAAAACAAATTTGTTATTATTTATGCGTGCTTAATTTGTTAAATCACAATAATTCTAAATGAGATCAAATTGAGGCAAATCAAATGTTAATAAAATTATATTTGTGAACTCTATATAATGAAATATATATTTTTATATTTTTAAATATTTTATTTTCTTGCATTTTTTGTATGTTTTACAAGAAATTTTGACTTGTAACCAAATTGAAAGTTAAAGATATTATATTAATTTCCTTAATATCTTGAATACAACTCTTTCATATAATTTATCTCACTTTTAAATTTGTTTGCTATGGTTTTGTTATTTTATTACAAAATTGTAATTCTCTAATTGTGTGACTAGTTTTTTATTTTTATTTATTTATAAAGATACAAAACTATAATTCTCTAATTGTGTGACCTTCATATCGTATTAATTGTTTTGTATAATATTTCTACAATTTATCTCTTTCAAGCATTATTAGTCATTTAAATTAACACCTGATTTGATTATCAAATAAGTTTATACTTGATCTTCTTAGTATCTTAGAATGCAACATTCTTATAAAAATTTATCTCATTTATTCAAATTTGTTGCATTGATTTTGCATATCACTATGAAACTCCAATTCTACCATATGACATTCACATCATTTAAACTTTTTTATATCATATTATTTTGATTATATAGTTAAGTTTTAATATTTATTTATTTCATATTAAAATAATAATTTAATATATTTAAGGAATACTTATTTTTATATTTCATTTTAATTCTAAGCATGGTATAATAAATAGGAAACAAACATTAAAGAGCTTGACTTAACTAACACAATCCAATTAATATTTATTCTTTATATTATAAGTAGTTTTTTTAAGATTTTGGCATGATTTATAAGACATTGTAATTCATACATGATTTGAAAATTAAGGATGTTACACACACCTCCATAGTATTTTGAAATAAAAATTTCATGTATAATTAATCTAATTTCTTTTATTTTTTTGCTTTGAATTACTTATATTATTATGTGACTATATCTCTACTCATGTGACTTTTATATTGAATTAATTTAGTTATTTTATATTTCATTAATTTATCTTATTTTTAATGATTTATATTTACATGATATTGTAATAATAATTTTTTATTATCTATATTTTTTACATTGGTATTTAGTAAAACTTTTCAATGAGGCCTAATTGAGTGTAAATAAATATCATTAGACTCAACTTGATGAGCTTTGTTTACCTAAATATTTATTTTAGTATTTTTAAATTTTTTTATAGTTTTGATATGTTTAATGACTTGTTTTAATTTTTATATGATTTGACATTCAAGAATGTTACATTCTAACTCTTTAGAATCTTGTAATGCAAATTTCTTGTATAGTTTCTCTTATTTTTAAAACTTTTCCACTATAATTTGATTATATTATATTATATCAATTTATCTTATTTCAATATTAATATATATTTCTTAAACATTAAGAAAATATTGTGTTATTATGCTTGCTTATTTACTTTCATGATTCTCTATAATTTCAAAAAGGTCCACTAAAGACAAAGCAAACATTATTGTAGTAGTCCTAATGAACTCTATCAAGTTTAACATTCATTACTATATTTTCAAATATCTTATATTCCAAGGCCAGCATGTTTAAGAGAAATTTTGATTTGCCAAGATTTCATGATTGTTGAAATTAAAGTCTACCTCCCAAGTATTTTTGAATGCAATTTTCTCACATAGTTTATCCTATTTCTCAAAATTTTTCATTAGTTATGTTTAATAAGTAACTTTAAATCACTTCTTATATCAAATTTAAATCGATTTAATTTGATTATGTTATATTAAATCAATTTATATCATTTTAGAAACAATATTTGTTTGCATAACATTAAAATGATAATATAATATTATGAGCTCTTTTTTTTATTGGTAAGTCAGTAGTTGAAAACAAGGTCTAATTGAGATGAAACAAACCTGTTTGGAGTAATCTTCTCAAGTTTGATCAAATTAAATTATTTTTTATATATTTCTAAATTTTCTTATTATTTTTACAAGATTTATAATTAATTTTATTTGTATCTAATTTTATGATCAAGGAGGTTAGTCATGATTTCCTCACTAACTTGGAATCTAACATTTTGGTATAACTTATCTCAAATTTTCAAACTTTTAATTTTGATTTAGTTATATTATCTTGCTTTAATTTGTCTCATTTTATATTTACTATATTTTTAGTTAATATTAAAATACTTTTTTTTAATATTTTTCAAGCTTATTTGTATTTTTAAGTCATAGAAAATCTAGATTAGGATAAATGAAGATAAAACAAATGTTGATAGAATCATCTTGACATGCTATAAAAAATAAATTTTTTTATTTATATTTAAAAATTTATTTTCTAATTTTATGACATATTTTATGAGATATTTTAGTTTGTATTTGTATTAACAATTAAGAATGTTACATAACATCTTTTCAGTATGTTTCAATGAAATTTTCCAATATAATTTATCTCATTTTTTTGATTTTTTGCATTAATTTTGTTATATTACTATATATCTCTAAATCTTCCCTCATGTAACCATTATTATGCTTTATTTCCACAATTATATTTCTTCAATTTTTCTTATTTTAGCTTTAATATTTATTTATAGAATATTAAAGTAATACTTTATTATTATTGTTTATGCTTATTTACATTTGTAATTTACAATATTTCCAAATGATGTGTGACTAATACATAACAGAACATCAATATACTCATCTCAACAAACTTTGTTAAACTAAATATTCCATTTTTATATTTATTAAAATATTGTTTTAAGGATTGTTCCTTGCTTTATGGCACATTTCAATTTGTACCAAATTTTATGACATAAAATGTTACACTTAATTAATTTAGCATCTTAGAACGGAGTTTTTTCATTGAATTATTTCAATTTTATCAAATTGTTTATATTTATTTGGTTTAATTAATTAGCAACTTTAATTCTCAACTTGTGTGAACTTTACATCAATTTGATTTGGTTATAATACATTACATCAAATTAGCTCTTTTTAGCTTTTCTTCTCTTATGTTAAAATAATAATTCACAGTAATTCCAAACGATGAACAATTGAGATGAAGGAAACTTCATAGGAGTTAACACCATGAACTCTATCGAAATAAATAGTCATTTTAGGTTTTTTAAATTCTTTTTTTAATGTGTTTTATGAGGTATTTCATTCTTACAATTTTTATGATCAAGAATTTTGCCCTTGATCTCCTTAGGAAATTAGAATGCCACTTTTTTTGTATAATCTATGTAATTTTTTCAAACTTTTTACATTTATTTTTTATGTTATACTACTTCAATTAACTTAACATTATATCTTTAATATATATTTACTTATTCTTAAAAAAATATTTTTTTGTAATTAATGTTTTTTGCATTAGTAATTCATAGTAATTAAAAATGAGCTTTAATGTTGGCTAGAAAAATATTGTTGGACTCTTATCAATGAAATAATCAAATTAAATATTCATTTTTACAATTTAAAATATTTTATTTTCTAGTGTTTTTGAATAATTTATGAGATATTTTAATTTGTACCATATTTGATGGTTAATGATATTGCATACTTTTTACTTAATATATTAGAATGCAACTTTTTGATATAAATTATCATATTTCTTTAAGTGTTTTGCTTTGATTTTGTTATATTCCTAAGTAAAATCTAAATCAACTTTTGTGTGACTTTTATATCACTTTCAATGTAGTATATTACACTGCTTCAATTTATCTCATCTTAGCTTCATTATATGTTTGCATAAAATTAGAAAAAATTGTTATTCTGCATACTTATTATTATTTTTTTATTTTTTAAAAAGTTGTGAATGAGATATAGTGCTGGTAAAACAAATGTCATTGGACTCAACATAAAAATATCTATCTAATTAAAAATTAATTAATTATTAGAAAATATTTCACTTTCTAGATTTTTTGCTTGCTTGAAGAGACATTTCGATTCGTTCCTAATTTGTCGATAAACAATGTTATACTAAATTTTATTAGTGTCTTGTAATGAAATGTTTTTCAATAATTTATCCAACATTTCAAGTTTTTCACTTTGATTTAGATATATTAATGTTAAAAGCTAAATCTTCTCAAATGTGACTTCCACATCAATTTCATTTGGTTAAATTAAATTATAAGAAATTGTTTAATTTTTAATTTTAATATATCTTTCTGTAATATTAAAAAAATAATTTATTATTATTTACTACTTATTTACTTTAGTAAATCATTATAAACTTACAGGAGATCGAATAATGATGAAATAAATGTCATCAGACACAATTGGATAGACTTTATACCAATAAATATTCATTTTTATAGTTCTCAATTTTTTAGTAAGGTGTTATATTCATATCAGATTATATGATCAAGAATGTTACACCTGATCTCCTTAGTGCCTTGGAATGCAATTTTCCAATACATTTTACTTCATTCAATCAAACTTTATTTTTTGATTTGGTTTTGCTACTATGAAACTATAATTCTCCTCTGATGTGTTTTTAACATCACTTTTATATGTTTGTAATGCATTGCTTTCACTCATCTTGCTCTAGATTTATTATATGCTTACGTAATAAAACCATGTTGCTAAACTCATCACCACAACCCTTATCAAATTAAATATTAATTTTTCTATTTTTAAAGTATTTATTTCCTTAAGTTTTTGGAATGCATTACGAGGGATTTTCATTCGTGCATAATTTAAGGATCAAGAATTTTACGTTGCACCTCATTAATGCCTTGGAATGCAAGTTTCCCATAATATTTATCTCATTTCTTCAAATTTTTTGCTATGATTTGGATATCTTATGTTACCTAAATTTGCTCATTTTGCCTATAGTTTATAATAAAATATTAATTTATTATTATTTAGGCTTTTTTTGAGATTGGTAAATTCACAATAATTTCAAACAAGGTTTAAAGGAAACAAAAAATACATTGTTAGACTCGAGTTAACTTACTAATCAAACAAGATGTTTATTTTTTTTAATTTTTTGAAATATTTTACTTTTGTAATATTCTAGTAGAATTTATGAGAATTTTGTTTTGTTCATATTTGATGATTGAGGATACTATATTCCATTTTCTTATTATTTTTGTTTGCAACTTTCTCATACAATTTCTCAAAATTTTTCAAAATTTTTGGTTTAATTTGGTTCTGTCTTTGTAACTATAATATTTTTTTGATGTGACCTTTACACCATATCAATTTTTTCTATATTATAGTACTTCAATTTATATCATTTAAGCTTTAATATGTATATATTTAATATAAAAAAATATTATTGTGCTTACATATTTGCTTCTATTATTCTCTGTAATTTCAGGCAATGATAGATCAAGATAAATAAAATGTTGTTTGACTCATCGCAATATGCTTTATAAAATTAGAGATTCATTTTTATATTTTTTAATACTTAGTCATATAAGGGTTTTTCATGATTTAGGAGGTTTTATAATTCATACTTGATTTGGTGATCAAGGATGTTACAATCTATCTCCTTAGTTTCTTTGAATTTAATTTTCATATGTAATTTATATCATTTCTTAAAATGTAATTTTTCCATAAAATGTTTCAATTTAAATGCTTTGCTTTAGTTTGGTTATATTATTATACAACTCTCAATCTCATATTTTATGGCATTCATAATACTTTTTTTGTTGTATTATATTACTTTAATTTATCTCTTTTTTTTAATATAAATTTAATTAATATTTTAATTATAAAATTTTCATTTAAGGTTATTTTATTTTTTATTCATAGTAATTGCAAATAAGGTATGATGTCATTGTAATAAATGACATTGGATTCGTCTCAACGAGCTCTATGAGCTATATATTTATTTTTATATTATAAAATTAATTTTTATGGTGTTGGCATTCTTTATGAGACATTTCTATTTGTAACTTATTTGAGGATAAAAACATTTACACTAGATCTCCTTATTGTCTTGGAATAGAATTTTTTGTATAACTTATGTTTTTTTAATGTTTGCTTTGATTTGATTTATTAATATATAACTCTTATTCTCCACTTTTCTGACCTTTAAATTGATTTTATTTGGTTACATTACGTTGCATCAAGTTCTCATTTCCAATTTTTTATACAACTTATCTCATTACTTCAAAGTTTTTCTTTGATTTGGTTATGTTAATATATAACTCCTATAATCATTAGTACATCCTTTCCATGAATTTTGATTTGGTTATATTACATTTTTTAATTTATCTCATTTCAACTTATACATATATATGTATATGTATATATATATATAGTTAATATTAATATGCTTATTTTCATTGATAATTCACAGTAATTCTGACTGGGTTTGCTTAGTTAAAACAAATGTCATAAGAGTGAACTAGACAAGCTCTAATCATGGAAAAATTTGTTTTTATATTTTGAAGTTTTCAACTATTTTGGCAGATGTTGTACGATATTCAATTTATAGCTGATTATGCCATAAAGAAAGTTACACTCAAAATCCTTATTAAGCTGGAATGTCACTTTATTGTAATTTACATCATTTCTACAAAATTTTTTTGTTGGTTTGCTTATGGTCCTAAGGAGCTTTAATTCTCTTCTTGTGTAACCTTAGCATCACTTTTAATTTTTTATATTTCATTTCTTTCATTTATTAGATTCTAGATTTGTTATATATTTACTTATTATTAAGATAATAATATATTTTTTTTTATGCTTATTTAATTTGGTAACTCTTAGTAATTCCAAACTAGGTCATATAGAGATAAAACAAACATTATTAGAGTTATCTCATTGAGTTGTATCAAATTAAATATTCAATTTTATTATTTTGAATATATTTTTATATTTTTATCATATATTAAGTGGCATTTAAACCTGTTTCTAATTTGATGAATGAGAACCTTACACTCTATCTTCTTGGCATCTTGAAATGCAACATTCTTGTACAATTTATCTCATTTATTCAAAAAAGTTTTTCTTGCCTTAGTTATTTTCCATTGCTCCAATTTTTATCATTTCAAGTTCAATATATTTTTACTTGATATTGGAAATAATAACTTATTCTTATTTATCATTTTTCAATCTATAATTATATTATTTCTAAGTGATGTGTGTTGGAGATTTAAAAAATATTTTTGGACCCAACAAAAGAGCTATAACAAATTGTATATTTTTTTTTTGCATATTTTTAAATATTTTTAGAGTTTTAGCATGGTTTATAACATGTGAGATTCATACCTAATTTGATGATCATGGACATTGCACTCGATCTCTTTAGTATCACGGAATGCAACTTTCACATATAATTTGTCATTTATTTAAAAACAATTTCGTTAATTCTACATTGTTACATTGCTTTAATTTATCTTATTTTAGCTTTGTTATATTTATTTAATGTATTAATAATAATTTATTATTATTTATGCTTATTTATTTTAAAAATTTATAGTAATTCTAATTGAGGTTAGATCATGATGACATAAATATCATTGGACTCGCCTTAACAAGTTTTGTCCAATAAAAAATTCATTTTTAAATTTTGTATTATTATATTTGTTAAGATTTTTTGTTGTTTTATGTGGTTTGATTTGTTTCTTTATCAAATACAAAAAATATTACAATATATCACCTTATTATCTTTGAATTCAAATTTCTCAATAATTTACCTCATTTCTTCAAATTGTTTGCACTTATTTGATTATATTATTATATAACTCTAAATATGATGTGGTGTGACTTTTATAATTCTTTATTTGGTTATATTAGATTGCTTAAATTTATAACATTTAATTCTTAATATATATTTCTATAATATTAAAAAAATTCTTTATTGTTATTTATTTTTAATTAGAATAATGTCATTCACTAAAACTCAAAATGAGGTTTTGTTGAGACATATCATATGTCATTATAGACACCACAATATGCTTTGAGAAATTAAATATTTATTTAATATTTTCGTTCACATTATTTCCTTAATGATTTTTGTAAGTTTTGTGAGGCATTTTAAAGTGTATCTGATTTTTTGATCAAGCATATTGTGCTTAATCTCATTAGTATCTTGGAATGGAACTTTTTGTTACAATTTATCTCATTTCTTCAAACTTTTTTATTTTATTTGGTAATATTATTTTGAAACTCTAATTCTACTATCTTGTAACCCTAACATCACATTGATTTGTTCATGTTTCATTATTTATTTATTGTATATGCTCTAATTTTTTAAATAATAAATTATTATTACTATACTTATTTTTTAAATTTAGCAATTTATAGATTTTCAAACAAGTTTTAATTGATCATTCAAATTAAATATTGATTATATTACATTACTTTAATTTATCTTATTTTAGTTTTATTTAACCTTTACATCATATTAAAATAATGATTTTTATTACTTATGATTATTTACATTTGTAATTTATAATAATTCTAATTGATGTCTAATCTAGAGATAACAAACATTAATGAACTAGCCTTGATGAACTCCACTAAGTTAAATTCTCAATTTCATAATACTTTTTCTGGGGTTCTCTTTTTTTAAAATGTCTCTTCATACTTATTATGATGATCGAAAGTATCACACTTGTTCTCCTTAATATCTTCGTAGAGGAACTTTTCTATGTAGTTTTTATCATTTTTTAAAATCTTTTGCTTTGAACTGATTAAATTGATATGAAATTCTAAATCTCTAATCATGTGACCTATGCATCCATTTGTTTTTGTTATATTACATTACATCAATTATCACATTTCAAATTTAATATATCTTTATATAATATTAATATGTTAATTACAAATTGTTAATTAACAATAATTCTTGACAAGGTTAATCAAGATAACATAAACAACATTAGACTTTACTTGATTAGCTTTATCTAATTTAATCTTTACTTTTATATTTTTAAAGTTTTTTAGATTTTAAGGATTTTTAGGAGACATTCAATTCATTCCTGACTATGTTATTGAGAATGTCATAGATGATCTACAAAGTAACTTGAAATACTTCTTACATTTATAAGTTATCTCATTCCTTTAACATTTTTACTTAGATTTGCTTATATTATTGTGAAACTCTATTTGACATCTTATGAAGCCATAATAGTGCCTTGATTTCTATAATTTACATTTCTTTCACTAAACTCATTCTAGATTTGTCATAAATTTTCCTATTACAACTATAATCACTTATTATTGTTTATAATTATTTTATTAGACAATTCATAATAACCAAAACTAATCGAGGCAAAACAAGTATTGCTAAATCAATTGCAATATGCTCTATGGAATTAAAATTTAAATTTTAAATTTCTTAATTTTTTGAGAGGTGTTTTAATTCCCACTAGTTTTGATGATTGAGAATGTTAAACTTTGTCTTCTTAGTAACTTAGAATACAACTTTGCAACATAATTTATCTAATTTTTTCAAATGTTTTGCCATCATTTTGTTATATAATATTAACTCAATATATTTGATTCTAGAATTAATATATATTAACTTTATATTAAGATAATCACCTATTATTATTCATCCTTTTTCTATTTTTAAATTTCATAGTAATTCAAAATGAGGTTGATGGTGATTAAAAATGTTTTTAAGACTCATCTCAAAGAGCTATATCAAATTTTGTATTCATTTTTATAATTTTTAAATATCTTATTTTCTAAAATATTGGCAAAATTTATGAGAAATTATTTTTTGAACATAATTACACAATTAAACATATATACTCTTTCTATTTCATATAGTTGGAATGCAACATTTGTATATAATTTATCACCTCTTTCAACATTTTTTCTTTTGTTTTGTTATATTGCTATGTTACACTACTTCATTTTATCTCATTATAGATTTTATATATATTTACTTAAAATTATAAAAATATTTTGTAGTAATTCTTGGTTATTCATTTTGCTAATTCTTAGTAAATTCAAGTATGGTCTAATGGAGCAAAACAAATATCATTAAACTCTTTTCAACATGCTCTATCTAATTAAATATGATTTTTTTTATTTTTAACAATTTTATTTTCTAGGATATTGGCTAACTTTATGAGATATTTTGATTTGTATCTCATTTTATTTTTGAAAATGTTGCACTCAATCTCCTTAGTATCATCGAATATAACTTTTCATATAATTTATCTCATCTTTTTAAATATTTTTATTTGATTTGGTTATGTTAATATGACCTTATAGATCCCCCTTGTGTGACATTTATATTTTTTTCACTTGATTATATTTCTTTGCATAATTTACCACAATTTAGGTTTAACATATCTTTCCAAAATATTGGAATAATATTTTATTATGCCTTAATGCACATTTCCTTTGGTAATATGTAATAATTCTAAATGTTGTTGGAATGAGATGAAACAAATATCATTGGACTTAGCTCATTGAGCTTCATCCAACTAAAAATTAACTTTTTTAAATTTGTTTTAAATTTTTTATGATTTGAATATGATTTATAAGACAATTTGTTTCTTATCTAATTATATGATTGATAATGTTATACTTAATCTTTTTAGTATGTTGGAATGTAATTTTCTTATTCAATTTATCTCATTCTAGAAAATATTTTTCTTCAAATTGGTTTATTATAAAGAAACTCTTATTGTCTTCTCAAGTAACTTGAACATCGCTATGAATTTTTTATATTACATTTTTTGCATCCATATCATCCTACATTCATTATATATATAAAGTTAATATTAAAAAGACAATTTATTATTATTATTACATATTTAATTTAGTAATTCTTAGGAAATCTAAACAAATGTCAATGGAATTAAATATTTATTATTTAAATTTTAAAATATTTTATTTTTAGTGTTTTAGCACGCATTTCAAAACATTTGGATTCACATTTGATTTGATAATAGATAATTTTACAATCAATCTACTTAGTATCTTGGAATTCAAACATTATGTATAATTTTACACATTTGTTCAAATGTTTTACTTAGATTTGGTTATATAACTGCGAAACTCTGATCCTCTTTAAGGTTGATGACCAAACCTGGTGCGGACACCAGTTACATTCGAGACTTTCGACGCACCCAATCCCGTCAGGCACGATATAGCTCGAGGAATTTATTTTTGTGCAGGGTCAATTTGGAGCTCGAAAATAAAATCTATGCTCAAAAATAGACTTTTAAAACATTCAAGACGCTCACCGGCGACTCAGGTCCCACCGCCCCGCCGAACGCCGTCCGTCCGCCGCCGTCCTCCGGCAGTCCGCCGGCCGCTGCCCAACAGCCACTCCGCAGGCGCACCCACGCGCGCGGGTACCGCACCATCGGCGCGACGGCCCCTGCGGACCGCCAGCGACCCGTCCGCCTCCAATCGGGTCACCGCGGTCGGTATCGGTTCCGCCCGTCCCGATTATGCTTTCGGGTCACCCGCCCGCCCTCAAGGGTCGGCGCGACCCGAACTCCGCCGCACCCGCCCACGCCGCGCCGAAAGCACCGACAGCAGTGCCTACCGCCCATACGCGCGGCGCACGCACGCGGCGCCCGTGCGACAGCTCAACCGTCCCCTTGCAAGTTCTAATTGAGTTTGGGAACAGCTTATTTTAAGGCTTTTATGTATTTTTGTACCCTTAGGCTCCCTATAAAAGGGGAGGCCTACCCTTATGTTTTGGAGAATACGCTTAGTGAATGAGAATTTGTGTTTTCTTGCATCTTGTTGAGAGCTCAAGTGTGAGTGCATCAAGAACTTCGACGTGCTGATTCGTCAAGGCTCCGATACTGGAAGGAGGGGTGTGAGGCCCAAGCGGTGAGACGCCGTGCCAGTCCATCAACCATTCTGAAGCAATATCTTCGTGCATCACCCACGAAACGCAAGTCAACTTCCGTACTAACGGTACGCTCGGAAACTTCCCGCCATTTCCCTTACTTGACGTGTTTCCTTCGCGGATTTTGGATTTCCTCGCTGTTCACTTTCCTACTATCCGATTTTCTTCGTTGCCTCTGGTTCACTCTTTTCGCGTACTACTTACTTCGTTATCCTCGAAACTAGTGTTGATTAGTTCGATCATCCGACTCTTAATTCTGTGTTGAGTGATCTTTCAAAATTTTATTTTTCGAGATCGGTATTATTAACCCATCCCGAGTACCCCGTGTCTGTGCCGTCTAGAGGTAGCGGGCCTAGCATACGGAGCAACCTCTGTGTTGCCCACGGTCCCCTCTTGGCTAGGATCGCCTTGGACGGGTGTCTCAAGCGTGTTACCTTTTTCGAAATTTCACGTAATTTCCCACAAGTTTTCTTTATTTCCCTAAAAGTTTGCAGGGTAATCGCTTGTATTGCTCAATAAACAAAAGCTTAAATCCGTCCGGCATCAAATTGGTATCAGAGCCCGGTTGTGCTAGTGCATCGCTGACGACCAAAACTGAATTGCTATTTCTTTTATTTTGCTTGAAATTAAAGTTTTATTAAAATCTAAAAAAAAAAAAAAAGTGAAGAGTAAAGAGTAGTTTTGTTTTTTGGGCACACACAATACATGCACACAAGATCTGGTAAAAAGTACGAAATGGAGACTTCACAACTAGACCAAATATTTGTGACTCTACAAGACCTCCTAACAAGAGTGGAAAATATTGAAACTAAATTAGAAGAGTTTGGAAATAAGATTACACAGCTAGAACATTCCCCAGTGAACCTCCCCTATCCGAACCCGACATTGGTTACCCGCCCAACCACACACTCCGTAGAGCCCATGAACCTTTTATGAGACGACCACCAGAAAATGACGACGACAAACTCATTAAATCCATCAAATGTGACACACCTACTTTTGAAGGGACTTTAAACCCAAAAGACTACATAGAATGGGAAGCAGCCATGGATAATTATTTCAAATGGTTTAGACTTAGTGACGAACGGAAGGTCCTATTTTCCCGAATGAAGTTAGCAAAACAGGCCCGACTATTTGTAGAAACCATAGACACCAATCGTTACCAAAGAGGATTCCCACCTATAGGAACTTGGAATGTACTTAAGGGAATCCTTAGAGAAAAATATATACCCCTCTCATACAAAAATCAATTACTAGACCAATGGCAGCGTTTATCTCAAGGAGGAAAGTCGGTAAATGAGTATATTTCTCGTTTCGATGAGTACCATTTACGCTGTGGCGTTAATGAAGACCCTTTAGTCACCCTCTCTCGATTTCGAGCAGGACTGAGAGAGGATGTACAGAAGGAACTCTTTATGCGCAATATCCACAACCTAGAAGAAGCCTATCGGATTGCCAGTGAGTTCGAACGTCTTCAAAAACTTTATCCTGTTAGGAGAATTGAGTCAACTCCCAAGCCAACCTTTAGAACCAATACTCCTGTACCATCTACTAGTCATCCACCAGCACTTCCTTCGACAAATCCTACTCACAAGCCACCTACAACGCCTAACCAACTTAGTCGACCCTCTGAAATAACTTGTTTTCGATGTAAAGGGCGAGGTCATGTAGCCGCTCAGTGCCCCACACGACAAGTAAACTATATAGGAGATGATGAAGATGACAAACATAGCATAGAAGGAGAGACTGAGGACTATGCCCCTGACTCCAATCTAGCTAATGAATATTATGAGGAAGGAGGTGAAGATGATGAAGAAGGTAATGACCCTATCACGGTTGTGAGATGCACCTATACCCAACCTAAGATAAGTGAAGATTGGAGACGCACCACGATTTTTCATACTTTTGTTAAGCTTGGAGAAAAGGTTTGTAAGGTTGTCATAGATAGTGGTAGTAGTATTAATGCTATTTCTACTGATAGTGTGACACGTCTAGGACTTGCCACCACACACCATCCCAATCCATACACTGTCTCTTGGATTAACGAAACTACTATTCCCGTCAAAAAGCAATGCATAGTACCCCTTAAATTTGGACATTATTCAGAAGAGATTTTATGTGATGTTGTTCCTATGCAGGTTGGGAGCATTATATTAGGACGACCTTGGTTGTATAACCATGATGTCCTTCTTACAGGAAAATCCAACACCTGTATATTTACACACCAAGGCCAAAAAATTAAGTTACACCCTTCCCCACCTAGAGATTATGTTCAACCTATTAAAAAGAAACCAACTACAAACCAAGGAAAGAAAATTCAATTTATATCTCAAAGCGAAGTAGAAAAAGAATTTACTGACGGATCTGTTGTCTGGGCCATAGCAATAAGAGAAGTTTCAGGAGAAGTACCAAACATAGCTATCCCACCAACCGTTGAACCTATCTTATCAAGTTTCCCTGATGTTTTTGTCGAAGAACCACAATGTTTGCCCCCACTCCGAGATATACAACATGCTATAGACCTAGTACCTGGAGCTAGCTTACCCAACTTACCCCACTATAGAATGAACCCGACTGAACACCAGGAACTAGCTCGACAAATCCAGGAACTGTTAGATAAAGGTTTCATACGAGAGAGCCTTAGTCCTTGTGCAGTCCCTGCCCTCTTAGCACCTAAGAAAGATGGATCATGGAGGATGTGTATCGACAGTAGGGCCATTAATAAGATAACTATGAAATATAGATTCCCTATCCCACGCTTAGATGATCTATTGCACCAAATGAGCAGAGCAACCATTTTTTCAAAAATGACTTAAAAAGCGGTTACCACCAAGTTAGAATTCGACCTGGGGATGAGTGGAAAACAGCTTTTAAAACCAAAGATGGGTTATATGAATGGTTAGTTATGCCCTTTGGTTTATCCAATGCCCCAAGTACGTTCATGAGGATAATGACCCAAATACTTCGACCGTACTTAGGAAAATTTGCAGTAGTATATTTTGATGATATTCTAATTTTCAGTCACACCCTTGAACATCATATAGAGCTTTTGACAAAAATCTGTTCCACACTTAAGGAAAATCATCTCTATGCTAATCTTAAAAAATGTGCCTTTGTTACTGATCGTGTGAACTTTTTAGGCTTTATTGTCTCAAAGGATGGCGTGTCGGCCGACCCCGATAAAGTTAAAGCGATAGTTGAGTGGCCAACACCTCAATCAGTCCATGATGTTAGAAGTTTTCATGGGTTGGCAACTTTTTATAGACGATTCATCAAAGGCTTTAGTACAACCACCGCCCCTATAACTGATTGTATAAGAAAAGGAAATTTTGATTGGACCCCCGCTGCTGAGAAAGCATTTAATAAAATTAAAGAAAGTATGACTAAAGCTCCTATACTTCGACTTCCTGAATTTTCTATTGTATTTGAAGTTTCCTGTGATGCATCAGGCGTAGGAATAGGTGGAGTCCTTAGTCAAGGAGGACGACCAATTGCATACTTTAGTGAGAAATTGAATGATTCCCGTAGAAAGTATTCTGTCTATGACAAAGAATTTTATGTAATAGTCAAGACTCTTAGGCATTGGAGGCATTATCTTTTGCCTCAGGAATTTGTGTTGTATTCCGACCACGAGGCCTTAAGATTCCTAAATTCACAAAAGAAATTAAAACCACAACATGCTAAGTGGGTCGAATTTCTTCAAAGCTATACCTTCGTCCTGAAACACAAACCTGGCATAGAAAACAAAGTCGCCGATGCCCTCAGTAGAAGAGTCAACTTACTCACCACGTTAGCAGTATCAGTCACCGGCTTTGAGACTTTACCCGACCTGTACCCCGTTTGTATTAATTTTGGAGCAATTTACAAGGAACTTATTGCCGATCCCACTAAAGCCGTACATGACTATACAATTAAGGAAGGATACCTCTTTCGAGGAAAGCAACTATGTATCCCTCAAACCTCACTTAGAGATTTTTTAGTTTGGGAAATACATGCTGGAGGATTAACAGGTCATTTTGGGTGAGACAAAACAATTGTGGCTTTGGAAGACAGGTTTTTTTGGCCAGGAATGAAGCGACAGGTTGCTCGAATAATCGCTGGATGTAGAACTTGTGCAGTCGCCAAGCAACGTGCCCAAAACACCGGACTATATATTCCCTTGCCCATACCGTCACGGCCTTGGGAAGATCTTAGTATGGATTTTGTCCTTGGGCTACCAAAAACCCTTCGAAGACATGACTCCATTTTTGTGGTAGTTGATCGATTTACAAAAATGGCACGATTTATACCATACTTTAAAACATCAGATGCTTCTCACATAGCTAGGTTATTTCTTGATGAAATTGTTAAGATTCACGGACTACCCAAAACCATCGTATCTGATAGGGACGTACGTTTCACTTCGTATTTTTGGAAGACTCTTTGGGATCTTATGGGAACAAAGTTAAAATTTTCATCTGCCTACCACCCACAAACAGATGGCCAAACCGAAGTAGTAAATCGAAGTTTAGGAAGCCTATTGCGATGTTTGGTAGGAGAAAACGTAAAAAACTGGGATTTATTATTATCACGTGCTGAATATGCTTACAACAGTTCTGTTAATCGATCTATAGGAATGAGTCCCTTTGAAGCTTATAATGGATACAAACCACATAGCCCAGTTGATCTTGTTCCACTTCCCATTCAAGCGCGTACATCTGAATCTGCACAAGAATTTGCACAACATGTGAGAGAAATTCATAAATATATCAAAGATAAAATAGATCTGAGTAATGAGCAATATAAGAGATTAGCTGATGCACACAGAAGGCATAAAGAATTCTCGGAAGGAGACTACGTAATGATTCGAATCCGGACAGAAAGATTCCCACCAGGAGTCTTGAGGAAGTTACATGCCCGAGGTGTTGGTCCATTCCGAATCTTAAAAAAGATTGGACCAAATGCATACACTGTGGAGCTACCAGATGACTATGGCATCAGCAACACCTTCAACGTCTCAGATCTGGTGGCTTACAAGGAGCCGATCGAGATTCCCAGTGAACCACTCGAGCCCACTTCAACACCCCTCGAGAGTGAATCCCTACCTGAGTGCCCACCAGCCTATCATGGTAAGAAAAGAGAGCAGATTGAAAGGGTATTGGATGATCAAACTACATTCACAAGAAATCGAAGTTATCAGAGGTATCTTTTTCGCTGGAAGGACAGACCAGACTCCGAAGACACTTGGATCACAAGGGAAGAGTTACAGAAATTAAATCTGGAAGCGTTGGAAACTTACGAGAGGAAACAAGGACCGACTTACTCATCGAAGATAAGTTTTTCCCACCCTGGGGAAATTGGTGCGGACACCAGTTACATTCGAGACTTTCGACGTGCCCAATCCCGTCAGGCACGATATAGCTCGAGGAATTTATTTTTGTGCAGGGTCAATTTGGAGCTCGAAAATAAAATCTATGCTCAAAAACAGACTTTTAAAACATTCAAGACGCTCACCGGCGACTCAGGTCCCACCGCCCCGCCGAACGCCGTCCGTCCGCCGCCGTCCGCCGGCAGTCCGCAGGCCGCCGCCCAACAGTCTTTCCGCAGGCGCGCGCGCGCGCGCTCAGCCAGGACCGCGGCGCGCCCCCGCGCTCGGGTACCGCACCATCGGCGCGACGGCCCCTGCGGACCACCAGCGACACGTCCGCCTCCAATCAGGTCGCCGCGTTCGGTATCAGGTCCGCCCGTCCCGATTATGCTTTCGGGTCACCCGCCCGCCCTCGCGGGTCGGCGCGACCCGAACTCCGCCGCACCCGCCCACGCCGCGCCGAAAGCATCGACAGCAGTGCCCACAGCCCATACGCGCGGCGCACGCACGCGGCGCATGTGCGACAGCTCAACCGTCCCCTTGCAAGTTCTAATTGAGTTTGGGAACAGCTTATTTTAAGGCTTTTATGTATTTTTGTACCCTTAGGCTCCCTATAAAAGGGGAGGCCTACCCTTATGTTTTGGAGAATACGCTTAGTGAATGAGAATTTGTGTTTTCTTGCATCTTGTTGAGAGCTCAAGTGTGAGTGCATCAAGAACTTCGACGTGCTGATTCGTCGAGGCTCCGATACTGGAAGGAGGGGTGTGAGGCCCAAGCGGTGAGATGCCGTGCCAGTCCATCAACCATTCTAAAGCAATATCTTCGCGCATCACCCACGAAACGCAAGTCAACTTTCGTACTAACGGTACGCTCGGAAACTTCCCGCCACTTCCCTTACTTGACGTGTTTCCTTCGCGGATTTTGGATTTCCTTGCTGTTCACTTTCCTACTATCCGATTTTCTTCGTTGCCTCTGGTTCACTCTTTTCGCGTACTACTTACTTCGTTATCCTCGAAACTAGTGTTGATTAGTTCGATCATCCGACTCTTAATTCTGTGTTGAGCGATCTTTCAAAATTTTATTTTTCGAGATCGGTATTATTAACCCATCCCGAGTACCCCGTGTCTGCGCCGTCGAGAGGTAGCGGGCCTAGCATACGGAGCAACATCTGTGTTGCCCACGGTCCCCTCTTGGCTAGGATCGCCTTGGACGGGTGTCTCAAGCGTGTTACCTTTTTCGAAATTTCACGTAATTTCCCACAAGTTTTCTTTATTTCCCTAAAAGTTTGTAGGTTAATCGCTTGTATTGCTCAATAAACAAAAGCTTAAATCCGTCCGGCATCAAAACCTCTTTGAAATGATCATAACATAATATTTTAATTTATATCACTTTAGGTTCAATATATACTTACTTAATATTGATATAGTAATATTTTTTTTATTTATATAATTTTATTTTACAATTTGTAATAAATTCAAATGAGGGCAATTGAGACAAAGTAAGCATCATTGGACTCTTCACATTGAGCCATATCCATTTAAATATTCATTTTAATATTTTAAAAACTTTGTTTTTTATGGCTTTTTGCATCCATTATGGGACATTTGAATCGTACAAAATTTCATAATTGTAGGTGTTATGATTGATCTCTTTGAAATCGTTTAATGCAACCTTGTTATACAATTTTGCTCATTTCTTAATTTTTTTTAATTTAAAGTTTTTATGTCAATATGTAACTCTGAACCTCCTTGTGCTCTTTATGTCTCTTTCATATGTTGACACATATTTCCTTGATGTTGAAATAATAATAGATTATTAGTTATTATTATTTACTTTTGTAATTTGAAATAAGTTTAGACATGGTTCAATAAAGACAAAACAAACATCTTTTGACTCCTCTGAACCACCTCTATATAATAAAATATCAATTTGATATTTTAAATATTTTATTTTCTATATTATGTCAAGCTTTATAAGACATTTCAACTCATAATTTAATTTACTATCCAACTTTTTGCACTTAATCTCTTTAGTATCTTGGAATTAAAATTTCTTGTACTATTTATCTAATTTTTTTCAAATATTTGTCTAAGTTTAGCTTCAATTTATATTTACTAAATATTAAAATAATACTTTATTATCACGTATTCTTATTTATTTCAATTGTTTGCAAAAATTCTAATGAGGTTCGATGAGATCAAAAAAATGTTGGAAACATCTCAATGAGCTATAAACAATTAAGAAAAATTTATATGTTTGAATATTACAATTTAAATATTTTTATGGCTTGTTAGGCATTTAATTTATACTTGATTTTATTATTGAGAAAGTTACATTTGATCTTCTAGGTATCTTGGAAGGCATGTTTTCATAAAACATATCTCATTTTTATAAAGTTTTCAATTTGATTTGGTTTTATTGTTATTAAAATGGAATTCTCCAATTCTATGAACTTATCATCCCTTTAATTTAGTTAAAATATTTTTCTTGAATTTTCGTTATTTTAGATTTTTTTATATAATTAAGTTAAATTAAAATTAAAATTTAAAATTGTTTATTCCTATTTAATTTTGTAACTAAGAGTAATTCCAAATAAGGTTCAACCAAGCTGAATCAAACTTTGTTTGGCTAATTTAGATCAACTCAATAAAATTAAAGTTTAGACTATATATTTTAAAATTTTAGTTTCTTATTTTTCTAACACACCTTGCAAGATATTTAGATTCATACCAAATTTGATGATCAAGAGCATTATGCTTGAACTCTTTAGTATCTTGGAATACAATTTTCCTTTGCAATTTATCTCATTTCTTTAAAGTTTCAAAATTAATTTTATTTTATTATTATGTAACCCTAAATCTTCTCTTATGTGGCCTTTACATCTCTTTGACTTGGCTATATTTGATTTCTTCAATTTATTTCTTTTTAACTGAAAAAATATATTTCATTATATTAAAATAATAATTTAACAATATTTAAGCTTACTTGTTTTTTAAATTCATATTAATTCCAAACAAGGTTCAATTAAGGTAAAATAAATATTAGTGAATGCATCTTAACGAGATCTACTTAATTGAATATTTATTTTTGTCTTTAAAATATTTTAATTTCTATGAGTTTAGCACACTCTATGAGATATTTTGATTCATATATTATTTATCATTCAAGGATGTTATACACGATCTCTATATTAAGTTAAAATGAAAATTTTCCAAACACTTTATATAATTTTTCTTAAAATGTTTTCTCTAACAATGTTATACTCCAATGAAAATGCAATTATCCTCTCATGTGATCTTAACGTCCTCCAAATTTTGATATATTACGTTTCTTTGAATTATATAATTTTTTTCTTGAATATATACATATAAATATAAATATATATATTTACTTTATATTAAAATAATAATCTATTTTTATTTAATTTTATTTGATTTAGTAATTTGTTAAAACTATAATTTACGTCAAATTGAGACAAAATAAAAAAATCATTTGAATTTTTTCTTAGCTCTATCAAATTAAATATTGATTATATATATATATATATATATATATTTAAATATGTTTGATTTTCTAAGCTTCTAACACATTTTGTGGGACATTTTGATTTAATCATGATTTAATGAGCAATAATGTTACCATAAATTTTGTTAATATTTTTCAATGCATGTTTCATACACAATTTATCTTGTTTAATCAAATATATTTCTTAGATTTAATCAAAATTTTGCAATGAAAGTTTAATTCTTTTATCAAGTGATGCCACATCAATTTAATTTTGTTGCATCGCATTACTTCAATTCATCTCATGTCATATTTAATATTTATTTGCTTACCAAAAAATCATAACTTATTTTTTTTATGCATATTTACTTTGTAAATTCTTAGAATGCAACATTATGACTGATTGAGATTAGAAAATTGTTGAGCACCTCATCTAGAGGAGTTCTATCAAATTAAACATTCATTCCTTGATTTTTAAATATTTTAATGTTTTGATTTTCCCATCTTTTTTGAGAAATTTTGATTCGTACTAGATTTCAGGATTGAGGATGTTGTACTTGATTAGTGTCGTACTTTAGAATTTGAATTTGTTGTACAATTTATCTAATTTGTTTCAAATGATTTACATTAATTTTGATATATCACTATTTAATTTTAAACAATATCTCATCTAGCCTTGATATATCACTATTTACTTAATATTAAAAGTATAATTATTGTGAGTTTCCTTTATTTTATTTATCAATTTGTAGTAATTCTAAATGAGGTGAGATTGAGATGAAACAAATGTCGTTTGAATCATCTTAACGAGCTCTATATAATAAAATATTCATTTAACTATTTTTAAATATTTTCTTTTTTTAATGTTTTTGCATACTTTATGAAACAATTTAATTCTCATTAGTATTTTCGAATGCAATTGTTCTATACAAATTTTCACTTTTTTAGAGTTTTCAATTTGATTTTGTAATATTCTATGAAAAAAAAATTCTCCTCTCACAAAGATTTTTTATGTGTTTGATTTGGTAAATTTAGTTTCCATCAATTTATCTTGTTGAAGATTTAATATATATCCACTTAATATTGAAAAATTATTTTTATTTAGGCTTCTCTTCTTTGTTAATTAACATTAACACCAAATGTGGTGCTATCAAGTGGAAACAAACAAATTTTGATTTGTGTTGAGTTATATGCAATTAAAAATTAGTTTTTTAATTAAAAAATAATCTTTTTTTAATATGATTTGTGATGGATTTTGATTCCTGCTTGATTTGATGATCTAAAATGATACACTAGATCTTAGAATCTTGGAATATAATTTTCCTATAAAATTTATCTCAATTTTTTGTAAATTTTCAATTTTATTTTGTTACATTACTATGTGAGAGAAAATCATCTTTCTTATGACTTTTACAATGTTCTTATTTAGTTATATTATATTGCTTCAATTAATGTTATTTTAGCTTTAATATTCATTTATTTTTTTAAAATAAAAACTTAATATTTTTTTTATTTTTTATTAGTATAATTTATAAAAATTCTAAATGACGCTTGATCGAGATGAAAAGACATCATAAAACTAGCCTTGATGAGATGTTTATAATTAAATGTTAAGTTTTAGTATTTTAAAATAACTTTTTATCTATGATTTTAACATGTTTTATGGGTCATTTTTACTCAAACTTAATTTGATTGTTAAGGATGTTACGCTTCATCTCTTTAGTATCTCCTAATACAACTTTCTCACATAGTTTTTCTCTTTTTTTACAATTTTTTTAATTTTTTTATGTTGATATCAAACTTTATATCTCCTCCCATATGACCCTTACTTTACTTTGATTTACTTATATAGCTTTGCATCAATTCATCTAATTTTAGTTTTAATACACATTGACCTAATAATAAGATAATAATTTGTTAATACTTGAAGTTTTTAAAATTTTTAATTTATAGTAAATCATGAGAATTCTTGATCTATAAGAAGTAAGTACCATTAGGCTCCTCTTTACAAGCTCCATCACATTAAATATTCATTTTTATTTTTTTAAATATTTTATTTTTTTAAATATTTTATTTTTTTAATTTTTGGATGCCTTAACTAAAAATCTGATTCGTACTTAATTTGTTGATAAAATATGTTACACCAAATCTCCTTATTATCTCAGATTACGTCTTTTCCATAATGTTATCATATTACTTCAAATGTTTTGCATTGATTTGGATAACTACATTCTAACTCTAAATCTCCTCACGCATGACATTTTGATTTGCATAATTTATTTATATTTCTTTATCTTAATTTATCTCATTTCACCTTTAATACATACCTGCATGATTTAATAAAAAAAATTATTATTATTATTTTTATTTATTTTGTTAATCCACATTGATTACAAATTAGGTAAAATCAAAAGAAAGAGATGTTGGACACGTCCTAAGAACCTCTATCTAATGAAACATACTATTTTACTTTAGAAGTTTATTTTTTCAAATATTTTGGTGATAGGGGATGTCACCTTTAATATCTTAGAGTCTTGGAATGTAACTGTATTGTTAAATTTATCTCACCTTTTTGAAATTGTTCTGTTTTATTTGGTTAGCTCACTTTATAACTCTAATTCTCCTCTAGCAAATGTTTTGCATGACTTTTATTTTTTTGTATTACATTTTTCAATTTATATAATTTTAGATTATATATATATATATATATATATATATATATATATATTATTTTCTTAAAACAATAATTTATTATTTTTTATGATTACATAACTTGGCAATTGTAGTAATTTCAATTGAGGTTCAATACAGACAAAACAAACATCATTGGATTCGTGTTGATAGGCTAAATATAATTAAATAATCACTTTTATATTTTTAATTATTTTATTTTTTATGGTATTAGAAATGTTTATGTGATATTTTAATTCATACATTATTTAATGATCAACAATGTTATATTTGATCACTTTATTATTGTGAAATGCAACTTTTGCATATAGTTTATCTAACTTTTTAAAATTATTTATTTCTATTTTGTTAAGTTACTATGTAGCCCTACATCTCATCACATGTGACATTCTCTTAATTTTTATTTAGTTATATTATAAGTGTTCAATTTAATTAATTTTAGCTTTAATGAATTTTTATTTAATATAAAAATAAATGATTTCTTTTATTTGTGTTTATTGTTTTGCATAATTTATATCAGTTTCAAACGAGGTCTAATTTAGACAGAATACACACCATTAGATATTTTAAAATATTCATTTTTATATTAATTTTTGTATTTCACATATTTTGGTTGTAAAGTTTGGTAGATTTTTAAATTATTTTGATTTTTAATTAATTTGATTATTAATGTTGTTACACTCTATGTCTTATAAAATTTCACTTTGATTTGATTATATTATCTAGTAACCCAATTTTTACTAATGCAACCTTTACAACATTTTAAATTGGATAAATTTTATTTCTTCAATTTATCTTATTTTAAATTTAATATAAATTTACGTATTGTTTAAAAATATTTTTGTATGAAAGAAATGCTATTGGACTCACCTCCATAAGATCTATCCAATTAAATATTCATTATTACTTTTAAAAATTTTACTTTCTTGTGTTTATTGCACCCTTTATAAGAAATTTCAATTTGAACTTTAATTGATGATCGAGGATTTTACACTCAAACTCCTTAGTATCTTGGAGTGACACATTCTCGTATAATTCATCTCTTTTATTTAATTGTTTGTTCTTATTTTGTTATATTTCTAGGAAATTGTAAATTGCTCTAAAGTCACCAAAACATCTCATTGATTTTATGATATTACATTGCCTTAATTTATCATATTTCACTTTTAATATATATTTACTTAATATTGTAAAATAATATATTATATATTTCATAATAATTCAAAATATGGTGTAATCTAGATGAAACAATTGTTGTTTAACTGGTCTTGATGATCCCTAACAAATTGAATATTAACTTTTTAATTTTCAAATATTTTAATTTCTTGCATATTAACACACATTATGAGTTATTTTGATTTATACTTGATTAGATCTTTGAGGATGTTACATGCAATGTACTTAGCATCTTGTACTTCAACAATCACATACAATTTATTAAATTTCTTCAAATGTTCTTTATTTACTTGCATTCCAAAAAACTTAGAATTACCTCTTATGTTACATTTATGTCATTTATATTTTTTTTATATTACATTATTTCTTGCTTATACTTATTTAAACTTTAACATATTCTTTCATAATTTTAAAACAATATTTTTTAATTATTTATGAAATTTTACTTTGGAAATTCACTTTAATGTAAAATGAGTCCATAAAAGATGAAAACAAATACGGTTGGACCTATCATAACAAGCTATATCCCATAAAGAAATTATTTTCATTTTTCTCTTTTATTTCATGTACTTTGGCACATTTGGTTATATATTTTAATTCTTGGGTGATTTAATGATCAAGGATTTTACCTCGATTACCATATTATCATGGAATGGAGGTTTCTCATTGAATTTATCTCCATTTTTCAATGTTTTTGGTCCAATTTTATTATATTACTATGTCAACCTAAATCTTTGCTCATGTGACTCTTATATCACTTTGATTGGAAATATTATAACATATTAAGTTTTTTAATATCATCTTTAATATATATTTACTTAATATTAAAATATTAATTTAATATTATTTATTCTAAACTAGGATTAATTGAGATTAAACTAATGTGATTAGATTTTCTCAACGAGCTGCATGAGACATATTTGTTTTTGTATTACTAAACATTTAATGTCTAAAGTTTTGGCCAACTTAATGAGGGATTTTAATTTTTACTTGATTTGATGATTAATATTGTTACACTCAGTTTTCTTAATATTTTGGAATACTACTTTACCTTACAATTTATGTCATTTCTACAAATATTTTTCTTTAATTTTGATGTGCTGCTAATTCAAAACGATGTAATGACCACACTCAAGGAGGTTATGACTACATAGCAATATAATAAAATTAAAGCAAAAGCCTTTAAGAAATTATATAAATTGCATAAGAAAGTTGTAGAACCTTAGTGGTCAAATGAGGTGCAAATCAAAATCAATGCAAAGAATACTGAAATAATTTAGAATAAAATATTTTAAAAAATATATAAAATAAATATTTATTTACACAAAACTCCTTGAGACTAGTCCAACAATATTTTCTTATCTTCAACAAATCGTTTTCAAAATACTCTTAATTGCAAGTATAAAGAAAACTAAATCATAATAAATTATTATTGGAACATAAATTGATAATATATTAAAATAAAAAAGATTTAAATTAAAGTAATATAAGATAACCAATTACAATTATTGGATGGGCCATAAAAGAGGAGAATTAGAGTTTAACAACAATATAACCAAAAAGTAAAAGTTTTGAAAGAATGGCACAAATTATGTGAGATGCTATCTTCCTAAATATTGTGGAGTTCAACTATAAAATTGCCAATTTTAAAAAAGTGTACAAATGAAAATGTCCGCTACTAAAACTCTTGAAAATAAAATATTTAAACAAATAAAAATAAATATTAAACATGATAGAGACCATCAAAATGAGTTTAATGATGCCAGTTCCACTTCCATCAAACCTCATTTAGAATTAAGGATAATTACTAATGAAAACCACATAAATAATAATAAAAGTTACATGAGAGAAAAATTAAGATTTCTTAGTATTGCAACAAAATCAAAGTGAATAATTTGCAGAAATAAGTTAAACTATGCAAGAAAGTTGTATTCGAAAAATCCATAGAGATCAAGTATAACATCCTTGAGTGCCAAATAAAGTATTAATCAGAATATCATAAAAATAGGCGAAACCTTGAAAATAAAATTTTAAAAAAACAAATGAATATTTGATTCGATAAACTAATCAAGGAGAGACTAACGATATCTTATCTATCTGAACAAACCTAATATTGAAATCTAATTAATTAAAAAAATTAAATAGGTATAAATTATAAAAAAAATATTATGTAAAGTAAATATATATATATGAAAGTTTAATTAATATAAATTGGAGTAGTATACTATAGCCAAATCAAAGTATTAAAAAGTTTGTGTTAGACAAGATTTAAAGTAATGTAGAAAAAACAAATAAATAAAAGAAATGTAATGAATTGAGATAAATTGCAAGATAATGTTACATTCCAAGATATTATGAAGATAGATTGTAACATCCTCATTCATTAAATCAAGTATGAATCAAAAGCTCTCATTATTATGCAAATGAGCAAGAAATCAATAATTTATAAATATAAAAAAGAACAGTTAATTAGATGTACTCATCAAAATGAGTACAAATATATTTGTTTGGCTCCATTGGACCTCATTTTAGACTACTACAAATTACCAATATAAATCAACATAAAACATAATTTATAATTTTAAAAAATTAAATAGATATATAGTAAATAAAAAATAAGATAAATTGAATCATTGTAATTTAAAAAAATTAAAATGATGTAATTTTCAAACGAAAACAAAATTAGTGTTTCATAGTAATGTAACCAAATCAATTTGAATGATTTGTAAAAATAGGATAAATTGTACATTAAAATTAAATTCCAAAATACTAAGAAGATTGTTAGTAACATCTCGATCATTACATCGAAAATGAATTTAAATATGTTATAAATGGTTCTAAAAACTTAGAAAATAGCATATTTTCAAAATATAGAAATAAATATTAAATTCTATCAATCACCCTTTGTTTGGAAAAACTATAAATTAGAAAAGTAAATAGACAAATGTAATAAAAAAATATTAAATTAGAACCAAGCAATATACAAAATAAAAGTTAATTCAGTTAAATTGATGTAATATAATAAGAGAAAAAAAAAATATTATAAAGTTCTAATGGGAGGAGAATTAGAAATTCATATTAATACAACAAAGTCAAAGTAAAACATTTGCAAAAGTGAGATAAATGTACAAAAAGGTTGGATTCCAAGACACTTTCGAGATGGAGTGTAACATATTTAATCATGAAATGAGGTACAAATCTAATGACTCACAAAGCTTGAAAAACTTTAAAAAAATAAAATATTTAGAAATATAAAATATAATATTTAGTTGGATAGAGCTTATTAAGTTTGATCAAATGATGTTTGTTTTATATTGATCCAACCTTCTCTTGAATTACTATGTATTACAAACGAAAGTAAATAGAAATAAAGATAAATATTAATTTTGTTAGTTTTCTTTGGTATGCTTTACTAGATATTTTTATTTGTACATGAATTGACAATAAAGGATAGTACACACAATCTCCTTATTCCTTGGTATGAAAGTTTCTCATAAAATCTAACTCATTTAATGAAAATTTTGACTTTGATTAGTTATATCGATATGTAAATCAAAATCTTACTTCATGTGCTTTTTACATCACTTTCATTGGGATATATTTCATCGATTCAATTTAGCTCACTTATACCTTAATTATAATTTACTAAATATTATATTAAAAATATTTTATTTTTCATTTTTTTTAACTTTGATAACTAACAATAATTCAATTTAGGTCAAATTGAAATCTAATAGACATCATTAGACTCATCTCCATGACCTATTGAATTAATTAAAAGTTTTAATGTTTTTAAGTACTTAAGTTTTTGGCTTCATCGTGCCTCTTGTCGCATTACAATTCTTACCTAATTTGATAGGTGAAGATGCTACACTTGATCATCTTGCCATCTCGGAATGCATCTTCCTTAAACAATTTTGCTTATTCATTAGATTATTTTCGTTTGTTTTATTATTTTATTATCCAATGTTAAATCTCTTCTTGTGGGACAATTACATTAATTGAATTTTTCTCATTTTAACTTTAAGGTATATTTACTTAAAAATAAAATAACAATTTACTCATTTTCAAGCTTATTTTCTCATGTAATTTTTGGTAATTCTAATTGAGGTTCAATGATGAAGAAACAATAGTTATTGGACTTGCCTTAATGAGCTCTATTAGTTAAATATTTATTTTTTATATTTTTCAAATATTTCATTTTCTAGAGATTTGGTATAGTTTATGAATGGAAAAGAACTTATAGTAATGATCTCTTTTAGTTAAATATTAATTTTTATATTTTCGAATCTTTCATTTTTTAAAGATTTGGTGCACTTAATGACATATTTCAATTGTACTTGATTTGATGATGGAGAATGTTATGCTAGATCTAATTAGTATCTAGTAATAAAACTTTTCAAATAATTTATGTCATTAATTCAAATTTTTTCTTTACATTGTTTATGTTAGTGTTTTACTCTAAATCTCCTCTAATTTGACCTTTACGTCACTTTGACTTGATGGAATTTGTTTATTACATATGCTTATCTTTTTTGTTAGTTTATAATTATTTTGAATGGGTTCATTTAAAGACAAGATAGATGTCATTGGACTCGTTATGATTAGCTCTATAGAATTAAATATTCATTTATATATTTCTAAATCTTTTATTTTCATAGAGTTTGGAACACATTTTGACATATTTTGATTTGTACATAATTTCTTGAACGATGTTGTTATGCTCAATCTCCTTGTTCATTGAATGTACTTTCTCATATAATTTATCTCATCTTTTTCAAATTTTTCATTTTGATTAGGTCATCTTATTGTGAAAATTTTTTCATACTTGTTATATTAGATTACTATAATTTTTCATACTTCAACTTTAATAAATATACTCTCTTAATAAGAAAGTATTAATTTATTATTTTTATGCTTATTTAGTTTTATAATTTGTTGTAATTCAAAATGACATTTAATGGAGACAAATTTTGTTGGTCTTACCTCAACAAGCTCAATCTATTAAATATTCATTTATACATTATTATTTTTTTCTTGAGTTTTAGCATGCTTTACGAGTAATTTTAATTCCTGCCTTTTTTGATGATCATGGGTATTCCACTTGATCTCCTTAGAAGCTTGGAATAAAACTTTCCCATATAATTTATCTTATTGTATCAATGTTTTTACTTTCATTTTCAATATAGCAATTGAGATTTAATCAAAACAAAAGAAGCATTGGTGGACTTTCCAGGACTTACTCTATCTAGCTAAATATTAATCATTATACATTTTAACATTTCATTTTATATTATTTTGAATGAGTTTAGATATTATTTGACCCATAATTGAATTGAAAATCAAGGGTGTTATTGTCGATATCCTTAGTTTCTTGGAATACAACCAACCCTTAAAATTCTTTTTTTTCAAATTTTGTGTGAATTTGTTTATATTACAAAGTTACTAAAAATCTCCTCATGTGATACATGCACCATCATGATTTCATTATATTACATTACTTAAATTAATAATATTTCAGCTTTAATACTTATTTGCTTGAGGTTACATTCAAAATTTATTATTATTTATAACAAATTCTTTTTGTAATTCAAATGAATTCCAAATGAGATCCAATTGAGAAAAAGCTATCGTATGACTCATTTTACCAATGCCAATTAAATCAAATATAATTATTTTTATTTGAAAATATTTTACATTCCAAAGTTATGACAAGCTTTATGAAACTGTTTGATTTGTACCTAATCTAATTATCAATGATGTTATACTAAATCTCTTTAACTTCTTTTAGTGCATCTTTTTAGTATAGTTATCTCGTTAAAATGATTTACTTAAACACGGTTATGTTACTATGACATCTTATTCTCCAAATATGTGACATTTATATCACTTTGTCTCGATCATATTGCAAACATTCAATTTAACTTATATCAAATGTAATATATATTTACTTAACATTAAACAAATTAGTTATTTTTACTTATACAAATTTAATATTTTAATTGAAATTTATTCCAAATAAGGTGTGGTAGGGATGAAACGTAAGTTGTTGGACTTTTCATAATAAGCTCTATTCAATTAAATATTTATTTTTATATCTTTAAATTTTTTTACTTTCTTTGATTTGAGCATTTGTTTTTTGATATTTTTATTTGTTTATGATTTGAGATTACAAATATGGTGGTTGACCGTCTTGCTATTCTTAAATATAACTTTTTTAATATACTTTATCCTATTTTTTATTTTTTTCTATGATTAGATTATATTATCATGAAACTGTAAATATTATATATGTGAACCTTAGGTCACTTTTATTTCTCCATATTAAGTTATTTAAGTTTATTCCATTTTACACATAATATGTATTTACTTACAAATAAAATAATAATTTATTATAATTTATTCTTGTTTATTTTGGTAATTCATCTTAATTCCAAATGAGCTCCAATTAAGACCAAAAAACATCAATGGACTGATCTCTATATATGTTATATAATTAAATATTCATTTTTTTAATTTTTGATATTTTTTAAATGTTTACATTGTTTATGAAATGTCACAATTTTACTTAATTTGATAATTAAGAATGTTACACTCGATTTTCTTATTATCGAATTGCAACTTTCTATTAAAAGTTTTCTCATTTCTTCATAAATTTTGCTTCAAGTTTATTATATTACTATGAAGCACTAATTCTTCTCTCATGTTTCTTTTACATTACTTTTATTTGGTTACATTACAATGATTCATTTTTTGATTTCTACCTTTGTATATATTTCATTAATATTAAGGAATATATTTATTGTTATTTATGCTTTTTTAGTTTTTTAAATTTATGGTTGCTCTTAATTGGGTGTAATCAATACAAAAAACATTATTAGAATATTGTTGACACATTTCAAATATTATATTAATTTGTATTTTTATAAATATTATATCCTCTATAAGCTTCTTACTTATATCACACATTTAAAATTCATACATGATTGGATTATCGAATATGTTATACTTAATCTCTTTAGTATTTTTCAATGCAACTTTCTCGTACTGCTTATCTAGTTTTCTTCAAGTTTGTCACTCCAATATTACTCTGTTATTATAAAACTATTTTTCTCTTCAAGTGTAATATTTGCATTGCTTAAATTTAGCTATATTAAAATGCTTCAATTTATCAAATAATAGATTTAGTGCATATATTTACTTAATATTAAAGTAATAATTTAAAGACTATTTATGCTTATTAAATTTTGTAATTTTTATTAATTCTAAAAGATGGTTCATGCAAATGAAACCAACATCATTGTACCATCTTGATGAGCTCTATAAACTAAATATTAATATTTATATTTTTAAATATTTTTATTTAACATTTTCGCACACCTTATGAGAAATTTTAATTCATACCTTATTTAATGATTGAGGATATTTTACTTGCATTTCACAATATCTTAGATGCAAATTTTTTATAAAATTTATACCACCTTAATTTTTTTCTTTTATTTAGTTTAATTACCTATAACTCTAAATCTCTTCTTATAAGATCTTTTCATTAATTGGATTTACATATATTAAATTCTTTAGTTTAATCGATTTATGCTTTAATATATATTTAACTAATATTTAAAAAATGATATATTTTTTTTGTGCTTATTTAATTTTTTAATTTGTTGTAACTTCAAATGAGGTTTAATTGAGACAAAATAAATGTCTTATATGACACATCTCAGTGAACTCTATCCAATTAATTTTTAATTTTTTAATGTAAAAATTTTATTTTATAGGGTTTATTAATTCCTTAAGAAAGATTTTGATTCATACCTAATTTAGTGATCAAAGATGCTACGATTAATATCTTTAATACCTTTGAATGCAATGTTCCCATTTAATTTATCTAATTTTGAAACATTTTCACTTTGAATTGGTCATGTTACAATGTCACTTTAAGTCTCCCCTCGTCTGATATTTACATTACCTTGATTAAGTTATATTGTATTTCTTCAATTTTTCTCATTTTATTTTTATTATATATTTTTATTAAAATTAAATTTATAACTTATTATTATGTATGCTTCTTTCATTTTATTATTTAAATTAATTCTAAACATGTTCTAGTCAAGAAAATGTAGTCCTTACACTCATATCATCAAGTTTTATCCAATTAAAAATTTATTTTTTTATTTTACATATTTAAGATTGTAGAGCTTTTATAGGTTTTTATAAGTTATAGTGAAGTTTTCATTTATAGCTAATTTGATGATACATGATATCACACTTGAACACCTTAGCATTTTTTAATGCAAAGTTTTAGTAAAAGTTCTCCTTTTTTTGCATTCTTTGGCTTTGATTTAGATATATTATAGTGAAACTCTAATTCTTCTCATGTAACTTGAACATCGCTTTGAATTTTTTATATTACATTTTTTGCATCCATATCATCCTACATTCATTATATATATAAAGTTAATATTAAAAAGACAATTTATTATTATTATTACATATTTAATTTAGTAATTCTTAGGAAATCTAAACAAATGTCAATGGAATTAAATATTTATTATTTAAATTTTAAAATATTTTATTTTTAGTGTTTTAGCACTCATTTCAAAACATTTGGATTCACATTTGATTTGATAATAGATAATTTTACAATCAATCTACTTAGTATCTTGGAATTCAAACTTTATGTATAATTTTACACATTTGTTCAAATGTTTTACTTAGATTTGGTTATATAACTGCGAAACTCTGATCCTCTTTAAGGTTGATGACCAAACCTCTTTGAAATGATCATAACATAATATTTTAATTTATATCACTTTAGGTTCAATATATACTTACTTAATATTGATATAGTAATATTTTTTTTATTTATATAATTTTATTTTACAATTTGTAATAAATTCAAATGAGGGCAATTGAGACAAAGTAAGCATCATTGGACTCTTCACATTGAGCCATATCCATTTAAATATTCATTTTAATATTTTAAAAACTTTGTTTTTTATGGCTTTTTGCATCCATTATGGGACATTTGAATCGTACAAAATTTCATAATTGTAGGTGTTATGATTGATCTCTTTGAAATCGTTTAATGCAACCTTGTTATACAATTTTGCTCATTTCTTAATTTTTTTTAATTTAAAGTTTTTATGTCAATATGTAACTCTGAACCTCCTTGTGCTCTTTATGTCTCTTTCATATGTTGACACATATTTCCTTGATGTTGAAATAATAATAGATTATTAGTTATTATTATTTACTTTTGTAATTTGAAATAAGTTTAGACATGGTTCAATAAAGACAAAACAAACATCTTTTGACTCCTCTGAACCACCTCTATATAATAAAATATCAATTTGATATTTTAAATATTTTATTTTCTATATTATGTCAAGCTTTATAAGACATTTCAACTCATAATTTAATTTACTATCCAACTTTTTGCACTTAATCTCTTTAGTATCTTGGAATTAAAATTTCTTGTACTATTTATCTAATTTTTTTCAAATATTTGTCTAAGTTTAGCTTCAATTTATATTTACTAAATATTAAAATAATACTTTATTATCACGTATTCTTATTTATTTCAATTGTTTGCAAAAATTCTAATGAGGTTCGATGAGATCAAAAAAATGTTGGAAACATCTCAATGAGCTATAAACAATTAAGAAAAATTTATATGTTTGAATATTACAATTTAAATATTTTTATGGCTTGTTAGGCATTTAATTTATACTTGATTTTATTATTGAGAAAGTTACATTTGATCTTCTAGGTATCTTGGAAGGCATGTTTTCATAAAACATATCTCATTTTTATAAAGTTTTCAATTTGATTTGGTTTTATTATTATTAAAATGGAATTCTCCAATTCTATGAACTTATCATCCCTTTAATTTAGTTAAAATATTTTTCTTGAATTTCCGTTATTTTAGATTTTTTTATATAATTAAGTTAAATTAAAATTAAAATTTAAAATTGTTTATTCCTATTTAATTTTGTAACTAAGAGTAATTCCAAATAAGGTTCAACCAAGCTGAATCAAACTTTGTTTGGCTAATTTAGATCAACTCAATAAAATTAAAGTTTAGACTATATATTTTAAAATTTTAGTTTCTTATTTTTCTAACACACCTTGCAAGATATTTAGATTCATACCAAATTTGATGATCAAGAACATTATGCTTGAACTCTTTAGTATCTTGGAATACAATTTTCCTTTGCAATTTATCTCATTTCTTTAAAGTTTCAAAATTAATTTTATTTTATTATTATGTAACCCTAAATCTTCTCTTATGTGGCCTTTACATCTCTTTGACTTGGCTATATTTGATTTCTTCAATTTATTTCTTTTTAACTGAAAAAATATATTTCATTATATTAAAATAATAATTTAACAATATTTAAGCTTACTTGTTTTTTAAATTCATATTAATTCCAAACAAGGTTCAATTAAGGTAAAATAAATATTAGTGAATGCATCTTAACGAGATCTACTTAATTGAATATTTATTTTTGTCTTTAAAATATTTTAATTTCTATGAGTTTAGCACACTCTATGAGATATTTTGATTCATATATTATTTATCATTCAAGGATGTTATACACGATCTCTATATTAAGTTAAAATGAAAATTTTCCAAACACTTTATATAATTTTTCTTAAAATGTTTTCTCTAACAATGTTATACTCCAATGAAAATGCAATTATCCTCTCATGTGATCTTAACGTCCTCCAAATTTTGATATATTACGTTTCTTTGAATTATATAATTTTTTTCTTGAATATATACATATAAATATAAATATATATATTTACTTTATATTAAAATAATAATCTATTTTTATTTAATTTTATTTGATTTAGTAATTTGTTAAAACTATAATTTACGTCAAATTGAGACAAAATAAAAAAATCATTTGAATTTTTTCTTAGCTCTATCAAATTAAATATTGATTATATATATATATATATATTTTTAAATATGTTTGATTTTCTAAGCTTCTAACACATTTTGTGGGACATTTTGATTTAATCATGATTTAATGAGCAATAATGTTACCATAAATTTTGTTAATATTTTTCAATGCATGTTTCATACACAATTTATCTTGTTTAATCAAATATATTTCTTAGATTTAATCAAAATTTTGCAATGAAAGTTTAATTCTTTTATCAAGTGATGCCACATCAATTTAATTTTGTTGCATCGCATTACTTCAATTCATCTCATGTCATATTTAATATTTATTTGCTTACCAAAAAATCATAACTTATTTTTTTTATGCATATTTACTTTGTAAATTCTTAGAATGCAACATTATGACTGATCGAGATTAGAAAATTGTTGAGCACCTCATCTAGAGGAGTTCTATCAAATTAAACATTCATTTCTTGATTTTTAAATATTTTAATGTTTTGATTTTCCCATCTTTTTTGAGAAATTTTGATTCGTACTAGATTTCAGGATTGAGGATGTTGTACTTCATTAGTGTCGTACTTTAGAATTTGAATTTGTTGTACAATTTATCTAATTTGTTTCAAATGATTTACATTAATTTTGATATATCACTATTTAATTTTAAACAATATCTCATCTAGCCTTGATATATCACTATTTACTTAATATTAAAAGTATAATTATTGTGAGTTTCCTTTATTTTATTTATCAATTTGTAGTAATTCTAAATGAGGTGAGATTGAGATGAAACAAATGTCGTTTGAATCATCTTAACGAGCTCTATATAATAAAATATTCATTTAACTATTTTTAAATATTTTCTTTTTTTAATGTTTTTGCATACTTTATGAAACAATTTAATTCTCATTAGTATTTTCGAATGCAATTGTTCTATACAAATTTTCACTTTTTTAGAGTTTTCAATTTGATTTTGTAATATTCTATGAAAAAAAAAATTCTCCTCTCACAAAGATTTTTTATGTGTTTGATTTGGTAAATTTAGTTTCCATCAATTTATCATGTTGAAGATTTAATATATATCCACTTAATATTGAAAAATTATTTTTATTTAGGCTTCTCTTCTTTGTTAATTAACATTAACACCAAATGTGGTGCTATCAAGTGGAAACAAACAAATTTGGATTTGTGTTGAGTTATATGCAATAAAAAATTAGTTTTTTAATTAAAAAATAATCTTTTTTTAATATGATTTGTGATGGATTTTGATTCCTGCTTGATTTGATGATCTAAAATGATACACTAGATCTTAGAATCTTGGAATATAATTTTCCTATAAAATTTATCTCAATTTTTTGTAAATTTTCAATTTTATTTTGTTACATTACTATGTGAGAGAAAATCATCTTTCTTATGACTTTTACAATGTTCTTATTTAGTTATATTATATTGCTTCAATTAATGTTATTTTAGCTTTAATATTCATTTATTTTTTTAAAATAAAAACTTAATATTTTTTTTATTTTTTATTAGTATAATTTATAAAAATTCTAAATGACGCTTGATCGAGATGAAAAGACATCATAAAACTAGCCTTGATGAGATGTTTATAATTAAATTTTAAGTTTTAGTATTTTAAAATAACTTTTTATCTATGATTTTAACATGTTTTATGGGTCATTTTTACTCAAACTTAATTTGATTGTTAAGGATGTTACGCTTCATCTCTTTAGTATCTCCTAATACAACTTTCTCACATAGTTTTTCTCTTTTTTTACAATTTTTTTAATTTTTTTATGTTGATATCAAACTTTATATCTCCTCCCATATGACCCTTTCTTTACTTTGATTTACTTATATAGCTTTGCATCAATTCATCTAATTTTAGTTTTAATACACATTGACCTAATAATAAGATAATAATTTGTTAATACTTGAAGTTTTTAAAATTTTTAATTTATAGTAAATCATGAGAATTCTTGATCTATAAGAAGTAAGTACCATTAGGCTCCTCTTTACAAGCTCCATCACATTAAATATTCATTTTTATTTTTTTAAATATTTTATTTTTTTAAATATTTTATTTTTTTAAATATTTTATTTTTTTAATTTTTGGATGCCTTAACTAAAAATCTGATTCGTACTTAATTTGTTGATAAAATATGTTACACCAAATCTCCTTATTATCTCAGATTATGTCTTTTCCATAATGTTATCATATTACTTCAAATGTTTTGCATTGATTTGGATAACTACATTCTAACTCTAAATCTCCTCACGCATGACATTTTGATTTGCATAATTTATTTATATTTCTTTATCTTAATTTATCTCATTTCACCTTTAATACATACCTGCATGATTTAATAAAAAAAATTATTATTATTATTTTTATTTATTTTGTTAATCCACATTGATTACAAATTAGGTAAAATCAAAAGAAAGAGATGTTGGACACGTCCTAAGAACCTCTATCTAATGAAACATACTATTTTACTTTAGAAGTTTATTTTTTCAAATATTTTGGTGATAGGGGATGTCACCTTTAATATCTTAGAGTCTTGGAATGTAACTGTATTGTTAAATTTATCTCACCTTTTTGAAATTGTTCTGTTTTATTTGGTTAGCTCACTTTATAACTCTAATTCTCCTCTAGCAAATGTTTTGCATGACTTTTATTTTTTTGTATTACATTTTTCAATTTATATAATTTTAGATTATATATATATATATATATATATATTATTTTCTTAAAACAATAATTTATTATTTTTTATGATTACATAACTTGGCAATTGTAGTAATTTCAATTGAGGTTCAATACAGACAAAACAAACATCATTGGATTCGTGTTGATAGGCTAAATATAATTAAATAATCACTTTTATATTTTTAATTATTTTATTTTTTATGGTATTAGAAATGTTTATGTGATATTTTAATTCATACATTATTTAATGATCAACAATGTTATATTTGATCACTTTATTATTGTGAAATGCAACTTTTGCATATAGTTTATCTAACTTTTTAAAATTATTTATTTCTATTTTGTTAAGTTACTATGTAGCCCTACATCTCATCACATGTGACATTCTCTTAATTTTTATTTAGTTATATTATAAGTGTTCAATTTAATTAATTTTAGCTTTAATGAATTTTTATTTAATATAAAAATAAATGATTTCTTTTATTTGTGTTTATTGTTTTGCATAATTTATATCAGTTTCAAACGAGGTCTAATTTAGACAGAATACACACCATTAGATATTTTAAAATATTCATTTTTATATTAATTTTTGTATTTCACATATTTTGGTTGTAAAGTTTGGTAGATTTTTAAATTATTTTGATTTTTAATTAATTTGATTATTAATGTTGTTACACTCTATGTCTTATAAAATTTCACTTTGATTTGATTATATTATCTAGTAACCCAATTTTTACTAATGCAACCTTTACAACATTTTAAATTGGATAAATTTTATTTCTTCAATTTATCTTATTTTAAATTTAATATAAATTTACGTATTGTTTAAAAATATTTTTGTATGAAAGAAATGCTATTGGACTCACCTCCATAAGATCTATCCAATTAAATATTCATTATTACTTTTAAAAATTTTACTTTCTTGTGTTTATTGCACCCTTTATAAGAAATTTCAATTTGAACTTTAATTGATGATCGAGGATTTTACACTCAAACTCCTTAGTATCTTGGAGTGACACATTCTCGTATAATTCATCTCTTTTATTTAATTGTTTGTTCTTATTTTGTTATATTTCTAGGAAATTGTAAATTGCCCTAAAGTCACCAAAACATCTCATTGATTTTATGATATTACATTGCCTTAATTTATCATATTTCACTTTTAATATATATTTACTTAATATTGTAAAATAATATATTATATATTTCATAATAATTCAAAATATGGTGTAATCTAGATGAAACAATTGTTGTTTAACTGGTCTTGATGATCCCTAACAAATTGAATATTAACTTTTTAATTTTCAAATATTTTAATTTCTTGCATATTAACACACATTATGAGTTATTTTGATTTATACTTGATTAGATCTTTGAGGATGTTACATGCAATGTACTTAGCATCTTGTACTTCAACAATCACATACAATTTATTAAATTTCTTCAAATGTTCTTTATTTACTTGCATTCCAAAAAACTTAGAATTACCTCTTATGTTACATTTATGTCATTTATATTTTTTTTATATTACATTATTTCTTGCTTATACTTATTTAAACTTTAACATATTCTTTCATAATTTTAAAACAATATTTTTTAATTATTTATGAAATTTTACTTTGGAAATTCACTTTAATGTAAAATGAGTCCATAAAAGATGAAAACAAATACGGTTGGACCTATCATAACAAGCTATATCCCATAAAGAAATTATTTTCATTTTTCTCTTTTATTTCATGTACTTTGGCACATTTGGTTATATATTTTAATTCTTGGGTGATTTAATGATCAAGGATTTTACCTCGATTACCATATTATCATGGAATGGAGGTTTCTCATTGAATTTATCTCCATTTTTCAATGTTTTTGGTCCAATTTTATTATATTACTATGTCAACCTAAATCTTTGCTCATGTGACTCTTATATCACTTTGATTGGAAATATTATAACATATTAAGTTTTTTAATATCATCTTTAATATATATTTACTTAATATTAAAATATTAATTTAATATTATTTATTCTAAACTAGGATTAATTGAGATTAAACTAATGTGATTAGATTTTCTCAACGAGCTGCATGAGACATATTTGTTTTTGTATTACTAAACATTTAATGTCTAAAGTTTTGGCCAACTTAATGAGGGATTTTAATTTTTACTTGATTTGATGATTAATATTGTTACACTCAGTTTTCTTAATATTTTGGAATACTACTTTACCTTACAATTTATGTCATTTCTACAAATATTTTTCTTTAATTTTGATGTGCTGCTAATTCAAAACGATGTAATGACCACACTCAAGGAGGTTATGACTACATAGCAATATAATAAAATTAAAGCAAAAGCCTTTAAGAAATTATATAAATTGCATAAGAAAGTTGTAGAACCTTAGTGGTCAAATGAGGTGCAAATCAAAATCAATGCAAAGAATACTGAAATAATTTAGAATAAAATATTTTAAAAAATATATAAAATAAATATTTATTTACACAAAACTCCTTGAGACTAGTCCAACAATATTTTCTTATCTTCAACAAATCGTTTTCAAAATACTCTTAATTGCAAGTATAAAGAAAACTAAATCATACTAAATTATTATTGGAACATAAATTGATAATATATTAAAATAAAAAAGATTTAAATTAAAGTAATATAAGATAACCAATTACAATTATTGGATGGGCCATAAAAGAGGAGAATTAGAGTTTAACAACAATATAACCAAAAAGTAAAAGTTTTGAAAGAATGGCACAAATTATGTGAGATGCTATCTTCCTAAATATTGTGGAGTTCAACTATAAAATTGCCAATTTTAAAAAAGTGTACAAATGAAAATGTCCCCTACTAAAACTCTTGAAAATAAAATATTTAAACAAATAAAAATAAATATTAAACATGATAGAGACCATCAAAATGAGTTTAATGATGCCAGTTCCACTTCCATCAAACCTCATTTAGAATTAAGGATAATTACTAATGAAAACCACATAAATAATAATAAAAGTTACATGAGAGAAAAATTAAGATTTCTTAGTATTGCAACAAAATCAAAGTGAATAATTTGCAGAAATAAGTTAAACTATGCAAGAAAGTTGTATTCGAAAAATCCATAGAGATCAAGTATAACATCCTTGAGTGCCAAATAAAGTATTAATCAGAATATCATAAAAATAGGCAAAACCTTGAAAATAAAATTTTAAAAAAACAAATGAATATTTGATTCGATAAACTAATCAAGGAGAGACTAACGATATCTTATCCATCTGGACAAACCTAATATTGAAATCTAATTAATTAAAAAAATTAAATAGGTATAAATTATAAAAAAAATATTATGTAAAGTAAATATATATATATGAAAGTTTAATTAATATAAATTGGAGTAGTATACTATAGCCAAATCAAAGTATTAAAAAGTTTGTGTTAGACAAGATTTAAAGTAACGTAGAAAAAACAAATAAATAAAAGAAATGTAATGAATTGAGATAAATTGCAAGATAATGTTACATTCCAAGATATTATGAAGATAGATTGTAACATCCTCATTCATTAAATCAAGTATGAATCAAAAGCTCTCATTATTATGCAAATGAGCAAGAAATCAATAATTTATAAATATAAAAAAGAACAGTTAATTAGATGTACTCATCAAAATGAGTACAAATATATTTGTTTGGCTCCATTGGACCTCATTTTAGACTACTACAAATTACCAATATAAATCAACATAAAACATAATTTATAATTTTAAAAAATTAAATAGATATATAGTAAATAAAAAATAAGATAAATTGAATCATTGTAATTTAAAAAAATTAAAATGATGTAATTTTCAAACGAAAACAAAATTAGTGTTTCATAGTAATGTAACCAAATCAATTTGAATGATTTGTAAAAATAGGATAAATTGTACATTAAAATTAAATTCCAAAATACTAAGAAGATTGTTAGTAACATCTCGATCATTACATCGAAAATGAATTTAAATATGTTATAAATGGTTCTAAAAACTTAGAAAATAGCATATTTTCAAAATATAGAAATAAATATTAAATTCTATCAATCACCCTTTGTTTGGAAAAACTATAAATTAGAAAAGTAAATAGACAAATGTAATAAAAAATATTAAATTAGAACCAAGCAATATACAAAATAAAAGTTAATTCAGTTAAATTGATGTAATATAATAAGAGAAAAAAAAAATATTATAAAGTTCTAATGGGAGGAGAATTAGAAATTCATATTAATACAACAAAGTCAAAGTAAAACATTTGCAAAAGTGAGATAAATGTACAAAAAGGTTGGATTCCAAGACACTTTCGAGATGGAGTGTAACATATTTAATCATGAAATGAGGTACAAATCTAATGACTCACAAAGCTTGAAAAACTTTAAAAAAATGAAATATTTAGAAATATAAAATATAATATTTAGTTGGATAGAGCTTATTAAGTTTGATCAAATGATGTTGGTTTTATATTGATCCAACCTTCTCTTGAATTACTATGTATTACAAACGAAAGTAAATAGAAATAAAGATAAATATTAATTTTGTTAGTTTTCTTTGGTATGCTTTACTAGATATTTTTATTTGTACATGAATTGACAATAAAGGATAGTACACTCAATCTCCTTATTCCTTGGTATGAAAGTTTCTCATAAAATCTAACTCATTTAATGAAAATTTTGACTTTGATTAGTTATATCGATATGTAAATCAAAATCTTACTTCATGTGCTTTTTACATCACTTTCATTGGGATATATTTCATCGATTCAATTTAGCTCACTTATACCTTAATTATAATTTACTAAATATTATATTAAAAATATTTTATTTTTCATTTTTTTTAACTTTGATAACTAACAATAATTCAATTTAGGTCAAATTGAAATCTAATAGACATCATTAGACTCATCTCCATGACCTATTGAATTAATTAAAAGTTTTAATGTTTTTAAGTACTTAAGTTTTTGGCTTCATCGTGCCTCTTGTCGCATTACAATTCTTACCTAATTTGATAGGTGAAGATGCTACACTTGATCATCTTGCCATCTCGGAATGCATCTTCCTTAAACAATTTTGCTTATTCATTAGATTATTTTCGTTTGTTTTATTATTTTATTATCCAATGTTAAATCTCTTCTTGTGGGACAATTACATTAATTGAATTTTTCTCATTTTAACTTTAACGTATATTTACTTAAAAATAAAATAACAATTTACTCATTTTCAAGCTTATTTTCTCATGTAATTTTTGGTAATTCTAATTGAGGTTCAATGATGAAGAAACAATAGTTATTGGACTTGCCTTAATGAGCTCTATTAGTTAAATATTTATTTTTTATATTTTTCAAATATTTCATTTTCTAGAGATTTGGTATAGTTTATGAATGGAAAAGAACTTATAGTAATGATCTCTTTTAGTTAAATATTAATTTTTATATTTTCGAATCTTTCATTTTTTAAAGATTTGGTGCACTTAATGACATATTTCAATTGTACTTGATTTGATGATGGAGAATGTTATGCTAGATCTAATTAGTATCTAGTAATAAAACTTTTCAAATAATTTATGTCATTAATTCAAATTTTTTCTTTACATTGTTTATGTTAGTGTTTTACTCTAAATCTCCTCTAATTTGACCTTTACGTCACTTTGACTTGATGGAATTTGTTTATTACATATGCTTATCTTTTTTGTTAGTTTATAATTATTTTGAATGGGTTCATTTAAAGACAAGATAGATGTCATTGGACTCGTTATGATTAGCTCTATAGAATTAAATATTCATTTATATATTTCTAAATCTTTTATTTTCATAGAGTTTGGAACACATTTTGACATATTTTGATTTGTACATAATTTCTTGAACGATGTTGTTATGCTCAATCTCCTTGTTCATTGAATGTACTTTCTCATATAATTTATCTCATCTTTTTCAAATTTTTCATTTTGATTAGGTCATCTTATTGTGAAAAATTTTTCATACTTGTTATATTAGATTACTATAATTTTTCATACTTCAACTTTAATAAATATACTCTCTTAATAAGAAAGTATTAATTTATTATTTTTATGCTTATTTAGTTTTATAATTTGTTGTAATTCAAAATGACATTTAATGGAGACAAATTTTGTTGGTCTTACCTCAACAAGCTCAATCTATTAAATATTCATTTATACATTATTATTTTTTTCTTGAGTTTTAGCATGCTTTACGAGTAATTTTAATTCCTGCCTTTTTTGATGATCATGGGTATTCCACTTGATCTCCTTAGAAGCTTGGAATAAAACTTTCCCATATAATTTATCTTATTGTATCAATGTTTTTACTTTCATTTTCAATATAGCAATTGAGATTTAATCAAAACAAAAGAAGCATTGGTGGACTTTCCAGGACTTACTCTATCTAGCTAAATATTAATCATTATACATTTTAACATTTCATTTTATATTATTTTGAATGAGTTTAGATATTATTTGACTCATAATTGAATTGAAAATCAAGGGTGTTATTGTCGATATCCTTAGTTTCTTGGAATACAACCAACCCTTAAAATTCTTTTTTTTCAAATTTTGTGTGAATTTGTTTATATTACAAAGTTACTAAAAATCTCCTCATGTGATACATGCACCATCATGATTTCATTATATTACATTACTTAAATTAATAATATTTCAGCTTTAATACTTATTTGCTTGAGGTTACATTCAAAATTTATTATTATTTATAACAAATTCTTTTTGTAATTCAAATGAATTCCAAATGAGATCCAATTGAGAAAAAGCTATCGTATGACTCATTTTACCAATGCCAATTAAATCAAATATAATTATTTTTATTTGAAAATATTTTACATTCCAAAGTTATGACAAGCTTTATGAAACTGTTTGATTTGTACCTAATCTAATTATCAATGATGTTACACTAAATCTCTTTAACTTCTTTTAGTGCATCTTTTTAGTATAGTTATCTCGTTAAAATGATTTACTTAAACACGGTTATGTTACTATGACATCTTATTCTCCAAATATGTGACATTTATATCACTTTGTCTCGATCATATTGCAAACATTCAATTTAACTTATATCAAATGTAATATATATTTACTTAACATTAAACAAATTAGTTATTTTTACTTATACAAATTTAATATTTTAATTGAAATTTATTCCAAATAAGGTGTGGTAGGGATGAAACGTAAGTTGTGGGACTTTTCATAATAAGCTCTATTCAATTAAATATTTATTTTTATATCTTTAAATTTTTTTTACTTTCTTTGATTTGAGCATTTGTTTTTTGATATTTTTATTTGTTTATGATTTGAGATTACAAATATGGTGGTTGACCGTCTTGCTATTCTTAAATATAACTTTTTTAATATACTTTATCCTATTTTTTATTTTTTTCTATGATTAGATTATATTATCATGAAACTGTAAATATTATATATGTGAACCTTAGGTCACTTTTATTTCTCCATATTAAGTTATTTAAGTTTATTCCATTTTACACATAATATGTATTTACTTACAAATAAAATAATAATTTATTATAATTTATTCTTGTTTATTTTGGTAATTCATCTTAATTCCAAATGAGCTCCAATTAAGACCAAAAAACATCAATGGACTGATCTCTATATATGTTATATAATTAAATATTCATTTTTTTAATTTTTGATATTTTTTAAATGTTTACATTGTTTATGAAATGTCACAATTTTACTTAATTTGATAATTAAGAATGTTACACTCGATTTTCTTATTATCGAATTGCAACTTTCTATTAAAAGTTTTCTCATTTCTTCATAAATTTTGCTTCAAGTTTATTATATTACTATGAAGCACTAATTCTTCTCTCATGTTTCTTTTACATTACTTTTATTTGGTTACATTACAATGATTCATTTTTTCATTTCTACCTTTGTAAATATTTCATTAATATTAAGGAATATATTTATTGTTATTTATGCTTTTTTAGTTTTTTAAATTTATGGTTGCTCTTAATTGGGTGTAATCAATACAAAAAACATTATTAGAATATTGTTGACACATTTCAAATATTATATTAATTTGTATTTTTATAAATATTATATCCTCTATAAGCTTCTTACTTATATCACACATTTAAAATTCATACATGATTGGATTATCGAATATGTTATACTTAATCTCTTTAGTATTTTTCAATGCAACTTTCTCGTACCGCTTATCTAGTTTTCTTCAAGTTTGTCACTCCAATATTACTCTGTTATTATAAAACTATTTTTCTCTTCAAGTGTAATATTTGCATTGCTTAAATTTAGCTATATTAAAATGCTTCAATTTATCAAATAATAGATTTAGTGCATATATTTACTTAATATTAAAGTAATAATTTAAAGACTATTTATGCTTATTAAATTTTGTAATTTTTATTAATTCTAAAAGATGGTTCATGCAAATGAAACCAACATCATTGTACCATCTTGATGAGCTCTATAAACTAAATATTAATATTTATATTTTTAAATATTTTTATTTAACATTTTCGCACACCTTATGAGAAATTTTAATTCATACCTTATTTAATGATTGAGGATATTTTACTTGCATTTCACAATATCTTAGATGCAAATTTTTTATAAAATTTATACCACCTTAATTTTTTTCTTTTATTTAGTTTAATTACCTATAACTCTAAATCTCTTCTTATAAGATCTTTTCATTAATTGGATTTACATATATTAAATTCTTTAGTTTAATCGATTTATGCTTTAATATATATTTAACTAATATTTAAAAAATGATATATTTTTTTTTGTGCTTATTTAATTTTTTAATTTGTTGTAACTTCAAATGAGGTTTAATTGAGACAAAATAAATGTCTTATATGACACATCTCAGTGAACTCTATCCAATTAATTTTTAATTTTTTAATGTAAAAATTTTATTTTATAGGGTTTATTAATTCCTTAAGAAAGATTTTGATTCATACCTAATTTAGTGATCAAAGATGCTACGATTAATATCTTTAATACCTTTGAATGCAATGTTCCCATTTAATTTATCTAATTTTGAAACATTTTCACTTTGAATTGGTCATGTTACAATGTCACTTTAAGTCTCCCCTCGTCTGATATTTACATTACCTTGATTAAGTTATATTGTATTTCTTCAATTTTTCTCATTTTATTTTTATTATATATTTTTATTAAAATTAAATTTATAACTTATTATTATGTATGCTTCTTTCATTTTATTATTTAAATTAATTCTAAACATGTTCTAGTCAAGAAAATGTAGTCCTTACACTCATATCATCAAGTTTTATCCAATTAAAAATTTATTTTTTTATTTTACATATTTAAGATTGTAGAGCTTTTATAGGTTTTTATAAGTTATAGTGAAGTTTTCATTTATAGCTAATTTGATGATACATGATATCACACTTGAACACCTTAGCATTTTTTAATGCAAAGTTTTAGTAAAAGTTCTCCTTTTTTTGCATTCTTTGGCTTTGATTTAGATATATTATAGTGAAACTCTAATTCTTCTCATGTAACTTGAACATCGCTTTGAATTTTTTATATTACATTTTTTGCATCCATATCATCCTACATTCATTATATATATAAAGTTAATATTAAAAAGACAATTTATTATTATTATTACATATTTAATTTAGTAATTCTTAGGAAATCTAAACAAATGTCAATGGAATTAAATATTTATTATTTAAATTTTAAAATATTTTATTTTTAGTGTTTTAGCACTCATTTCAAAACATTTGGATTCACATTTGATTTGATAATAGATAATTTTACAATCAATCTACTTAGTATCTTGGAATTCAAACTTTATGTATAATTTTACACATTTGTTCAAATGTTTTACTTAGATTTGGTTATATAACTGCGAAACTCTGATCCTCTTTAAGGTTGATGACCAAACCTCTTTGAAATGATCATAACATAATATTTTAATTTATATCACTTTAGGTTCAATATATACTTACTTAATATTGATATAGTAATATTTTTTTTATTTATATAATTTTATTTTACAATTTGTAATAAATTCAAATGAGGGCAATTGAGACAAAGTAAGCATCATTGGACTCTTCACATTGAGCCATATCCATTTAAATATTCATTTTAATATTTTAAAAACTTTGTTTTTTATGGCTTTTTGCATCCATTATGGGACATTTGAATCGTACAAAATTTCATAATTGTAGGTGTTATGATTGATCTCTTTGAAATCGTTTAATGCAACCTTGTTATACAATTTTGCTCATTTCTTAATTTTTTTTAATTTAAAGTTTTTATGTCAATATGTAACTCTGAACCTCCTTGTGCTCTTTATGTCTCTTTCATATGTTGACACATATTTCCTTGATGTTGAAATAATAATAGATTATTAGTTATTATTATTTACTTTTGTAATTTGAAATAAGTTTAGACATGGTTCAATAAAGACAAAACAAACATCTTTTGACTCCTCTGAACCACCTCTATATAATAAAATATCAATTTGATATTTTAAATATTTTATTTTCTATATTATGTCAAGCTTTATAAGACATTTCAACTCATAATTTAATTTACTATCCAACTTTTTGCACTTAATCTCTTTAGTATCTTGGAATTAAAATTTCTTGTACTATTTATCTAATTTTTTTCAAATATTTGTCTAAGTTTAGCTTCAATTTATATTTACTAAATATTAAAATAATACTTTATTATCACGTATTCTTATTTATTTCAATTGTTTGCAAAAATTCTAATGAGGTTCGATGAGATCAAAAAAATGTTGGAAACATCTCAATGAGCTATAAACAATTAAGAAAAATTTATATGTTTGAATATTACAATTTAAATATTTTTATGGCTTGTTAGGCATTTAATTTATACTTGATTTTATTATTGAGAAAGTTACATTTGATCTTCTAGGTATCTTGGAAGGCATGTTTTCATAAAACATATCTCATTTTTATAAAGTTTTCAATTTGATTTGGTTTTATTGTTATTAAAATGGAATTCTCCAATTCTATGAACTTATCATCCCTTTAATTTAGTTAAAATATTTTTCTTGAATTTCCGTTATTTTAGATTTTTTTATATAATTAAGTTAAATTAAAATTAAAATTTAAAATTGTTTATTCCTATTTAATTTTGTAACTAAGAGTAATTCCAAATAAGGTTCAACCAAGCTGAATCAAACTTTGTTTGGCTAATTTAGATCAACTCAATAAAATTAAAGTTAAGACTATATATTTTAAAATTTTAGTTTCTTATTTTTCTAACACACCTTGCAAGATATTTAGATTCATACCAAATTTGATGATCAAGAACATTATGCTTGAACTCTTTAGTATCTTGGAATACAATTTTCCTTTGCAATTTATCTCATTTCTTTAAAGTTTCAAAATTAATTTTATTTTATTATTATGTAACCCTAAATCTTCTCTTATGTGGCCTTTACATCTCTTTGACTTGGCTATATTTGATTTCTTCAATTTATTTCTTTTTAACTGAAAAAATATATTTCATTATATTAAAATAATAATTTAACAATATTTAAGCTTACTTGTTTTTTAAATTCATATTAATTCCAAACAAGGTTCAATTAAGGTAAAATAAATATTAGTGAATGCATCTTAACGAGATCTACTTAATTGAATATTTATTTTTGTCTTTAAAATATTTTAATTTCTATGAGTTTAGCACACTCTATGAGATATTTTGATTCATATATTATTTATCATTCAAGGATGTTATACACGATCTCTATATTAAGTTAAAATGAAAATTTTCCAAACACTTTATATAATTTTTCTTAAAATGTTTTCTCTAACAATGTTATACTCCAATGAAAATGCAATTATCCTCTCATGTGATCTTAACGTCCTCCAAATTTTGATATATTACGTTTCTTTGAATTATATAATTTTTTTCTTGAATATATACATATAAATATAAATATATATATTTACTTTATATTAAAATAATAATCTATTTTTATTTAATTTTATTTGATTTAGTAATTTGTTAAAACTATAATTTACGTCAAATTGAGACAAAATAAAAAAATCATTTGAATTTTTTCTTAGCTCTATCAAATTAAATATTGATTATATATATATATATATATATATTTTTAAATATGTTTGATTTTCTAAGCTTCTAACACATTTTGTGGGACATTTTGATTTAATCATGATTTAATGAGCAATAATGTTACCATAAATTTTGTTAATATTTTTCAATGCATGTTTCATACACAATTTATCTTGTTTAATCAAATATATTTCTTAGATTTAATCAAAATTTTGCAATGAAAGTTTAATTCTTTTATCAAGTGATGCCACATCAATTTAATTTTGTTGCATCGCATTACTTCAATTCATCTCATGTCATATTTAATATTTATTTGCTTACCAAAAAATCATAACTTATTTTTTTTATGCATATTTACTTTGTAAATTCTTAGAATGCAACATTATGATTGATCGAGATTAGAAAATTGTTGAGCACCTCATCTAGAGGAGTTCTATCTAATTAAACATTCATTCCTTGATTTTTAAATATTTTAATGTTTTGATTTTCCCATCTTTTTTGAGAAATTTTGATTCGTACTAGATTTCAGGATTGAGGATGTTGTACTTGATTAGTGTCGTACTTTAGAATTTGAATTTGTTGTACAATTTATCTAATTTGTTTCAAATGATTTACATTAATTTTGATATATCACTATTTAATTTTAAACAATATCTCATCTAGCCTTGATATATCACTATTTACTTAATATTAAAAGTATAATTATTGTGAGTTTCCTTTATTTTATTTATCAATTTGTAGTAATTCTAAATGAGGTGAGATTGAGATGAAACAAATGTCGTTTGAATCATCTTAACGAGCTCTATATAATAAAATATTCATTTAACTATTTTTAAATATTTTCTTTTTTTAATGTTTTTGCATACTTTATGAAACAATTTAATTCTCATTAGTATTTTCGAATGCAATTGTTCTATACAAATTTTCACTTTTTTAGAGTTTTCAATTTGATTTTGTAATATTCTATGAAAAAAAAAATTCTCCTCTCACAAAGATTTTTTATGTGTTTGATTTGGTAAATTTAGTTTCCATCAATTTATCTTGTTGAAGATTTAATATATATCCACTTAATATTGAAAAATTATTTTTATTTAGGCTTCTCTTCTTTGTTAATTAACATTAACACCAAATGTGGTGCTATCAAGTGGAAACAAACAAATTTGGATTTGTGTTGAGTTATATGCAATTAAAAATTAGTTTTTTAATTAAAAAATAATCTTTTTTTAATATGATTTGTGATGTATTTTGATTCCTGCTTGATTTGATGATCTAAAATGATACACTAGATCTTAGAATCTTGGAATATAATTTTCCTATAAAATTTATCTCAATTTTTTGTGAATTTTCAATTTTATTTTGTTACATTACTATGTGAGAGAAAATCATCTTTCTTATGACTTTTACAATGTTCTTATTTAGTTATATTATATTGCTTCAATTAATGTTATTTTAGCTTTAATATTCATTTATTTTTTTAAAATAAAAACTTAATATTTTTTTTATTTTTTATTAGTATAATTTATAAAAATTCTAAATGACGCTTGATCGAGATGAAAAGACATCATAAAACTAGCCTTGATGAGATGTTTATAATTAAATGTTAAGTTTTAGTATTTTAAAATAACTTTTTATCTATGATTTTAACATGTTTTATGGGTCATTTTTACTCAAACTTAATTTGATTGTTAAGGATGTTACGCTTCATCTCTTTAGTATCTCCTAATACAACTTTCTCACATAGTTTTTCTCTTTTTTTACAATTTTTTTAATTTTTTTATGTTGATATCAAACTTTATATCTCCTCCCATATGACCCTTACTTTACTTTGATTTACTTATATAGCTTTGCATCAATTCATCTAATTTTAGTTTTAATACACATTGACCTAATAATAAGATAATAATTTGTTAATACTTGAAGTTTTTAAAATTTTTAATTTATAGTAAATCATGAGAATTCTTGATCTGTAAGAAGTAAGTACCATTAGGCTCCTCTTTACAAGCTCCATCACATTAAATATTCATTTTTATTTTTTTAAATATTTTATTTTTTTAAATATTTTATTTTTTTAATTTTTGGATGCCTTAACTAAAAATCTGATTCGTACTTAATTTGTTGATAAAATATGTTACACCAAATCTCCTTATTATCTCAGATTACGTCTTTTCCATAATGTTATCATATTACTTCAAATGTTTTGCATTGATTTGGATAACTACATTCTAACTCTAAATCTCCTCACGCATGACATTTTGATTTGCATAATTTATTTATATTTCTTTATCTTAATTTATCTCATTTCACCTTTAATACATACCTGCATGATTTAATAAAAAAAATTATTATTATTATTTTTATTTATTTTGTTAATCCACATTGATTACAAATTAGGTAAAATCAAAAGAAAGAGATGTTGGACACGTCCTAAGAACCTCTATCTAATGAAACATACTATTTTACTTTAGAAGTTTATTTTTTCAAATATTTTGGTGATAGGGGATGTCACCTTTAATATCTTAGAGTCTTGGAATGTAACTGTATTGTTAAATTTATCTCACCTTTTTGAAATTGTTCTGTTTTATTTGGTTAGCTCACTTTATAACTCTAATTCTCCTCTAGCAAATGTTTTGCATGACTTTTATTTTTTTGTATTACATTTTTCAATTTATATAATTTTAGATTATATATATATATATATATATATATATATATTATTTTCTTAAAACAATAATTTATTATTTTTTATGATTACATAACTTGGCAATTGTAGTAATTTCAATTGAGGTTCAATACAGACAAAACAAACATCATTGGATTCGTGTTGATAGGCTAAATATAATTAAATAATCACTTTTATATTTTTAATTATTTTATTTTTTATGGTATTAGAAATGTTTATGTGATATTTTAATTCATACATTATTTAATGATCAACAATGTTATATTTGATCACTTTATTATTGTGAAATGCAACTTTTGCATATAGTTTATCTAACTTTTTAAAATTATTTATTTCTATTTTGTTAAGTTACTATGTAGCCCTACATCTCATCACATGTGACATTCTCTTAATTTTTATTTAGTTATATTATAAGTGTTCAATTTAATTAATTTTAGCTTTAATGAATTTTTATTTAATATAAAAATAAATGATTTCTTTTATTTGTGTTTATTGTTTTGCATAGTTTATATTAGTTTCAAACGAGGTCTAATTTAGACAGAATACACACCATTAGATATTTTAAAATATTCATTTTTATATTAATTTTTGTATTTCACATATTTTGGTTGTAAAGTTTGGTAGATTTTTAAATTATTTTGATTTTTAATTAATTTGATTATTAATGTTGTTACACTCTATGTCTTATAAAATTTCACTTTGATTTGATTATATTATCTAGTAACCCAATTTTTACTAATGCAACCTTTACAACATTTTAAATTGGATAAATTTTATTTCTTCAATTTATCTTATTTTAAATTTAATATAAATTTACGTATTGTTTAAAAATATTTTTGTATGAAAGAAATGCTATTGGACTCACCTCCATAAGATCTATCCAATTAAATATTCATTATTACTTTTAAAAATTTTACTTTCTTGTGTTTATTGCACCCTTTATAAGAAATTTCAATTTGAACTTTAATTGATGATCGAGGATTTTACACTCAAACTCCTTAGTATCTTGGAGTGACACATTCTCGTATAATTCATCTCTTTTATTTAATTGTTTGTTCTTATTTTGTTATATTTCTAGGAAATTGTAAATTGCTCTAAAGTCACCAAAACATCTCATTGATTTTATGATATTACATTGCCTTAATTTATCATATTTCACTTTTAATATATATTTACTTAATATTGTAAAATAATATATTATATATTTCATAATAATTCAAAATATGGTGTAATCTAGATGAAACAATTGTTGTTTAACTGGTCTTGATGATCCCTAACAAATTGAATATTAACTTTTTAATTTTCAAATATTTTAATTTCTTGCATATTAACACACATTATGAGTTATTTTGATTTATACTTGATTAGATCTTTGAGGATGTTACATGCAATGTACTTAGCATCTTGTACTTCAACAATCACATACAATTTATTAAATTTCTTCAAATGTTCTTTATTTACTTGCATTCCAAAAAACTTAGAATTACCTCTTATGTTACATTTATGTCATTTATATTTTTTTTATATTACATTATTTCTTGCTTATACTTATTTAAACTTTAACATATTCTTTCATAATTTTAAAACAATATTTTTTAATTATTTATGAAATTTTACTTTGGAAATTCACTTTAATGTAAAATGAGTCCATAAAAGATGAAAACAAATACGGTTGGACCTATCATAACAAGCTATATCCCATAAAGAAATTATTTTCATTTTTCTCTTTTATTTCATGTACTTTGGCACATTTGGTTATATATTTTAATTCTTGGGTGATTTAATGATCAAGGATTTTACCTCGATTACCATATTATCATGGAATGGAGGTTTCTCATTGAATTTATCTCCATTTTTCAATGTTTTTGGTCCAATTTTATTATATTACTATGTCAACCTAAATCTTTGCTCATGTGACTCTTATATCACTTTGATTGGAAATATTATAACATATTAAGTTTTTTAATATCATCTTTAATATATATTTACTTAATATTAAAATATTAATTTAATATTATTTATTCTAAACTAGGATTAATTGAGATTAAACTAATGTGATTAGATTTTCTCAACGAGCTGCATGAGACATATTTGTTTTTGTATTACTAAACATTTAATGTCTAAAGTTTTGGCCAACTTAATGAGGGATTTTAATTTTTACTTGATTTGATGATTAATATTGTTACACTCAGTTTTCTTAATATTTTGGAATACTACTTTACCTTACAATTTATGTCATTTCTACAAATATTTTTCTTTAATTTTGATGTGCTGCTAATTCAAAACGATGTAATGACCACACTCAAGGAGGTTATGACTACATAGCAATATAATAAAATTAAAGCAAAAGCCTTTAAGAAATTATATAAATTGCATAAGAAAGTTGTAGAACCTTAGTGGTCAAATGAGGTGCAAATCAAAATCAATGCAAAGAATACTGAAATAATTTAGAATAAAATATTTTAAAAAATATATAAAATAAATATTTATTTACACAAAACTCCTTGAGACTAGTCCAACAATATTTTCTTATCTTCAACAAATCGTTTTCAAAATACTCTTAATTGCAAGTATAAAGAAAACTAAATCATAATAAATTATTATTGGAACATAAATTGATAATATATTAAAATAAAAAAGATTTAAATTAAAGTAATATAAGATAACCAATTACAATTATTGGATGGGCCATAAAAGAGGAGAATTAGAGTTTAACAACAATATAACCGAAAAGTAAAAGTTTTGAAAGAATGGCACAAATTATGTGAGATGCTATCTTCCTAAATATTGTGGAGTTCAACTATAAAATTGCCAATTTTAAAAAAGTGTACAAATGAAAATGTCCCCTACTAAAACTCTTGAAAATAAAATATTTAAACAAATAAAAATAAATATTAAACATGATAGAGACCATCAAAATGAGTTTAATGATGCCAGTTCCACTTCCATCAAACCTCATTTAGAATTAAGGATAATTACTAATGAAAACCACATAAATAATAATAAAAGTTACATGAGAGAAAAATTAAGATTTCTTAGTATTGCAACAAAATCAAAGTGAATAATTTGCAGAAATAAGTTAAACTATGCAAGAAAGTTGTATTCGAAAAATCCATAGAGATCAAGTATAACATCCTTGAGTGCCAAATAAAGTATTAATCAGAATATCATAAAAATAGGCGAAACCTTGAAAATAAAATTTTAAAAAAACAAATGAATATTTGATTCGATAAACTAATCAAGGAGAGACTAACGATATCTTATCCATCTGGACAAACCTAATATTGAAATCTAATTAATTAAAAAAATTAAATAGGTATAAATTATAAAAAAAATATTTTGTAAAGTAAATATATATATATGAAAGTTTAATTAATATAAATTGGAGTAGTATACTATAGCCAAATCAAAGTATTAAAAAGTTTGTGTTAGACAAGATTTAAAGTAACGTAGAAAAAACAAATAAATAAAAGAAATGTAATGAATTGAGATAAATTGCAAGATAATGTTACATTCCAAGATATTATGAAGATAGATTGTAACATCCTCATTCATTAAATCAAGTATGAATCAAAATCTCTCATTATTATGCAAATGAGCAAGAAATCAATAATTTATAAATATAAAAAAGAACAGTTAATTAGATGTACTCATCAAAATGAGTACAAATATATTTGTTTGGCTCCATTGGACCTCATTTTAGACTACTACAAATTACCAATATAAATCAACATAAAACATAATTTATAATTTTAAAAAATTAAATAGATATATAGTAAATAAAAAATAAGATAAATTGAATCATTGTAATTTAAAAAAATTAAAATGATGTAATTTTCAAACGAAAACAAAATTAGTGTTTCATAGTAATGTAACCAAATCAATTTGAATGATTTGTAAAAATAGGATAAATTGTACATTAAAATTAAATTCCAAAATACTAAGAAGATTGTTAGTAACATCTCGATCATTACATCGAAAATGAATTTAAATATGTTATAAATGGTTCTAAAAACTTAGAAAATAGCATATTTTCAAAATATAGAAATAAATATTAAATTCTATCAATCACCCTTTGTTTGGAAAAACTATAAATTAGAAAAGTAAATAGACAAATGTAATAAAAAAATATTAAATTAGAACCAAGCAATATACAAAATAAAAGTTAATTCAGTTAAATTGATGTAATATAATAAGAGAAAAAAAAAATATTATAAAGTTCTAATGGGAGGAGAATTAGAAATTCATATTAATACAACAAAGTCAAAGTAAAACATTTGCAAAAGTGAGATAAATGTACAAAAAGGTTGGATTCCAAGACACTTTCGAGATGGAGTGTAACATATTTAATCATGAAATGAGGTACAAATCTAATGACTCACAAAGCTTGAAAAACTTTAAAAAAATAAAATATTTAGAAATATAAAATATAATATTTAGTTGGATAGAGCTTATTAAGTTTGATCAAATGATGTTGGTTTTATATTGATCCAACCTTCTCTTGAATTACTATGTATTACAAACGAAAGTAAATAGAAATAAAGATAAATATTAATTTTGTTAGTTTTCTTTGGTATGCTTTACTAGATATTTTTATTTGTACATGAATTGACAATAAAGGATAGTACACTCAATCTCCTTATTCCTTGGTATGAAAGTTTCTCATAAAATCTAACTCATTTAATGAAAATTTTGACTTTGATTAGTTATATCGATATGTAAATCAAAATCTTACTTCATGTGCTTTTTACATCACTTTCATTGGGATATATTTCATCGATTCAATTTAGCTCACTTATACCTTAATTATAATTTACTAAATATTATATTAAAAATATTTTATTTTTCATTTTTTTTAACTTTGATAACTAACAATAATTCAATTTAGGTCAAATTGAAATCTAATAGACATCATTAGACTCATCTCCATGACCTATTGAATTAATTAAAAGTTTTAATGTTTTTAAGTACTTAAGTTTTTGGCTTCATCGTGCCTCTTGTCGCATTACAATTCTTACCTAATTTGATAGGTGAAGATGCTACACTTGATCATCTTGCCATCTCGGAATGCATCTTCCTTAAACAATTTTGCTTATTCATTAGATTATTTTCGTTTGTTTTATTATTTTATTATCCAATGTTAAATCTCTTCTTGTGGGACAATTACATTAATTGAATTTTTCTCATTTTAACTTTAACGTATATTTACTTAAAAATAAAATAACAATTTACTCATTTTCAAGCTTATTTTCTCATGTAATTTTTGGTAATTCTAATTGAGGTTCAATGATGAAGAAACAATAGTTATTGGACTTGCCTTAATGAGCTCTATTAGTTAAATATTTATTTTTTATATTTTTCAAATATTTCATTTTCTAGAGATTTGGTATAGTTTATGAATGGAAAAGAACTTATAGTAATGATCTCTTTTAGTTAAATATTAATTTTTATATTTTCGAATCTTTCATTTTTTAAAGATTTGGTGCACTTAATGACATATTTCAATTGTACTTGATTTGATGATGGAGAATGTTATGCTAGATCTAATTAGTATCTAGTAATAAAACTTTTCAAATAATTTATGTCATTAATTCAAATTTTTTCTTTACATTGTTTATGTTAGTGTTTTACTCTAAATCTCCTCTAATTTGACCTTTACGTCACTTTGACTTGATGGAATTTGTTTATTACATATGCTTATCTTTTTTGTTAGTTTATAATTATTTTGAATGGGTTCATTTAAAGACAAGATAGATGTCATTGGACTCGTTATGATTAGCTCTATAGAATTAAATATTCATTTATATATTTCTAAATCTTTTATTTTCATAGAGTTTGGAACACATTTTGACATATTTTGATTTGTACATAATTTCTTGAACGATGTTGTTATGCTCAATCTCCTTGTTCATTGAATGTACTTTCTCATATAATTTATCTCATCTTTTTCAAATTTTTCATTTTGATTAGGTCATCTTATTGTGAAAAATTTTTCATACTTGTTATATTAGATTACTATAATTTTTCATACTTCAACTTTAATAAATATACTCTCTTAATAAGAAAGTATTAATTTATTATTTTTATGCTTATTTAGTTTTATAATTTGTTGTAATTCAAAATGACATTTAATGGAGACAAATTTTGTTGGTCTTACCTCAACAAGCTCAATCTATTAAATATTCATTTATACATTATTATTTTTTTCTTGAGTTTTAGCATGCTTTACGAGTAATTTTAATTCCTGCCTTTTTTGATGATCATGGGTATTCCACTTGATCTCCTTAGAAGCTTGGAATAAAACTTTCCCATATAATTTATCTTATTGTATCAATGTTTTTACTTTCATTTTCAATATAGCAATTGAGATTTAATCAAAACAAAAGAAGCATTGGTGGACTTTCCAGGACTTACTCTATCTAGCTAAATATTAATCATTATACATTTTAACATTTCATTTTATATTATTTTGAATGAGTTTAGATATTATTTGACTCATAATTGAATTGAAAATCAAGGGTGTTATTGTCGATATCCTTAGTTTCTTGGAATACAACCAACCCTTAAAATTCTTTTTTTTCAAATTTTGTGTGAATTTGTTTATATTACAAAGTTACTAAAAATCTCCTCATGTGATACATGCACCATCATGATTTCATTATATTACATTACTTAAATTAATAATATTTCAGCTTTAATACTTATTTGCTTGAGGTTACATTCAAAATTTATTATTATTTATAACAAATTCTTTTTGTAATTCAAATGAATTCCAAATGAGATCCAATTGAGAAAAAGCTATCGTATGACTCATTTTACCAATGCCAATTAAATCAAATATAATTATTTTTATTTGAAAATATTTTACATTCCAAAGTTATGACAAGCTTTATGAAACTGTTTGATTTGTACCTAATCTAATTATCAATGATGTTACACTAAATCTCTTTAACTTCTTTTAGTGCATCTTTTTAGTATAGTTATCTCGTTAAAATGATTTACTTAAACACGGTTATGTTACTATGACATCTTATTCTCCAAATATGTGACATTTATATCACTTTGTCTCGATCATATTGCAAACATTCAATTTAACTTATATCAAATGTAATATATATTTACTTAACATTAAACAAATTAGTTATTTTTACTTATACAAATTTAATATTTTAATTGAAATTTATTCCAAATAAGGTGTGGTAGGGATGAAACGTAAGTTGTTGGACTTTTCATAATAAGCTCTATTCAATTAAATATTTATTTTTATATCTTTAAATTTTTTTTACTTTCTTTGATTTGAGCATTTGTTTTTTGATATTTTTATTTGTTTATGATTTGAGATTACAAATATGGTGGTTGACCGTCTTGCTATTCTTAAATATAACTTTTTTAATATACTTTATCCTATTTTTTATTTTTTTCTATGATTAGATTATATTATCATGAAACTGTAAATATTATATATGTGAACCTTAGGTCACTTTTATTTCTCCATATTAAGTTATTTAAGTTTATTCCATTTTACACATAATATGTATTTACTTACAAATAAAATAATAATTTATTATAATTTATTCTTGTTTATTTTGGTAATTCATCTTAATTCCAAATGAGCTCCAATTAAGACCAAAAAACATCAATGGACTGATCTCTATATATGTTATATAATTAAATATTCATTTTTTTAATTTTTGATATTTTTTAAATGTTTACATTGTTTATGAAATGTCACAATTTTACTTAATTTGATAATTAAGAATGTTACACTCGATTTTCTTATTATCGAATTGCAACTTTCTATTAAAAGTTTTCTCATTTCTTCATAAATTTTGCTTCAAGTTTATTATATTACTATGAAGCACTAATTCTTCTCTCATGTTTCTTTTACATTACTTTTATTTGGTTACATTACAATGATTCATTTTTTCATTTCTACCTTTGTAAATATTTCATTAATATTAAGGAATATATTTATTGTTATTTATGCTTTTTTAGTTTTTTAAATTTATGGTTGCTCTTAATTGGGTGTAATCAATACAAAAAACATTATTAGAATATTGTTGACACATTTCAAATATTATATTAATTTGTATTTTTATAAATATTATATCCTCTATAAGCTTCTTACTTATATCACACATTTAAAATTCATACATGATTGGATTATCGAATATGTTATACTTAATCTCTTTAGTATTTTTCAATGCAACTTTCTCGTACCGCTTATCTAGTTTTCTTCAAGTTTGTCACTCCAATATTACTCTGTTATTATAAAACTATTTTTCTCTTCAAGTGTAATATTTGCATTGCTTAAATTTAGCTATATTAAAATGCTTCAATTTATCAAATAATAGATTTAGTGCATATATTTACTTAATATTAAAGTAATAATTTAAAGACTATTTATGCTTATTAAATTTTGTAATTTTTATTAATTCTAAAAGATGGTTCATGCAAATGAAACCAACATCATTGTACCATCTTGATGAGCTCTATAAACTAAATATTAATATTTATATTTTTAAATATTTTTATTTAACATTTTCGCACACCTTATGAGAAATTTTAATTCATACCTTATTTAATGATTGAGGATATTTTACTTGCATTTCACAATATCTTAGATGCAAATTTTTTATAAAATTTATACCACCTTAATTTTTTTCTTTTATTTAGTTTAATTACCTATAACTCTAAATCTCTTCTTATAAGATCTTTTCATTAATTGGATTTACATATATTAAATTCTTTAGTTTAATCGATTTATGCTTTAATATATATTTAACTAATATTTAAAAAATGATATATTTTTTTTTGTGCTTATTTAATTTTTTAATTTGTTGTAACTTCAAATGAGGTTTAATTGAGACAAAATAAATGTCTTATATGACACATCTCAGTGAACTCTATCCAATTAATTTTTAATTTTTTAATGTAAAAATTTTATTTTATAGGGTTTATTAATTCCTTAAGAAAGATTTTGATTCATACCTAATTTAGTGATCAAAGATGCTACGATTAATATCTTTAATACCTTTGAATGCAATGTTCCCATTTAATTTATCTAATTTTGAAACATTTTCACTTTGAATTGGTCATGTTACAATGTCACTTTAAGTCTCCCCTCGTCTGATATTTACATTACCTTGATTAAGTTATATTGTATTTCTTCAATTTTTCTCATTTTATTTTTATTATATATTTTTATTAAAATTAAATTTATAACTTATTATTATGTATGCTTCTTTCATTTTATTATTTAAATTAATTCTAAACATGTTCTAGTCAAGAAAATGTAGTCCTTACACTCATATCATCAAGTTTTATCCAATTAAAAATTTATTTTTTTATTTTACATATTTAAGATTGTAGAGCTTTTATAGGTTTTTATAAGTTATAGTGAAGTTTTCATTTATAGCTAATTTGATGATACATGATATCACACTTGAACACCTTAGCATTTTTTAATGCAAAGTTTTAGTAAAAGTTCTCCTTTTTTTGCATTCTTTGGCTTTGATTTAGATATATTATAGTGAAACTCTAATTCTTCTCATGTAACTTGAACATCGCTTTGAATTTTTTATATTACATTTTTTGCATCCATATCATCCTACATTCATTATATATATAAAGTTAATATTAAAAAGACAATTTATTATTATTATTACATATTTAATTTAGTAATTCTTAGGAAATCTAAACAAATGTCAATGGAATTAAATATTTATTATTTAAATTTTAAAATATTTTATTTTTAGTGTTTTAGCACTCATTTCAAAACATTTGGATTCACATTTGATTTGATAATAGATAATTTTACAATCAATCTACTTAGTATCTTGGAATTCAAACTTTATGTATAATTTTACACATTTGTTCAAATGTTTTACTTAGATTTGGTTATATAACTGCGAAACTCTGATCCTCTTTAAGGTTGATGACCAAACCTCTTTGAAATGATCATAACATAATATTTTAATTTATATCACTTTAGGTTCAATATATACTTACTTAATATTGATATAGTAATATTTTTTTTATTTATATAATTTTATTTTACAATTTGTAATAAATTCAAATGAGGGCAATTGAGACAAAGTAAGCATCATTGGACTCTTCACATTGAGCCATATCCATTTAAATATTCATTTTAATATTTTAAAAACTTTGTTTTTTATGGCTTTTTGCATCCATTATGGGACATTTGAATCGTACAAAATTTCATAATTGTAGGTGTTATGATTGATCTCTTTGAAATCGTTTAATGCAACCTTGTTATACAATTTTGCTCATTTCTTAATTTTTTTTAATTTAAAGTTTTTATGTCAATATGTAACTCTGAACCTCCTTGTGCTCTTTATGTCTCTTTCATATGTTGACACATATTTCCTTGATGTTGAAATAATAATAGATTATTAGTTATTATTATTTACTTTTGTAATTTGAAATAAGTTTAGACATGGTTCAATAAAGACAAAACAAACATCTTTTGACTCCTCTGAACCACCTCTATATAATAAAATATCAATTTGATATTTTAAATATTTTATTTTCTATATTATGTCAAGCTTTATAAGACATTTCAACTCATAATTTAATTTACTATCCAACTTTTTGCACTTAATCTCTTTAGTATCTTGGAATTAAAATTTCTTGTACTATTTATCTAATTTTTTTCAAATATTTGTCTAAGTTTAGCTTCAATTTATATTTACTAAATATTAAAATAATACTTTATTATCACGTATTCTTATTTATTTCAATTGTTTGCAAAAATTCTAATGAGGTTCGATGAGATCAAAAAAATGTTGGAAACATCTCAATGAGCTATAAACAATTAAGAAAAATTTATATGTTTGAATATTACAATTTAAATATTTTTATGGCTTGTTAGGCATTTAATTTATACTTGATTTTATTATTGAGAAAGTTACATTTGATCTTCTAGGTATCTTGGAAGGCATGTTTTCATAAAACATATCTCATTTTTATAAAGTTTTCAATTTGATTTGGTTTTATTGTTATTAAAATGGAATTCTCCAATTCTATGAACTTATCATCCCTTTAATTTAGTTAAAATATTTTTCTTGAATTTCCGTTATTTTAGATTTTTTTATATAATTAAGTTAAATTAAAATTAAAATTTAAAATTGTTTATTCCTATTTAATTTTGTAACTAAGAGTAATTCCAAATAAGGTTCAACCAAGCTGAATCAAACTTTGTTTGGCTAATTTAGATCAACTCAATAAAATTAAAGTTTAGACTATATATTTTAAAATTTTAGTTTCTTATTTTTCTAACACACCTTGCAAGATATTTAGATTCATACCAAATTTGATGATCAAGAACATTATGCTTGAACTCTTTAGTATCTTGGAATACAATTTTCCTTTGCAATTTATCTCATTTCTTTAAAGTTTCAAAATTAATTTTATTTTATTATTATGTAACCCTAAATCTTCTCTTATGTGGCCTTTACATCTCTTTGACTTGGCTATATTTGATTTCTTCAATTTATTTCTTTTTAACTGAAAAAATATATTTCATTATATTAAAATAATAATTTAACAATATTTAAGCTTACTTGTTTTTTAAATTCATATTAATTCCAAACAAGGTTCAATTAAGGTAAAATAAATATTAGTGAATGCATCTTAACGAGATCTACTTAATTGAATATTTATTTTTGTCTTTAAAATATTTTAATTTCTATGAGTTTAGCACACTCTATGAGATATTTTGATTCATATATTATTTATCATTCAAGGATGTTATACACGATCTCTATATTAAGTTAAAATGAAAATTTTCCAAACACTTTATATAATTTTTCTTAAAATGTTTTCTCTAACAATGTTATACTCCAATGAAAATGCAATTATCCTCTCATGTGATCTTAACGTCCTCCAAATTTTGATATATTACGTTTCTTTGAATTATATAATTTTTTTCTTGAATATATACATATAAATATAAATATATATATTTACTTTATATTAAAATAATAATCTATTTTTATTTAATTTTATTTGATTTAGTAATTTGTTAAAACTATAATTTACGTCAAATTGAGACAAAATAAAAAAATCATTTGAATTTTTTCTTAGCTCTATAAAATTAAATATTGATTATATATATATATATATATATATATATATTTTTAAATATGTTTGATTTTCTAAGCTTCTAACACATTTTGTGGGACATTTTGATTTAATCATGATTTAATGAGCAATAATGTTACCATAAATTTTGTTAATATTTTTCAATGCATGTTTCATACACAATTTATCTTGTTTAATCAAATATATTTCTTAGATTTAATCAAAATTTTGCAATGAAAGTTTAATTCTTTTATCAAGTGATGCCACATCAATTTAATTTTGTTGCATCGCATTACTTCAATTCATCTCATGTCATATTTAATATTTATTTGCTTACCAAAAAATCATAACTTATTTTTTTTATGCATATTTACTTTGTAAATTCTTAGAATGCAACATTATGACTGATCGAGATTAGAAAATTGTTGAGCACCTCATCTAGAGGAGTTCTATCAAATTAAACATTCATTCCTTGATTTTTAAATATTTTAATGTTTTGATTTTCCCATCTTTTTTGAGAAATTTTGATTCGTACTAGATTTCAGGATTGAGGATGTTGTACTTGATTAGTGTCGTACTTTAGAATTTGAATTTGTTGTACAATTTATCTAATTTGTTTCAAATGATTTACATTAATTTTGATATATCACTATTTAATTTTAAACAATATCTCATCTAGCCTTGATATATCACTATTTACTTAATATTAAAAGTATAATTATTGTGAGTTTCCTTTATTTTATTTATCAATTTGTAGTAATTCTAAATGAGGTGAGATTGAGATGAAACAAATGTCGTTTGAATCATCTTAACGAGCTCTATATAATAAAATATTCATTTAACTATTTTTAAATATTTTCTTTTTTTAATGTTTTTGCATACTTTATGAAACAATTTAATTCTCATTAGTATTTTCGAATGCAATTGTTCTATACAAATTTTCACTTTTTTAGAGTTTTCAATTTGATTTTGTAATATTCTATGAAAAAAAAAATTCTCCTCTCACAAAGATTTTTTATGTGTTTGATTTGGTAAATTTAGTTTCCATCAATTTATCTTGTTGAAGATTTAATATATATCCACTTAATATTGAAAAATTATTTTTATTTAGGCTTCTCTTCTTTGTTAATTAACATTAACACCAAATGTGGTGCTATCAAGTGGAAACAAACAAATTTGGATTTGTGTTGAGTTATATGCAATTAAAAATTAGTTTTTTAATTAAAAAATAATCTTTTTTTAATATGATTTGTGATGGATTTTGATTCCTGCTTGATTTGATGATCTAAAATGATACACTAGATCTTAGAATCTTGGAATATAATTTTCCTATAAAATTTATCTCAATTTTTTGTAAATTTTCAATTTTATTTTGTTACATTACTATGTGAGAGAAAATCATCTTTCTTATGACTTTTACAATGTTCTTATTTAGTTATATTATATTGCTTCAATTAATGTTATTTTAGCTTTAATATTCATTTATTTTTTTAAAATAAAAACTTAATATTTTTTTTATTTTTTATTAGTATAATTTATAAAAATTCTAAATGACGCTTGATCGAGATGAAAAGACATCATAAAACTAGCCTTGATGAGATGTTTATAATTAAATGTTAAGTTTTAGTATTTTAAAATAACTTTTTATCTATGATTTTAACATGTTTTATGGGTCATTTTTACTCAAACTTAATTTGATTGTTAAGGATGTTACGCTTCATCTCTTTAGTATCTCCTAATACAACTTTCTCACATAGTTTTTCTCTTTTTTTACAATTTTTTTAATTTTTTTATGTTGATATCAAACTTTATATCTCCTCCCATATGACCCTTACTTTACTTTGATTTACTTATATAGCTTTGCATCAATTCATCTAATTTTAGTTTTAATACACATTGACCTAATAATAAGATAATAATTTGTTAATACTTGAAGTTTTTAAAATTTTTAATTTATAGTAAATCATGAGAATTCTTGATCTATAAGAAGTAAGTACCATTAGGCTCCTCTTTACAAGCTCCATCACATTAAATATTCATTTTTATTTTTTTAAATATTTTATTTTTTTAAATATTTTATTTTTTTAATTTTTGGATGCCTTAACTAAAAATCTGATTCGTACTTAATTTGTTGATAAAATATGTTACACCAAATCTCCTTATTATCTCAGATTATGTCTTTTCCATAATGTTATCATATTACTTCAAATGTTTTGCATTGATTTGGATAACTACATTCTAACTCTAAATCTCCTCACGCATGACATTTTGATTTGCATAATTTATTTATATTTCTTTATCTTAATTTATCTCATTTCACCTTTAATACATACCTGCATGATTTAATAAAAAAAATTATTATTATTATTTTTATTTATTTTGTTAATCCACATTGATTACAAATTAGGTAAAATCAAAAGAAAGAGATGTTGGACACGTCCTAAGAACCTCTATCTAATGAAACATACTATTTTACTTTAGAAGTTTATTTTTTCAAATATTTTGGTGATAGGGGATGTCACCTTTAATATCTTAGAGTCTTGGAATGTAACTGTATTGTTAAATTTATCTCACCTTTTTGAAATTGTTCTGTTTTATTTGGTTAGCTCACTTTATAACTCTAATTCTCCTCTAGCAAATGTTTTGCATGACTTTTATTTTTTTGTATTACATTTTTCAATTTATATAATTTTAGATTATATATATATATATATATATATATATTATTTTCTTAAAACAATAATTTATTATTTTTTATGATTACATAACTTGGCAATTGTAGTAATTTCAATTGAGGTTCAATACAGACAAAACAAACATCATTGGATTCGTGTTGATAGGCTAAATATAATTAAATAATCACTTTTATATTTTTAATTATTTTATTTTTTATGGTATTAGAAATGTTTATGTGATATTTTAATTCATACATTATTTAATGATCAACAATGTTATATTTGATCACTTTATTATTGTGAAATGCAACTTTTGCATATAGTTTATCTAACTTTTTAAAATTATTTATTTCTATTTTGTTAAGTTACTATGTAGCCCTACATCTCATCACATGTGACATTCTCTTAATTTTTATTTAGTTATATTATAAGTGTTCAATTTAATTAATTTTAGCTTTAATGAATTTTTATTTAATATAAAAATAAATGATTTCTTTTATTTGTGTTTATTGTTTTGCATAATTTATATCAGTTTCAAACGAGGTCTAATTTAGACAGAATACACACCATTAGATATTTTAAAATATTCATTTTTATATTAATTTTTGTATTTCACATATTTTGGTTGTAAAGTTTGGTAGATTTTTAAATTATTTTGATTTTTAATTAATTTGATTATTAATGTTGTTACACTCTATGTCTTATAAAATTTCACTTTGATTTGATTATATTATCTAGTAACCCAATTTTTACTAATGCAACCTTTACAACATTTTAAATTGGATAAATTTTATTTCTTCAATTTATCTTATTTTAAATTTAATATAAATTTACGTATTGTTTAAAAATATTTTTGTATGAAAGAAATGCTATTGGACTCACCTCCATAAGATCTATCCAATTAAATATTCATTATTACTTTTAAAAATTTTACTTTCTTGTGTTTATTGCACCCTTTATAAGAAATTTCAATTTGAACTTTAATTGATGATCGAGGATTTTACACTCAAACTCCTTAGTATCTTGGAGTGACACATTCTCGTATAATTCATCTCTTTTATTTAATTGTTTGTTCTTATTTTGTTATATTTCTAGGAAATTGTAAATTGCTCTAAAGTCACCAAAACATCTCATTGATTTTATGATATTACATTGCCTTAATTTATCATATTTCACTTTTAATATATATTTACTTAATATTGTAAAATAATATATTATATATTTCATAATAATTCAAAATATGGTGTAATCTAGATGAAACAATTGTTGTTTAACTGGTCTTGATGATCCCTAACAAATTGAATATTAACTTTTTAATTTTCAAATATTTTAATTTCTTGCATATTAACACACATTATGAGTTATTTTGATTTATACTTGATTAGATCTTTGAGGATGTTACATGCAATGTACTTAGCATCTTGTACTTCAACAATCACATACAATTTATTAAATTTCTTCAAATGTTCTTTATTTACTTGCATTCCAAAAAACTTAGAATTACCTCTTATGTTACATTTATGTCATTTATATTTTTTTTATATTACATTATTTCTTGCTTATACTTATTTAAACTTTAACATATTCTTTCATAATTTTAAAACAATATTTTTTAATTATTTATGAAATTTTACTTTGGAAATTCACTTTAATGTAAAATGAGTCCATAAAAGATGAAAATAAATACGGTTGGACCTATCATAACAAGCTATATCCCATAAAGAAATTATTTTCATTTTTCTCTTTTATTTCATGTACTTTGGCACATTTGGTTATATATTTTAATTCTTGGGTGATTTAATGATCAAGGATTTTACCTCGATTACCATATTATCATGGAATGGAGGTTTCTCATTGAATTTATCTCCATTTTTCAATGTTTTTGGTCCAATTTTATTATATTACTATGTCAACCTAAATCTTTGCTCATGTGACTCTTATATCACTTTGATTGGAAATATTATAACATATTAAGTTTTTTAATATCATCTTTAATATATATTTACTTAATATTAAAATATTAATTTAATATTATTTATTCTAAACTAGGATTAATTGAGATTAAACTAATGTGATTAGATTTTCTCAACGAGCTGCATGAGACATATTTGTTTTTGTATTACTAAACATTTAATGTCTAAAGTTTTGGCCAACTTAATGAGGGATTTTAATTTTTACTTGATTTGATGATTAATATTGTTACACTCAGTTTTCTTAATATTTTGGAATACTACTTTACCTTACAATTTATGTCATTTCTACAAATATTTTTCTTTAATTTTGATGTGCTGCTAATTCAAAACGATGTAATGACCACACTCAAGGAGGTTATGACTACATAGCAATATAATAAAATTAAAGCAAAAGCCTTTAAGAAATTATATAAATTGCATAAGAAAGTTGTAGAACCTTAGTGGTCAAATGAGGTGCAAATCAAAATCAATGCAAAGAATACTGAAATAATTTAGAATAAAATATTTTAAAAAATATATAAAATAAATATTTATTTACACAAAACTCCTTGAGACTAGTCCAACAATATTTTCTTATCTTCAACAAATCGTTTTCAAAATACTCTTAATTGCAAGTATAAAGAAAACTAAATCATAATAAATTATTATTGGAACATAAATTGATAATATATTAAAATAAAAAAGATTTAAATTAAAGTAATATAAGATAACCAATTACAATTATTGGATGGGCCATAAAAGAGGAGAATTAGAGTTTAACAACAATATAACCAAAAAGTAAAAGTTTTGAAAGAATGGCACAAATTATGTGAGATGCTATCTTCCTAAATATTGTGGAGTTCAACTATAAAATTGCCAATTTTAAAAAAGTGTACAAATGAAAATGTCCGCTACTAAAACTCTTGAAAATAAAATATTTAAACAAATAAAAATAAATATTAAACATGATAGAGACCATCAAAATGAGTTTAATGATGCCAGTTCCACTTCCATCAAACCTCATTTAGAATTAAGGATAATTACTAATGAAAACCACATAAATAATAATAAAAGTTACATGAGAGAAAAATTAAGATTTCTTAGTATTGCAACAAAATCAAAGTGAATAATTTGCAGAAATAAGTTAAATTATGCAAGAAAGTTGTATTCGAAAAATCCATAGAGATCAAGTATAACATCCTTGAGTGCCAAATAAAGCATTAATCAGAATATCATAAAAATAGGCGAAACCTTGAAAATAAAATTTTAAAAAAACAAATGAATATTTGATTCGATAAACTAATCAAGGAGAGACTAACGATATCTTATCCATCTGGACAAACCTAATATTGAAATCTAATTAATTAAAAAAATTAAATAGGTATAAATTATAAAAAAAATATTATGTAAAGTAAATATATATATATGAAAGTTTAATTAATATAAATTGGAGTAGTATACTATAGCCAAATCAAAGTATTAAAAAGTTTGTGTTAGACAAGATTTAAAGTAACGTAGAAAAAACAAATAAATAAAAGAAATGTAATGAATTGAGATAAATTGCAAGATAATGTTACATTCCAAGATATTATGAAGATAGATTGTAACATCCTCATTCATTAAATCAAGTATGAATCAAAAGCTCTCATTATTATGCAAATGAGCAAGAAATCAATAATTTATAAATATAAAAAAGAACAGTTAATTAGATGTACTCATCAAAATGAGTACAAATATATTTGTTTGGCTCCATTGGACCTCATTTTAGACTACTACAAATTACCAATATAAATCAACATAAAACATAATTTATAATTTTAAAAAATTAAATAGATATATAGTAAATAAAAAATAAGATAAATTGAATCATTGTAATTTAAAAAAATTAAAATGATGTAATTTTCAAACGAAAACAAAATTAGTGTTTCATAGTAATGTAACCAAATCAATTTGAATGATTTGTAAAAATAGGATAAATTGTACATTAAAATTAAATTCCAAAATACTAAGAAGATTGTTAGTAACATCTCGATCATTACATCGAAAATGAATTTAAATATGTTATAAATGGTTCTAAAAACTTAGAAAATAGCATATTTTCAAAATATAGAAATAAATATTAAATTCTATCAATCACCCTTTGTTTGGAAAAACTATAAATTAGAAAAGTAAATAGACAAATGTAATAAAAAAATATTAAATTAGAACCAAGCAATATACAAAATAAAAGTTAATTCAGTTAAATTGATGTAATATAATAAGAGAAAAAAAAAATATTATAAAGTTCTAATGGGAGGAGAATTAGAAATTCATATTAATACAACAAAGTCAAAGTAAAACATTTGCAAAAGTGAGATAAATGTACAAAAAGGTTGGATTCCAAGACACTTTCGAGATGGAGTGTAACATATTTAATCATGAAATGAGGTACAAATCTAATGACTCACAAAGCTTGAAAAACTTTAAAAAAATAAAATATTTAGAAATATAAAATATAATATTTAGTTGGATAGAGCTTATTAAGTTTGATCAAATGATGTTGGTTTTATATTGATCCAACCTTCTCTTGAATTACTATGTATTACAAACGAAAGTAAATAGAAATAAAGATAAATATTAATTTTGTTAGTTTTCTTTGGTATGCTTTACTAGATATTTTTATTTGTACATGAATTGACAATAAAGGATAGTACACTCAATCTCCTTATTCCTTGGTATGAAAGTTTCTCATAAAATCTAACTCATTTAATGAAAATTTTGACTTTGATTAGTTATATCGATATGTAAATCAAAATCTTACTTCATGTGCTTTTTACATCACTTTCATTGGGATATATTTCATCGATTCAATTTAGCTCACTTATACCTTAATTATAATTTACTAAATATTATATTAAAAATATTTTATTTTTCATTTTTTTTAACTTTGATAACTAACAATAATTCAATTTAGGTCAAATTGAAATCTAATAGACATCATTAGACTCATCTCCATGACCTATTGAATTAATTAAAAGTTTTAATGTTTTTAAGTACTTAAGTTTTTGGCTTCATCGTGCCTCTTGTCGCATTACAATTCTTACCTAATTTGATAGGTGAAGATGCTACACTTGATCATCTTGCCATCTCGGAATGCATCTTCCTTAAACAATTTTGCTTATTCATTAGATTATTTTCGTTTGTTTTATTATTTTATTATCCAATGTTAAATCTCTTCTTGTGGGACAATTACATTAATTGAATTTTTCTCATTTTAACTTTAACGTATATTTACTTAAAAATAAAATAACAATTTACTCATTTTCAAGCTTATTTTCTCATGTAATTTTTGGTAATTCTAATTGAGGTTCAATGATGAAGAAACAATAGTTATTGGACTTGCCTTAATGAGCTCTATTAGTTAAATATTTATTTTTTATATTTTTCAAATATTTCATTTTCTAGAGATTTGGTATAGTTTATGAATGGAAAAGAACTTATAGTAATGATCTCTTTTAGTTAAATATTAATTTTTATATTTTCGAATCTTTCATTTTTTAAAGATTTGGTGCACTTAATGACATATTTCAATTGTACTTGATTTGATGATGGAGAATGTTATGCTAGATCTAATTAGTATCTAGTAATAAAACTTTTCAAATAATTTATGTCATTAATTCAAATTTTTTCTTTACATTGTTTATGTTAGTGTTTTACTCTAAATCTCCTCTAATTTGACCTTTACGTCACTTTGACTTGATGGAATTTGTTTATTACATATGCTTATCTTTTTTGTTAGTTTATAATTATTTTGAATGGGTTCATTTAAAGACAAGATAGATGTCATTGGACTCGTTATGATTAGCTCTATAGAATTAAATATTCATTTATATATTTCTAAATCTTTTATTTTCATAGAGTTTGGAACACATTTTGACATATTTTGATTTGTACATAATTTCTTGAACGATGTTGTTATGCTCAATCTCCTTGTTCATTGAATGTACTTTCTCATATAATTTATCTCATCTTTTTCAAATTTTTCATTTTGATTAGGTCATCTTATTGTGAAAAATTTTTCATACTTGTTATATTAGATTACTATAATTTTTCATACTTCAACTTTAATAAATATACTCTCTTAATAAGAAAGTATTAATTTATTATTTTTATGCTTATTTAGTTTTATAATTTGTTGTAATTCAAAATGACATTTAATGGAGACAAATTTTGTTGGTCTTACCTCAACAAGCTCAATCTATTAAATATTCATTTATACATTATTATTTTTTTCTTGAGTTTTAGCATGCTTTACGAGTAATTTTAATTCCTGCCTTTTTTGATGATCATGGGTATTCCACTTGATCTCCTTAGAAGCTTGGAATAAAACTTTCCCATATAATTTATCTTATTGTATCAATGTTTTTACTTTCATTTTCAATATAGCAATTGAGATTTAATCAAAACAAAAGAAGCATTGGTGACTTTCCAGGACTTACTCTATCTAGCTAAATATTAATCATTATACATTTTAACATTTCATTTTATATTATTTTGAATGAGTTTAGATATTATTTGACTCATAATTGAATTGAAAATCAAGGGTGTTATTGTCGATATCCTTAGTTTCTTGGAATACAACCAACCCTTAAAATTCTTTTTTTTCAAATTTTGTGTGAATTTGTTTATATTACAAAGTTACTAAAAATCTCCTCATGTGATACATGCACCATCATGATTTCATTATATTACATTACTTAAATTAATAATATTTCAGCTTTAATACTTATTTGCTTGAGGTTACATTCAAAATTTATTATTATTTATAACAAATTCTTTTTGTAATTCAAATGAATTCCAAATGAGATCCAATTGAGAAAAAGCTATCGTATGACTCATTTTACCAATGCCAATTAAATCAAATATAATTATTTTTATTTGAAAATATTTTACATTCCAAAGTTATGACAAGCTTTATGAAACTGTTTGATTTGTACCTAATCTAATTATCAATGATGTTACACTAAATCTCTTTAACTTCTTTTAGTGCATCTTTTTAGTATAGTTATCTCGTTAAAATGATTTACTTAAACACGGTTATGTTACTATGACATCTTATTCTCCAAATATGTGACATTTGTATCACTTTGTCTCGATCATATTGCAAACATTCAATTTAACTTATATCAAATGTAATATATATTTACTTAACATTAAACAAATTAGTTATTTTTACTTATACAAATTTAATATTTTAATTGAAATTTATTCCAAATAAGGTGTGGTAGGGATGAAACATAAGTTGTTGGACTTTTCATAATAAGCTCTATTCAATTAAATATTTATTTTTATATCTTTAAATTTTTTTTACTTTCTTTGATTTGAGCATTTGTTTTTTGATATTTTTATTTGTTTATGATTTGAGATTACAAATATGGTGGTTGACCGTCTTGCTATTCTTAAATATAACTTTTTTAATATACTTTATCCTATTTTTTATTTTTTTCTATGATTAGATTATATTATCATGAAACTGTAAATATTATATATGTGAACCTTAGGTCACTTTTATTTCTCCATATTAAGTTATTTAAGTTTATTCCATTTTACACATAATATGTATTTGCTTACAAATAAAATAATAATTTATTATAATTTATTCTTGTTTATTTTGGTAATTCATCTTAATTCCAAATGAGCTCCAATTAAGACCAAAAAACATCAATGGACTGATCTCTATATATGTTATATAATTAAATATTCATTTTTTTAATTTTTGATATTTTTTAAATGTTTACATTGTTTATGAAATGTCACAATTTTACTTAATTTGATAATTAAGAATGTTACACTCGATTTTCTTATTATCGAATTGCAACTTTCTATTAAAAGTTTTCTCATTTCTTCATAAATTTTGCTTCAAGTTTATTATATTACTATGAAGCACTAATTCTTCTCTCATGTTTCTTTTACATTACTTTTATTTGGTTACATTACAATGATTCATTTTTTGATTTCTACCTTTGTATATATTTCATTAATATTAAGGAATATATTTATTGTTATTTATGCTTTTTTAGTTTTTTAAATTTATGGTTGCTCTTAATTGGGTGTAATCAATACAAAAAACATTATTAGAATATTGTTGACACATTTCAAATATTATATTAATTTGTATTTTTATAAATATTATATCCTCTATAAGCTTCTTACTTATATCACACATTTAAAATTCATACATGATTGGATTATCGAATATGTTATACTTAATCTCTTTAGTATTTTTCAATGCAACTTTCTCGTACCGCTTATCTAGTTTTCTTCAAGTTTGTCACTCCAATATTACTCTGTTATTATAAAACTATTTTTCTCTTCAAGTGTAATATTTGCATTGCTTAAATTTAGCTATATTAAAATGCTTCAATTTATCAAATAATAGATTTAGTGCATATATTTACTTAATATTAAAGTAATAATTTAAAGACTATTTATGCTTATTAAATTTTGTAATTTTTATTAATTCTAAAAGATGGTTCATGCAAATGAAACCAACATCATTGTACCATCTTGATGAGCTCTATAAACTAAATATTAATATTTATATTTTTAAATATTTTTATTTAACATTTTCGCACACCTTATGAGAAATTTTAATTCATACCTTATTTAATGATTGAGGATATTTTACTTGCATTTCACAATATCTTAGATGCAAATTTTTTATAAAATTTATACCACCTTAATTTTTTTCTTTTTTTTAGTTTAATTACCTATAACTCTAAATCTCTTCTTATAAGATCTTTTCATTAATTGGATTTACATATATTAAATTCTTTAGTTTAATCGATTTATGCTTTAATATATATTTAACTAATATTTAAAAAATGATATATTTTTTTTTGTGCTTATTTAATTTTTTAATTTGTTGTAACTTCAAATGAGGTTTAATTGAGACAAAATAAATGTCTTATATGACACATCTCAGTGAACTCTATCCAATTAATTTTTAATTTTTTAATGTAAAAATTTTATTTTATAGGGTTTATTAATTCCTTAAGAAAGATTTTGATTCATACCTAATTTAGTGATCAAAGATGCTACGATTAATATCTTTAATACCTTTGAATGCAATGTTCCCATTTAATTTATCTAATTTTGAAACATTTTCACTTTGAATTGGTCATGTTACAATGTCACTTTAAGTCTCCCCTCGTCTGATATTTACATTACCTTGATTAAGTTATATTGTATTTCTTCAATTTTTCTCATTTTATTTTTATTATATATTTTTATTAAAATTAAATTTATAACTTATTATTATGTATGCTTCTTTCATTTTATTATTTAAATTAATTCTAAACATGTTCTAGTCAAGAAAATGTAGTCCTTACACTCATATCATCAAGTTTTATCCAATTAAAAATTTATTTTTTTATTTTACATATTTAAGATTGTAGAGCTTTTATAGGTTTTTATAAGTTATAGTGAAGTTTTCATTTATAGCTAATTTGATGATACATGATATCACACTTGAACACCTTAGCATTTTTTAATGCAAAGTTTTAGTAAAAGTTCTCCTTTTTTTGCATTCTTTGGCTTTGATTTAGATATATTATAGTGAAACTCTAATTCTTCTCATGTAACTTGAACATCGCTTTGAATTTTTTATATTACATTTTTTGCATCCATATCATCCTACATTCATTATATATATAAAGTTAATATTAAAAAGACAATTTATTATTATTATTACATATTTAATTTAGTAATTCTTAGGAAATCTAAACAAATGTCAATGGAATTAAATATTTATTATTTAAATTTTAAAATATTTTATTTTTAGTGTTTTAGCACTCATTTCAAAACATTTGGATTCACATTTGATTTGATAATAGATAATTTTACAATCAATCTACTTAGTATCTTGGAATTCAAACTTTATGTATAATTTTACACATTTGTTCAAATGTTTTACTTAGATTTGGTTATATAACTGCAAAACTCTGATCCTCTTTAAGGTTGATGACCAAACCTCTTTGAAATGATCATAACATAATATTTTAATTTATATCACTTTAGGTTCAATATATACTTACTTAATATTGATATAGTAATATTTTTTTTATTTATATAATTTTATTTTACAATTTGTAATAAATTCAAATGAGGGCAATTGAGACAAAGTAAGCATCATTGGACTCTTCACATTGAGCCATATCCATTTAAATATTCATTTTAATATTTTAAAAACTTTGTTTTTTATGGCTTTTTGCATCCATTATGGGACATTTGAATCGTACAAAATTTCATAATTGTAGGTGTTATGATTGATCTCTTTGAAATCGTTTAATGCAACCTTGTTATACAATTTTGCTCATTTCTTAATTTTTTTTAATTTAAAGTTTTTATGTCAATATGTAACTCTGAACCTCCTTGTGCTCTTTATGTCTCTTTCATATGTTGACACATATTTCCTTGATGTTGAAATAATAATAGATTATTAGTTATTATTATTTACTTTTGTAATTTGAAATAAGTTTAGACATGGTTCAATAAAGACAAAACAAACATCTTTTGACTCCTCTGAACCACCTCTATATAATAAAATATCAATTTGATATTTTAAATATTTTATTTTCTATATTATGTCAAGCTTTATAAGACATTTCAACTCATAATTTAATTTACTATCCAACTTTTTGCACTTAATCTCTTTAGTATCTTGGAATTAAAATTTCTTGTACTATTTATCTAATTTTTTTCAAATATTTGTCTAAGTTTAGCTTCAATTTATATTTACTAAATATTAAAATAATACTTTATTATCACGTATTCTTATTTATTTCAATTGTTTGCAAAAATTCTAATGAGGTTCGATGAGATCAAAAAAATGTTGGAAACATCTCAATGAGCTATAAACAATTAAGAAAAATTTATATGTTTGAATATTACAATTTAAATATTTTTATGGCTTGTTAGGCATTTAATTTATACTTGATTTTATTATTGAGAAAGTTACATTTGATCTTCTAGGTATCTTGGAAGGCATGTTTTCATAAAACATATCTCATTTTTATAAAGTTTTCAATTTGATTTGGTTTTATTGTTATTAAAATGGAATTCTCCAATTCTATGAACTTATCATCCCTTTAATTTAGTTAAAATATTTTTCTTGAATTTCCGTTATTTTAGATTTTTTTATATAATTAAGTTAAATTAAAATTAAAATTTAAAATTGTTTATTCCTATTTAATTTTGTAACTAAGAGTAATTCCAAATAAGGTTCAACCAAGCTGAATCAAACTTTGTTTGGCTAATTTAGATCAACTCAATAAAATTAAAGTTTAGACTATATATTTTAAAATTTTAGTTTCTTATTTTTCTAACACACCTTGCAAGATATTTAGATTCATACCAAATTTGATGATCAAGAACATTATGCTTGAACTCTTTAGTATCTTGGAATACAATTTTCCTTTGCAATTTATCTCATTTCTTTAAAGTTTCAAAATTAATTTTATTTTATTATTATGTAACCCTAAATCTTCTCTTATGTGGCCTTTACATCTCTTTGACTTGGCTATATTTGATTTCTTCAATTTATTTCTTTTTAACTGAAAAAATATATTTCATTATATTAAAATAATAATTTAACAATATTTAAGCTTACTTGTTTTTTAAATTCATATTAATTCCAAACAAGGTTCAATTAAGGTAAAATAAATATTAGTGAATGCATCTTAACGAGATCTACTTAATTGAATATTTATTTTTGTCTTTAAAATATTTTAATTTCTATGAGTTTAGCACACTCTATGAGATATTTTGATTCATATATTATTTATCATTCAAGGATGTTATACACGATCTCTATATTAAGTTAAAATGAAAATTTTCCAAACACTTTATATAATTTTTCTTAAAATGTTTTCTCTAACAATGTTATACTCCAATGAAAATGCAATTATCCTCTCATGTGATCTTAACGTCCTCCAAATTTTGATATATTACGTTTCTTTGAATTATATAATTTTTTTCTTGAATATATACATATAAATATAAATATATATATTTACTTTATATTAAAATAATAATCTATTTTTATTTAATTTTATTTGATTTAGTAATTTGTTAAAACTATAATTTACGTCAAATTGAGACAAAATAAAAAAATCATTTGAATTTTTTCTTAGCTCTATCAAATTAAATATTGATTATATATATATATATATATATATATTTTTAAATATGTTTGATTTTCTAAGCTTCTAACACATTTTGTGGGACATTTTGATTTAATCATGATTTAATGAGCAATAATGTTACCATAAATTTTGTTAATATTTTTCAATGCATGTTTCATACACAATTTATCTTGTTTAATCAAATATATTTCTTAGATTTAATCAAAATTTTGCAATGAAAGTTTAATTCTTTTATCAAGTGATGCCACATCAATTTAATTTTGTTGCATCGCATTACTTCAATTCATCTCATGTCATATTTAATATTTATTTGCTTACCAAAAAATCATAACTTATTTTTTTTATGCATATTTACTTTGTAAATTCTTAGAATGCAACATTATGATTGATCGAGATTAGAAAATTGTTGAGCACCTCATCTAGAGGAGTTCTATCAAATTAAACATTCATTCCTTGATTTTTAAATATTTTAATGTTTTGATTTTCCCATCTTTTTTGAGAAATTTTGATTCGTACTAGATTTCAGGATTGAGGATGTTGTACTTGATTAGTGTCGTACTTTAGAATTTGAATTTGTTGTACAATTTATCTAATTTGTTTCAAATGATTTACATTAATTTTGATATATCACTATTTAATTTTAAACAATATCTCATCTAGCCTTGATATATCACTATTTACTTAATATTAAAAGTATAATTATTGTGAGTTTCCTTTATTTTATTTATCAATTTGTAGTAATTCTAAATGAGGTGAGATTGAGATGAAACAAATGTCGTTTGAATCATCTTAACGAGCTCTATATAATAAAATATTCATTTAACTATTTTTAAATATTTTCTTTTTTTAATGTTTTTGCATACTTTATGAAACAATTTAATTCTCATTAGTATTTTCGAATGCAATTGTTCTATACAAATTTTCACTTTTTTAGAGTTTTCAATTTGATTTTGTAATATTCTATGAAAAAAAAAATTCTCCTCTCACAAAGATTTTTTATGTGTTTGATTTGGTAAATTTAGTTTCCATCAATTTATCTTGTTGAAGATTTAATATATATCCACTTAATATTGAAAAATTATTTTTATTTAGGCTTCTCTTCTTTGTTAATTAACATTAACACCAAATGTGGTGCTATCAAGTGGAAACAAACAAATTTTGATTTGTGTTGAGTTATATGCAATTAAAAATTAGTTTTTTAATTAAAAAATAATCTTTTTTTAATATGATTTGTGATGGATTTTGATTCCTGCTTGATTTGATGATCTAAAATGATACACTAGATCTTAGAATCTTGGAATATAATTTTCCTATAAAATTTATCTCAATTTTTTGTAAATTTTCAATTTTATTTTGTTACATTACTATGTGAGAGAAAATCATCTTTCTTATGACTTTTACAATGTTCTTATTTAGTTATATTATATTGCTTCAATTAATGTTATTTTAGCTTTAATATTCATTTATTTTTTTAAAATAAAAACTTAATATTTTTTTTATTTTTTATTAGTATAATTTATAAAAATTCTAAATGACGCTTGATCGAGATGAAAAGACATCATAAAACTAGCCTTGATGAGATGTTTATAATTAAATTTTAAGTTTTAGTATTTTAAAATAACTTTTTATCTATGATTTTAACATGTTTTATGGGTCATTTTTACTCAAACTTAATTTGATTGTTAAGGATGTTACGCTTCATCTCTTTAGTATCTCCTAATACAACTTTCTCACATAGTTTTTCTCTTTTTTTACAATTTTTTTAATTTTTTTATGTTGATATCAAACTTTATATCTCCTCCCATATGACCCTTTCTTTACTTTGATTTACTTATATAGCTTTGCATCAATTCATCTAATTTTAGTTTTAATACACATTAACCTAATAATAAGATAATAATTTGTTAATACTTGAAGTTTTTAAAATTTTTAATTTATAGTAAATCATGAGAACTCTTGATCTATAAGAAGTAAGTACCATTAGGCTCCTCTTTACAAGCTCCATCACATTAAATATTCATTTTTATTTTTTTAAATATTTTATTTTTTTAAATATTTTATTTTTTTAATTTTTGGATGCCTTAACTAAAAATCTGATTCGTACTTAATTTGTTGATAAAATATGTTACACCAAATCTCCTTATTATCTCAGATTACGTCTTTTCCATAATGTTATCATATTACTTCAAATGTTTTGCATTGATTTGGATAACTACATTCTAACTCTAAATCTCCTCACGCATGACATTTTGATTTGCATAATTTATTTATATTTCTTTATCTTAATTTATCTCATTTCACCTTTAATACATACCTGCATGATTTAATAAAAAAAATTATTATTATTATTTTTATTTATTTTGTTAATCCACATTGATTACAAATTAGGTAAAATCGAAAGAAAGAGATGTTGTACACGTCCTAAGAACCTCTATCTAATGAAACATACTATTTTACTTTAGAAGTTTATTTTTTCAAATATTTTGGTGATAGGGGATGTCACCTTTAATATCTTAGAGTCTTGGAATGTAACTGTATTGTTAAATTTATCTCACCTTTTTGAAATTGTTCTGTTTTATTTGGTTAGCTCACTTTATAACTCTAATTCTCCTCTAGCAAATGTTTTGCATGACTTTTATTTTTTTGTATTACATTTTTCAATTTATATAATTTTAGATTATATATATATATATATATATATATATTATTTTCTTAAAACAATAATTTATTATTTTTTATGATTACATAACTTGGCAATTGTAGTAATTTCAATTGAGGTTCAATACAGACAAAACAAACATCATTGGATTCGTGTTGATAGGCTAAATATAATTAAATAATCACTTTTATATTTTTAATTATTTTATTTTTTATGGTATTAGAAATGTTTATGTGATATTTTAATTCATACATTATTTAATGATCAACAATGTTATATTTGATCACTTTATTATTGTGAAATGCAACTTTTGCATATAGTTTATCTAACTTTTTAAAATTATTTATTTCTATTTTGTTAAGTTACTATGTAGCCCTACATCTCATCACATGTGACATTCTCTTAATTTTTATTTAGTTATATTATAAGTGTTCAATTTAATTAATTTTAGCTTTAATGAATTTTTATTTAATATAAAAATAAATGATTTCTTTTATTTGTGTTTATTGTTTTGCATAATTTATATCAGTTTCAAACGAGGTCTAATTTAGACAGAATACACACCATTAGATATTTTAAAATATTCATTTTTATATTAATTTTTGTATTTCACATATTTTGGTTGTAAAGTTTGGTAGATTTTTAAATTATTTTGATTTTTAATTAATTTGATTATTAATGTTGTTACACTCTATGTCTTATAAAATTTCACTTTGATTTGATTATATTATCTAGTAACCCAATTTTTACTAATGCAACCTTTACAACATTTTAAATTGGATAAATTTTATTTCTTCAATTTATCTTATTTTAAATTTAATATAAATTTACGTATTGTTTAAAAATATTTTTGTATGAAAGAAATGCTATTGGACTCACCTCCATAAGATCTATCCAATTAAATATTCATTATTACTTTTAAAAATTTTACTTTCTTGTGTTTATTGCACCCTTTATAAGAAATTTCAATTTGAACTTTAATTGATGATCGAGGATTTTACACTCAAACTCCTTAGTATCTTGGAGTGACACATTCTCGTATAATTCATCTCTTTTATTTAATTGTTTGTTCTTATTTTGTTATATTTCTAGGAAATTGTAAATTGCTCTAAAGTCACCAAAACATCTCATTGATTTTATGATATTACATTGCCTTAATTTATCATATTTCACTTTTAATATATATTTACTTAATATTGTAAAATAATATATTATATATTTCATAATAATTCAAAATATGGTGTAATCTAGATGAAACAATTGTTGTTTAACTGGTCTTGATGATCCCTAACAAATTGAATATTAACTTTTTAATTTTCAAATATTTTAATTTCTTGCATATTAACACACATTATGAGTTATTTTGATTTATACTTGATTAGATCTTTGAGGATGTTACATGCAATGTACTTAGCATCTTGTACTTCAACAATCACATACAATTTATTAAATTTCTTCAAATGTTCTTTATTTACTTGCATTCCAAAAAACTTAGAATTACCTCTTATGTTACATTTATGTCATTTATATTTTTTTTATATTACATTATTTCTTGCTTATACTTATTTAAACTTTAACATATTCTTTCATAATTTTAAAACAATATTTTTTAATTATTTATGAAATTTTACTTTGGAAATTCACTTTAATGTAAAATGAGTCCATAAAAGATGAAAACAAATACGGTTGGACCTATCATAACAAGCTATATCCCATAAAGAAATTATTTTCATTTTTCTCTTTTATTTCATGTACTTTGGCACATTTGGTTATATATTTTAATTCTTGGGTGATTTAATGATCAAGGATTTTACCTCGATTACCATATTATCATGGAATGGAGGTTTCTCATTGAATTTATCTCCATTTTTCAATGTTTTTGGTCCAATTTTATTATATTACTATGTCAACCTAAATCTTTGCTCATGTGACTCTTATATCACTTTGATTGGAAATATTATAACATATTAAGTTTTTTAATATCATCTTTAATATATATTTACTTAATATTAAAATATTAATTTAATATTATTTATTCTAAACTAGGATTAATTGAGATTAAACTAATGTGATTAGATTTTCTCAACGAGCTGCATGAGACATATTTGTTTTTGTATTACTAAACATTTAATGTCTAAAGTTTTGGCCAACTTAATGAGGGATTTTAATTTTTACTTGATTTGATGATTAATATTGTTACACTCAGTTTTCTTAATATTTTGGAATACTACTTTACCTTACAATTTATGTCATTTCTACAAATATTTTTCTTTAATTTTGATGTGCTGCTAATTCAAAATGATGTAATGACCACACTCAAGGAGGTTATGACTACATAGCAATATAATAAAATTAAAGCAAAAGCCTTTAAGAAATTATATAAATTGCATAAGAAAGTTGTAGAACCTTAGTGGTCAAATGAGGTGCAAATCAAAATCAATGCAAAGAATACTGAAATAATTTAGAATAAAATATTTTAAAAAATATATAAAATAAATATTTATTTACACAAAACTCCTTGAGACTAGTCCAACAATATTTTCTTATCTTCAACAAATCGTTTTCAAAATACTCTTAATTGCAAGTATAAAGAAAACTAAATCATAATAAATTATTATTGGAACATAAATTGATAATATATTAAAATAAAAAAGATTTAAATTAAAGTAATATAAGATAACCAATTACAATTATTGGATGGGCCATAAAAGAGGAGAATTAGAGTTTAACAACAATATAACCAAAAAGTAAAAGTTTTGAAAGAATGGCACAAATTATGTGAGATGCTATCTTCCTAAATATTGTGGAGTTCAACTATAAAATTGCCAATTTTAAAAAAGTGTACAAATGAAAATGTCCCCTACTAAAACTCTTGAAAATAAAATATTTAAACAAATAAAAATAAATATTAAACATGATAGAGACCATCAAAATGAGTTTAATGATGCCAGTTCCACTTCCATCAAACCTCATTTAGAATTAAGGATAATTACTAATGAAAACCACATAAATAATAATAAAAGTTACATGAGAGAAAAATTAAGATTTCTTAGTATTGCAACAAAATCAAAGTGAATAATTTGCAGAAATAAGTTAAACTATGCAAGAAAGTTGTATTCGAAAAATCCATAGAGATCAAGTATAACATCCTTGAGTGCCAAATAAAGTATTAATCAGAATATCATAAAAATAGGCGAAACCTTGAAAATAAAATTTTAAAAAAACAAATGAATATTTGATTCGATAAACTAATCAAGGAGAGACTAACGATATCTTATCCATCTGGACAAACCTAATATTGAAATCTAATTAATTAAAAAAATTAAATAGGTATAAATTATAAAAAAAATATTATGTAAAGTAAATATATATATATGAAAGTTTAATTAATATAAATTGGAGTAGTATACTATAGCCAAATCAAAGTATTAAAAAGTTTGTGTTAGACAAGATTTAAAGTAACGTAGAAAAAACAAATAAATAAAAGAAATGTAATGAATTGAGATAAATTGCAAGATAATGTTACATTCCAAGATATTATGAAGATAGATTGTAACATCCTCATTCATTAAATCAAGTATGAATCAAAAGCTCTCATTATTATGCAAATGAGCAAGAAATCAATAATTTATAAATATAAAAAAGAACAGTTATTTAGATGTACTCATCAAAATGAGTACAAATATATTTGTTTGGCTCCATTGGACCTCATTTTAGACTACTACAAATTACCAATATAAATCAACATAAAAATAATTTATAATTTTAAAAAATTAAATAGATATATAGTAAATAAAAAATAAGATAAATTGAATCATTGTAATTTAAAAAAATTAAAATGATGTAATTTTCAAACGAAAACAAAATTAGTGTTTCATAGTAATGTAACCAAATCAATTTGAATGATTTGTAAAAATAGGATAAATTGTACATTAAAATTAAATTCCAAAATACTAAGAAGATTGTTAGTAACATCTCGATCATTACATCGAAAATGAATTTAAATATGTTATAAATGGTTCTAAAAACTTAGAAAATAGCATATTTTCAAAATATAGAAATAAATATTAAATTCTATCAATCACCCTTTGTTTGGAAAAACTATAAATTAGAAAAGTAAATAGACAAATGTAATAAAAAAATATTAAATTAGAACCAAGCAATATACAAAATAAAAGTTAATTCAGTTAAATTGATGTAATATAATAAGAGAAAAAAAAAATATTATAAAGTTCTAATGGGAGGAGAATTAGAAATTCATATTAATACAACAAAGTCAAAGTAAAACATTTGCAAAAGTGAGATAAATGTACAAAAAGGTTGGATTCCAAGACACTTTCGAGATGGAGTGTAACATATTTAATCATGAAATGAGGTACAAATCTAATGACTCACAAAGCTTGAAAAACTTTAAAAAAATAAAATATTTAGAAATATAAAATATAATATTTAGTTGGATAGAGCTTATTAAGTTTGATCAAATGATGTTGGTTTTATATTGATCCAACCTTCTCTTGAATTACTATGTATTACAAACGAAAGTAAATAGAAATAAAGATAAATATTAATTTTGTTAGTTTTCTTTGGTATGCTTTACTAGATATTTTTATTTGTACATGAATTGACAATAAAGGATAGTACACTCAATCTCCTTATTCCTTGGTATGAAAGTTTCTCATAAAATCTAACTCATTTAATGAAAATTTTGACTTTGATTAGTTATATCGATATGTAAATCAAAATCTTACTTCATGTGCTTTTTACATCACTTTCATTGGGATATATTTCATCGATTCAATTTAGCTCACTTATACCTTAATTATAATTTACTAAATATTATATTAAAAATATTTTATTTTTCATTTTTTTTAACTTTGATAACTAACAATAATTCAATTTAGGTCAAATTGAAATCTAATAGACATCATTAGACTCATCTCCATGACCTATTGAATTAATTAAAAGTTTTAATGTTTTTAAGTACTTAAGTTTTTGGCTTCATCGTGCCTCTTGTCGCATTACAATTCTTACCTAATTTGATAGGTGAAGATGCTACACTTGATCATCTTGCCATCTCGGAATGCATCTTCCTTAAACAATTTTGCTTATTCATTAGATTATTTTCGTTTGTTTTATTATTTTATTATCCAATGTTAAATCTCTTCTTGTGGGACAATTACATTAATTGAATTTTTCTCATTTTAACTTTAACGTATATTTACTTAAAAATAAAATAACAATTTACTCATTTTCAAGCTTATTTTCTCATGTAATTTTTGGTAATTCTAATTGAGGTTCAATGATGAAGAAACAATAGTTATTGGACTTGCCTTAATGAGCTCTATTAGTTAAATATTTATTTTTTATATTTTTCAAATATTTCATTTTCTAGAGATTTGGTATAGTTTATGAATGGAAAAGAACTTATAGTAATGATCTCTTTTAGTTAAATATTAATTTTTATATTTTCGAATCTTTCATTTTTTAAAGATTTGGTGCACTTAATGACATATTTCAATTGTACTTGATTTGATGATGGAGAATGTTATGCTAGATCTAATTAGTATCTAGTAATAAAACTTTTCAAATAATTTATGTCATTAATTCAAATTTTTTCTTTACATTGTTTATGTTAGCGTTTTACTCTAAATCTCCTCTAATTTGACCTTTACGTCACTTTGACTTGATGGAATTTGTTTATTACATATGCTTATCTTTTTTGTTAGTTTATAATTATTTTGAATGGGTTCATTTAAAGACAAGATAGATGTCATTGGACTCGTTATGATTAGCTCTATAGAATTAAATATTCATTTATATATTTCTAAATCTTTTATTTTCATAGAGTTTGGAACACATTTTGACATATTTTGATTTGTACATAATTTCTTGAACGATGTTGTTATGCTCAATCTCCTTGTTCATTGAATGTACTTTCTCATATAATTTATCTCATCTTTTTCAAATTTTTCATTTTGATTAGGTCATCTTATTGTGAAAAATTTTTCATACTTGTTATATTAGATTACTATAATTTTTCATACTTCAACTTTAATAAATATACTCTCTTAATAAGAAAGTATTAATTTATTATTTTTATGCTTATTTAGTTTTATAATTTGTTGTAATTCAAAAAGACATTTAATGGAGACAAATTTTGTTGGTCTTACCTCAACAAGCTCAATCTATTAAATATTCATTTATACATTATTATTTTTTTCTTGAGTTTTAGCATGCTTTACGAGTAATTTTAATTCCTGCCTTTTTTGATGATCATGGGTATTCCACTTGATCTCCTTAGAAGCTTGGAATAAAACTTTCCCATATAATTTATCTTATTGTATCAATGTTTTTACTTTCATTTTCAATATAGCAATTGAGATTTAATCAAAACAAAAGAAGCATTGGTGGACTTTCCAGGACTTACTCTATCTAGCTAAATATTAATCATTATACATTTTAACATTTCATTTTATATTATTTTTAATGAGTTTAGATATTATTTGACTCATAATTGAATTGAAAATCAAGGGTGTTATTGTCGATATCCTTAGTTTCTTGGAATACAACCAACCCTTAAAATTCTTTTTTTTCAAATTTTGCGTGAATTTGTTTATATTACAAAGTTACTAAAAATCTCCTCATGTGATACATGCACCATCATGATTTCATTATATTACATTACTTAAATTAATAATATTTCAGCTTTAATACTTATTTGCTTGAGGTTACATTCAAAATTTATTATTATTTATAACAAATTCTTTTTGTAATTCAAATGAATTCCAAATGAGATCCAATTGAGAAAAAGCTATCGTATGACTCATTTTACCAATGCCAATTAAATCAAATATAATTATTTTTATTTGAAAATATTTTACATTCCAAAGTTATGACAAGCTTTATGAAACTGTTTGATTTGTACCTAATCTAATTATCAATGATGTTACACTAAATCTCTTTAACTTCTTTTAGTGCATCTTTTTAGTATAGTTATCTCGTTAAAATGATTTACTTAAACACGGTTATGTTACTATGACATCTTATTCTCCAAATATGTGACATTTATATCACTTTGTCTCGATCATATTGCAAACATTCAATTTAACTTATATCAAATGTAATATATATTTACTTAACATTAAACAAATTAGTTATTTTTACTTATACAAATTTAATATTTTAATTGAAATTTATTCCAAATAAGGTGTGGTAGGGATGAAACATAAGTTGTTGGACTTTTCATAATAAGCTCTATTCAATTAAATATTTATTTTTATATCTTTAAATTTTTTTTACTTTCTTTGATTTGAGCATTTGTTTTTTGATATTTTTATTTGTTTATGATTTGAGATTACAAATATGGTGGTTGACCGTCTTGCTATTCTTAAATATAACTTTTTTAATATACTTTATCCTATTTTTTATTTTTTTCTATGATTAGATTATATTATCATGAAACTGTAAATATTATATATGTGAACCTTAGGTCACTTTTATTTCTCCATATTAAGTTATTTAAGTTTATTCCATTTTACACATAATATGTATTTACTTACAAATAAAATAATAATTTATTATAATTTATTCTTGTTTATTTTGGTAATTCATCTTAATTCCAAATGAGCTCCAATTAAGACCAAAAAACATCAATGGACTGATCTCTATATATGTTATATAATTAAATATTCATTTTTTTAATTTTTGATATTTTTTAAATGTTTACATTGTTTATGAAATGTCACAATTTTACTTAATTTGATAATTAAGAATGTTACACTCGATTTTCTTATTATCGAATTGCAACTTTCTATTAAAAGTTTTCTCATTTCTTCATAAATTTTGCTTCAAGTTTATTATATTACTATGAAGCACTAATTCTTCTCTCATGTTTCTTTTACATTACTTTTATTTGGTTACATTACAATGATTCATTTTTTGATTTCTACCTTTGTATATATTTCATTAATATTAAGGAATATATTTATTGTTATTTATGCTTTTTTAGTTTTTTAAATTTATGGTTGCTCTTAATTGGGTGTAATCAATACAAAAAACATTATTAGAATATTGTTGACACATTTCAAATATTATATTAATTTGTATTTTTATAAATATTATATCCTCTATAAGCTTCTTACTTATATCACACATTTAAAATTCATACATGATTGGATTATCGAATATGTTATACTTAATCTCTTTAGTATTTTTCAATGCAACTTTCTCGTACCGCTTATCTAGTTTTCTTCAAGTTTGTCACTCCAATATTACTCTGTTATTATAAAACTATTTTTCTCTTCAAGTGTAATATTTGCATTGCTTAAATTTAGCTATATTAAAATGCTTCAATTTATCAAATAATAGATTTAGTGCATATATTTACTTAATATTAAAGTAATAATTTAAAGACTATTTATGCTTATTAAATTTTGTAATTTTTATTAATTCTAAAAGATGGTTCATGCAAATGAAACCAACATCATTGTACCATCTTGATGAGCTCTATAAACTAAATATTAATATTTATATTTTTAAATATTTTTATTTAACATTTTCGCACACCTTATGAGAAATTTTAATTCATACCTTATTTAATGATTGAGGATATTTTACTTGCATTTCACAATATCTTAGATGCAAATTTTTTATAAAATTTATACCACCTTAATTTTTTTCTTTTTTTTAGTTTAATTACCTATAACTCTAAATCTCTTCTTATAAGATCTTTTCATTAATTGGATTTACATATATTAAATTCTTTAGTTTAATCGATTTATGCTTTAATATATATTTAACTAATATTTAAAAAATGATATATTTTTTTTTGTGCTTATTTAATTTTTTAATTTGTTGTAACTTCAAATGAGGTTTAATTGAGACAAAATAAATGTCTTATATGACACATCTCAGTGAACTCTATCCAATTAATTTTTAATTTTTTAATGTAAAAATTTTATTTTATAGGGTTTATTAATTCCTTAAGAAAGATTTTGATTCATACCTAATTTAGTGATCAAAGATGCTACGATTAATATCTTTAATACCTTTGAATGCAATGTTCCCATTTAATTTATCTAATTTTGAAACATTTTCACTTTGAATTGGTCATGTTACAATGTCACTTTAAGTCTCCCCTCGTCTGATATTTACATTACCTTGATTAAGTTATATTGTATTTCTTCAATTTTTCTCATTTTATTTTTATTATATATTTTTATTAAAATTAAATTTATAACTTATTATTATGTATGCTTCTTTCATTTTATTATTTAAATTAATTCTAAACATGTTCTAGTCAAGAAAATGTAGTCCTTACACTCATATCATCAAGTTTTATCCAATTAAAAATTTATTTTTTTATTTTACATATTTAAGATTGTAGAGCTTTTATAGGTTTTTATAAGTTATAGTGAAGTTTTCATTTATAGCTAATTTGATGATACATGATATCACACTTGAACACCTTAGCATTTTTTAATGCAAAGTTTTAGTAAAAGTTCTCCTTTTTTTGCATTCTTTGGCTTTGATTTAGATATATTATAGTGAAACTCTAATTCTTCTCATGTAACTTGAACATCGCTTTGAATTTTTTATATTACATTTTTTGCATCCATATCATCCTACATTCATTATATATATAAAGTTAATATTAAAAAGACAATTTATTATTATTATTACATATTTAATTTAGTAATTCTTAGGAAATCTAAACAAATGTCAATGGAATTAAATATTTATTATTTAAATTTTAAAATATTTTATTTTTAGTGTTTTAGCACTCATTTCAAAACATTTGGATTCACATTTGATTTGATAATAGATAATTTTACAATCAATCTACTTAGTATCTTGGAATTCAAACTTTATGTATAATTTTACACATTTGTTCAAATGTTTTACTTAGATTTGGTTATATAACTGCGAAACTCTGATCCTCTTTAAGGTTGATGACCAAACCTCTTTGAAATGATCATAACATAATATTTTAATTTATATCACTTTAGGTTCAATATATACTTACTTAATATTGATATAGTAATATTTTTTTTATTTATATAATTTTATTTTACAATTTGTAATAAATTCAAATGAGGGCAATTGAGACAAAGTAAGCATCATTGGACTCTTCACATTGAGCCATATCCATTTAAATATTCATTTTAATATTTTAAAAACTTTGTTTTTTATGGCTTTTTGCATCCATTATGGGACATTTGAATCGTACAAAATTTCATAATTGTAGGTGTTATGATTGATCTCTTTGAAATCGTTTAATGCAACCTTGTTATACAATTTTGCTCATTTCTTAATTTTTTTTAATTTAAAGTTTTTATGTCAATATGTAACTCTGAACCTCCTTGTGCTCTTTATGTCTCTTTCATATGTTGACACATATTTCCTTGATGTTGAAATAATAATAGATTATTAGTTATTATTATTTACTTTTGTAATTTGAAATAAGTTTAGACATGGTTCAATAAAGACAAAACAAACATCTTTTGACTCCTCTGAACCACCTCTATATAATAAAATATCAATTTGATATTTTAAATATTTTATTTTCTATATTATGTCAAGCTTTATAAGACATTTCAACTCATAATTTAATTTACTATCCAACTTTTTGCACTTAATCTCTTTAGTATCTTGGAATTAAAATTTCTTGTACTATTTATCTAATTTTTTTCAAATATTTGTCTAAGTTTAGCTTCAATTTATATTTACTAAATATTAAAATAATACTTTATTATCACGTATTCTTATTTATTTCAATTGTTTGCAAAAATTCTAATGAGGTTCGATGAGATCAAAAAAATGTTGGAAACATCTCAATGAGCTATAAACAATTAAGAAAAATTTATATGTTTGAATATTACAATTTAAATATTTTTATGGCTTGTTAGGCATTTAATTTATACTTGATTTTATTATTGAGAAAGTTACATTTGATCTTCTAGGTATCTTGGAAGGCATGTTTTCATAAAACATATCTCATTTTTATAAAGTTTTCAATTTGATTTGGTTTTATTGTTATTAAAATGGAATTCTCCAATTCTATGAACTTATCATCCCTTTAATTTAGTTAAAATATTTTTCTTGAATTTCCGTTATTTTAGATTTTTTTATATAATTAAGTTAAATTAAAATTAAAATTTAAAATTGTTTATTCCTATTTAATTTTGTAACTAAGAGTAATTCCAAATAAGGTTCAACCAAGCTGAATCAAACTTTGTTTGGCTAATTTAGATCAACTCAATAAAATTAAAGTTTAGACTATATATTTTAAAATTTTAGTTTCTTATTTTTCTAACACACCTTGCAAGATATTTAGATTCATACCAAATTTGATGATCAAGAACATTATGCTTGAACTCTTTAGTATCTTGGAATACAATTTTCCTTTGCAATTTATCTCATTTCTTTAAAGTTTCAAAATTAATTTTATTTTATTATTATGTAACCCTAAATCTTCTCTTATGTGGCCTTTACATCTCTTTGACTTGGCTATATTTGATTTCTTCAATTTATTTCTTTTTAACTGAAAAAATATATTTCATTATATTAAAATAATAATTTAACAATATTTAAGCTTACTTGTTTTTTAAATTCATATTAATTCCAAACAAGGTTCAATTAAGGTAAAATAAATATTAGTGAATGCATCTTAACGAGATCTACTTAATTGAATATTTATTTTTGTCTTTAAAATATTTTAATTTCTATGAGTTTAGCACACTCTATGAGATATTTTGATTCATATATTATTTATCATTCAAGGATGTTATACACGATCTCTATATTAAGTTAAAATGAAAATTTTCCAAACACTTTATATAATTTTTCTTAAAATGTTTTCTCTAACAATGTTATACTCCAATGAAAATGCAATTATCCTCTCATGTGATCTTAACGTCCTCCAAATTTTGATATATTACGTTTCTTTGAATTATATAATTTTTTTCTTGAATATATACATATAAATATAAATATATATATTTACTTTATATTAAAATAATAATCTATTTTTATTTAATTTTATTTGATTTAGTAATTTGTTAAAACTATAATTTACGTCAAATTGAGACAAAATAAAAAAATCATTTGAATTTTTTCTTAGCTCTATCAAATTAAATATTGATTATATATATATATATATATATATATTTTTAAATATGTTTGATTTTCTAAGCTTCTAACACATTTTGTGGGACATTTTGATTTAATCATGATTTAATGAGCAATAATGTTACCATAAATTTTGTTAATATTTTTCAATGCATGTTTCATACACAATTTATCTTGTTTAATCAAATATATTTCTTAGATTTAATCAAAATTTTGCAATGAAAGTTTAATTCTTTTATCAAGTGATGCCACATCAATTTAATTTTGTTGCATCGCATTACTTCAATTCATCTCATGTCATATTTAATATTTATTTGCTTACCAAAAAATCATAACTTATTTTTTTTATGCATATTTACTTTGTAAATTCTTAGAATGCAACATTATGACTGATCGAGATTAGAAAATTGTTGAGCACCTCATCTAGAGGAGTTCTATCAAATTAAACATTCATTCCTTGATTTTTAAATATTTTAATGTTTTGATTTTCCCATCTTTTTTGAGAAATTTTGATTCGTACTAGATTTCAGGATTGAGGATGTTGTACTTGATTAGTGTCGTACTTTAGAATTTGAATTTGTTGTACAATTTATCTAATTTGTTTCAAATGATTTACATTAATTTTGATATATCACTATTTAATTTTAAACAATATCTCATCTAGCCTTGATATATCACTATTTACTTAATATTAAAAGTATAATTATTGTGAGTTTCCTTTATTTTATTTATCAAATTGTAGTAATTCTAAATGAGGTGAGATTGAGATGAAACAAATGTCGTTTGAATCATCTTAACGAGCTCTATATAATAAAATATTCATTTAACTATTTTTAAATATTTTCTTTTTTTAATGTTTTTGCATACTTTATGAAACAATTTAATTCTCATTAGTATTTTCGAATGCAATTGTTCTATACAAATTTTCACTTTTTTAGAGTTTTCAATTTGATTTTGTAATATTCTATGAAAAAAAAAATTCTCCTCTCACAAAGATTTTTTATGTGTTTGATTTGGTAAATTTAGTTTCCATCAATTTATCTTGTTGAAGATTTAATATATATCCACTTAATATTGAAAAATTATTTTTATTTAGGCTTCTCTTCTTTGTTAATTAACATTAACACCAAATGTGGTGCTATCAAGTGGAAACAAACAAATTTGGATTTGTGTTGAGTTATATGCAATTAAAAATTAGTTTTTTAATTAAAAAATAATCTTTTTTTAATATGATTTGTGATGGATTTTGATTCCTGCTTGATTTGATGATCTAAAATGATACACTAGATCTTAGAATCTTGGAATATAATTTTCCTATAAAATTTATCTCAATTTTTTGTAAATTTTCAATTTTATTTTGTTACATTACTATGTGAGAGAAAATCATCTTTCTTATGACTTTTACAATGTTCTTATTTAGTTATATTATATTGCTTCAATTAATGTTATTTTAGCTTTAATATTCATTTATTTTTTTAAAATAAAAACTTAATATTTTTTTTATTTTTTATTAGTATAATTTATAAAAATTCTAAATGACGCTTGATCGAGATGAAAAGACATCATAAAACTAGCCTTGATGAGATGTTTATAATTAAATTTTAAGTTTTAGTATTTTAAAATAACTTTTTATCTATGATTTTAACATGTTTTATGGGTCATTTTTACTCAAACTTAATTTGATTGTTAAGGATGTTACGCTTCATCTCTTTAGTATCTCCTAATACAACTTTCTCACATAGTTTTTCTCTTTTTTTACAATTTTTTTAATTTTTTTATGTTGATATCAAACTTTATATCTCCTCCCATATGACCCTTTCTTTACTTTGATTTACTTATATAGCTTTGCATCAATTCATCTAATTTTAGTTTTAATACACATTAACCTAATAATAAGATAATAATTTGTTAATACTTGAAGTTTTTAAAATTTTTAATTTATAGTAAATCATGAGAATTCTTGATCTATAAGAAGTAAGTACCATTAGGCTCCTCTTTACAAGCTCCATCACATTAAATATTCATTTTTATTTTTTTAAATATTTTATTTTTTTAAATATTTTATTTTTTTAATTTTTGGATGCCTTAACTAAAAATCTGATTCGTACTTAATTTGTTGATAAAATATGTTACACCAAATCTCCTTATTATCTCAGATTACGTCTTTTCCATAATGTTATCATATTACTTCAAATGTTTTGCATTGATTTGGATAACTACATTCTAACTCTAAATCTCCTCACGCATGACATTTTGATTTGCATAATTTATTTATATTTCTTTATCTTAATTTATCTCATTTCACCTTTAATACATACCTGCATGATTTAATAAAAAAAATTATTATTATTATTTTTATTTATTTTGTTAATCCACATTGATTACAAATTAGGTAAAATCGAAAGAAAGAGATGTTGTACACGTCCTAAGAACCTCTATCTAATGAAACATACTATTTTACTTTAGAAGTTTATTTTTTCAAATATTTTGGTGATAGGGGATGTCACCTTTAATATCTTAGAGTCTTGGAATGTAACTGTATTGTTAAATTTATCTCACCTTTTTGAAATTGTTCTGTTTTATTTGGTTAGCTCACTTTATAACTCTAATTCTCCTCTAGCAAATGTTTTGCATGACTTTTATTTTTTTGTATTACATTTTTCAATTTATATAATTTTAGATTATATATATATATATATATATATATATTATTTTCTTAAAACAATAATTTATTATTTTTTATGATTACATAACTTGGCAATTGTAGTAATTTCAATTGAGGTTCAATACAGACAAAACAAACATCATTGGATTCGCGTTGATAGGCTAAATATAATTAAATAATCACTTTTATATTTTTAATTATTTTATTTTTTATGGTATTAGAAATGTTTATGTGATATTTTAATTCATACATTATTTAATGATCAACAATGTTATATTTGATCACTTTATTATTGTGAAATGCAACTTTTGCATATAGTTTATCTAACTTTTTAAAATTATTTATTTCTATTTTGTTAAGTTACTATGTAGCCCTACATCTCATCACATGTGACATTCTCTTAATTTTTATTTAGTTATATTATAAGTGTTCAATTTAATTAATTTTAGCTTTAATGAATTTTTATTTAATATAAAAATAAATGATTTCTTTTATTTGTGTTTATTGTTTTGCATAATTTATATCAGTTTCAAACGAGGTCTAATTTAGACAGAATACACACCATTAGATATTTTAAAATATTCATTTTTATATTAATTTTTGTATTTCACATATTTTGGTTGTAAAGTTTGGTAGATTTTTAAATTATTTTGATTTTTAATTAATTTGATTATTAATGTTGTTACACTCTATGTCTTATAAAATTTCACTTTGATTTGATTATATTATCTAGTAACCCAATTTTTACTAATGCAACCTTTACAACATTTTAAATTGGATAAATTTTATTTCTTCAATTTATCTTATTTTAAATTTAATATAAATTTACGTATTGTTTAAAAATATTTTTGTATGAAAGAAATGCTATTGGACTCACCTCCATAAGATCTATCCAATTAAATATTCATTATTACTTTTAAAAATTTTACTTTCTTGTGTTTATTGCACCCTTTATAAGAAATTTCAATTTGAACTTTAATTGATGATCGAGGATTTTACACTCAAACTCCTTAGTATCTTGGAGTGACACATTCTCGTATAATTCATCTCTTTTATTTAATTGTTTGTTCTTATTTTGTTATATTTCTAGGAAATTGTAAATTGCTCTAAAGTCACCAAAACATCTCATTGATTTTATGATATTACATTGCCTTAATTTATCATATTTCACTTTTAATATATATTTACTTAATATTGTAAAATAATATATTATATATTTCATAATAATTCAAAATATGGTGTAATCTAGATGAAACAATTGTTGTTTAACTGGTCTTGATGATCCCTAACAAATTGAATATTAACTTTTTAATTTTCAAATATTTTAATTTCTTGCATATTAACACACATTATGAGTTATTTTGATTTATACTTGATTAGATCTTTGAGGATGTTACATGCAATGTACTTAGCATCTTGTACTTCAACAATCACATACAATTTATTAAATTTCTTCAAATGTTCTTTATTTACTTGCATTCCAAAAAACTTAGAATTACCTCTTATGTTACATTTATGTCATTTATATTTTTTTTATATTACATTATTTCTTGCTTATACTTATTTAAACTTTAACATATTCTTTCATAATTTTAAAACAATATTTTTTAATTATTTATGAAATTTTACTTTGGAAATTCACTTTAATGTAAAATGAGTCCATAAAAGATGAAAACAAATACGGTTGGACCTATCATAACAAGCTATATCCCATAAAGAAATTATTTTCATTTTTCTCTTTTATTTCATGTACTTTGGCACATTTGGTTATATATTTTAATTCTTGGGTGATTTAATGATCAAGGATTTTACCTCGATTACCATATTATCATGGAATGGAGGTTTCTCATTGAATTTATCTCCATTTTTCAATGTTTTTGGTCCAATTTTATTATATTACTATGTCAACCTAAATCTTTGCTCATGTGACTCTTATATCACTTTGATTGGAAATATTATAACATATTAAGTTTTTTAATATCATCTTTAATATATATTTACTTAATATTAAAATATTAATTTAATATTATTTATTCTAAACTAGGATTAATTGAGATTAAACTAATGTGATTAGATTTTCTCAACGAGCTGCATGAGACATATTTGTTTTTGTATTACTAAACATTTAATGTCTAAAGTTTTGGCCAACTTAATGAGGGATTTTAATTTTTACTTGATTTGATGATTAATATTGTTACACTCAGTTTTCTTAATATTTTGGAATACTACTTTACCTTACAATTTATGTCATTTCTACAAATATTTTTCTTTAATTTTGATGTGCTGCTAATTCAAAACGATGTAATGACCACACTCAAGGAGGTTATGACTACATAGCAATATAATAAAATTAAAGCAAAAGCCTTTAAGAAATTATATAAATTGCATAAGAAAGTTGTAGAACCTTAGTGGTCAAATGAGGTGCAAATCAAAATCAATGCAAAGAATACTGAAATAATTTAGAATAAAATATTTTTAAAAATATATAAAATAAATATTTATTTACACAAAACTCCTTGAGACTAGTCCAACAATATTTTCTTATCTTCAACAAATCGTTTTCAAAATACTCTTAATTGCAAGTATAAAGAAAACTAAATCATAATAAATTATTATTGGAACATAAATTGATAATATATTAAAATAAAAAAGATTTAAATTAAAGTAATATAAGATAACCAATTACAATTATTGGATGGGCCATAAAAGAGGAGAATTAGAGTTTAACAACAATATAACCAAAAAGTAAAAGTTTTGAAAGAATGGCACAAATTATGTGAGATGCTATCTTCCTAAATATTGTGGAGTTCAACTATAAAATTGCCAATTTTAAAAAAGTGTACAAATGAAAATGTCCCCTACTAAAACTCTTGAAAATAAAATATTTAAACAAATAAAAATAAATATTAAACATGATAGAGACCATCAAAATGAGTTTAATGATGCCAGTTCCACTTCCATCAAACCTCATTTAGAATTAAGGATAATTACTAATGAAAACCACATAAATAATAATAAAAGTTACATGAGAGAAAAATTAAGATTTCTTAGTATTGCAACAAAATCAAAGTGAATAATTTGCAGAAATAAGTTAAACTATGCAAGAAAGTTGTATTCGAAAAATCCATAGAGATCAAGTATAACATCCTTGAGTGCCAAATAAAGTATTAATCAGAATATCATAAAAATAGGCAAAACCTTGAAAATAAAATTTTAAAAAAACAAATGAATATTTGATTCGATAAACTAATCAAGGAGAGACTAACGATATCTTATCCATCTGGACAAACCTAATATTGAAATCTAATTAATTAAAAAAATTAAATAGGTATAAATTATAAAAAAAATATTATGTAAAGTAAATATATATATATGAAAGTTTAATTAATATAAATTGGAGTAGTATACTATAGCCAAATCAAAGTATTAAAAAGTTTGTGTTAGACAAGATTTAAAGTAACGTAGAAAAAACAAATAAATAAAAGAAATGTAATGAATTGAGATAAATTGCAAGATAATGTTACATTCCAAGATATTATGAAGATAGATTGTAACATCCTCATTCATTAAATCAAGTATGAATCAAAAGCTCTCATTATTATGCAAATGAGCAAGAAATCAATAATTTATAAATATAAAAAAGAACAGTTAATTAGATGTACTCATCAAAATGAGTACAAATATATTTGTTTGGCTCCATTGGACCTCATTTTAGACTACTACAAATTACCAATATAAATCAACATAAAACATAATTTATAATTTTAAAAAATTAAATAGATATATAGTAAATAAAAAATAAGATAAATTGAATCATTGTAATTTAAAAAAATTAAAATGATGTAATTTTCAAACGAAAACAAAATTAGTGTTTCATAGTAATGTAACCAAATCAATTTGAATGATTTGTAAAAATAGGATAAATTGTACATTAAAATTAAATTCCAAAATACTAAGAAGATTGTTAGTAACATCTCGATCATTACATCGAAAATGAATTTAAATATGTTATAAATGGTTCTAAAAACTTAGAAAATAGCATATTTTCAAAATATAGAAATAAATATTAAATTCTATCAATCACCCTTTGTTTGGAAAAACTATAAATTAGAAAAGTAAATAGACAAATGTAATAAAAAAATATTAAATTAGAACCAAGCAATATACAAAATAAAAGTTAATTCAGTTAAATTGATGTAATATAATAAGAGAAAAAAAAAATATTATAAAGTTCTAATGGGAGGAGAATTAGAAATTCATATTAATACAACAAAGTCAAAGTAAAACATTTGCAAAAGTGAGATAAATGTACAAAAAGGTTGGATTCCAAGACACTTTCGAGATGGAGTGTAACATATTTAATCATGAAATGAGGTACAAATCTAATGACTCACAAAGCTTGAAAAACTTTAAAAAAATAAAATATTTAGAAATATAAAATATAATATTTAGTTGGATAGAGCTTATTAAGTTTGATCAAATGATGTTGGTTTTATATTGATCCAACCTTCTCTTGAATTACTATGTATTACAAACGAAAGTAAATAGAAATAAAGATAAATATTAATTTTGTTAGTTTTCTTTGGTATGCTTTACTAGATATTTTTATTTGTACATGAATTGACAATAAAGGATAGTACACTCAATCTCCTTATTCCTTGGTATGAAAGTTTCTCATAAAATCTAACTCATTTAATGAAAATTTTGACTTTGATTAGTTATATCGATATGTAAATCAAAATCTTACTTCATGTGCTTTTTACATCACTTTCATTGGGATATATTTCATCGATTCAATTTAGCTCACTTATACCTTAATTATAATTTACTAAATATTATATTAAAAATATTTTATTTTTCATTTTTTTTAACTTTGATAACTAACAATAATTCAATTTAGGTCAAATTGAAATCTAATAGACATCATTAGACTCATCTCCATGACCTATTGAATTAATTAAAAGTTTTAATGTTTTTAAGTACTTAAGTTTTTGGCTTCATCGTGCCTCTTGTCGCATTACAATTCTTACCTAATTTGATAGGTGAAGATGCTACACTTGATCATCTTGCCATCTCGGAATGCATCTTCCTTAAACAATTTTGCTTATTCATTAGATTATTTTCGTTTGTTTTATTATTTTATTATCCAATGTTAAATCTCTTCTTGTGGGACAATTACATTAATTGAATTTTTCTCATTTTAACTTTAACGTATATTTACTTAAAAATAAAATAACAATTTACTCATTTTCAAGCTTATTTTCTCATGTAATTTTTGGTAATTCTAATTGAGGTTCAATGATGAAGAAACAATAGTTATTGGACTTGCCTTAATGAGCTCTATTAGTTAAATATTTATTTTTTATATTTTTCAAATATTTCATTTTCTAGAGATTTGGTATAGTTTATGAATGGAAAAGAACTTATAGTAATGATCTCTTTTAGTTAAATATTAATTTTTATATTTTCGAATCTTTCATTTTTTAAAGATTTGGTGCACTTAATGACATATTTCAATTGTACTTGATTTGATGATGGAGAATGTTATGCTAGATCTAATTAGTATCTAGTAATAAAACTTTTCAAATAATTTATGTCATTAATTCAAATTTTTTCTTTACATTGTTTATGTTAGCGTTTTACTCTAAATCTCCTCTAATTTGACCTTTACGTCACTTTGACTTGATGGAATTTGTTTATTACATATGCTTATCTTTTTTGTTAGTTTATAATTATTTTGAATGGGTTCATTTAAAGACAAGATAGATGTCATTGGACTCGTTATGATTAGCTCTATAGAATTAAATATTCATTTATATATTTCTAAATCTTTTATTTTCATAGAGTTTGGAACACATTTTGACATATTTTGATTTGTACATAATTTCTTGAACGATGTTGTTATGCTCAATCTCCTTGTTCATTGAATGTACTTTCTCATATAATTTATCTCATCTTTTTCAAATTTTTCATTTTGATTAGGTCATCTTATTGTGAAAAATTTTTCATACTTGTTATATTAGATTACTATAATTTTTCATACTTCAACTTTAATAAATATACTCTCTTAATAAGAAAGTATTAATTTATTATTTTTATGCTTATTTAGTTTTATAATTTGTTGTAATTCAAAAAGACATTTAATGGAGACAAATTTTGTTGGTCTTACCTCAACAAGCTCAATCTATTAAATATTCATTTATACATTATTATTTTTTTCTTGAGTTTTAGCATGCTTTACGAGTAATTTTAATTCCTGCCTTTTTTGATGATCATGGGTATTCCACTTGATCTCCTTAGAAGCTTGGAATAAAACTTTCCCATATAATTTATCTTATTGTATCAATGTTTTTACTTTCATTTTCAATATAGCAATTGAGATTTAATCAAAACAAAAGAAGCATTGGTGGACTTTCCAGGACTTACTCTATCTAGCTAAATATTAATCATTATACATTTTAACATTTCATTTTATATTATTTTTAATGAGTTTAGATATTATTTGACTCATAATTGAATTGAAAATCAAGGGTGTTATTGTCGATATCCTTAGTTTCTTGGAATACAACCAACCCTTAAAATTCTTTTTTTTCAAATTTTGCGTGAATTTGTTTATATTACAAAGTTACTAAAAATCTCCTCATGTGATACATGCACCATCATGATTTCATTATATTACATTACTTAAATTAATAATATTTCAGCTTTAATACTTATTTGCTTGAGGTTACATTCAAAATTTATTATTATTTATAACAAATTCTTTTTGTAATTCAAATGAATTCCAAATGAGATCCAATTGAGAAAAAGCTATCGTATGACTCATTTTACCAATGCCAATTAAATCAAATATAATTATTTTTATTTGAAAATATTTTACATTCCAAAGTTATGACAAGCTTTATGAAACTGTTTGATTTGTACCTAATCTAATTATCAATGATGTTACACTAAATCTCTTTAACTTCTTTTAGTGCATCTTTTTAGTATAGTTATCTCGTTAAAATGATTTACTTAAACACGGTTATGTTACTATGACATCTTATTCTCCAAATATGTGACATTTATATCACTTTGTCTCGATCATATTGCAAACATTCAATTTAACTTATATCAAATGTAATATATATTTACTTAACATTAAACAAATTAGTTATTTTTACTTATACAAATTTAATATTTTAATTGAAATTTATTCCAAATAAGGTGTGGTAGGGATGAAACATAAGTTGTTGGACTTTTCATAATAAGCTCTATTCAATTAAATATTTATTTTTATATCTTTAAATTTTTTTTACTTTCTTTGATTTGAGCATTTGTTTTTTGATATTTTTATTTGTTTATGATTTGAGATTACAAATATGGTGGTTGACCGTCTTGCTATTCTTAAATATAACTTTTTTAATATACTTTATCCTATTTTTTATTTTTTTCTATGATTAGATTATATTATCATGAAACTGTAAATATTATATATGTGAACCTTAGGTCACTTTTATTTCTCCATATTAAGTTATTTAAGTTTATTCCATTTTACACATAATATGTATTTACTTACAAATAAAATAATAATTTATTATAATTTATTCTTGTTTATTTTGGTAATTCATCTTAATTCCAAATGAGCTCCAATTAAGACCAAAAAACATCAATGGACTGATCTCTATATATGTTATATAATTAAATATTCATTTTTTTAATTTTTGATATTTTTTAAATGTTTACATTGTTTATGAAATGTCACAATTTTACTTAATTTGATAATTAAGAATGTTACACTCGATTTTCTTATTATCGAATTGCAACTTTCTATTAAAAGTTTTCTCATTTCTTCATAAATTTTGCTTCAAGTTTATTATATTACTATGAAGCACTAATTCTTCTCTCATGTTTCTTTTACATTACTTTTATTTGGTTACATTACAATGATTCATTTTTTCATTTCTACCTTTGTATATATTTCATTAATATTAAGGAATATATTTATTGTTATTTATGCTTTTTTAGTTTTTTAAATTTATGGTTGCTCTTAATTGGGTGTAATCAATACAAAAAACATTATTAGAATATTGTTGACACATTTCAAATATTATATTAATTTGTATTTTTATAAATATTATATCCTCTATAAGCTTCTTACTTATATCACACATTTAAAATTCATACATGATTGGATTATCGAATATGTTATACTTAATCTCTTTAGTATTTTTCAATGCAACTTTCTCGTACCGCTTATCTAGTTTTCTTCAAGTTTGTCACTCCAATATTACTCTGTTATTATAAAACTATTTTTCTCTTCAAGTGTAATATTTGCATTGCTTAAATTTAGCTATATTAAAATGCTTCAATTTATCAAATAATAGATTTAGTGCATATATTTACTTAATATTAAAGTAATAATTTAAAGACTATTTATGCTTATTAAATTTTGTAATTTTTATTAATTCTAAAAGATGGTTCATGCAAATGAAACCAACATCATTGTACCATCTTGATGAGCTCTATAAACTAAATATTAATATTTATATTTTTAAATATTTTTATTTAACATTTTCGCACACCTTATGAGAAATTTTAATTCATACCTTATTTAATGATTGAGGATATTTTACTTGCATTTCACAATATCTTAGATGCAAATTTTTTATAAAATTTATACCACCTTAATTTTTTTCTTTTTTTTAGTTTAATTACCTATAACTCTAAATCTCTTCTTATAAGATCTTTTCATTAATTGGATTTACATATATTAAATTCTTTAGTTTAATCGATTTATGCTTTAATATATATTTAACTAATATTTAAAAAATGATATATTTTTTTTTGTGCTTATTTAATTTTTTAATTTGTTGTAACTTCAAATGAGGTTTAATTGAGACAAAATAAATGTCTTATATGACACATCTCAGTGAACTCTATCCAATTAATTTTTAATTTTTTAATGTAAAAATTTTATTTTATAGGGTTTATTAATTCCTTAAGAAAGATTTTGATTCATACCTAATTTAGTGATCAAAGATGCTACGATTAATATCTTTAATACCTTTGAATGCAATGTTCCCATTTAATTTATCTAATTTTGAAACATTTTCACTTTGAATTGGTCATGTTACAATGTCACTTTAAGTCTCCCCTCGTCTGATATTTACATTACCTTGATTAAGTTATATTGTATTTCTTCAATTTTTCTCATTTTATTTTTATTATATATTTTTATTAAAATTAAATTTATAACTTATTATTATGTATGCTTCTTTCATTTTATTATTTAAATTAATTCTAAACATGTTCTAGTCAAGAAAATGTAGTCCTTACACTCATATCATCAAGTTTTATCCAATTAAAAATTTATTTTTTTATTTTACATATTTAAGATTGTAGAGCTTTTATAGGTTTTTATAAGTTATAGTGAAGTTTTCATTTATAGCTAATTTGATGATACATGATATCACACTTGAACACCTTAGCATTTTTTAATGCAAAGTTTTAGTAAAAGTTCTCCTTTTTTTGCATTCTTTGGCTTTGATTTAGATATATTATAGTGAAACTCTAATTCTTCTCATGTAACTTGAACATCGCTTTGAATTTTTTATATTACATTTTTTGCATCCATATCATCCTACATTCATTATATATATAAAGTTAATATTAAAAAGACAATTTATTATTATTATTACATATTTAATTTAGTAATTCTTAGGAAATCTAAACAAATGTCAATGGAATTAAATATTTATTATTTAAATTTTAAAATATTTTATTTTTAGTGTTTTAGCACTCATTTCAAAACATTTGGATTCACATTTGATTTGATAATAGATAATTTTACAATCAATCTACTTAGTATCTTGGAATTCAAACTTTATGTATAATTTTACACATTTGTTCAAATGTTTTACTTAGATTTGGTTATATAACTGCGAAACTCTGATCCTCTTTAAGGTTGATGACCAAACCTCTTTGAAATGATCATAACATAATATTTTAATTTATATCACTTTAGGTTCAATATATACTTACTTAATATTGATATAGTAATATTTTTTTTATTTATATAATTTTATTTTACAATTTGTAATAAATTCAAATGAGGGCAATTGAGACAAAGTAAGCATCATTGGACTCTTCACATTGAGCCATATCCATTTAAATATTCATTTTAATATTTTAAAAACTTTGTTTTTTATGGCTTTTTGCATCCATTATGGGACATTTGAATCGTACAAAATTTCATAATTGTAGGTGTTATGATTGATCTCTTTGAAATCGTTTAATGCAACCTTGTTATACAATTTTGCTCATTTCTTAATTTTTTTTAATTTAAAGTTTTTATGTCAATATGTAACTCTGAACCTCCTTGTGCTCTTTATGTCTCTTTCATATGTTGACACATATTTCCTTGATGTTGAAATAATAATAGATTATTAGTTATTATTATTTACTTTTGTAATTTGAAATAAGTTTAGACATGGTTCAATAAAGACAAAACAAACATCTTTTGACTCCTCTGAACCACCTCTATATAATAAAATATCAATTTGATATTTTAAATATTTTATTTTCTATATTATGTCAAGCTTTATAAGACATTTCAACTCATAATTTAATTTACTATCCAACTTTTTGCACTTAATCTCTTTAGTATCTTGGAATTAAAATTTCTTGTACTATTTATCTAATTTTTTTCAAATATTTGTCTAAGTTTAGCTTCAATTTATATTTACTAAATATTAAAATAATACTTTATTATCACGTATTCTTATTTATTTCAATTGTTTGCAAAAATTCTAATGAGGTTCGATGAGATCAAAAAAATGTTGGAAACATCTCAATGAGCTATAAACAATTAAGAAAAATTTATATGTTTGAATATTACAATTTAAATATTTTTATGGCTTGTTAGGCATTTAATTTATACTTGATTTTATTATTGAGAAAGTTACATTTGATCTTCTAGGTATCTTGGAAGGCATGTTTTCATAAAACATATCTCATTTTTATAAAGTTTTCAATTTGATTTGGTTTTATTGTTATTAAAATGGAATTCTCCAATTCTATGAACTTATCATCCCTTTAATTTAGTTAAAATATTTTTCTTGAATTTCCGTTATTTTAGATTTTTTTATATAATTAAGTTAAATTAAAATTAAAATTTAAAATTGTTTATTCCTATTTAATTTTGTAACTAAGAGTAATTCCAAATAAGGTTCAACCAAGCTGAATCAAACTTTGTTTGGCTAATTTAGATCAACTCAATAAAATTAAAGTTTAGACTATATATTTTAAAATTTTAGTTTCTTATTTTTCTAACACACCTTGCAAGATATTTAGATTCATACCAAATTTGATGATCAAGAACATTATGCTTGAACTCTTTAGTATCTTGGAATACAATTTTCCTTTGCAATTTATCTCATTTCTTTAAAGTTTCAAAATTAATTTTATTTTATTATTATGTAACCCTAAATCTTCTCTTATGTGGCCTTTACATCTCTTTGACTTGGCTATATTTGATTTCTTCAATTTATTTCTTTTTAACTGAAAAAATATATTTCATTATATTAAAATAATAATTTAACAATATTTAAGCTTACTTGTTTTTTAAATTCATATTAATTCCAAACAAGGTTCAATTAAGGTAAAATAAATATTAGTGAATGCATCTTAACGAGATCTACTTAATTGAATATTTATTTTTGTCTTTAAAATATTTTAATTTCTATGAGTTTAGCACACTCTATGAGATATTTTGATTCATATATTATTTATCATTCAAGGATGTTATACACGATCTCTATATTAAGTTAAAATGAAAATTTTCCAAACACTTTATATAATTTTTCTTAAAATGTTTTCTCTAACAATGTTATACTCCAATGAAAATGCAATTATCCTCTCATGTGATCTTAACGTCCTCCAAATTTTGATATATTACGTTTCTTTGAATTATATAATTTTTTTCTTGAATATATACATATAAATATAAATATATATATTTACTTTATATTAAAATAATAATCTATTTTTATTTAATTTTATTTGATTTAGTAATTTGTTAAAACTATAATTTACGTCAAATTGAGACAAAATAAAAAAATCATTTGAATTTTTTCTTAGCTCTATCAAATTAAATATTGATTATATATATATATATATATATATATATTTTTAAATATGTTTGATTTTCTAAGCTTCTAACACATTTTGTGGGACATTTTGATTTAATCATGATTTAATGAGCAATAATGTTACCATAAATTTTGTTAATATTTTTCAATGCATGTTTCATACACAATTTATCTTGTTTAATCAAATATATTTCTTAGATTTAATCAAAATTTTGCAATGAAAGTTTAATTCTTTTATCAAGTGATGCCACATCAATTTAATTTTGTTGCATCGCATTACTTCAATTCATCTCATGTCATATTTAATATTTATTTGCTTACCAAAAAATCATAACTTATTTTTTTTATGCATATTTACTTTGTAAATTCTTAGAATGCAACATTATGACTGATCGAGATTAGAAAATTGTTGAGCACCTCATCTAGAGGAGTTCTATCAAATTAAACATTCATTCCTTGATTTTTAAATATTTTAATGTTTTGATTTTCCCATCTTTTTTGAGAAATTTTGATTCGTACTAGATTTCAGGATTGAGGATGTTGTACTTGATTAGTGTCGTACTTTAGAATTTGAATTTGTTGTACAATTTATCTAATTTGTTTCAAATGATTTACATTAATTTTGATATATCACTATTTAATTTTAAACAATATCTCATCTAGCCTTGATATATCACTATTTACTTAATATTAAAAGTATAATTATTGTGAGTTTCCTTTATTTTATTTATCAATTTGTAGTAATTCTAAATGAGGTGAGATTGAGATGAAACAAATGTCGTTTGAATCATCTTAACGAGCTCTATATAATAAAATATTCATTTAACTATTTTTAAATATTTTCTTTTTTTAATGTTTTTGCATACTTTATGAAACAATTTAATTCTCATTAGTATTTTCGAATGCAATTGTTCTATACAAATTTTCACTTTTTTAGAGTTTTCAATTTGATTTTGTAATATTCTATGAAAAAAAAAATTCTCCTCTCACAAAGATTTTTTATGTGTTTGATTTGGTAAATTTAGTTTCCATCAATTTATCTTGTTGAAGATTTAATATATATCCACTTAATATTGAAAAATTATTTTTATTTAGGCTTCTCTTCTTTGTTAATTAACATTAACACCAAATGTGGTGCTATCAAGTGGAAACAAACAAATTTGGATTTGTGTTGAGTTATATGCAATTAAAAATTAGTTTTTTAATTAAAAAATAATCTTTTTTTAATATGATTTGTGATGGATTTTGATTCCTGCTTGATTTGATGATCTAAAATGATACACTAGATCTTAGAATCTTGGAATATAATTTTCCTATAAAATTTATCTCAATTTTTTGTAAATTTTCAATTTTATTTTGTTACATTACTATGTGAGAGAAAATCATCTTTCTTATGACTTTTACAATGTTCTTATTTAGTTATATTATATTGCTTCGATTAATGTTATTTTAGCTTTAATATTCATTTATTTTTTTTAAATAAAAACTTAATATTTTTTTTATTTTTTATTAGTATAATTTATAAAAATTCTAAATGACGCTTGATCGAGATGAAAAGACATCATAAAACTAGCCTTGATGAGATGTTTATAATTAAATTTTAAGTTTTAGTATTTTAAAATAACTTTTTATCTATGATTTTAACATGTTTTATGGGTCATTTTTACTCAAACTTAATTTGATTGTTAAGGATGTTACGCTTCATCTCTTTAGTATCTCCTAATACAACTTTCTCACATAGTTTTTCTCTTTTTTTACAATTTTTTTAATTTTTTTATGTTGATATCAAACTTTATATCTCCTCCCATATGACCCTTTCTTTACTTTGATTTACTTATATAGCTTTGCATCAATTCATCTAATTTTAGTTTTAATACACATTCACCTAATAATAAGATAATAATTTGTTAATACTTGAAGTTTTTAAAATTTTTAATTTATAGTAAATCATGAGAATTCTTGATCTATAAGAAGTAAGTACCATTAGGCTCCTCTTTACAAGCTCCATCACATTAAATATTCATTTTTATTTTTTTAAATATTTTATTTTTTTAAATATTTTATTTTTTTAAATATTTTATTTTTTTAATTTTTGGATGCCTTAACTAAAAATCTGATTCGTACTTAATTTGTTGATAAAATATGTTACACCAAATCTCCTTATTATCTCAGATTACGTCTTTTCCATAATGTTATCATATTACTTCAAATGTTTTGCATTGATTTGGATAACTACATTCTAACTCTAAATCTCCTCACGCATGACATTTTGATTTGCATAATTTATTTATATTTCTTTATCTTAATTTATCTCATTTCACCTTTAATACATACCTGCATGATTTAATAAAAAAAATTATTATTATTATTTTTATTTATTTTGTTAATCCATATTGATTACAAATTAGGTAAAATCAAAAGAAAGAGATGTTGGACACGTCCTAAGAACCTCTATCTAATGAAACATACTATTTTACTTTAGAAGTTTATTTTTTCAAATATTTTGGTGATAGGGGATGTCACCTTTAATATCTTAGAGTCTTGGAATGTAACTGTATTGTTAAATTTATCTCACCTTTTTGAAATTGTTCTGTTTTATTTGGTTAGCTCACTTTATAACTCTAATTCTCCTCTAGCAAATGTTTTGCATGACTTTTATTTTTTTGTATTACATTTTTCAATTTATATAATTTTAGATTATATATATATATATATATATATATATATATATATATATATATATATATATATATATATATATATTATTTTCTTAAAACAATAATTTATTATTTTTTATGATTACATAACTTGGCAATTGTAGTAATTTCAATTGAGGTTCAATACAGACAAAACAAACATCATTGGATTCGTGTTGATAGGCTAAATATAATTAAATAATCACTTTTATATTTTTAGTTATTTTATTTTTTATGGTATTAGAAATGTTTATGTGATATTTTAATTCATACATTATTTAATGATCAACAATGTTATATTTGATCACTTTATTATTGTGAAATGCAACTTTTGCATATAGTTTATCTAACTTTTTAAAATTATTTATTTCTATTTTGTTAAGTTACTATGTAGCCCTACATCTCATCACATGTGACATTCTCTTAATTTTTATTTAGTTATATTATAAGTGTTCAATTTAATTAATTTTAGCTTTAATGAATTTTTATTTAATATAAAAATAAATGATTTCTTTTATTTGTGTTTATTGTTTTGCATAATTTATATCAGTTTAAAAAGAGGTCTAATTTAGACAGAATACACACCATTAGATATTTTAAAATATTCATTTTTATATTAATTTTTGTATTTCACATATTTTGGTTGTAAAGTTTGGTAGATTTTTAAATTATTTTGATTTTTAATTAATTTGATTATTAATGTTGTTACACTCTATGTCTTATAAAATTTCACTTTGATTTGATTATATTATCTAGTAACCCAATTTTTACTAATGCAACCTTTACAACATTTTAAATTGGATAAATTTTATTTCTTCAATTTATCTTATTTTAAATTTAATATAAATTTACGTATTGTTTAAAAATATTTTTGTATGAAAGAAATGCTATTGGACTCACCTCCATAAGATCTATCCAATTAAATATTCATTATTACTTTTAAAAATTTTACTTTCTTGTGTTTATTGCACCCTTTATAAGAAATTTCAATTTGAACTTTAATTGATGATCGAGGATTTTACACTCAAACTCCTTAGTATCTTGGAGTGACACATTCTCGTATAATTCATCTCTTTTATTTAATTGTTTGTTCTTATTTTGTTATATTTCTAGGAAATTGTAAATTGCTCTAAAGTCACCAAAACATCTCATTGATTTTATGATATTACATTGCCTTAATTTATCATATTTCACTTTTAATATATATTTACTTAATATTGTAAAATAATATATTATATATTTCATAATAATTCAAAATATGGTGTAATCTAGATGAAACAATTGTTGTTTAACTGGTCTTGATGATCCCTAACAAATTGAATATTAACTTTTTAATTTTCAAATATTTTAATTTCTTGCATATTAACACACATTATGAGTTATTTTGATTTATACTTGATTAGATCTTTGAGGATGTTACATGCAATGTACTTAGCATCTTGTACTTCAACAATCACATACAATTTATTAAATTTCTTCAAATGTTCTTTATTTACTTGCATTCCAAAAAACTTAGAATTACCTTTTATGTTACATTTATGTCATTTATATTTTTTTTATATTACATTATTTCTTGCTTATACTTATTTAAACTTTAACATATTCTTTCATAATTTTAAAACAATATTTTTTAATTATTTATGAAATTTTACTTTGGAAATTCACTTTAATGTAAAATGAGTCCATAAAAGATGAAAACAAATACGGTTGGACCTATCATAACAAGCTATATCCCATAAAGAAATTATTTTCATTTTTCTCTTTTATTTCATGTACTTTGGCACATTTGGTTATATATTTTAATTCTTGGGTGATTTAATGATCAAGGATTTTACCTCGATTACCATATTATCATGGAATGGAGGTTTCTCATTGAATTTATCTCCATTTTTCAATGTTTTTGGTCCAATTTTATTATATTACTATGTCAACCTAAATCTTTGCTCATGTGACTCTTATATCACTTTGATTGGAAATATTATAACATATTAAGTTTTTTAATATCATCTTTAATATATATTTACTTAATATTAAAATATTAATTTAATATTATTTATTCTAAACTAGGATTAATTGAGATTAAACTAATGTGATTAGATTTTCTCAACGAGCTGCATGAGACATATTTGTTTTTGTATTACTAAACATTTAATGTCTAAAGTTTTGGCCAACTTAATGAGGGATTTTAATTTTTACTTGATTTGATGATTAATATTGTTACACTCAGTTTTCTTAATATTTTGGAATACTACTTTACCTTACAATTTATGTCATTTCTACAAATATTTTTCTTTAATTTTGATGTGCTGCTAATTCAAAACGATGTAATGACCACACTCAAGGAGGTTATGACTACATAGCAATATAATAAAATTAAAGCAAAAGCCTTTAAGAAATTATATAAATTGCATAAGAAAGTTGTAGAACCTTAGTGGTCAAATGAGGTGCAAATCAAAATCAATGCAAAGAATACTGAAATAATTTAGAATAAAATATTTTAAAAAATATATAAAATAAATATTTATTTACACAAAACTCCTTGAGACTAGTCCAACAATATTTTCTTATCTTCAACAAATCGTTTTCAAAATACTCTTAATTGCAAGTATAAAGAAAACTAAATCATAATAAATTATTATTGGAACATAAATTGATAATATATTAAAATAAAAAAGATTTAAATTAAAGTAATATAAGATAACCAATTACAATTATTGGATGGGTCATAAAAGAGGAGAATTAGAGTTTAACAACAATATAACCAAAAAGTAAAAGTTTTGAAAGAATGGCACAAATTATGTGAGATGCTATCTTCCTAAATATTGTGGAGTTCAACTATAAAATTGCCAATTTTAAAAAAGTGTACAAATGAAAATGTCCCCTACTAAAACTCTTGAAAATAAAATATTTAAACAAATAAAAATAAATATTAAACATGATAGAGACCATCAAAATGAGTTTAATGATGCCAGTTCCACTTCCATCAAACCTCATTTAGAATTAAGGATAATTACTAATGAAAACCACATAAATAATAATAAAAGTTACATGAGAGAAAAATTAAGATTTCTTAGTATTGCAACAAAATCAAAGTGAATAATTTGCAGAAATAAGTTAAACTATGCAAGAAAGTTGTATTCGAAAAATCCATAGAGATCAAGTATAACATCCTTGAGTGCCAAATAAAGTATTAATCAGAATATCATAAAAATAGGCGAAACCTTGAAAATAAAATTTTAAAAAAACAAATGAATATTTGATTCGATAAACTAATCAAGGAGAGACTAACGATATCTTATCCATCTGGACAAACCTAATATTGAAATCTAATTAATTAAAAAAATTAAATAGGTATAAATTATAAAAAAAATATTATGTAAAGTAAATATATATATATGAAAGTTTAATTAATATAAATTGGAGTAGTATACTATAGCCAAATCAAAGTATTAAAAAGTTTGTGTTAGACAAGATTTAAAGTAACGTAGAAAAAACAAATAAATAAAAGAAATGTAATGAATTGAGATAAATTGCAAGATAATGTTACATTCCAAGATATTATGAAGATAGATTGTAACATCCTCATTCATTAAATCAAGTATGAATCAAAAGCTCTCATTATTATGCAAATGAGCAAGAAATCAATAATTTATAAATATAAAAAAGAACAGTTAATTAGATGTACTCATCAAAATGAGTACAAATATATTTGTTTGGCTCCATTGGACCTCATTTTAGACTACTACAAATTACCAATATAAATCAACATAAAACATAATTTATAATTTTAAAAAATTAAATAGATATATAGTAAATAAAAAATAAGATAAATTGAATCATTGTAATTTAAAAAAATTAAAATGATGTAATTTTCAAACGAAAACAAAATTAGTGTTTCATAGTAATGTAACCAAATCAATTTGAATGATTTGTAAAAATAGGATAAATTGTACATTAAAATTAAATTCCAAAATACTAAGAAGATTGTTAGTAACATCTCGATCATTACATCGAAAATGAATTTAAATATGTTATAAATGGTTCTAAAAACTTAGAAAATAGCATATTTTCAAAATATAGAAATAAATATTAAATTCTATCAATCACCCTTTGTTTGGAAAAACTATAAATTAGAAAAGTAAATAGACAAATGTAATAAAAAAATATTAAATTAGAACCAAGCAATATACAAAATAAAAGTTAATTCAGTTAAATTGATGTAATATAATAAGAGAAAAAAAAAATATTATAAAGTTCTAATGGGAGCAGAATTAGAAATTCATATTAATACAACAAAGTCAAAGTAAAACATTTGCAAAAGTGAGATAAATGTACAAAAAGGTTGGATTCCAAGACACTTTCGAGATGGAGTGTAACATATTTAATCATGAAATGAGGTACAAATCTAATGACTCACAAAGCTTGAAAAACTTTAAAAAAATAAAATATTTAGAAATATAAAATATAATATTTAGTTGGATAGAGCTTATTAAGTTTGATCAAATGATGTTGGTTTTATATTGATCCAACCTTCTCTTGAATTACTATGTATTACAAACGAAAGTAAATAGAAATAAAGATAAATATTAATTTTGTTAGTTTTCTTTGGTATGCTTTACTAGATATTTTTATTTGTACATGAATTGACAATAAAGGATAGTACACTCAATCTCCTTATTCCTTGGTATGAAAGTTTCTCATAAAATCTAACTCATTTAATGAAAATTTTGACTTTGATTAGTTATATCGATATGTAAATCAAAATCTTACTTCATGTGCTTTTTACATCACTTTCATTGGGATATATTTCATCGATTCAATTTAGCTCACTTATACCTTAATTATAATTTACTAAATATTATATTAAAAATATTTTATTTTTCATTTTTTTTAACTTTGATAACTAACAATAATTCAATTTAGGTCAAATTGAAATCTAATAGACATCATTAGACTCATCTCCATGACCTATTGAATTAATTAAAAGTTTTAATGTTTTTAAGTACTTAAGTTTTTGGCTTCATCGTGCCTCTTGTCGCATTACAATTCTTACCTAATTTGATAGGTGAAGATGCTACACTTGATCATCTTGCCATCTCGGAATGCATCTTCCTTAAACAATTTTGCTTATTCATTAGATTATTTTCGTTTGTTTTATTATTTTATTATCCAATGTTAAATCTCTTCTTGTGGGACAATTACATTAATTGAATTTTTCTCATTTTAACTTTAAGGTATATTTACTTAAAAATAAAATAACAATTTACTCATTTTCAAGCTTATTTTCTCATGTAATTTTTGGTAATTCTAATTGAGGTTCAATGATGAAGAAACAATAGTTATTGGACTTGCCTTAATGAGCTCTATTAGTTAAATATTTATTTTTTATATTTTTCAAATATTTCATTTTCTAGAGATTTGGTATAGTTTATGAATGGAAAAGAACTTATAGTAATGATCTCTTTTAGTTAAATATTAATTTTTATATTTTCGAATCTTTCATTTTTTAAAGATTTGGTGCACTTAATGACATATTTCAATTGTACTTGATTTGATGATGGAGAATGTTATGCTAGATCTAATTAGTATCTAGTAATAAAACTTTTCAAATAATTTATGTCATTAATTCAAATTTTTTCTTTACATTGTTTATGTTAGCGTTTTACTCTAAATCTCCTCTAATTTGACCTTTACGTCACTTTGACTTGATGGAATTTGTTTATTACATATGCTTATCTTTTTTGTTAGTTTATAATTATTTTGAATGGGTTCATTTAAAGACAAGATAGATGTCATTGGACTCGTTATGATTAGCTCTATAGAATTAAATATTCATTTATATATTTCTAAATCTTTTATTTTCATAGAGTTTGGAACACATTTTGACATATTTTGATTTGTACATAATTTCTTGAACGATGTTGTTATGCTCAATCTCCTTGTTCATTGAATGTACTTTCTCATATAATTTATCTCATCTTTTTCAAATTTTTCATTTTGATTAGGTCATCTTATTGTGAAAAATTTTTCATACTTGTTATATTAGATTACTATAATTTTTCATACTTCAACTTTAATAAATATACTCTCTTAATAAGAAAGTATTAATTTATTATTTTTATGCTTATTTAGTTTTATAATTTGTTGTAATTCAAAAAGACATTTAATGGAGACAAATTTTGTTGGTCTTACCTCAACAAGCTCAATCTATTAAATATTCATTTATACATTATTATTTTTTTCTTGAGTTTTAGCATGCTTTACGAGTAATTTTAATTCCTGCCTTTTTTGATGATCATGGGTATTCCACTTGATCTCCTTAGAAGCTTGGAATAAAACTTTCCCATATAATTTATCTTATTGTATCAATGTTTTTACTTTCATTTTCAATATAGCAATTGAGATTTAATCAAAACAAAAGAAGCATTGGTGGACTTTCCAGGACTTACTCTATCTAGCTAAATATTAATCATTATACATTTTAACATTTCATTTTATATTATTTTTAATGAGTTTAGATATTATTTGACTCATAATTGAATTGAAAATCAAGGGTGTTATTGTCGATATCCTTAGTTTCTTGGAATACAACCAACCCTTAAAATTCTTTTTTTTCAAATTTTGCGTGAATTTGTTTATATTACAAAGTTACTAAAAATCTCCTCATGTGATACATGCACCATCATGATTTCATTATATTACATTACTTAAATTAATAATATTTCAGCTTTAATACTTATTTGCTTGAGGTTACATTCAAAATTTATTATTATTTATAACAAATTCTTTTTGTAATTCAAATGAATTCCAAATGAGATCCAATTGAGAAAAAGCTATCGTATGACTCATTTTACCAATGCCAATTAAATCAAATATAATTATTTTTATTTGAAAATATTTTACATTCCAAAGTTATGACAAGCTTTATGAAACTGTTTGATTTGTACCTAATCTAATTATCAATGATGTTACACTAAATCTCTTTAACTTCTTTTAGTGCATCTTTTTAGTATAGTTATCTCGTTAAAATGATTTACTTAAACACGGTTATGTTACTATGACATCTTATTCTCCAAATATGTGACATTTATATCACTTTGTCTCGATCATATTGCAAACATTCAATTTAACTTATATCAAATGTAATATATATTTACTTAACATTAAACAAATTAGTTATTTTTACTTATACAAATTTAATATTTTAATTGAAATTTATTCCAAATAAGGTGTGGTAGGGATGAAACATAAGTTGTTGGACTTTTCATAATAAGCTCTATTCAATTAAATATTTATTTTTATATCTTTAAATTTTTTTTACTTTCTTTGATTTGAGCATTTGTTTTTTGATATTTTTATTTGTTTATGATTTGAGATTACAAATATGGTGGTTGACCGTCTTGCTATTCTTAAATATAACTTTTTTAATATACTTTATCCTATTTTTTATTTTTTTCTATGATTAGATTATATTATCATGAAACTGTAAATATTATATATGTGAACCTTAGGTCACTTTTATTTCTCCATATTAAGTTATTTAAGTTTATTCCATTTTACACATAATATGTATTTACTTACAAATAAAATAATAATTTATTATAATTTATTCTTGTTTATTTTGGTAATTCATCTTAATTCCAAATGAGCTCCAATTAAGACCAAAAAACATCAATGGACTGATCTCTATATATGTTATATAATTAAATATTCATTTTTTTAATTTTTGATATTTTTTAAATGTTTACATTGTTTATGAAATGTCACAATTTTACTTAATTTGATAATTAAGAATGTTACACTCGATTTTCTTATTATCGAATTGCAACTTTCTATTAAAAGTTTTCTCATTTCTTCATAAATTTTGCTTCAAGTTTATTATATTACTATGAAGCACTAATTCTTCTCTCATGTTTCTTTTACATTACTTTTATTTGGTTACATTACAATGATTCATTTTTTCATTTCTACCTTTGTATATATTTCATTAATATTAAGGAATATATTTATTGTTATTTATGCTTTTTTAGTTTTTTAAATTTATGGTTGCTCTTAATTGGGTGTAATCAATACAAAAAACATTATTAGAATATTGTTGACACATTTCAAATATTATATTAATTTGTATTTTTATAAATATTATATCCTCTATAAGCTTCTTACTTATATCACACATTTAAAATTCATACATGATTGGATTATCGAATATGTTATACTTAATCTCTTTAGTATTTTTCAATGCAACTTTCTCGTACCGCTTATCTAGTTTTCTTCAAGTTTGTCACTCCAATATTACTCTGTTATTATAAAACTATTTTTCTCTTCAAGTGTAATATTTGCATTGCTTAAATTTAGCTATATTAAAATGCTTCAATTTATCAAATAATAGATTTAGTGCATATATTTACTTAATATTAAAGTAATAATTTAAAGACTATTTATGCTTATTAAATTTTGTAATTTTTATTAATTCTAAAAGATGGTTCATGCAAATGAAACCAACATCATTGTACCATCTTGATGAGCTCTATAAACTAAATATTAATATTTATATTTTTAAATATTTTTATTTAACATTTTCGCACACCTTATGAGAAATTTTAATTCATACCTTATTTAATGATTGAGGATATTTTACTTGCATTTCACAATATCTTAGATGCAAATTTTTTATAAAATTTATACCACCTTAATTTTTTTCTTTTTTTTAGTTTAATTACCTATAACTCTAAATCTCTTCTTATAAGATCTTTTCATTAATTGGATTTACATATATTAAATTCTTTAGTTTAATCGATTTATGCTTTAATATATATTTAACTAATATTTAAAAAATGATATATTTTTTTTTGTGCTTATTTAATTTTTTAATTTGTTGTAACTTCAAATGAGGTTTAATTGAGACAAAATAAATGTCTTATATGACACATCTCAGTGAACTCTATCCAATTAATTTTTAATTTTTTAATGTAAAAATTTTATTTTATAGGGTTTATTAATTCCTTAAGAAAGATTTTGATTCATACCTAATTTAGTGATCAAAGATGCTACGATTAATATCTTTAATACCTTTGAATGCAATGTTCCCATTTAATTTATCTAATTTTGAAACATTTTCACTTTGAATTGGTCATGTTACAATGTCACTTTAAGTCTCCCCTCGTCTGATATTTACATTACCTTGATTAAGTTATATTGTATTTCTTCAATTTTTCTCATTTTATTTTTATTATATATTTTTATTAAAATTAAATTTATAACTTATTATTATGTATGCTTCTTTCATTTTATTATTTAAATTAATTCTAAACATGTTCTAGTCAAGAAAATGTAGTCCTTACACTCATATCATCAAGTTTTATCCAATTAAAAATTTATTTTTTTATTTTACATATTTAAGATTGTAGAGCTTTTATAGGTTTTTATAAGTTATAGTGAAGTTTTCATTTATAGCTAATTTGATGATACATGATATCACACTTGAACACCTTAGCATTTTTTAATGCAAAGTTTTAGTAAAAGTTCTCCTTTTTTTGCATTCTTTGGCTTTGATTTAGATATATTATAGTGAAACTCTAATTCTTCTCATGTAACTTGAACATCGCTTTGAATTTTTTATATTACATTTTTTGCATCCATATCATCCTACATTCATTATATATATAAAGTTAATATTAAAAAGACAATTTATTATTATTATTACATATTTAATTTAGTAATTCTTAGGAAATCTAAACAAATGTCAATGGAATTAAATATTTATTATTTAAATTTTAAAATATTTTATTTTTAGTGTTTTAGCACTCATTTCAAAACATTTGGATTCACATTTGATTTGATAATAGATAATTTTACAATCAATCTACTTAGTATCTTGGAATTCAAACTTTATGTATAATTTTACACATTTGTTCAAATGTTTTACTTAGATTTGGTTATATGACTGCGAAACTCTGATCCTCTTTAAGGTTGATGACCAAACCTCTTTGAAATGATCATAACATAATATTTTAATTTATATCACTTTAGGTTCAATATATACTTACTTAATATTGATATAGTAATATTTTTTTTATTTATATAATTTTATTTTACAATTTGTAATAAATTCAAATGAGGGCAATTGAGACAAAGTAAGCATCATTGGACTCTTCACATTGAGCCATATCCATTTAAATATTCATTTTAATATTTTAAAAACTTTGTTTTTTATGGCTTTTTGCATCCATTATGGGACATTTGAATCGTACAAAATTTCATAATTGTAGGTGTTATGATTGATCTCTTTGAAATCGTTTAATGCAACCTTGTTATACAATTTTGCTCATTTCTTAATTTTTTTTAATTTAAAGTTTTTATGTCAATATGTAACTCTGAACCTCCTTGTGCTCTTTATGTCTCTTTCATATGTTGACACATATTTCCTTGATGTTGAAATAATAATAGATTATTAGTTATTATTATTTACTTTTGTAATTTGAAATAAGTTTAGACATGGTTCAATAAAGACAAAACAAACATCTTTTGACTCCTCTGAACCACCTCTATATAATAAAATATCAATTTGATATTTTAAATATTTTATTTTCTATATTATGTCAAGCTTTATAAGACATTTCAACTCATAATTTAATTTACTATCCAACTTTTTGCACTTAATCTCTTTAGTATCTTGGAATTAAAATTTCTTGTACTATTTATCTAATTTTTTTCAAATATTTGTCTAAGTTTAGCTTCAATTTATATTTACTAAATATTAAAATAATACTTTATTATCACGTATTCTTATTTATTTCAATTGTTTGCAAAAATTCTAATGAGGTTCGATGAGATCAAAAAAATGTTGGAAACATCTCAATGAGCTATAAACAATTAAGAAAAATTTATATGTTTGAATATTACAATTTAAATATTTTTATGGCTTGTTAGGCATTTAATTTATACTTGATTTTATTATTGAGAAAGTTACATTTGATCTTCTAGGTATCTTGGAAGGCATGTTTTCATAAAACATATCTCATTTTTATAAAGTTTTCAATTTGATTTGGTTTTATTGTTATTAAAATGGAATTCTCCAATTCTATGAACTTATCATCCCTTTAATTTAGTTAAAATATTTTTCTTGAATTTCCGTTATTTTAGATTTTTTTATATAATTAAGTTAAATTAAAATTAAAATTTAAAATTGTTTATTCCTATTTAATTTTGTAACTAAGAGTAATTCCAAATAAGGTTCAACCAAGCTGAATCAAACTTTGTTTGGCTAATTTAGATCAACTCAATAAAATTAAAGTTTAGACTATATATTTTAAAATTTTAGTTTCTTATTTTTCTAACACACCTTGCAAGATATTTAGATTCATACCAAATTTGATGATCAAGAACATTATGCTTGAACTCTTTAGTATCTTGGAATACAATTTTCCTTTGCAATTTATCTCATTTCTTTAAAGTTTCAAAATTAATTTTATTTTATTATTATGTAACCCTAAATCTTCTCTTATGTGGCCTTTACATCTCTTTGACTTGGCTATATTTGATTTCTTCAATTTATTTCTTTTTAACTGAAAAAATATATTTCATTATATTAAAATAATAATTTAACAATATTTAAGCTTACTTGTTTTTTAAATTCATATTAATTCCAAACAAGGTTCAATTAAGGTAAAATAAATATTAGTGAATGCATCTTAACGAGATCTACTTAATTGAATATTTATTTTTGTCTTTAAAATATTTTAATTTCTATGAGTTTAGCACACTCTATGAGATATTTTGATTCATATATTATTTATCATTCAAGGATGTTATACACGATCTCTATATTAAGTTAAAATGAAAATTTTCCAAACACTTTATATAATTTTTCTTAAAATGTTTTCTCTAACAATGTTATACTCCAATGAAAATGCAATTATCCTCTCATGTGATCTTAACGTCCTCCAAATTTTGATATATTACGTTTCTTTGAATTATATAATTTTTTTCTTGAATATATACATATAAATATAAATATATATATTTACTTTATATTAAAATAATAATCTATTTTTATTTAATTTTATTTGATTTAGTAATTTGTTAAAACTATAATTTACGTCAAATTGAGACAAAATAAAAAAATCATTTGAATTTTTTCTTAGCTCTATCAAATTAAATATTGATTATATATATATATATATATATATATATTTTTAAATATGTTTGATTTTCTAAGCTTCTAACACATTTTGTGGGACATTTTGATTTAATCATGATTTAATGAGCAATAATGTTACCATAAATTTTGTTAATATTTTTCAATGCATGTTTCATACACAATTTATCTTGTTTAATCAAATATATTTCTTAGATTTAATCAAAATTTTGCAATGAAAGTTTAATTCTTTTATCAAGTGATGCCACATCAATTTAATTTTGTTGCATCGCATTACTTCAATTCATCTCATGTCATATTTAATATTTATTTGCTTACCAAAAAATCATAACTTATTTTTTTTATGCATATTTACTTTGTAAATTCTTAGAATGCAACATTATGACTGATCGAGATTAGAAAATTGTTGAGCACCTCATCTAGAGGAGTTCTATCAAATTAAACATTCATTCCTTGATTTTTAAATATTTTAATGTTTTGATTTTCCCATCTTTTTTGAGAAATTTTGATTCGTACTAGATTTCAGGATTGAGGATGTTGTACTTGATTAGTGTCGTACTTTAGAATTTGAATTTGTTGTACAATTTATCTAATTTGTTTCAAATGATTTACATTAATTTTGATATATCACTATTTAATTTTAAACAATATCTCATCTAGCCTTGATATATCACTATTTACTTAATATTAAAAGTATAATTATTGTGAGTTTCCTTTATTTTATTTATCAATTTGTAGTAATTCTAAATGAGGTGAGATTGAGATGAAACAAATGTCGTTTGAATCATCTTAACGAGCTCTATATAATAAAATATTCATTTAACTATTTTTAAATATTTTCTTTTTTTAATGTTTTTGCATACTTTATGAAACAATTTAATTCTCATTAGTATTTTCGAATGCAATTGTTCTATACAAATTTTCACTTTTTTAGAGTTTTCAATTTGATTTTGTAATATTCTATGAAAAAAAAAATTCTCCTCTCACAAAGATTTTTTATGTGTTTGATTTGGTAAATTTAGTTTCCATCAATTTATCTTGTTGAAGATTTAATATATATCCACTTAATATTGAAAAATTATTTTTATTTAGGCTTCTCTTCTTTGTTAATTAACATTAACACCAAATGTGGTGCTATCAAGTGGAAACAAACAAATTTGGATTTGTGTTGAGTTATATGCAATTAAAAATTAGTTTTTTAATTAAAAAATAATCTTTTTTTAATATGATTTGTGATGGATTTTGATTCCTGCTTGATTTGATGATCTAAAATGATACACTAGATCTTAGAATCTTGGAATATAATTTTCCTATAAAATTTATCTCAATTTTTTGTAAATTTTCAATTTTATTTTGTTACATTACTATGTGAGAGAAAATCATCTTTCTTATGACTTTTACAATGTTCTTATTTAGTTATATTATATTGCTTCGATTAATGTTATTTTAGCTTTAATATTCATTTATTTTTTTTAAATAAAAACTTAATATTTTTTTTATTTTTTATTAGTATAATTTATAAAAATTCTAAATGACGCTTGATCGAGATGAAAAGACATCATAAAACTAGCCTTGATGAGATGTTTATAATTAAATTTTAAGTTTTAGTATTTTAAAATAACTTTTTATCTATGATTTTAACATGTTTTATGGGTCATTTTTACTCAAACTTAATTTGATTGTTAAGGATGTTACGCTTCATCTCTTTAGTATCTCCTAATACAACTTTCTCACATAGTTTTTCTCTTTTTTTACAATTTTTTTAATTTTTTTATGTTGATATCAAACTTTATATCTCCTCCCATATGACCCTTTCTTTACTTTGATTTACTTATATAGCTTTGCATCAATTCATCTAATTTTAGTTTTAATACACATTCACCTAATAATAAGATAATAATTTGTTAATACTTGAAGTTTTTAAAATTTTTAATTTATAGTAAATCATGAGAATTCTTGATCTATAAGAAGTAAGTACCATTAGGCTCCTCTTTACAAGCTCCATCACATTAAATATTCATTTTTATTTTTTTAAATATTTTATTTTTTTAAATATTTTATTTTTTTAAATATTTTATTTTTTTAATTTTTGGATGCCTTAACTAAAAATCTGATTCGTACTTAATTTGTTGATAAAATATGTTACACCAAATCTCCTTATTATCTCAGATTACGTCTTTTCCATAATGTTATCATATTACTTCAAATGTTTTGCATTGATTTGGATAACTACATTCTAACTCTAAATCTCCTCACGCATGACATTTTGATTTGCATAATTTATTTATATTTCTTTATCTTAATTTATCTCATTTCACCTTTAATACATACCTGCATGATTTAATAAAAAAAATTATTATTATTATTTTTATTTATTTTGTTAATCCACATTGATTACAAATTAGGTAAAATCAAAAGAAAGAGATGTTGGACACGTCCTAAGAACCTCTATCTAATGAAACATACTATTTTACTTTAGAAGTTTATTTTTTCAAATATTTTGGTGATAGGGGATGTCACCTTTAATATCTTAGAGTCTTGGAATGTAACTGTATTGTTAAATTTATCTCACCTTTTTGAAATTGTTCTGTTTTATTTGGTTAGCTCACTTTATAACTCTAATTCTCCTCTAGCAAATGTTTTGCATGACTTTTATTTTTTTGTATTACATTTTTCAATTTATATAATTTTAGATTATATATATATATATATATATATATATATATATATATATATATATATATATTATTTTCTTAAAACAATAATTTATTATTTTTTATGATTACATAACTTGGCAATTGTAGTAATTTCAATTGAGGTTCAATACAGACAAAACAAACATCATTGGATTCGTGTTGATAGGCTAAATATAATTAAATAATCACTTTTATATTTTTAATTATTTTATTTTTTATGGTATTAGAAATGTTTATGTGATATTTTAATTCATACATTATTTAATGATCAACAATGTTATATTTGATCACTTTATTATTGTGAAATGCAACTTTTGCATATAGTTTATCTAACTTTTTAAAATTATTTATTTCTATTTTGTTAAGTTACTATGTAGCCCTACATCTCATCACATGTGACATTCTCTTAATTTTTATTTAGTTATATTATAAGTGTTCAATTTAATTAATTTTAGCTTTAATGAATTTTTATTTAATATAAAAATAAATGATTTCTTTTATTTGTGTTTATTGTTTTGCATAATTTATATCAGTTTCAAACGAGGTCTAATTTAGACAGAATACACACCATTAGATATTTTAAAATATTCATTTTTATATTAATTTTTGTATTTCACATATTTTGGTTGTAAAGTTTGGTAGATTTTTAAATTATTTTGATTTTTAATTAATTTGATTATTAATGTTGTTACACTCTATGTCTTATAAAATTTCACTTTGATTTGATTATATTATCTAGTAACCCAATTTTTACTAATGCAACCTTTACAACATTTTAAATTGGATAAATTTTATTTCTTCAATTTATCTTATTTTAAATTTAATATAAATTTACGTATTGTTTAAAAATATTTTTGTATGAAAGAAATGCTATTGGACTCACCTCCATAAGATCTATCCAATTAAATATTCATTATTACTTTTAAAAATTTTACTTTCTTGTGTTTATTGCACCCTTTATAAGAAATTTCAATTTGAACTTTAATTGATGATCGAGGATTTTACACTCAAACTCCTTAGTATCTTGGAGTGACACATTCTCGTATAATTCATCTCTTTTATTTAATTGTTTGTTCTTATTTTGTTATATTTCTAGGAAATTGTAAATTGCTCTAAAGTCACCAAAACATCTCATTGATTTTATGATATTACATTGCCTTAATTTATCATATTTCACTTTTAATATATATTTACTTAATATTGTAAAATAATATATTATATATTTCATAATAATTCAAAATATGGTGTAATCTAGATGAAACAATTGTTGTTTAACTGGTCTTGATGATCCCTAACAAATTGAATATTAACTTTTTAATTTTCAAATATTTTAATTTCTTGCATATTAACACACATTATGAGTTATTTTGATTTATACTTGATTAGATCTTTGAGGATGTTACATGCAATGTACTTAGCATCTTGTACTTCAACAATCACATACAATTTATTAAATTTCTTCAAATGTTCTTTATTTACTTGCATTCCAAAAAACTTAGAATTACCTCTTATGTTACATTTATGTCATTTATATTTTTTTTATATTACATTATTTCTTGCTTATACTTATTTAAACTTTAACATATTCTTTCATAATTTTAAAACAATATTTTTTAATTATTTATGAAATTTTACTTTGGAAATTCACTTTAATGTAAAATGAGTCCATAAAAGATGAAAACAAATACGGTTGGACCTATCATAACAAGCTATATCCCATAAAGAAATTATTTTCATTTTTCTCTTTTATTTCATGTACTTTGGCACATTTGGTTATATATTTTAATTCTTGGGTGATTTAATGATCAAGGATTTTACCTCGATTACCATATTATCATGGAATGGAGGTTTCTCATTGAATTTATCTCCATTTTTCAATGTTTTTGGTCCAATTTTATTATATTACTATGTCAACCTAAATCTTTGCTCATGTGACTCTTATATCACTTTGATTGGAAATATTATAACATATTAAGTTTTTTAATATCATCTTTAATATATATTTACTTAATATTAAAATATTAATTTAATATTATTTATTCTAAACTAGGATTAATTGAGATTAAACTAATGTGATTAGATTTTCTCAACGAGCTGCATGAGACATATTTGTTTTTGTATTACTAAACATTTAATGTCTAAAGTTTTGGCCAACTTAATGAGGGATTTTAATTTTTTCTTGATTTGATGATTAATATTGTTACACTCAGTTTTCTTAATATTTTGGAATACTACTTTACCTTACAATTTATGTCATTTCTACAAATATTTTTCTTTAATTTTGATGTGCTGCTAATTCAAAACGATGTAATGACCACACTCAAGGAGGTTATGACTACATAGCAATATAATAAAATTAAAGCAAAAGCCTTTAAGAAATTATATAAATTGCATAAGAAAGTTGTAGAACCTTAGTGGTCAAATGAGGTGCAAATCAAAATCAATGCAAAGAATACTGAAATAATTTAGAATAAAATATTTTAAAAAATATATAAAATAAATATTTATTTACACAAAACTCCTTGAGACTAGTCCAACAATATTTTCTTATCTTCAACAAATCGTTTTCAAAATACTCTTAATTGCAAGTATAAAGAAAACTAAATCATAATAAATTATTATTGGAACATAAATTGATAATATATTAAAATAAAAAAGATTTAAATTAAAGTAATATAAGATAACCAATTACAATTATTGGATGGGCCATAAAAGAGGAGAATTAGAGTTTAACAACAATATAACCAAAAAGTAAAAGTTTTGAAAGAATGGCACAAATTATGTGAGATGCTATCTTCCTAAATATTGTGGAGTTCAACTATAAAATTGCCAATTTTAAAAAAGTGTACAAATGAAAATGTCCCCTACTAAAACTCTTGAAAATAAAATATTTAAACAAATAAAAATAAATATTAAACATGATAGAGACCATCAAAATGAGTTTAATGATGCCAGTTCCACTTCCATCAAACCTCATTTAGAATTAAGGATAATTACTAATGAAAACCACATAAATAATAATAAAAGTTACATGAGAGAAAAATTAAGATTTCTTAGTATTGCAACAAAATCAAAGTGAATAATTTGCAGAAATAAGTTAAACTATGCAAGAAAGTTGTATTCGAAAAATCCATAGAGATCAAGTATAACATCCTTGAGTGCCAAATAAAGTATTAATCAGAATATCATAAAAATAGGCGAAACCTTGAAAATAAAATTTTAAAAAAACAAATGAATATTTGATTCGATAAACTAATCAAGGAGAGACTAACGATATCTTATCCATCTGGACAAACCTAATATTGAAATCTAATTAATTAAAAAAATTAAATAGGTATAAATTATAAAAAAAATATTATGTAAAGTAAATATATATATATGAAAGTTTAATTAATATAAATTGGAGTAGTATACTATAGCCAAATCAAAGTATTAAAAAGTTTGTGTTAGACAAGATTTAAAGTAACGTAGAAAAAACAAATAAATAAAAGAAATGTAATGAATTGAGATAAATTGCAAGATAATGTTACATTCCAAGATATTATGAAGATAGATTGTAACATCCTCATTCATTAAATCAAGTATGAATCAAAAGCTCTCATTATTATGCAAATGAGCAAGAAATCAATAATTTATAAATATAAAAAAGAACAGTTATTTAGATGTACTCATCAAAATGAGTACAAATATATTTGTTTGGCTCCATTGGACCTCATTTTAGACTACTACAAATTACCAATATAAATCAACATAAAACATAATTTATAATTTTAAAAAATTAAATAGATATATAGTAAATAAAAAATAAGATAAATTGAATCATTGTAATTTAAAAAAATTAAAATGATGTAATTTTCAAACGAAAACAAAATTAGTGTTTCATAGTAATGTAACCAAATCAATTTGAATGATTTGTAAAAATAGGATAAATTGTACATTAAAATTAAATTCCAAAATACTAAGAAGATTGTTAGTAACATCTCGATCATTACATCGAAAATGAATTTAAATATGTTATAAATGGTTCTAAAAACTTAGAAAATAGCATATTTTCAAAATATAGAAATAAATATTAAATTCTATCAATCACCCTTTGTTTGGAAAAACTATAAATTAGAAAAGTAAATAGACAAATGTAATAAAAAAATATTAAATTAGAACCAAGCAATATACAAAATAAAAGTTAATTCAGTTAAATTGATGTAATATAATAAGAGAAAAAAAAAATATTATAAAGTTCTAATGGGAGGAGAATTAGAAATTCATATTAATACAACAAAGTCAAAGTAAAACATTTGCAAAAGTGAGATAAATGTACAAAAAGGTTGGATTCCAAGACACTTTCGAGATGGAGTGTAACATATTTAATCATGAAATGAGGTACAAATCTAATGACTCACAAAGCTTGAAAAACTTTAAAAAAATAAAATATTTAGAAATATAAAATATAATATTTAGTTGGATAGAGCTTATTAAGTTTGATCAAATGATGTTTGTTTTATATTGATCCAACCTTCTCTTGAATTACTATGTATTACAAACGAAAGTAAATAGAAATAAAGATAAATATTAATTTTGTTAGTTTTCTTTGGTATGCTTTACTAGATATTTTTATTTGTACATGAATTGACAATAAAGGATAGTACACTCAATCTCCTTATTCCTTGGTATGAAAGTTTCTCATAAAATCTAACTCATTTAATGAAAATTTTGACTTTGATTAGTTATATCGATATGTAAATCAAAATCTTACTTCATGTGCTTTTTACATCACTTTCATTGGGATATATTTCATCGATTCAATTTAGCTCACTTATACCTTAATTATAATTTACTAAATATTATATTAAAAATATTTTATTTTTCATTTTTTTTAACTTTGATAACTAACAATAATTCAATTTAGGTCAAATTGAAATCTAATAGACATCATTAGACTCATCTCCATGACCTATTGAATTAATTAAAAGTTTTAATGTTTTTAAGTACTTAAGTTTTTGGCTTCATCGTGCCTCTTGTCGCATTACAATTCTTACCTAATTTGATAGGTGAAGATGCTACACTTGATCATCTTGCCATCTCGGAATGCATCTTCCTTAAACAATTTTGCTTATTCATTAGATTATTTTCGTTTGTTTTATTATTTTATTATCCAATGTTAAATCTCTTCTTGTGGGACAATTACATTAATTGAATTTTTCTCATTTTAACTTTAACGTATATTTACTTAAAAATAAAATAACAATTTACTCATTTTCAAGCTTATTTTCTCATGTAATTTTTGGTAATTCTAATTGAGGTTCAATGATGAAGAAACAATAGTTATTGGACTTGCCTTAATGAGCTCTATTAGTTAAATATTTATTTTTTATATTTTTCAAATATTTCATTTTCTAGAGATTTGGTATAGTTTATGAATGGAAAAGAACTTATAGTAATGATCTCTTTTAGTTAAATATTAATTTTTATATTTTCGAATCTTTCATTTTTTAAAGATTTGGTGCACTTAATGACATATTTCAATTGTACTTGATTTGATGATGGAGAATGTTATGCTAGATCTAATTAGTATCTAGTAATAAAACTTTTCAAATAATTTATGTCATTAATTCAAATTTTTTCTTTACATTGTTTATGTTAGTGTTTTACTCTAAATCTCCTCTAATTTGACCTTTACGTCACTTTGACTTGATGGAATTTGTTTATTACATATGCTTATCTTTTTTGTTAGTTTATAATTATTTTGAATGGGTTCATTTAAAGACAAGATAGATGTCATTGGACTCGTTATGATTAGCTCTATAGAATTAAATATTCATTTATATATTTCTAAATCTTTTATTTTCATAGAGTTTGGAACACATTTTGACATATTTTGATTTGTACATAATTTCTTGAACAATATTGTTATGCTCAATCTCCTTGTTCATTGAATGTACTTTCTCATATAATTTATCTCATCTTTTTCAAATTTTTCATTTTGATTAGGTCATCTTATTGTGAAAAATTTTTCATACTTGTTATATTAGATTACTATAATTTTTCATACTTCAACTTTAATAAATATACTCTCTTAATAAGAAAGTATTAATTTATTATTTTTATGCTTATTTAGTTTTATAATTTGTTGTAATTCAAAAAGACATTTAATGGAGACAAATTTTGTTGGTCTTACCTCAACAAGCTCAATCTATTAAATATTCATTTATACATTATTATTTTTTTCTTGAGTTTTAGCATGCTTTACGAGTAATTTTAATTCCTGCCTTTTTTGATGATCATGGGTATTCCACTTGATCTCCTTAGAAGCTTGGAATAAAACTTTCCCATATAATTTATCTTATTGTATCAATGTTTTTACTTTCATTTTCAATATAGCAATTGAGATTTAATCAAAACAAAAGAAGCATTGGTGGACTTTCCAGGACTTACTCTATCTAGCTAAATATTAATCATTATACATTTTAACATTTCATTTTATATTATTTTTAATGAGTTTAGATATTATTTGACTCATAATTGAATTGAAAATCAAGGGTGTTATTGTCGATATCCTTAGTTTCTTGGAATACAACCAACCCTTAAAATTCTTTTTTTTCAAATTTTGCGTGAATTTGTTTATATTACAAAGTTACTAAAAATCTCCTCATGTGATACATGCACCATCATGATTTCATTATATTACATTACTTAAATTAATAATATTTCAGCTTTAATACTTATTTGCTTGAGGTTACATTCAAAATTTATTATTATTTATAACAAATTCTTTTTGTAATTCAAATGAATTCCAAATGAGATCCAATTGAGAAAAAGCTATCGTATGACTCATTTTACCAATGCCAATTAAATCAAATATAATTATTTTTATTTGAAAATATTTTACATTCCAAAGTTATGACAAGCTTTATGAAACTGTTTGATTTGTACCTAATCTAATTATCAATGATGTTACACTAAATCTCTTTAACTTCTTTTAGTGCATCTTTTTAGTATAGTTATCTCGTTAAAATGATTTACTTAAACACGGTTATGTTACTATGACATCTTATTCTCCAAATATGTGACATTTATATCACTTTGTCTCGATCATATTGCAAACATTCAATTTAACTTATATCAAATGTAATATATATTTACTTAACATTAAACAAATTAGTTATTTTTACTTATACAAATTTAATATTTTAATTGAAATTTATTCCAAATAAGGTGTGGTAGGGATGAAACATAAGTTGTTGGACTTTTCATAATAAGCTCTATTCAATTAAATATTTATTTTTATATCTTTAAATTTTTTTTACTTTCTTTGATTTGAGCATTTGTTTTTTGATATTTTTATTTGTTTATGATTTGAGATTACAAATATGGTGGTTGACCGTCTTGCTATTCTTAAATATAACTTTTTTAATATACTTTATCCTATTTTTTATTTTTTTCTATGATTAGATTATATTATCATGAAACTGTAAATATTATATATGTGAACCTTAGGTCACTTTTATTTCTCCATATTAAGTTATTTAAGTTTATTCCATTTTACACATAATATGTATTTACTTACAAATAAAATAATAATTTATTATAATTTATTCTTGTTTATTTTGGTAATTCATCTTAATTCCAAATGAGCTCCAATTAAGACCAAAAAACATCAATGGACTGATCTCTATATATGTTATATAATTAAATATTCATTTTTTTAATTTTTGATATTTTTTAAATGTTTACATTGTTTATGAAATGTCACAATTTTACTTAATTTGATAATTAAGAATGTTACACTCGATTTTCTTATTATCGAATTGCAACTTTCTATTAAAAGTTTTCTCATTTCTTCATAAATTTTGCTTCAAGTTTATTATATTACTATGAAGCACTAATTCTTCTCTCATGTTTCTTTTACATTACTTTTATTTGGTTACATTACAATGATTCATTTTTTCATTTCTACCTTTGTATATATTTCATTAATATTAAGGAATATATTTATTGTTATTTATGCTTTTTTAGTTTTTTAAATTTATGGTTGCTCTTAATTGGGTGTAATCAATACAAAAAACATTATTAGAATATTGTTGACACATTTCAAATATTATATTAATTTGTATTTTTATAAATATTATATCCTCTATAAGCTTCTTACTTATATCACACATTTAAAATTCATACATGATTGGATTATCGAATATGTTATACTTAATCTCTTTAGTATTTTTCAATGCAACTTTCTCGTACCGCTTATCTAGTTTTCTTCAAGTTTGTCACTCCAATATTACTCTGTTATTATAAAACTATTTTTCTCTTCAAGTGTAATATTTGCATTGCTTAAATTTAGCTATATTAAAATGCTTCAATTTATCAAATAATAGATTTAGTGCATATATTTACTTAATATTAAAGTAATAATTTAAAGACTATTTATGCTTATTAAATTTTGTAATTTTTATTAATTCTAAAAGATGGTTCATGCAAATGAAACCAACATCATTGTACCATCTTGATGAGCTCTATAAACTAAATATTAATATTTATATTTTTAAATATTTTTATTTAACATTTTCGCACACCTTATGAGAAATTTTAATTCATACCTTATTTAATGATTGAGGATATTTTACTTGCATTTCACAATATCTTAGATGCAAATTTTTTATAAAATTTATACCACCTTAATTTTTTTCTTTTTTTTAGTTTAATTACCTATAACTCTAAATCTCTTCTTATAAGATCTTTTCATTAATTGGATTTACATATATTAAATTCTTTAGTTTAATCGATTTATGCTTTAATATATATTTAACTAATATTTAAAAAATGATATATTTTTTTTTGTGCTTATTTAATTTTTTAATTTGTTGTAACTTCAAATGAGGTTTAATTGAGACAAAATAAATGTCTTATATGACACATCTCAGTGAACTCTATCCAATTAATTTTTAATTTTTTAATGTAAAAATTTTATTTTATAGGGTTTATTAATTCCTTAAGAAAGATTTTGATTCATACCTAATTTAGTGATCAAAGATGCTACGATTAATATCTTTAATACCTTTGAATGCAATGTTCCCATTTAATTTATCTAATTTTGAAACATTTTCACTTTGAATTGGTCATGTTACAATGTCACTTTAAGTCTCCCCTCGTCTGATATTTACATTACCTTGATTAAGTTATATTGTATTTCTTCAATTTTTCTCATTTTATTTTTATTATATATTTTTATTAAAATTAAATTTATAACTTATTATTATGTATGCTTCTTTCATTTTATTATTTAAATTAATTCTAAACATGTTCTAGTCAAGAAAATGTAGTCCTTACACTCATATCATCAAGTTTTATCCAATTAAAAATTTATTTTTTTATTTTACATATTTAAGATTGTAGAGCTTTTATAGGTTTTTATAAGTTATAGTGAAGTTTTCATTTATAGCTAATTTGATGATACATGATATCACACTTGAACACCTTAGCATTTTTTAATGCAAAGTTTTAGTAAAAGTTCTCCTTTTTTTGCATTCTTTGGCTTTGATTTAGATATATTATAGTGAAACTCTAATTCTTCTCATGTAACTTGAACATCGCTTTGAATTTTTTATATTACATTTTTTGCATCCATATCATCCTACATTCATTATATATATAAAGTTAATATTAAAAAGACAATTTATTATTATTATTACATATTTAATTTAGTAATTCTTAGGAAATCTAAACAAATGTCAATGGAATTAAATATTTATTATTTAAATTTTAAAATATTTTATTTTTAGTGTTTTAGCACTCATTTCAAAACATTTGGATTCACATTTGATTTGATAATAGATAATTTTACAATCAATCTACTTAGTATCTTGGAATTCAAACTTTATGTATAATTTTACACATTTGTTCAAATGTTTTACTTAGATTTGGTTATATAACTGCGAAACTCTGATCCTCTTTAAGGTTGATGACCAAACCTCTTTGAAATGATCATAACATAATATTTTAATTTATATCACTTTAGGTTCAATATATACTTACTTAATATTGATATAGTAATATTTTTTTTATTTATATAATTTTATTTTACAATTTGTAATAAATTCAAATGAGGGCAATTGAGACAAAGTAAGCATCATTGGACTCTTCACATTGAGCCATATCCATTTAAATATTCATTTTAATATTTTAAAAACTTTGTTTTTTATGGCTTTTTGCATCCATTATGGGACATTTGAATCGTACAAAATTTCATAATTGTAGGTGTTATGATTGATCTCTTTGAAATCATTTAATGCAACCTTGTTATACAATTTTGCTCATTTCTTAATTTTTTTTAATTTAAAGTTTTTATGTCAATATGTAACTCTGAACCTCCTTGTGCTCTTTATGTCTCTTTCATATGTTGACACATATTTCCTTGATGTTGAAATAATAATAGATTATTAGTTATTATTATTTACTTTTGTAATTTGAAATAAGTTTAGACATGGTTCAATAAAGACAAAACAAACATCTTTTGACTCCTCTGAACCACCTCTATATAATAAAATATCAATTTGATATTTTAAATATTTTATTTTCTATATTATGTCAAGCTTTATAAGACATTTCAACTCATAATTTAATTTACTATCCAACTTTTTGCACTTAATCTCTTTAGTATCTTGGAATTAAAATTTCTTGTACTATTTATCTAATTTTTTTCAAATATTTGTCTAAGTTTAGCTTCAATTTATATTTACTAAATATTAAAATAATACTTTATTATCACGTATTCTTATTTATTTCAATTGTTTGCAAAAATTCTAATGAGGTTCGATGAGATCAAAAAAATGTTGGAAACATCTCAATGAGCTATAAACAATTAAGAAAAATTTATATGTTTGAATATTACAATTTAAATATTTTTATGGCTTGTTAGGCATTTAATTTATACTTGATTTTATTATTGAGAAAGTTACATTTGATCTTCTAGGTATCTTGGAAGGCATGTTTTCATAAAACATATCTCATTTTTATAAAGTTTTCAATTTGATTTGGTTTTATTGTTATTAAAATGGAATTCTCCAATTCTATGAACTTATCATCCCTTTAATTTAGTTAAAATATTTTTCTTGAATTTCCGTTATTTTAGATTTTTTTATATAATTAAGTTAAATTAAAATTAAAATTTAAAATTGTTTATTCCTATTTAATTTTGTAACTAAGAGTAATTCCAAATAAGGTTCAACCAAGCTGAATCAAACTTTGTTTGGCTAATTTAGATCAACTCAATAAAATTAAAGTTTAGACTATATATTTTAAAATTTTAGTTTCTTATTTTTCTAACACACCTTGCAAGATATTTAGATTCATACCAAATTTGATGATCAAGAACATTATGCTTGAACTCTTTAGTATCTTGGAATACAATTTTCCTTTGCAATTTATCTCATTTCTTTAAAGTTTCAAAATTAATTTTATTTTATTATTATGTAACCCTAAATCTTCTCTTATGTGGCCTTTACATCTCTTTGACTTGGCTATATTTGATTTCTTCAATTTATTTCTTTTTAACTGAAAAAATATATTTCATTATATTAAAATAATAATTTAACAATATTTAAGCTTACTTGTTTTTTAAATTCATATTAATTCCAAACAAGGTTCAATTAAGGTAAAATAAATATTAGTGAATGCATCTTAACGAGATCTACTTAATTGAATATTTATTTTTGTCTTTAAAATATTTTAATTTCTATGAGTTTAGCACACTCTATGAGATATTTTGATTCATATATTATTTATCATTCAAGGATGTTATACACGATCTCTATATTAAGTTAAAATGAAAATTTTCCAAACACTTTATATAATTTTTCTTAAAATGTTTTCTCTAACAATGTTATACTCCAATGAAAATGCAATTATCCTCTCATGTGATCTTAACGTCCTCCAAATTTTGATATATTACGTTTCTTTGAATTATATAATTTTTTTCTTGAATATATACATATAAATATAAATATATATATTTACTTTATATTAAAATAATAATCTATTTTTATTTAATTTTATTTGATTTAGTAATTTGTTAAAACTATAATTTACGTCAAATTGAGACAAAATAAAAAAATCATTTGAATTTTTTCTTAGCTCTATCAAATTAAATATTGATTATATATATATATATATATATATATATTTTTAAATATGTTTGATTTTCTAAGCTTCTAACACATTTTGTGGGACATTTTGATTTAATCATGATTTAATGAGCAATAATGTTACCATAAATTTTGTTAATATTTTTCAATGCATGTTTCATACACAATTTATCTTGTTTAATCAAATATATTTCTTAGATTTAATCAAAATTTTGCAATGAAAGTTTAATTCTTTTATCAAGTGATGCCACATCAATTTAATTTTGTTGCATCGCATTACTTCAATTCATCTCATGTCATATTTAATATTTATTTGCTTACCAAAAAATCATAACTTATTTTTTTTATGCATATTTACTTTGTAAATTCTTAGAATGCAACATTATGACTGATCGAGATTAGAAAATTGTTGAGCACCTCATCTAGAGGAGTTCTATCAAATTAAACATTCATTCCTTGATTTTTAAATATTTTAATGTTTTGATTTTCCCATCTTTTTTGAGAAATTTTGATTCGTACTAGATTTCAGGATTGAGGATGTTGTACTTGATTAGTGTCGTACTTTAGAATTTGAATTTGTTGTACAATTTATCTAATTTGTTTCAAATGATTTACATTAATTTTGATATATCACTATTTAATTTTAAACAATATCTCATCTAGCCTTGATATATCACTATTTACTTAATATTAAAAGTATAATTATTGTGAGTTTCCTTTATTTTATTTATCAATTTGTAGTAATTCTAAATGAGGTGAGATTGAGATGAAACAAATGTCGTTTGAATCATCTTAACGAGCTCTATATAATAAAATATTCATTTAACTATTTTTAAATATTTTCTTTTTTTAATGTTTTTGCATACTTTATGAAACAATTTAATTCTCATTAGTATTTTCGAATGCAATTGTTCTATACAAATTTTCACTTTTTTAGAGTTTTCAATTTGATTTTGTAATATTCTATGAAAAAAAAAATTCTCCTCTCACAAAGATTTTTTATGTGTTTGATTTGGTAAATTTAGTTTCCATCAATTTATCTTGTTGAAGATTTAATATATATCCACTTAATATTGAAAAATTATTTTTATTTAGGCTTCTCTTCTTTGTTAATTAACATTAACACCAAATGTGGTGCTATCAAGTGGAAACAAACAAATTTGGATTTGTGTTGAGTTATATGCAATTAAAAATTAGTTTTTTAATTAAAAAATAATCTTTTTTTAATATGATTTGTGATGGATTTTGATTCCTGCTTGATTTGATGATCTAAAATGATACACTAGATCTTAGAATCTTGGAATATAATTTTCCTATAAAATTTATCTCAATTTTTTGTAAATTTTCAATTTTATTTTGTTACATTACTATGTGAGAGAAAATCATCTTTCTTATGACTTTTACAATGTTCTTATTTAGTTATATTATATTGCTTCAATTAATGTTATTTTAGCTTTAATATTCATTTATTTTTTTTAAATAAAAACTTAATATTTTTTTTATTTTTTATTAGTATAATTTATAAAAATTCTAAATGACGCTTGATCGAGATGAAAAGACATCATAAAACTAGCCTTGATGAGATGTTTATAATTAAATTTTAAGTTTTAGTATTTTAAAATAACTTTTTATCTATGATTTTAACATGTTTTATGGGTCATTTTTACTCAAACTTAATTTGATTGTTAAGGATGTTACGCTTCATCTCTTTAGTATCTCCTAATACAACTTTCTCACATAGTTTTTCTCTTTTTTTACAATTTTTTTAATTTTTTTATGTTGATATCAAACTTTATATCTCCTCCCATATGACCCTTTCTTTACTTTGATTTACTTATATAGCTTTGCATCAATTCATCTAATTTTAGTTTTAATACACATTCACCTAATAATAAGATAATAATTTGTTAATACTTGAAGTTTTTAAAATTTTTAATTTATAGTAAATCATGAGAATTCTTGATCTATAAGAAGTAAGTACCATTAGGCTCCTCTTTACAAGCTCCATCACATTAAATATTCATTTTTATTTTTTTAAATATTTTATTTTTTTAAATATTTTATTTTTTTAATTTTTGGATGCCTTAACTAAAAATCTGATTCGTACTTAATTTGTTGATAAAATATGTTACACCAAATCTCCTTATTATCTCAGATTACGTCTTTTCCATAATGTTATCATATTACTTCAAATGTTTTGCATTGATTTGGATAACTACATTCTAACTCTAAATCTCCTCACGCATGACATTTTGATTTGCATAATTTATTTATATTTCTTTATCTTAATTTATCTCATTTCACCTTTAATACATACCTGCATGATTTAATAAAAAAAATTATTATTATTATTTTTATTTATTTTGTTAATCCACATTGATTACAAATTAGGTAAAATCAAAAGAAAGAGATGTTGGACACGTCCTAAGAACCTCTATCTAATGAAACATACTATTTTACTTTAGAAGTTTATTTTTTCAAATATTTTGGTGATAGGGGATGTCACCTTTAATATCTTAGAGTCTTGGAATGTAACTGTATTGTTAAATTTATCTCACCTTTTTGAAATTGTTCTGTTTTATTTGGTTAGCTCACTTTATAACTCTAATTCTCCTCTAGCAAATGTTTTGCATGACTTTTATTTTTTTGTATTACATTTTTCAATTTATATAATTTTAGATTATATATATATATATATATATATATATTATTTTCTTAAAACAATAATTTATTATTTTTTATGATTACATAACTTGGCAATTGTAGTAATTTCAATTGAGGTTCAATACAGACAAAACAAACATCATTGGATTCGTGTTGATAGGCTAAATATAATTAAATAATCACTTTTATATTTTTAATTATTTTATTTTTTATGGTATTAGAAATGTTTATGTGATATTTTAATTCATACATTATTTAATGATCAACAATGTTATATTTGATCACTTTATTATTGTGAAATGCAACTTTTGCATATAGTTTATCTAACTTTTTAAAATTATTTATTTCTATTTTGTTAAGTTACTATGTAGCCCTACATCTCATCACATGTGACATTCTCTTAATTTTTATTTAGTTATATTATAAGTGTTCAATTTAATTAATTTTAGCTTTAATGAATTTTTATTTAATATAAAAATAAATGATTTCTTTTATTTGTGTTTATTGTTTTGCATAATTTATATCAGTTTCAAACGAGGTCTAATTTAGACAGAATACACACCATTAGATATTTTAAAATATTCATTTTTATATTAATTTTTGTATTTCACATATTTTGGTTGTAAAGTTTGGTAGATTTTTAAATTATTTTGATTTTTAATTAATTTGATTATTAATGTTGTTACACTCTATGTCTTATAAAATTTCACTTTGATTTGATTATATTATCTAGTAACCCAATTTTTACTAATGCAACCTTTACAACATTTTAAATTGGATAAATTTTATTTCTTCAATTTATCTTATTTTAAATTTAATATAAATTTACGTATTGTTTAAAAATATTTTTGTATGAAAGAAATGCTATTGGACTCACCTCCATAAGATCTATCCAATTAAATATTCATTATTACTTTTAAAAATTTTACTTTCTTGTGTTTATTGCACCCTTTATAAGAAATTTCAATTTGAACTTTAATTGATGATCGAGGATTTTACACTCAAACTCCTTAGTATCTTGGAGTGACACATTCTCGTATAATTCATCTCTTTTATTTAATTGTTTGTTCTTATTTTGTTATATTTCTAGGAAATTGTAAATTGCTCTAAAGTCACCAAAACATCTCATTGATTTTATGATATTACATTGCCTTAATTTATCATATTTCACTTTTAATATATATTTACTTAATATTGTAAAATAATATATTATATATTTCATAATAATTCAAAATATGGTGTAATCTAGATGAAACAATTGTTGTTTAACTGGTCTTGATGATCCCTAACAAATTGAATATTAACTTTTTAATTTTCAAATATTTTAATTTCTTGCATATTAACACACATTATGAGTTATTTTGATTTATACTTGATTAGATCTTTGAGGATGTTACATGCAATGTACTTAGCATCTTGTACTTCAACAATCACATACAATTTATTAAATTTCTTCAAATGTTCTTTATTTACTTGCATTCCAAAAAACTTAGAATTACCTCTTATGTTACATTTATGTCATTTATATTTTTTTTATATTACATTATTTCTTGCTTATACTTATTTAAACTTTAACATATTCTTTCATAATTTTAAAACAATATTTTTTAATTATTTATGAAATTTTACTTTGGAAATTCACTTTAATGTAAAATGAGTCCATAAAAGATGAAAACAAATACGGTTGGACCTATCATAACAAGCTATATCCCATAAAGAAATTATTTTCATTTTTCTCTTTTATTTCATGTACTTTGGCACATTTGGTTATATATTTTAATTCTTGGGTGATTTAATGATCAAGGATTTTACCTCGATTACCATATTATCATGGAATGGAGGTTTCTCATTGAATTTATCTCCATTTTTCAATGTTTTTGGTCCAATTTTATTATATTACTATGTCAACCTAAATCTTTGCTCATGTGACTCTTATATCACTTTGATTGGAAATATTATAACATATTAAGTTTTTTAATATCATCTTTAATATATATTTACTTAATATTAAAATATTAATTTAATATTATTTATTCTAAACTAGGATTAATTGAGATTAAACTAATGTGATTAGATTTTCTCAACGAGCTGCATGAGACATATTTGTTTTTGTATTACTAAACATTTAATGTCTAAAGTTTTGGCCAACTTAATGAGGGATTTTAATTTTTACTTGATTTGATGATTAATATTGTTACACTCAGTTTTCTTAATATTTTGGAATACTACTTTACCTTACAATTTATGTCATTTCTACAAATATTTTTCTTTAATTTTGATGTGCTGCTAATTCAAAACGATGTAATGACCACACTCAAGGAGGTTATGACTACATAGCAATATAATAAAATTAAAGCAAAAGCCTTTAAGAAATTATATAAATTGCATAAGAAAGTTGTAGAACCTTAGTGGTCAAATGAGGTGCAAATCAAAATCAATGCAAAGAATACTGAAATAATTTAGAATAAAATATTTTAAAAAATATATAAAATAAATATTTATTTACACAAAACTCCTTGAGACTAGTCCAACAATATTTTCTTATCTTCAACAAATCGTTTTCAAAATACTCTTAATTGCAAGTATAAAGAAAACTAAATCATAATAAATTATTATTGGAACATAAATTGATAATATATTAAAATAAAAAAGATTTAAATTAAAGTAATATAAGATAACCAATTACAATTATTGGATGGGCCATAAAAGAGGAGAATTAGAGTTTAACAACAATATAACCAAAAAGTAAAAGTTTTGAAAGAATGGCACAAATTATGTGAGATGCTATCTTCCTAAATATTGTGGAGTTCAACTATAAAATTGCCAATTTTAAAAAAGTGTACAAATGAAAATGTCCCCTACTAAAACTCTTGAAAATAAAATATTTAAACAAATAAAAATAAATATTAAACATGATAGAGACCATCAAAATGAGTTTAATGATGCCAGTTCCACTTCCATCAAACCTCATTTAGAATTAAGGATAATTACTAATGAAAACCACATAAATAATAATAAAAGTTACATGAGAGAAAAATTAAGATTTCTTAGTATTGCAACAAAATCAAAGTGAATAATTTGCAGAAATAAGTTAAACTATGCAAGAAAGTTGTATTCGAAAAATCCATAGAGATCAAGTATAACATCCTTGAGTGCCAAATAAAGTATTAATCAGAATATCATAAAAATAGGCAAAACCTTGAAAATAAAATTTTAAAAAAACAAATGAATATTTGATTCGATAAACTAATCAAGGAGAGACTAACAATATCTTATCTATCTGGACAAACCTAATATTGAAATCTAATTAATTAAAAAAATTAAATAGGTATAAATTATAAAAAAAATATTATGTAAAGTAAATATATATATATGAAAGTTTAATTAATATAAATTGGAGTATTATACTATAGCCAAATCAAAGTATTAAAAAGTTTGTGTTAGACAAGATTTAAAGTAACGTAGAAAAAACAAATAAATAAAAGAAATGTAATGAATTGAGATAAATTGCAAGATAATGTTACATTCCAAGATATTATGAAGATAGATTGTAACATCCTCATTCATTAAATCAAGTATGAATCAAAAGCTCTCATTATTATGCAAATGAGCAAGAAATCAATAATTTATAAATATAAAAAAGAACAGTTAATTAGATGTACTCATCAAAATGAGTACAAATATATTTGTTTGGCTCCATTGGACCTCATTTTAGACTACTACAAATTACCAATATAAATCAACATAAAACATAATTTATAATTTTAAAAAATTAAATAGATATATAGTAAATAAAAAATAAGATAAATTGAATCATTGTAATTTAAAAAAATTAAAATGATGTAATTTTCAAACGAAAACAAAATTAGTGTTTCATAGTAATGTAACCAAATCAATTTGAATGATTTGTAAAAATAGGATAAATTGTACATTAAAGTTAAATTCCAAAATACTAAGAAGATTGTTAGTAACATCTCGATCATTACATCGAAAATGAATTTAAATATGTTATAAATGGTTCTAAAAACTTAGAAAATAGCATATTTTCAAAATATAGAAATAAATATTAAATTCTATCAATCACCCTTTGTTTGGAAAAACTATAAATTAGAAAAGTAAATAGACAAATGTAATAAAAAAATATTAAATTAGAACCAAGCAATATACAAAATAAAAGTTAATTCAGTTAAATTGATGTAATATAATAAGAGAAAAAAAAAATATTATAAAGTTCTAATGGGAGGAGAATTAGAAATTCATATTAATACAACAAAGTCAAAGTAAAACATTTGCAAAAGTGAGATAAATGTACAAAAAGGTTGGATTCCAAGACACTTTCGAGATGGAGTGTAACATATTTAATCATGAAATGAGGTACAAATCTAATGACTCACAAAGCTTGAAAAACTTTAAAAAAATAAAATATTTAGAAATATAAAATATAATATTTAGTTGGATAGAGCTTATTAAGTTTGATCAAATGATGTTGGTTTTATATTGATCCAACCTTCTCTTGAATTACTATGTATTACAAACGAAAGTAAATAGAAATAAAGATAAATATTAATTTTGTTAGTTTTCTTTGGTATGCTTTACTAGATATTTTTATTTGTACATGAATTGACAATAAAGGATAGTACACTCAATCTCCTTATTCCTTGGTATGAAAGTTTCTCATAAAATCTAACTCATTTAATGAAAATTTTGACTTTGATTAGTTATATCGATATGTAAATCAAAATCTTACTTCATGTGCTTTTTACATCACTTTCATTGGGATATATTTCATCGATTCAATTTAGCTCACTTATACCTTAATTATAATTTACTAAATATTATATTAAAAATATTTTATTTTTCATTTTTTTTAACTTTGATAACTAACAATAATTCAATTTAGGTCAAATTGAAATCTAATAGACATCATTAGACTCATCTCCATGACCTATTGAATTAATTAAAAGTTTTAATGTTTTTAAGTACTTAAGTTTTTGGCTTCATCGTGCCTCTTGTCGCATTACAATTCTTACCTAATTTGATAGGTGAAGATGCTACACTTGATCATCTTGCCATCTCGGAATGCATCTTCCTTAAACAATTTTGCTTATTCATTAGATTATTTTCGTTTGTTTTATTATTTTATTATCCAATGTTAAATCTCTTCTTGTGGGACAATTACATTAATTGAATTTTTCTCATTTTAACTTTAACGTATATTTACTTAAAAATAAAATAACAATTTACTCATTTTCAAGCTTATTTTCTCATGTAATTTTTGGTAATTCTAATTGAGGTTCAATGATGAAGAAACAATAGTTATTGGACTTGCCTTAATGAGCTCTATTAGTTAAATATTTATTTTTTATATTTTTCAAATATTTCATTTTCTAGAGATTTGGTATAGTTTATGAATGGAAAAGAACTTATAGTAATGATCTCTTTTAGTTAAATATTAATTTTTATATTTTCGAATCTTTCATTTTTTAAAGATTTGGTGCACTTAATGACATATTTCAATTGTACTTGATTTGATGATGGAGAATGTTATGCTAGATCTAATTAGTATCTAGTAATAAAACTTTTCAAATAATTTATGTCATTAATTCAAATTTTTTCTTTACATTGTTTATGTTAGTGTTTTACTCTAAATCTCCTCTAATTTGACCTTTACGTCACTTTGACTTGATGGAATTTGTTTATTACATATGCTTATCTTTTTTGTTAGTTTATAATTATTTTGAATGGGTTCATTTAAAGACAAGATAGATGTCATTGGACTCGTTATGATTAGCTCTATAGAATTAAATATTCATTTATATATTTCTAAATCTTTTATTTTCATAGAGTTTGGAACACATTTTGACATATTTTGATTTGTACATAATTTCTTGAACGATGTTGTTATGCTCAATCTCCTTGTTCATTGAATGTACTTTCTCATATAATTTATCTCATCTTTTTCAAATTTTTCATTTTGATTAGGTCATCTTATTGTGAAAAATTTTTCATACTTGTTATATTAGATTACTTTAATTTTTCATACTTCAACTTTAATAAATATACTCTCTTAATAAGAAAGTATTAATTTATTATTTTTATGCTTATTTAGTTTTATAATTTGTTGTAATTCAAAATGACATTTAATGGAGACAAATTTTGTTGGTCTTACCTCAACAAGCTCAATCTATTAAATATTCATTTATACATTATTATTTTTTTCTTGAGTTTTAGCATGCTTTACGAGTAATTTTAATTCCTGCCTTTTTTGATGATCATGGGTATTCCACTTGATCTCCTTAGAAGCTTGGAATAAAACTTTCCCATATAATTTATCTTATTGTATCAATGTTTTTACTTTCATTTTCAATATAGCAATTGAGATTTAATCAAAACAAAAGAAGCATTGGTGGACTTTCCAGGACTTACTCTATCTAGCTAAATATTAATCATTATACATTTTAACATTTCATTTTATATTATTTTGAATGAGTTTAGATATTATTTGACTCATAATTGAATTGAAAATCAAGGGTGTTATTGTCGATATCCTTAGTTTCTTGGAATACAACCAACCCTTAAAATTCTTTTTTTTCAAATTTTGTGTGAATTTGTTTATATTACAAAGTTACTAAAAATCTCCTCATGTGATACATGCACCATCATGATTTCATTATATTACATTACTTAAATTAATAATATTTCAGCTTTAATACTTATTTGCTTGAGGTTACATTCAAAATTTATTATTATTTATAACAAATTCTTTTTGTAATTCAAATGAATTCCAAATGAGATCCAATTGAGAAAAAGCTATCGTATGACTCATTTTACCAATGCCAATTAAATCAAATATAATTATTTTTATTTGAAAATATTTTACATTCCAAAGTTATGACAAGCTTTATGAAACTGTTTGATTTGTACCTAATCTAATTATCAATGATGTTACACTAAATCTCTTTAACTTCTTTTAGTGCATCTTTTTAGTATAGTTATCTCGTTAAAATGATTTACTTAAACACGGTTATGTTACTATGACATCTTATTCTCCAAATATGTGACATTTATATCACTTTGTCTCGATCATATTGCAAACATTCAATTTAACTTATATCAAATGTAATATATATTTACTTAACATTAAACAAATTAGTTATTTTTACTTATACAAATTTAATATTTTAATTGAAATTTATTCCAAATAAGGTGTGGTAGGGATGAAACATAAGTTGTTGGACTTTTCATAATAAGCTCTATTCAATTAAATATTTATTTTTATATCTTTAAATTTTTTTTACTTTCTTTGATTTGAGCATTTGTTTTTTGATATTTTTATTTGTTTATGATTTGAGATTACAAATATGGTGGTTGACCGTCTTGCTATTCTTAAATATAACTTTTTTAATATACTTTATCCTATTTTTTATTTTTTTCTATGATTAGATTATATTATCATGAAACTGTAAATATTATATATGTGAACCTTAGGTCACTTTTATTTCTCCATATTAAGTTATTTAAGTTTATTCCATTTTACACATAATATGTATTTACTTACAAATAAAATAATAATTTATTATAATTTATTCTTGTTTATTTTGGTAATTCATCTTAATTCCAAATGAGCTCCAATTAAGACCAAAAAACATCAATGGACTGATCTCTATATATGTTATATAATTAAATATTCATTTTTTTAATTTTTGATATTTTTTAAATGTTTACATTGTTTATGAAATGTCACAATTTTACTTAATTTGATAATTAAGAATGTTACACTCGATTTTCTTATTATCGAATTGCAACTTTCTATTAAAAGTTTTCTCATTTCTTCATAAATTTTGCTTCAAGTTTATTATATTACTATGAAGCACTAATTCTTCTCTCATGTTTCTTTTACATTACTTTTATTTGGTTACATTACAATGATTCATTTTTTCATTTCTACCTTTGTATATATTTCATTAATATTAAGGAATATATTTATTGTTATTTATGCTTTTTTAGTTTTTTAAATTTATGGTTGCTCTTAATTGGGTGTAATCAATACAAAAAACATTATTAGAATATTGTTGACACATTCCAAATATTATATTAATTTGTATTTTTATAAATATTATATCCTCTATAAGCTTCTTACTTATATCACACATTTAAAATTCATACATGATTGGATTATCGAATATGTTATACTTAATCTCTTTAGTATTTTTCAATGCAACTTTCTCGTACCGCTTATCTAGTTTTCTTCAAGTTTGTCACTCCAATATTACTCTGTTATTAGAAAACTATTTTTCTCTTCAAGTGTAATATTTGCATTGCTTAAATTTAGCTATATTAAAATGCTTCAATTTATCAAATAATAGATTTAGTGCATATATTTACTTAATATTAAAGTAATAATTTAAAGACTATTTATGCTTATTAAATTTTGTAATTTTTATTAATTCTAAAAGATGGTTCATGCAAATGAAACCAACATCATTGTACCATCTTGATGAGCTCTATAAACTAAATATTAATATTTATATTTTTAAATATTTTTATTTAACATTTTCGCACACCTTATGAGAAATTTTAATTCATACCTTATTTAATGATTGAGGATATTTTACTTGCATTTCACAATATCTTAGATGCAAATTTTTTATAAAATTTATACCACCTTAATTTTTTTCTTTTATTTAGTTTAATTACCTATAACTCTAAATCTCTTCTTATAAGATCTTTTCATTAATTGGATTTACATATATTAAATTCTTTAGTTTAATCGATTTATGCTTTAATATATATTTAACTAATATTTAAAAAATGATATATTTTTTTTTGTGCTTATTTAATTTTTTAATTTGTTGTAACTTCAAATGAGGTTTAATTGAGACAAAATAAATGTCTTATATGACACATCTCAGTGAACTCTATCCAATTAATTTTTAATTTTTTAATGTAAAAATTTTATTTTATAGGGTTTATTAATTCCTTAAGAAAGATTTTGATTCATACCTAATTTAGTGATCAAAGATGCTACGATTAATATCTTTAATACCTTTGAATGCAATGTTCCCATTTAATTTATCTAATTTTGAAACATTTTCACTTTGAATTGGTCATGTTACAATGTCACTTTAAGTCTCCCCTCGTCTGATATTTACATTACCTTGATTAAGTTATATTGTATTTCTTCAATTTTTCTCATTTTATTTTTATTATATATTTTTATTAAAATTAAATTTATAACTTATTATTATGTATGCTTCTTTCATTTTATTATTTAAATTAATTCTAAACATGTTCTAGTCAAGAAAATGTAGTCCTTACACTCATATCATCAAGTTTTATCCAATTAAAAATTTATTTTTTTATTTTACATATTTAAGATTGTAGAGCTTTTATAGGTTTTTATAAGTTATAGTGAAGTTTTCATTTATAGCTAATTTGATGATACATGATATCACACTTGAACACCTTAGCATTTTTTAATGCAAAGTTTTAGTAAAAGTTCTCCTTTTTTTGCATTCTTTGGCTTTGATTTAGATATATTATAGTGAAACTCTAATTCTTCTCATGTAACTTGAACATCGCTTTGAATTTTTTATATTACATTTTTTGCATCCATATCATCCTACATTCATTATATATATAAAGTTAATATTAAAAAGACAATTTATTATTATTATTACATATTTAATTTAGTAATTCTTAGGAAATCTAAACAAATGCCAATGGAATTAAATATTTATTATTTAAATTTTAAAATATTTTATTTTTAGTGTTTTAGCACTCATTTCAAAACATTTGGATTCACATTTGATTTGATAATAGATAATTTTACAATCAATCTACTTAGTATCTTGGAATTCAAACTTTATGTATAATTTTACACATTTGTTCAAATGTTTTACTTAGATTTGGTTATATAACTGCGAAACTCTGATCCTCTTTAAGGTTGATGACCAAACCTCTTTGAAATGATCATAACATAATATTTTAATTTATATCACTTTAGGTTCAATATATACTTACTTAATATTGATATAGTAATATTTTTTTTATTTATATAATTTTATTTTACAATTTGTAATAAATTCAAATGAGGGCAATTGAGACAAAGTAAGCATCATTGGACTCTTCACATTGAGCCATATCCATTTAAATATTCATTTTAATATTTTAAAAACTTTGTTTTTTATGGCTTTTTGCATCCATTATGGGACATTTGAATTTTACAAAATTTCATAATTGTAGGTGTTATGATTGATCTCTTTGAAATCGTTTAATGCAACCTTGTTATACAATTTTGCTCATTTCTTAATTTTTTTTAATTTAAAGTTTTTATGTCAATATGTAACTCTGAACCTCCTTGTGCTCTTTATGTCTCTTTCATATGTTGACACATATTTCCTTGATGTTGAAATAATAATAGATTATTAGTTATTATTATTTACTTTTGTAATTTGAAATAAGTTTAGACATGGTTCAATAAAGACAAAACAAACATCTTTTGACTCCTCTGAACCACCTCTATATAATAAAATATCAATTTGATATTTTAAATATTTTATTTTCTATATTATGTCAAGCTTTATAAGACATTTCAACTCATAATTTAATTTACTATCCAACTTTTTGCACTTAATCTCTTTAGTATCTTGGAATTAAAATTTCTTGTACTATTTATCTAATTTTTTTCAAATATTTGTCTAAGTTTAGCTTCAATTTATATTTACTAAATATTAAAATAATACTTTATTATCACGTATTCTTATTTATTTCAATTGTTTGCAAAAATTCTAATGAGGTTCGATGAGATCAAAAAAATGTTGGAAACATCTCAATGAGCTATAAACAATTAAGAAAAATTTATATGTTTGAATATTACAATTTAAATATTTTTATGGCTTGTTAGGCATTTAATTTATACTTGATTTTATTATTGAGAAAGTTACATTTGATCTTCTAGGTATCTTGGAAGGCATGTTTTCATAAAACATATCTCATTTTTATAAAGTTTTCAATTTGATTTGGTTTTATTGTTATTAAAATGGAATTCTCCAATTCTATGAACTTATCATCCCTTTAATTTAGTTAAAATATTTTTCTTGAATTTCCGTTATTTTAGATTTTTTTATATAATTAAGTTAAATTAAAATTAAAATTTAAAATTGTTTATTCCTATTTAATTTTGTAACTAAGAGTAATTCCAAATAAGGTTCAACCAAGCTGAATCAAACTTTGTTTGGCTAATTTAGATCAACTCAATAAAATTAAAGTTTAGACTATATATTTTAAAATTTTAGTTTCTTATTTTTCTAACACACCTTGCAAGATATTTAGATTCATACCAAATTTGATGATCAAGAACATTATGCTTGAACTCTTTAGTATCTTGGAATACAATTTTCCTTTGCAATTTATCTCATTTCTTTAAAGTTTCAAAATTAATTTTATTTTATTATTATGTAACCCTAAATCTTCTCTTATGTGGCCTTTACATCTCTTTGACTTGGCTATATTTGATTTCTTCAATTTATTTCTTTTTAACTGAAAAAATATATTTCATTATATTAAAATAATAATTTAACAATATTTAAGCTTACTTGTTTTTTAAATTCATATTAATTCCAAACAAGGTTCAATTAAGGTAAAATAAATATTAGTGAATGCATCTTAACGAGATCTACTTAATTGAATATTTATTTTTGTCTTTAAAATATTTTAATTTCTATGAGTTTAGCACACTCTATGAGATATTTTGATTCATATATTATTTATCATTCAAGGATGTTATACACGATCTCTATATTAAGTTAAAATGAAAATTTTCCAAACACTTTATATAATTTTTCTTAAAATGTTTTCTCTAACAATGTTATACTCCAATGAAAATGCAATTATCCTCTCATGTGATCTTAACGTCCTCCAAATTTTGATATATTACGTTTCTTTGAATTATATAATTTTTTTCTTGAATATATACATATAAATATAAATATATATATTTACTTTATATTAAAATAATAATCTATTTTTATTTAATTTTATTTGATTTAGTAATTTGTTAAAACTATAATTTACGTCAAATTGAGACAAAATAAAAAAATCATTTGAATTTTTTCTTAGCTCTATCAAATTAAATATTGATTATATATATATATATATATATATTTTTAAATATGTTTGATTTTCTAAGCTTCTAACACATTTTGTGGGACATTTTGATTTAATCATGATTTAATGAGCAATAATGTTACCATAAATTTTGTTAATATTTTTCAATGCATGTTTCATACACAATTTATCTTGTTTAATCAAATATATTTCTTAGATTTAATGAAAATTTTGCAATGAAAGTTTAATTCTTTTATCAAGTGATGCCACATCAATTTAATTTTGTTGCATCGCATTACTTCAATTCATCTCATGTCATATTTAATATTTATTTGCTTACCAAAAAATCATAACTTATTTTTTTTATGCATATTTACTTTGTAAATTCTTAGAATGCAACATTATGACTGATCGAGATTAGAAAATTGTTGAGCACCTCATCTAGAGGAGTTCTATCAAATTAAACATTCATTCCTTGATTTTTAAATATTTTAATGTTTTGATTTTCCCATCTTTTTTGAGAAATTTTGATTCGTACTAGATTTCAGGATTGAGGATGTTGTACTTGATTAGTGTCGTACTTTAGAATTTGAATTTGTTGTACAATTTATCTCATTTTTTTCAAATGATTTACATTAATTTTGATATATCACTATTTAATTTTAAACAATATCTCATCTAGCCTTGATATATCACTATTTACTTAATATTAAAAGTATAATTATTGTGAGTTTCCTTTATTTTATTTATCAATTTGTAGTAATTCTAAATGAGGTGAGATTGAGATGAAACAAATGTCGTTTGAATCATCTTAACGAGCTCTATATAATAAAATATTCATTTAACTATTTTTAAATATTTTCTTTTTTTAATGTTTTTGCATACTTTATGAAACAATTTAATTCTCATTAGTATTTTCGAATGCAATTGTTCTATACAAATTTTCACTTTTTTAGAGTTTTCAATTTGATTTTGTAATATTCTATGAAAAAAAAAATTCTCCTCTCACAAAGATTTTTTATGTGTTTGATTTGGTAAATTTAGTTTCCATCAATTTATCTTGTTGAAGATTTAATATATATCCACTTAATATTGAAAAATTATTTTTATTTAGGCTTCTCTTCTTTGTTAATTAACATTAACACCAATTGTGGTGCTATCAAGTGGAAACAAACAAATTTGGATTTGTGTTGAGTTATATGCAATTAAAAATTAGTTTTTTAATTAAAAAATAATCTTTTTTTAATATGATTTGTGATGGATTTTGATTCCTGCTTGATTTGATGATCTAAAATGATACACTAGATCTTAGAATCTTGGAATATAATTTTCCTATAAAATTTATCTCAATTTTTTGTAAATTTTCAATTTTATTTTGTTACATTACTATGTGAGAGAAAATCATCTTTCTTATGACTTTTACAATGTTCTTATTTAGTTATATTATATTGCTTCAATTAATGTTATTTTAGCTTTAATATTCATTTATTTTTTTAAAATAAAAACTTAATATTTTTTTTATTTTTTATTAGTATAATTTATAAAAATTCTAAATGACGCTTGATCGAGATGAAAAGACATCATAAAACTAGCCTTGATGAGATGTTTATAATTAAATTTTAAGTTTTAGTATTTTAAAATAACTTTTTATCTATGATTTTAACATGTTTTATGGGTCATTTTTACTCAAACTTAATTTGATTGTTAAGGATGTTACGCTTTATCTCTTTAGTATCTCCTAATACAACTTTCTCACATAGTTTTTCTCTTTTTTTACAATTTTTTTAATTTTTTTATGTTGATATCAAACTTTATATCTCCTCCCATATGACCCTTTCTTTACTTTGATTTACTTATATAGCTTTGCATCAATTCATCTAATTTTAGTTTTAATACACATTCACCTAATAATAAGATAATAATTTGTTAATACTTGAAGTTTTTAAAATTTTTAATTTATAGTAAATCATGAGAATTCTTGATCTATAAGAAGTAAGTACCATTAGGCTCCTCTTTACAAGCTCCATCACATTAAATATTCATTTTTATTTTTTTAAATATTTTATTTTTTTAAATATTTTATTTTTTTAATTTTTGGATGCCTTAACTAAAAATCTGATTCGTACTTAATTTGTTGATAAAATATGTTACACCAAATCTCCTTATTATCTCAGATTACGTCTTTTCCATAATGTTATCATATTACTTCAAATGTTTTGCATTGATTTGGATAACTACATTCTAACTCTAAATCTCCTCACGCATGACATTTTGATTTGCATAATTTATTTATATTTCTTTATCTTAATTTATCTCATTTCACCTTTAATACATACCTGCATGATTTAATAAAAAAAATTATTATTATTATTTTTATTTATTTTGTTAATCCACATTGATTACAAATTAGGTAAAATCAAAAGAAAGAGATGTTGGACACGTCCTAAGAACCTCTATCTAATGAAACATACTATTTTACTTTAGAAGTTTATTTTTTCAAATATTTTGGTGATAGGGGATGTCACCTTTAATATCTTAGAGTCTTGGAATGTAACTGTATTGTTAAATTTATCTCACCTTTTTGAAATTGTTCTGTTTTATTTGGTTAGCTCACTTTATAACTCTAATTCTCCTCTAGCAAATGTTTTGCATGACTTTTATTTTTTTGTATTACATTTTTCAATTTATATAATTTTAGATTATATATATATATATATATATATATATATATATATATATATATATATATTATTTTCTTAAAACAATAATTTATTATTTTTTATGATTACATAACTTGGCAATTGTAGTAATTTCAATTGAGGTTCAATACAGACAAAACAAACATCATTGGATTCGTGTTGATAGGCTAAATATAATTAAATAATCACTTTTATATTTTTAATTATTTTATTTTTTATGGTATTAGAAATGTTTATGTGATATTTTAATTCATACATTATTTAATGATCAACAATGTTATATTTGATCACTTTATTATTGTGAAATGCAACTTTTGCATATGGTTTATCTAACTTTTTAAAATTATTTATTTCTATTTTGTTAAGTTACTATGTAGCCCTACATCTCATCACATGTGACATTCTCTTAATTTTTATTTAGTTATATTATAAGTGTTCAATTTAATTAATTTTAGCTTTAATGAATTTTTATTTAATATAAAAATAAATGATTTCTTTTATTTGTGTTTATTGTTTTGCATAATTTATATCAGTTTCAAACGAGGTCTAATTTAGACAGAATACACACCATTAGATATTTTAAAATATTCATTTTTATATTAATTTTTGTATTTCACATATTTTGGTTGTAAAGTTTGGTAGATTTTTAAATTATTTTGATTTTTAATTAATTTGATTATTAATGTTGTTACACTCTATGTCTTATAAAATTTCACTTTGATTTGATTATATTATCTAGTAACCCAATTTTTACTAATGCAACCTTTACAACATTTTAAATTGGATAAATTTTATTTCTTCAATTTATCTTATTTTAAATTTAATATAAATTTACGTATTGTTTAAAAATATTTTTGTATGAAAGAAATGCTATTGGACTCACCTCCATAAGATCTATCCAATTAAATATTCATTATTACTTTTAAAAATTTTACTTTCTTGTGTTTATTGCACCCTTTATAAGAAATTTCAATTTGAACTTTAATTGATGATCGAGGATTTTACACTCAAACTCCTTAGTATCTTGGAGTGACACATTCTCGTATAATTCATCTCTTTTATTTAATTGTTTGTTCTTATTTTGTTATATTTCTAGGAAATTGTAAATTGCTCTAAAGTCACCAAAACATCTCATTGATTTTATGATATTACATTGCCTTAATTTATCATATTTCACTTTTAATATATATTTACTTAATATTGTAAAATAATATATTATATATTTCATAATAATTCAAAATATGGTGTAATCTAGATGAAACAATTGTTGTTTAACTGGTCTTGATGATCCCTAACAAATTGAATATTAACTTTTTAATTTTCAAATATTTTAATTTCTTGCATATTAACACACATTATGAGTTATTTTGATTTATACTTGATTAGATCTTTGAGGATGTTACATGCAATGTACTTAGCATCTTGTACTTCAACAATCACATACAATTTATTAAATTTCTTCAAATGTTCTTTATTTACTTGCATTCCAAAAAACTTAGAATTACCTCTTATGTTACATTTATGTCATTTATATTTTTTTTATATTACATTATTTCTTGCTTATACTTATTTAAACTTTAACATATTCTTTCATAATTTTAAAACAATATTTTTTAATTATTTATGAAATTTTTACTTTGGAAATTCACTTTAATGTAAAATGAGTCCATAAAAATGAAAACAAATACGGTTGGACCTATCATAACAAGCTATATCCCATAAAGAAATTATTTTCATTTTTCTCTTTTATTTCATGTACTTTGGCACATTTGGTTATATATTTTAATTCTTGGGTGATTTAATGATCAAGGATTTTACCTCGATTACCATATTATCATGGAATGGAGGTTTCTCATTGAATTTATCTCCATTTTTCAATGTTTTTTGGTCCAATTTTATTATATTACTATGTCAACCTAAATCTTTGCTCATGTGACTCTTATATCACTTTGATTGGAAATATTATAACATATTAAGTTTTTTAATATCATCTTTAATATATATTTACTTAATATTAAAATATTAATTTAATATTATTTATTCTAAACTAGGATTAATTGAGATTAAACTAATGTGATTAGATTTTCTCAACGAGCTGCATGAGACATATTTGTTTTTGTATTACTAAACATTTAATGTCTAAAGTTTTGGCCAACTTAATGAGGGATTTTAATTTTTACTTGATTTGATGATTAATATTGTTACACTCAGTTTTTCTTAATATTTTGGAATACTACTTTACCTTACAATTTATGTCATTTCTACAAATATTTTTCTTTAATTTTGATGTGCTGCTAATTCAACGATGTAATGACCACACTCAAGGAGGTTATGACTACATAGCAATATAATAAAATTAAAGCAAAAGCCTTTAAGAAATTATATAAATTGCATAAGAAAGTTGTAGAACCTTAGTGGTCAAATGAGGTGCAAATCAAAATCAATGCAAAGAATACTGAAATAATTTAGAATAAAATATTTTAAAAAATATATAAAATAAATATTTATTTACACAAAACTCCTTGAGACTAGTCCAACAATATTTTCTTATCTTCAACAAATCGTTTTCAAAATACTCTTAATTGCAAGTATAAAGAAAACTAAATCATAATAAATTATTATTGGAACATAAATTGATAATATATTAAAATAAAAAAGATTTAAATTAAAGTAATATAAGATAACCAATTACAATTATTGGATGGGCCATAAAAGAGGAGAATTAGAGTTTAACAACAATATAACCAAAAAGTAAAAGTTTTGAAAGAATGGCACAAATTATGTGAGATGCTATCTTCCTAAATATTGTGGAGTTCAACTATAAAATTGCCAATTTTAAAAAAGTGTACAAATGAAAATGTCCCCTACTAAAACTCTTGAAAATAAAATATTTAAACAAATAAAAATAAATATTAAACATGATAGAGACCATCAAAATGAGTTTAATGATGCCAGTTCCACTTCCATCAAACCTCATTTAGAATTAAGGATAATTACTAATGAAAACCACATAAATAATAATAAAAGTTACATGAGAGAAAAATTAAGATTTCTTAGTATTGCAACAAAATCAAAGTGAATAATTTGCAGAAATAAGTTAAACTATGCAAGAAAGTTGTATTCGAAAAATCCATAGAGATCAAGTATAACATCCTTGAGTGCCAAATAAAGTATTAATCAGAATATCATAAAAATAGGCAAAACCTTGAAAATAAAATTTTAAAAAAACAAATGAATATTTGATTCGATAAACTAATCAAGGAGAGACTAACAATATCTTATCTATCTGGACAAACCTAATATTGAAATCTAATTAATTAAAAAAATTAAATAGGTATAAATTATAAAAAAAATATTATGTAAAGTAAATATATATATATGAAAGTTTAATTAATATAAATTGGAGTATTATACTATAGCCAAATCAAAGTATTAAAAAGTTTGTGTTAGACAAGATTTAAAGTAACGTAGAAAAAACAAATAAATAAAAGAAATGTAATGAATTGAGATAAATTGCAAGATAATGTTACATTCCAAGATATTATGAAGATAGATTGTAACATCCTCATTCATTAAATCAAGTATGAATCAAAAGCTCTCATTATTATGCAAATGAGCAAGAAATCAATAATTTATAAATATAAAAAAGAACAGTTAATTAGATGTACTCATCAAAATGAGTACAAATATATTTGTTTGGCTCCATTGGACCTCATTTTAGACTACTACAAATTACCAATATAAATCAACATAAAACATAATTTATAATTTTAAAAAATTAAATAGATATATAGTAAATAAAAAATAAGATAAATTGAATCATTGTAATTTAAAAAAATTAAAATGATGTAATTTTCAAACGAAAACAAAATTAGTGTTTCATAGTAATGTAACCAAATCAATTTGAATGATTTGTAAAAATAGGATAAATTGTACATTAAAGTTAAATTCCAAAATACTAAGAAGATTGTTAGTAACATCTCGATCATTACATCGAAAATGAATTTAAATATGTTATAAATGGTTCTAAAAACTTAGAAAATAGCATATTTTCAAAATATAGAAATAAATATTAAATTCTATCAATCACCCTTTGTTTGGAAAAACTATAAATTAGAAAAGTAAATAGACAAATGTAATAAAAAAATATTAAATTAGAACCAAGCAATATACAAAATAAAAGTTAATTCAGTTAAATTGATGTAATATAATAAGAGAAAAAAAAAATATTATAAAGTTCTAATGGGAGGAGAATTAGAAATTCATATTAATACAACAAAGTCAAAGTAAAACATTTGCAAAAGTGAGATAAATGTACAAAAAGGTTGGATTCCAAGACACTTTCGAGATGGAGTGTAACATATTTAATCATGAAATGAGGTACAAATCTAATGACTCACAAAGCTTGAAAAACTTTAAAAAAATAAAATATTTAGAAATATAAAATATAATATTTAGTTGGATAGAGCTTATTAAGTTTGATCAAATGATGTTGGTTTTATATTGATCCAACCTTCTCTTGAATTACTATGTATTACAAACGAAAGTAAATAGAAATAAAGATAAATATTAATTTTGTTAGTTTTCTTTGGTATGCTTTACTAGATATTTTTATTTGTACATGAATTGACAATAAAGGATAGTACACTCAATCTCCTTATTCCTTGGTATGAAAGTTTCTCATAAAATCTAACTCATTTAATGAAAATTTTGACTTTGATTAGTTATATCGATATGTAAATCAAAATCTTACTTCATGTGCTTTTTACATCACTTTCATTGGGATATATTTCATCGATTCAATTTAGCTCACTCATACCTTAATTATAATTTACTAAATATTATATTAAAAATATTTTATTTTTCATTTTTTTTAACTTTGATAACTAACAATAATTCAATTTAGGTCAAATTGAAATCTAATAGACATCATTAGACTCATCTCCATGACCTATTGAATTAATTAAAAGTTTTAATGTTTTTAAGTACTTAAGTTTTTTGCTTCATCGTGCCTCTTGTCGCATTACAATTCTTACCTAATTTGATAGGTGAAGATGCTACACTTGATCATGTTGCCATCTCGGAATGCATCTTCCTTAAACAATTTTGCTTATTCATTAGATTATTTTCGTTTGTTTTATTATTTTATTATCCAATGTTAAACTCTTCTTGTGGGACAATTACATTAATTTAATTTTTCTCATTTTAACTTTAAGGTATATTTACTTAAAAATAAAATAACAATTTACTCATTTTCAAGCTTATTTTCTCATGTAATTTTTGGTAATTCTAATTGAGGTTCAATGATGAAGAAACAATAGTTATTGGACTTGCCTTAATGAGCTCTATTAGTTAAATATTTATTTTTTATATTTTTCAAATATTTCATTTTTTAGAGATTTGGTATAGTTTATGAATGGAAAAGAACTTATAGTAATGATCTCTTTTAGTTAAATATTAATTTTTATATTTTCGAATCTTTCATTTTTTAAAGATTTGGTGCACTTAATGACATATTTCAATTGTACTTGATTTGATGATGGAGAATGTTATGCTAGATCTAATTAGTATCTAGTAATAAAACTTTTCAAATAATTTATGTCATTAATTCAAATTTTTTCTTTACATTGTTTATGTTAGTGTTTTACTCTAAATCTCCTCTAATTTGACCTTTACATCACTTTGACTTGATGGAATTTGTTTATTACATATGCATATCTTTTTTGTTAGTTTATAATTATTTTGAATGGGTTCATTTAAAGACAAGATAGATGTCATTGGACTCGTTATGATTAGCTCTGTAGAATTAAATATTCATTTATATATTTCTAAATCTTTTATTTTCATAGAGTTTGGAACACATTTTGACATATTTTGATTTGTACATAATTTCTTGAACGATGTTGTTATGCTCAATCTCCTTGTTCATTGAATGTACTTTCTCATATAATTTATCTCATCTTTTTCAAATTTTTCATTTTGATTAGGTCATCTTATTGTGAAAAATTTTTCATACTTGTTATATTAGATTACTATAATTTTTCATACTTCAACTTTAATAAATATACTCTCTTAATAAGAAAGTATTAATTTATTATTTTTATGCTTATTTAGTTTTATAATTTGTTGTAATTCAAAATGACATTTAATGGAGACAAATTTTGTTGGTCTTACCTCAACAAGCTCAATCTATTAAATATTCATTTATACATTATTATTTTTTCTTGAGTTTTAGCATGCTTTACGAGTAATTTTAATTCCTGCCTTTTTTGATGATCATGGGTATTCCACTTGATCTCCTTAGAAGCTTGGAATAAAACTTTCCCATATAATTTATCTTATTGTATCAATGTTTTTACTTTCATTTTCAATATAGCAATTGAGATTTAATCAAAACAAAAGAAGCATTGGTGGACTTTCCAGGACTTACTCTATCTAGCTAAATATTAATCATTATACATTTTAACATTTCATTTTATATTATTTTGAATGAGTTTAGATATTATTTGACTCATAATTGAATTGAAAATCAAGGGTGTTATTGTCGATATCCTTAGTTTCTTGGAATACAACCAACCCTTAAAATTCTTTTTTTTCAAATTTTGTGTGAATTTGTTTATATTACAAAGTTACTAAAAATCTCCTCATGTGATACATGCACCATCATGATTTCATTATATTACATTACTTAAATTAATAATATTTCAGCTTTAATACTTATTTGCTTGAGGTTACATTCAAAATTTATTATTATTTATAACAAATTCTTTTTGTAATTCAAATGAATTCCAAATGAGATCCAATTGAGAAAAAGCTATCGTATGACTCATTTTACCAATGCCAATTAAATCAAATATAATTATTTTTATTTGAAAATATTTTACATTCCAAAGTTATGACAAGCTTTATGAAACTGTTTGATTTGTACCTAATCTAATTATCAATGATGTTACACTAAATCTCTTTAACTTCTTTTAGTGCATCTTTTTAGTATAGTTATCTCGTTAAAATGATTTACTTAAACACGGTTATGTTACTATGACATCTTATTCTCCAAATATGTGACATTTATATCACTTTGTCTCGATCATATTGCAAACATTCAATTTAACTTATATCAAATGTAATATATATTTACTTAACATTAAACAAATTAGTTATTTTTACTTATACAAATTTAATATTTTAATTGAAATTTATTCCAAATAAGGTGTGGTAGGGATGAAACGTAAGTTGTTGGACTTTTCATAATAAGCTCTATTCAATTAAATATTTATTTTTATATCTTTAAATTTTTTTTACTTTCTTTGATTTGAGCATTTGTTTTTTGATATTTTTATTTGTTTATGATTTGAGATTACAAATATGGTGGTTGACCGTCTTGCTATTCTTAAATATAACTTTTTTAATATACTTTATCCTATTTTTTATTTTTTTCTATGATTAGATTATATTATCATGAAACTGTAAATATTATATATGTGAACCTTAGGTCACTTTTATTTCTCCATATTAAGTTATTTAAGTTTATTACATTTTACACATAATATGTATTTACTTACAAATAAAATAATAATTTATTATAATTTATTCTTGTTTATTTTGGTAATTCATCTTAATTCCAAATGAGCTCCAATTAAGACCAAAAAACATCAATGGACTGATCTCTATATATGTTATATAATTAAATATTCATTTTTTTAATTTTTGATATTTTTTAAATGTTTACATTGTTTATGAAATGTCACAATTTTACTTAATTTGATAATTAAGAATGTTACACTCGATTTTCTTATTATCGAATTGCAACTTTCTATTAAAAGTTTTCTCATTTCTTCATAAATTTTGCTTCAAGTTTATTATATTACTATGAAGCACTAATTCTTCTCTCATGTTTCTTTTACATTACTTTTATTTGGTTACATTACAATGATTCATTTTTTCATTTCTACCTTTGTATATATTTCATTAATATTAAGGAATATATTTATTGTTATTTATGCTTTTTTAGTTTTTTAAATTTATGGTTGCTCTTAATTGGGTGTAATCAATACAAAAAACATTATTAGAATATTGTTGACACATTTCAAATATTATATTAATTTGTATTTTTATAAATATTATATCCTCTATAAGCTTCTTACTTATATCACACATTTAAAATTCATACATGATTGGATTATCGAATATGTTATACTTAATCTCTTTAGTATTTTTCAATGCAACTTTCTCGTACCGCTTATCTAGTTTTCTTCAAGTTTGTCACTCCAATATTACTCTGTTATTATAAAACTATTTTTCTCTTCAAGTGTAATATTTGCATTGCTTAAATTTAGCTATATTAAAATGCTTCAATTTATCAAATAATAGATTTAGTGCATATATTTACTTAATATTAAAGTAATAATTTAAAGACTATTTATGCTTATTAAATTTTGTAATTTTTATTAATTCTAAAAGATGGTTCATGCAAATGAAACCAACATCATTGTACCATCTTGATGAGCTCTATAAACTAAATATTAATATTTATATTTTTAAATATTTTTATTTAACATTTTCGCACACCTTATGAGAAATTTTAATTCATACCTTATTTAATGATTGAGGATATTTTACTTGCATTTCACAATATCTTAGATGCAAATTTTTTATAAAATTTATACCACCTTAATTTTTTTCTTTTATTTAGTTTAATTACCTATAACTCTAAATCTCTTCTTATAAGATCTTTTCATTAATTGGATTTACATATATTAAATTCTTTAGTTTAATCGATTTATGCTTTAATATATATTTAACTAATATTTAAAAAATGATATATTTTTTTTTGTGCTTATTTAATTTTTTAATTTGTTGTAACTTCAAATGAGGTTTAATTGAGACAAAATAAATGTCTTATATGACACATCTCAGTGAACTCTATCCAATTAATTTTTAATTTTTTAATGTAAAAATTTTATTTTATAGGGTTTATTAATTCCTTAAGAAAGATTTTGATTCATACCTAATTTAGTGATCAAAGATGCTACGATTAATATCTTTAATACCTTTGAATGCAATGTTCCCATTTAATTTATCTAATTTTGAAACATTTTCACTTTGAATTGGTCATGTTACAATGTCACTTTAAGTCTCCCCTCGTCTGATATTTACATTACCTTGATTAAGTTATATTGTATTTCTTCAATTTTTCTCATTTTATTTTTATTATATATTTTTATTAAAATTAAATTTATAACTTATTATTATGTATGCTTCTTTCATTTTATTATTTAAATTAATTCTAAACATGTTCTAGTCAAGAAAATGTAGTCCTTACACTCATATCATCAAGTTTTATCCAATTAAAAATTTATTTTTTTATTTTACATATTTAAGATTGTAGAGCTTTTATAGGTTTTTATAAGTTATAGTGAAGTTTTCATTTATATCTAATTTGATGATACATGATATCACACTTGAACACCTTAGCATTTTTTAATGCAAAGTTTTAGTAAAAGTTCTCCTTTTTTTGCATTCTTTGGCTTTGATTTAGATATATTATAGTGAAACTCTAATTCTTCTCATGTAACTTGAACATCGCTTTGAATTTTTTATATTACATTTTTTGCATCCATATCATCCTACATTCATTATATATATAAAGTTAATATTAAAAAGACAATTTATTATTATTATTACATATTTAATTTAGTAATTCTTAGGAAATCTAAACAAATGTCAATGGAATTAAATATTTATTATTTAAATTTTAAAATATTTTATTTTTAGTGTTTTAGCACTCATTTCAAAACATTTGGATTCACATTTGATTTGATAATAGATAATTTTACAATCAATCTACTTAGTATCTTGGAATTCAAACTTTATGTATAATTTTACACATTTGTTCAAATGTTTTACTTAGATTTGGTTATATAACTGCGAAACTCTGATCCTCTTTAAGGTTGATGACCAAACCTCTTTGAAATGATCATAACATAATATTTTAATTTATATCACTTTCGGTTCAATATATACTTACTTAATATTGATATAGTAATATTTTTTTTATTTATATAATTTTATTTTACAATTTGTAATAAATTCAAATGAGGGCAATTGAGACAAAGTAAGCATCATTGGACTCTTCACATTGAGCCATATCCATTTAAATATTCATTTTAATATTTTAAAAACTTTGTTTTTTATGGCTTTTTGCATCCATTATGGGACATTTGAATCGTACAAAATTTCATAATTGTAGGTGTTATGATTGATCTCTTTGAAATCGTTTAATGCAACCTTGTTATACAATTTTGCTCATTTCTTAATTTTTTTTAATTTAAAGTTTTTATGTCAATATGTAACTCTGAACCTCCTTGTGCTCTTTATGTCTCTTTCATATGTTGACACATATTTCCTTGATGTTGAAATAATAATAGATTATTAGTTATTATTATTTACTTTTGTAATTTGAAATAAGTTTAGACATGGTTCAATAAAGACAAAACAAACATCTTTTGACTCCTCTGAACCACCTCTATATAATAAAATATCAATTTGATATTTTAAATATTTTATTTTCTATATTATGTCAAGCTTTATAAGACATTTCAACTCATAATTTAATTTACTATCCAACTTTTTGCACTTAATCTCTTTAGTATCTTGGAATTAAAATTTCTTGTACTATTTATCTAATTTTTTTCAAATATTTGTCTAAGTTTAGCTTCAATTTATATTTACTAAATATTAAAATAATACTTTATTATCACGTATTCTTATTTATTTCAATTGTTTGCAAAAATTCTAATGAGGTTCGATGAGATCAAAAAAATGTTGGAAACATCTCAATGAGCTATACACAATTAAGAAAAATTTATATGTTTGAATATTACATTTTAAATATTTTTATGGCTTGTTAGGCATTTAATTTATACTTGATTTTATTATTGAGAAAGTTACATTTGATCTTCTAGGTATCTTGGAAGGCATGTTTTCATAAAACATATCTCATTTTTATAAAGTTTTCAATTTGATTTGGTTTTATTGTTATTAAAATGGAATTCTCCAATTCTATGAACTTATCATCCCTTTAATTTAGTTAAAATATTTTTCTTGAATTTCCGTTATTTTAGATTTTTTTATATATTTAAGTTAAATTAAAATTAAAATTTAAAATTGTTTATTCCTATTTAATTTTGTAACTAAGAGTAATTCCAAATAAGGTTCAACCAAGCTGAATCAAACTTTGTTTGGCTAATTTAGATCAACTCAATAAAATTAAAGTTTAGACTATATATTTTAAAATTTTAGTTTCTTATTTTTCTAACACACCTTGCAAGATATTTAGATTCATACCAAATTTGATGATCAAGAACATTATGCTTGAACTCTTTAGTATCTTGGAATACAATTTTCCTTTGTAATTTATCTCATTTCTTTAAAGTTTCAAAATTAATTTTATTTTATTATTATGTAACCCTAAATCTTCTCTTATGTGGCCTTTACATCTCTTTGACTTGGCTATATTTGATTTCTTCAATTTATATCTTTTTAACTGAAAAAATATATTTCATTATATTAAAATAATAATTTAACAATATTTAAGCTTACTTGTTTTTTAAATTCATATTAATTCCAAACAAGGTTCAATTAAGGTAAAATAAATATTAGTGAAAGCATCTTAACGAGATCTACTTAATTGAATATTTATTTTTGTCTTTAAAATATTTTAATTTCTATGAGTTTAGCACACTCTATGAGATATTTTGATTCATATATTATTTATCATTCAAGGATGTTATACACGATCTCTATATTAAGTTAAAATGAAAATTTTCCAAACACTTTATATAATTTTTCTTAAAATGTTTTCTCTAACAATGTTATACTCCAATGAAAATGCAATTATCCTCTCATGTGATCTTAACGTCCTCCAAATTTTGATATATTACGTTTCTTTGAATTATATAATTTTTTTCTTGAATATATACATATAAATATAAATATATATATTTACTTTATATTAAAATAATAATCTATTTTTATTTAATTTTATTTGATTTAGTAATTTGTTAAAACTATAATTTACGTCAAATTGAGACAAAATAAAAAAATCATTTGAATTTTTTCTTAGCTCTATCAAATTAAATATTGATTATATATATATATATATATATATATTTTTAAATATGTTTGATTTTCTAAGCTTCTAACACATTTTGTGGGACATTTTGATTTAATCATGATTTAATGAGCAATAATGTTACCATAAATTTTGTTAATATTTTTCAATGCATGTTTCATACACAATTTATCTTGTTTAATCAAATATATTTCTTAGATTTAATCAAAATTTTGCAATGAAAGTTTAATTCTTTTATCAAGTGATGCCACATCAATTTAATTTTGTTGCATCGCATTACTTCAATTCATCTCATGTCATATTTAATATTTATTTGCTTACCAAAAAATCATAACTTATTTTTTTTATGCATATTTACTTTGTAAATTCTTAGAATGCAACATTATGACTGATCGAGATTAGAAAATTGTTGAGCACCTCATCTAGAGGAGTTCTATCAAATTAAACATTCATTCCTTGATTTTTAAATATTTTAATGTTTTGATTTTCCCATCTTTTTTGAGAAATTTTGATTCGTACTAGATTTCAGGATTGAGGATGTTGTACTTGATTAGTGTCGTACTTTAGAATTTGAATTTGTTGTATAATTTATCTAATTTGTTTCAAATGATTTACATTAATTTTGATATATCACTATTTAATTTTAAACAATATCTCATCTAGCCTTGATATATCACTATTTACTTAATATTAAAAGTATAATTATTGTGAGTTTCCTTTATTTTATTTATCAATTTGTAGTAATTCTAAATGAGGTGAGATTGAGATGAAACAAATGTCGTTTGAATCATCTTAACGAGCTCTATATAATAAAATATTCATTTAACTATTTTTAAATATTTTCTTTTTTTAATGTTTTTGCATACTTTATGAAACAATTTAATTCTCATTAGTATTTTCGAATGCAATTGTTCTATACAAATTTTCACTTTTTTAGAGTTTTCAATTTGATTTTGTAATATTCTATGAAAAAAAAAATTCTCCTCTCACAAAGATTTTTTATGTGTTTGATTTGGTAAATTTAGTTTCCATCAATTTATCTTGTTGAAGATTTAATATATATCCACTTAATATTGAAAAATTATTTTTATTTAGGCTTCTCTTCTTTGTTAATTAACATTAACACCAAATGTGGTGCTATCAAGTGGAAACAAACAAATTTTGATTTGTGTTGAGTTATATGCAATTAAAAATTAGTTTTTTAATTAAAAAATAATCTTTTTTTAATATGATTTGTGATGGATTTTGATTCCTGCTTGATTTGATGATCTAAAATGATACACTAGATCTTAGAATCTTGGAATATAATTTTCCTATAAAATTTATCTCAATTTTTTGTAAATTTTCAATTTTATTTTGTTACATTACTATGTGAGAGAAAATCATCTTTCTTATGACTTTTACAATGTTCTTATTTAGTTATATTATATTGCTTCAATTAATGTTATTTTAGCTTTAATATTCATTTATTTTTTTAAAATAAAAACTTAATATTTTTTTTATTTTTTATTAGTATAATTTATAAAAATTCTAAATGACGCTTGATCGAGATGAAAAGACATCATAAAACTAGCCTTGATGAGATGTTTATAATTAAATTTTAAGTTTTAGTATTTTAAAATAACTTTTTATCTATGATTTTAACATGTTTTATGGGTCATTTTTACTCAAACTTAATTTGATTGTTAAGGATGTTACGCTTCATCTCTTTAGTATCTCCTAATACAACTTTCTCACATAGTTTTTCTCTTTTTTTACAATTTTTTTAATTTTTTTATGTTGATATCAAACTTTATATCTCCTCCCATATGACCCTTTCTTTACTTTGATTTACTTATATAGCTTTGCATCAATTCATCTAATTTTAGTTTTAATACACATTGACCTAATAATAAGATAATAATTTGTTAATACTTGAAGTTTTTAAAATTTTTAATTTATAGTAAATCATGAGAATTCTTGATCTATAAGAAGTAAGTACCATTAGGCTCCTCTTTACAAGCTCCATCACATTAAATATTCATTTTTATTTTTTTAAATATTTTATTTTTTTAAATATTTTATTTTTTTAATTTTTGGATGCCTTAACTAAAAATCTGATTCGTACTTAATTTGTTGATAAAATATGTTACACCAAATCTCCTTATTATCTCAGATTACGTCTTTTCCATAATGTTATCATATTACTTCAAATGTTTTGCATTGATTTGGATAACTACATTCTAACTCTAAATCTCCTCACGCATGACATTTTGATTTGCATAATTTATTTATATTTCTTTATCTTAATTTATCTCATTTCACCTTTAATACATACCTGCATGATTTAATAAAAAAAATTATTATTATTATTTTTATTTATTTTGTTAATCCACATTGATTACAAATTAGGTAAAATCAAAAGAAAGAGATGTTGGACACGTCCTAAGAACCTCTATCTAATGAAACATACTATTTTACTTTAGAAGTTTATTTTTTCAAATATTTTGGTGATAGGGGATGTCACCTTTAATATCTTAGAGTCTTGGAATGTAACTGTATTGTTAAATTTATCTCACCTTTTTGAAATTGTTCTGTTTTATTTGGTTAGCTCACTTTATAACTCTAATTCTCCTCTAGCAAATGTTTTGCATGACTTTTATTTTTTTGTATTACATTTTTCAATTTATATAATTTTAGATTATATATATATATATATATATATTATTTTCTTAAAACAATAATTTATTATTTTTTATGATTACATAACTTGGCAATTGTAGTAATTTCAATTGAGGTTCAATACAGACAAAACAAACATCATTGGATTCGTGTTGATAGGCTAAATATAATTAAATAATCACTTTTATATTTTTAATTATTTTATTTTTTATGGTATTAGAAATGTTTATGTGATATTTTAATTCATACATTATTTAATGATCAACAATGTTATATTTGATCACTTTATTATTGTGAAATGCAACTTTTGCATATAGTTTATCTAACTTTTTAAAATTATTTATTTCTATTTTGTTAAGTTACTATGTAGCCCTACATCTCATCACATGTGACATTCTCTTAATTTTTATTTAGTTATATTATAAGTGTTCAATTTAATTAATTTTAGCTTTAATGAATTTTTATTTAATATAAAAATAAATGATTTCTTTTATTTGTGTTTATTGTTTTGCATAATTTATATCAGTTTCAAACGAGGTCTAATTTAGACAGAATACACACCATTAGATATTTTAAAATATTCATTTTTATATTAATTTTTGTATTTCACATATTTTGGTTGTAAAGTTTGGTAGATTTTTAAATTATTCTGATTTTTAATTAATTTGATTATTAATGTTGTTACACTCTATGTCTTATAAAATTTCACTTTGATTTGATTATATTATCTAGTAACCCAATTTTTACTAATGCAACCTTTACAACATTTTAAATTGGATAAATTTTATTTCTTCAATTTATCTTATTTTAAATTTAATATAAATTTACGTATTGTTTAAAAATATTTTTGTATGAAAGAAATGCTATTGGACTCACCACCATAAGATCTATCCAATTAAATATTCATTATTACTTTTAAAAATTTTACTTTCTTGTGTTTATTGCACCCTTTATAAGAAATTTCAATTTGAACTTTAATTGATGATCGAGGATTTTACACTCAAACTCCTTAGTATCTTGGAGTGACACATTCTCGTATAATTCATCTCTTTTATTTAATTTTTTGTTCTTATTTTTTTATATTTCTAGGAAATTGTAAATTGCTCTAAAGTCACCAAAACATCTCATTGATTTTGTGATATTATATTGCCTTAATTTATCATATTTCACTTTTAATATATATTTACTTAATATTGTAAAATAATATATTATATATTTCATAATAATTCAAAATATGGTGTAATCTAGATGAAACAATTGTTGTTTAACTGGTCTTGATGATCCCTAACAAATTGAATATTAACTTTTTAATTTTCAAATATTTTAATTTCTTGCATATTAACACACATTATGAGTTATTTTGATTTATACTTGATTAGATCTTTGAGGATGTTACATGCAATGTACTTAGCATCTTGTACTTCAACAATCACATACAATTTATTAAATTTCTTCAAATGTTCTTTATTTACTTGCATTCCAAAAAACTTAGAATTACCTCTTATGTTACATTTATGTCATTTATATTTTTTTTATATTACATTATTTCTTGCTTATACTTATTTAAACTTTAACATATTCTTTCATAATTTTAAAACAATATTTTTTAATTATTTATGAAATTTTACTTTGGAAATTCACTTTAATGTAAAATGAGTCCATAAAAGATGAAAACAAATACGGTTGGACCTATCATAACAAGCTATATCCCATAAAGAAATTATTTTCATTTTTCTCTTTTATTTCATGTACTTTGGCACATTTGGTTATATATTTTAATTCTTGGGTGATTTAATGATCAAGGATTTTACCTCGATTGCCATATTATCATGGAATGGAGGTTTCTCATTGAATTTATCTCCATTTTTCAATGTTTTTGGTCCAATTTTATTATATTACTATGTCAACCTAAATCTTTGCTCATGTAACTCTTATATCACTTTGATTGGAAATATTATAACATATTAAGTTTTTTAATATCATCTTTAATATATATTTACTTAATATTAAAATATTAATTTAATATTATTTATTCTAAACTAGGATTAATTGAGATTAAACTAATGTGATTAGATTTTCTCAACGAGCTGCATGAGACATATTTGTTTTTGTATTACTAAACATTTAATGTCTAAAGTTTTGGCCAACTTAATGAGGGATTTTAATTTTTACTTGATTTGATGATTAATATTGTTACACTCAGTTTTCTTAATATTTTGGAATACTACTTTGTTATACCCGGTAAAATATTATAGGTTTAATATTCAATAATCGAATTGTGGCTTGGATGATTTCAAATCGACAGTAGGATGAGCCAGGAGCTCAATTGGAGGCTATTAGAATTTCTGAAATTTTCTGGGGATTTTTCGGAGCACCGAGGAAATTTTTTAGTAATTTTCCCTGTTTAATTGGATTTTTGGAAATTCGAAAATCTATTTAAATCGGTCCATTAGACCTTAATTTGGTTTTTACCGCGCGTGATCCGGACCGGAGCGGTTCAGCGAAGGCGGGGGCGGTTCGCCGAGTACGTTTGCGCGTACGTTTGAAAATGCCGTGGATACCTGGATCGGACTGACGAGATCAGCAGTGGAGATTAACCGGTTGATCGGGGTTAAGCGGCGTTATTAGAAGGTCAACCGGCGCTTAATGGATTCTTAACGGGTTATACCGGTTTAAGCTAGGTATTTAACCTGAACTGTTTCGGACTTTAGGGTTTCAAACGGCGGCGAGAGACGAGGTGTTCGCGGCGAACGGCGGTGATTTCCGGCAGTCTTTCAAGGGGCTTTTTGTACCTGGAGGTTCGCGGGACCGAGGAGAATCGATTGGTATCGGTTTCGTTCGGCGAGGAGCTGCGGTTGATCGCTTGCGGGCTTCACCGTCGCCGGCGGCGAGCAAAGGTAGGAATTTCAGTTTTAAATTTAGTTAATTAGTAGGAAATTAAGAAATTAAATTATTTATTTAGTAGAAATTAAAAGCATGGAATATTTTGCTTAATGAAAACAAGCATGTGGATGAAAAATTGGACTTAGTTGAATGCTAAATTGCGATTTTTGCAAAATTTAGATTTTCTGGAAAATTTCCCATTTCACCGAAAAATTTGTTAATGCTTAGGAGCATGTTAGGGATTTGTATTATCAGTTTGCCATTGAATTAGTTGATTAATTGTTGGATTAATCTTAAATCTCACAGTACGGCAATGGCGTTCGGGCGAACATTTTCTGCGGAAATTTTGAATGAATCCTTAGAAATTAGTGGCATTTTTGAAACATTAGGATAGTACGAACATCGAATTTTGTTTCTCCTTGATCTCGTTCGCTGGAAATCGACGGGGGAAACGGAATTTTCCCGGAGGAATCGTCGGCTAGGGTTTTCGCGGGCGCCGGGCGGAGGAAGGAGATGGATTAGATTAATTACGGTTTTGTTAATTAAGTAATTGTAATTATTCAATACTTATTAATAATTTAAATGTTAAACGTCGGCTGGAAATTTGATTAATTATTCGGCCGGTGGGTTCTCGGTTCAGCGCGAAAGCCGAACCGGCAGCGAAAACCGGTTCAGCGGGAATTCGGCGCGGACGAACGGCGCGAAAGCCGAACCGGCAGCGAAAACCGGTTCAGCGGGATTCGGCGCGGACGAACGGCGCGGAGGAAATTTAATTCGGAAATTAATCCGAATTTTCGGAAAAAGGATATATACGTGGAATTTAAATTTAATTCGGAAATTAATCCGAATTTTTGGAAAAAGGATATATGTGGAATTTAAATTTAAATTCGGAAATTTATTCCAAATTTCGGAAAATGGATAAGGGCAGAAATTAATATTGGAAATTAAAGTTTCCTGAAGTGAGAAAAAGGAGATTTTTGGGAATCACGTAGCCAGTTGAAATTGACTGTTGGAAATTATTCATAAATTCAGTGCAGCTGGATTAGTTGGAAGGAAGTGTGACACTTGGGTAAGTGCTACCAGAATAGTCAGAATTTTTGTACAGTTGTGTTGCTTGGATAGCAATGGCATGGTTGAGTCAGTTTACTCAGTGTTGGCATATTTCACGGATTGGCATATTGGATCGGACTACTATAGACCCTATATAATGTTTTAGGATAGTTGTGGTAGGTAACTGTGCGGTTCAGACTTAACTTTCACAGTATACATGTGGACTGGTATGCGCCTTGTTGTATCTGGACACATGTTGCCGAATCTTGGAGTTAAAGCTGGCAATGACTGTAGGGGCGTGGCTTCTATGGAAATTGTTGGGAGAGGACTTCTTGGGACGGTGGCTGAGTCGATCTCTTCTGGTCCACGAGTGTAGGCCTGCGTGCCTGAGAGTGGCATCGGCAGGGGTGACTCGCCGTGGCTAGCCAAGTGTGTAGGCCTGCGTGCCTGAGGGTGGCAGGGGTGTCTCACGTTGGCTAGAGATCTATGTGACGGGTTTGTCTATAGTCTCCAGAAGATTGATTGACGAGAGACGCTGCGGTGTCGGGTGCTAGGCGTTGTGATGAGTGCGCAGAGATGGGCGTGTCCCGCTGGCATGCTTTGCCTAGGCGCCATGCGTGCGCAGAGATGGGCGTGTCCCGCTGGCATGCTACCTGGGAGCACAGAGGAGAGCTACTCTGTTGTGACTGGGGGTGACTGTGGTTGGTCAGAGTCTGGAACTGGGAGTGCCTTTCCACCTTACATTGTTATGCTGTATTCCTATACTCTTGCTGTTATCCTTCTCTTGCATGTGAGTTTTTACTAGCTTTCTTTCCTACTAGGCGTAGCTCATTTCTTTTTTATCTATATTTTTCCAGTGGCTCGGCAGACTTGACACCACCCAGCTTTAGGTGGGATCGTGATCAGTAGGCTAGTGGAGGAGATCTGATCTGTGATTTTTTGAGACATTCTTGTTAGTTGATTGTTACTGTTAGATGTATTCAGTGAGACTGTTATTTTTATGTCTTGTATTATGTGAGGGTGATTCTGACTTATGTATCTAGTTGAATGATATTGTATTTATTGGACTTGGATCTTATTCTTGTGATGTGATGTAGTTTCCATTCACTGTTTTACTTTATTATCTTGGTGGTATAGTGTGTGGAGTGCCATATTTTATCTGAGGATGTTATGTATTTTACTTTTTATGGTGAGGTCATTACATGACTATGAAACTTAACCGTGGGGTTTCAGACTTCTATTAGACCGGTTCTCCTACTGGTATGGGTTAGGAGTATTGGGCCTTGTAGGAGTAACATTGCGCGAGTTCATCAATTAATTCAGGAGTCATGAACCTGATTTGACGGTGTACCCGGGAGATGGGATCCACATTGTTAAGGAAAGTAGGTGTGTAATGATGTGTTATATCCTATGTTTTTCGTAGGCTACTCAGGTTGGTATGGGACGATCTGAGCTGTCTATATGTTAAAAAAAAAAAAAAATATATGCCAAAAATCAGCCTAGGAAAAAATGGGGTGTAATATACTTTACCTTAAAATTTATGTCATTTCTACAAATATTTTTCTTTAATTTTGATGAGCTGCTAATTCAAAACGATGTAATGACCACACTCAAGGAGGTTATGACTACATAGCAATATAATAAAATTAAAGCAAAAGCCTTTAAGAAATTATATAAATTGCATAAGAAAGTTGTAGAACCTTAGTGGTCAAATGAGGTGCAAATCAAAATCAATGCTAAGAATACTGAAATAATTTAGAATAAAATATTTTAAAAAATATATAAAATAAATATTTATTTACACAAAACTCCTTGAGACTAGTCCAACAATATTTTCTTATCTTCAACAAATCGTTTTCAAAATACTCTTAATTGCAAGTATAAAGAAAACTAAATCATAATAAATTATTATTGGAACATAAATTGATAATATATTAAAATAAAAAAGATTTAAATTAAAGTAATATAAGATAACCAATTACAATTATTGGATGGGCCATAAAAGAGGAGAATTAGAGTTTAACAACAATATAACCAAAAAGTAAAAGTTTTGAAAGAATGGCACAAATTATGTAAGATGCTGTCTTCCTAAATATTGTGGAGTTCAACTATAAAATTGCCAATTTTAAAAAAGTGTACAAATGAAAATGTCCCCTACTAAAACTCTTGAAAATAAAATATTTAAACAAATAAAAATAAATATTAAACATGATAGAGACCATCAAAATGAGTTTAATGATGCCAGTTCCACTTCCATCAAACCTCATTTAGAATTAAGGATAATTACTAATGAAAACCACATAAATAATAATAAAAGTTACATGAGAGAAAAATTAAGATTTCTTAGTATTGCAACAAAATCAAAGTGAATAATTTGCAGAAATAAGTTAAACTATGCAAGAAAGTTATATTCGAAAAATCCATAGAGATCAAGTATAACATCCTTGAGTGCCAAATAAAGTATTAATCAGAATATCATAAAAATAGGCGAAACCTTGAAAATAAAATTTTAAAAAAACAAATGAATATTTGATTCGATAAACTAATCAAGGAGAGACTAACGATATCTTATCCATCTGGACAAACCTAATATTGAAATCTAATTAATTAAAAAAATTAAATAGGTATAAATTATAAAAAAAATATTATGTAAAGTAAATATATATATATGAAAGTTTAATTAATATAAATTGGAGTAGTATACTATAGCCAAATCAAAGTATTAAAAAGTTTGTGTTAGACAAGATTTAAAGTAACGTAGAAAAAACAAATAAATAAAAGAAATGTAATGAATTGAGATAAATTGCAAGATAATGTTACATTCCAAGATATTATGAAGATAGATTGTAACATCCTCATTCATTAAATCAAGTATGAATCAAAAGCTCTCATTATTATGCAAATGAGCTAGAAATCAATAATTTATAAATATAAAAAAGAACAGTTAATTAGATTTAGCTCATCAAAATGAGTACAAATATATTTGTTTGGCTCCATTGGACCTCATTTTAGACTACTACAAATTACCAATATAAATCAACATAAAACATAATTTATAATTTTAAAAAATTAAATAGATATATAGTAAATAAAAAATAAGATAAATTGAATCATTGTAATTTAAAAAAATTAAAATGATGTAATTTTCAAACGAAAACAAAATTAGTGTTTCATAGTAATGTAACCAAATCAATTTGAATGATTTGTAAAAATAGGATAAATTGTACATTAAAGTTAAATTCCAAAATACTAAGAAGATTGTTAGTAACATCTCGATCATTACATCGAAAATGAATTTAAATATGTTATAAATGGTTCTAAAAACTTAGAAAATAGCATATTTTCAAAATATAGAAATAAATATTAAATTCTATCAATCACCCTTTGTTTGGAAAAACTATAAATTAGAAAAGTAAATAGACAAATGTAATAAAAAAATATTAAATTAGAACCAAGCAATATACAAAATAAAAGTTAATTCAGTTAAATTGATGTAATATAATAAGAGAAAAAAAAAATATTATAAAGTTCTAATGGAAGGAGAATTAGAAATTCATATTAATACAACAAAGTCAAAGTAAAACATTTGCAAAAGTGAGATAAATGTACAAAAAGGTTGGATTCCAAGACACTTTCGAGATGGAGTGTAACATATTTAATCATGAAATGAGGTACAAATCTAATGACTCACAAAGCTTGAAAAACTTTAAAAAAATAAAATATTTAGAAATATAAAATATAATATTTAGTTGGATAGAGCTTATTAAGTTTGATCAAATGATGTTGGTTTTATATTGATCCAACCTTCTCTTGAATTACTATGTATTACAAACGAAAGTAAATAGAAATAAAGATAAATATTAATTTTGTTAGTTTTCTTTGGTATGCTTTACTAGATATTTTTATTTGTACATGAATTGACAATAAAGGATAGTACACTCAATCTCCTTATTCCTTGGTATGAAAGTTTCTCATAAAATCTAACTCATTTAATGAAAATTTTGACTTTGATTAGTTATATCGATATGTAAATCAAAATCTTACTTCATGTGATTTTTACATCACTTTCATTGGGATATATTTCATCGATTCAATTTAGCTCACTTATACCTTAATTATAATTTACTAAATATTATATTAAAAATATTTTATTTTTCATTTTTTTTAACTTTGATAACTAACAATAATTCAATTTAGGTCAAATTGAAATCTAATAGACATCATTAGACTCATCTCCATGACCTATTGAATTAATTAAAAGTTTTAATGTTTTTAAGTACTCAAGTTTTTGGCTTCATCGTGCCTCTTGTCGCATTACAATTCTTACCTAATTTGATAGGTGAAGATGCTACACTTGATCATCTTGCCATCTCGGAATGCATCTTCCTTAAACAATTTTTCTTATTCATTAGATTATTTTCGTTTGTTTTATTATTTTATTATCCAATGTTAAATCTCTTCTTGTGGGATAATTACATTAATTGAATTTTTCTCATTTTAACTTTAAGGTATATTTACTTAAAAATAAAATAACAATTTACTCATTTTCAAGCTTATTTTCTCATGTAATTTTTAGTAATTCTAATTGAGGTTCAATGAAGAAGAAACAATAGTTATTGGACTTGCCTTAATGAGCTCTATTAGTTAAATATTCATTTTTATATTTTTCAAATATTTCATTTTCTAGAGATTTGGTATAGTTTATGAATGGAAAAGAACTTATAGTAATGATCTCTTTTAGTTAAATATTAATTTTTATATTTTCGAATCTTTCATTTTTTAAAGATTTGGTGCACTTAATGACATATTTCAATTGTACTTGATTTGATGATGGAGAATGTTATGCTAGATCTAACTAGTATCTAGTAATAAAACTTTTCAAATAATTTATGTCATTAATTCAAATTTTTTCTTTACATTGTTTATGTTAGTGTTTTACTCTAAATCTCCTCTAATTTGACCTTTACGTCACTTTGACTTGATGGAATTTGTTTATTACATATGCTTATCTTTTTTGTTAGTTTATAATTATTTTGAATGGGTTCATTTAAAGACAAGATAGATGTCATTGTACTCGTTATGATTAGCTCTATAGAATTAAATATTCATTTATATATTTCTAAATCTTTTATTTTCATAGAGTTTGGAACACATTTTGACATATTTTGATTTGTACATAATTTCTTGAACGATGTTGTTATGCTCAATCTCCTTGTTCATTGAATGTACTTTCTCATATAATTTATCTCATCTTTTTCAAATTTTTCATTTTGATTAGGTCATCTTATTGTGAAAAATTTTTCATACTTGTTATATTAGATTACTATAATTTTTCATAGTTCAACATTAATAAATATACTCTCTTAATAAGAAAGTATTAATTTATTATTTTTATGCTTATTTAGTTTTATAATTTGTTGTAATTCAAAATGACATTTAATGGAGACAAATTTTGTTGGTCTCACCTCAACAAGCTCAATCTATTAAATATTCATTTATACATTATTATTTTTTTCTTGAGTTTTAGCATGCTTTACGAGTAATTTTAATTCCTGCCTTTTTTGATGATCATGGGTATTCCACTTGATCTCCTTAGAAGCTTGGAATAAAACTTTCCCATATAATTTATCTTATTGTATCAATGTTTTTACTTTCATTTTCAATATAGCAATTGAGATTTAATCAAAACAAAAGAAGCATTGGTGGACTTTCCAGGACTTACTCTATCTAGCTAAATATTAATCATTATACATTTTAACATTTCATTTTATATTATTTTGAATGAGTTTAGATATTATTTGACTCATAATTGAATTGAAAATCAAGGATGTTATTGTCGATATCCTTAGTTTCTTGGAATACAACCAACCCTTAAAATTCTTTTTTTTCAAATTTTGTGTGAATTTGTTTATATTACAAAGTTACTAAAAATCTCCTCATGTGATACATGCACCATCATGATTTCATTATATTACATTACTTAAATTAATAATATTTCAGCTTTAATACTTATTTGCTTGAGGTTACATTCAAAATTTATTATTATTTATAACAAATTCTTTTTGTAATTCAAATGAATTCCAAATGAGATCCAATTGAGAAAAAGCTATCGTATGACTCATTTTACCAATGCCAATTAAATCAAATATAATTATTTTTATTTGAAAATATTTTACATTCCAAAGTTATGACAAGCTTTATGAAACTGTTTGATTTGTACCTAATCTAATTATCAATGATGTTACACTAAATCTCTTTAACTTCTTTTAGTGCATCTTTTTAGTATAGTTATCTCGTTAAAATGATTTACTTAAACACGGTTATGTTACTATGACATCTTATTCTCCAAATATGTGACATTTATATCACTTTGTCTCGATCATATTGCAAACATTCAATTTAACTTATATCAAATGTAATATATATTTACTTAACATTAAACAAATTAGTTATTTTTACTTATACAAATTTAATATTTTAATTGAAATTTATTCCAAATAAGGTGTGGTAGGGATGAAACGTAAGTTGTTGGACTTTTCATAAAAAGCTCTATTCAATTAAATATTTATTTTTATATCTTTAAATTTTTTTACTTTCTTTGATTTGAGCATTTGTTTTTTGATATTTTTATTTGTTTATGATTTGAGATTACAAATATGGTGGTTGACCGTCTTGCTATTCTTAAATATAACTTTTTTAATATACTTTATCCTATTTTTTATTTTTTTCTATGATTAGATTATATTATCATGAAACTGTAAATATTATATATGTGAACCTTAGGTCACTTTTATTTCTCCATATTAAGTTATTTAAGTTTATCCCATTTTACACATAATATGTATTTACTTACAAATAAAATAATAATTTATTATAATTTATTCTTCTTTATTTTGGTAATTCATCTTAATTCCAAATGAGCTCCAATTAAGACCAAAAAACATCAATGGACTGATCTCTATATATGTTATATAATTAAATATTCATTTTTTTAATTTTTGATATTTTTTAAATGTTTACATTGTTTATGAAATGTCACAATTTTACTTAATTTGATAATTAAGAATGTTACACTCGATTTTCTTATTATCGAATTGCAATTTTCTATTAAAAGTTTTCTCATTTCTTCATAAATTTTGCTTCAAGTTTATTATATTACTATGAAGCACTAATTCTTCTCTCATGTTTCTTTTACATTACTTTTATTTGGTTACATTACAATGATTCATTTTTTCATTTCTACCTTTGTATATATTTCATTAATATTAAGGAATATATTTATTGTTATTTATGCTTTTTTAGTTTTTTAAATTTATGGTTGCTCTTAATTGGGTGTAATCAATACAAAAAACATTATTAGAATATTGTTGACACATTTCAAATATTATATTAATTTGTATTTTTATAAATATTATATCCTCTATAAGCTTCTTACTTATATCACACATTTAAAATTCATACATGATTGGATTATCGAATATGTTATACTTAATCTCTTTAGTATTTTTCAATGCAACTTTCTCGTACCGCTTATCTAGTTTTCTTCAAGTTTGTCACTCCAATATTACTCTGTTATTATAAAACTATTTTTCTCTTCAAGTGTAATATTTGCATTGCTTAAATTTAGCTATATTAAAATGCTTCAATTTATCAAATAATAGATTTAGTGCATATATTTACTTAATATTAAAGTAATAATTTAAAGACTATTTATGCTTATTAAATTTTGTAATTTTTATTAATTCTAAAAGATGGTTCATGCAAATGAAACCAACATCATTGTACCATCTTGATGAGCTCTATAAACTAAATATTAATATTTATATTTTTAAATATTTTTATTTAACATTTTCGAACACCTTATGAGAAATTTTAATTCATACCTTATTTAATGATTGAGGATATTTTACTTGCATTTCACAATATCTTAGATGCAAATTTTTTATAAAATTTATACCACCTTAATTTTTTTCTTTTATTTAGTTTAATTACCTATAACTCTAAATCTCTTCTTATAAGATCTTTTCATTAATTGGATTTACATATATTAAATTCTTTAGTTTAATCGATTTATGCTTTAATATATATTTAACTAATATTTAAAAAATGATATATTTTTTTTTGTGCTTATTTAATTTTTTAATTTGTTGTAACTTCAAATGAGGTTTAATTGAGACAAAATAAATGTCTTATATGACACATCTCAGTGAACTCTATCCAGTTAATTTTTAATTTTTTAATGTAAAAATTTTATTTTATAGGGTTTATTAATTCCTTAAGAAAGATTTTGATTCATACCTAATTTAGTGATCAAAGATGCTACGATTAATATCTTTAATACCTTTGATTGCAATGTTCCCATTTAATTTATCTAATTTTGAAACATTTTCACTTTGAATTGGTCATGTTACAATGTCACTTTAAGTCTCCCCTCGTCTGATATTTACATTACCTTGATTAAGTTATATTGTATTTCTTCATTTTTTCTCATTTTATTTTTATTATATATTTTTATTAAAATTAAATTTATAACTTATTATTATGTATGCTTCTTTCATTTTATTATTTAAATTAATTCTAAACATGTTCTAGTCAAGAAAATGTAGTCCTTACACTCATATCATCAAGTTTTATCCAATTAAAAATTTATTTTTTTATTTTACATATTTAAGATTGTAGAGCTTTTATAGGTTTTTATAAGTTATAGTGAAGTTTTCATTTATAGCTAATTTGATGATACATGATATCACACTTGAACACCTTAGCATTTTTTAATGCAAAGTTTTAGTAAAAGTTCTCCTTTTTTTGCATTCTTTGGCTTTGATTTAGATATATTATAGTGAAACTCTATTTCTTCTCTCATTTAACCTTTAGAATTCATTGATTTGGTCACATTACAAAGCTCCAATGTATCTTATATCAAACATTATATATTTGTTTAATATTAAAAAATATTAATTATTATTAATTCTTTTTTAATTTTAATAATTCATAATGATTTCAAATGAGGCCTTATCTAGATGAAACAGATGTCATTATGCTCATCTCGAAGAGTTTTATCCCATTCAAAATTCAATCTTATACCTTTAAGCATTTTGTTTTCTAAGGTTTTAGTGTGATTTATGAGATATTTTCATTTGTAACTTATTTGATGATTAAAAATATCACACACCATCTTTCTAATATCATTGTATGCAACTTTACTATACAATTTAAATCATTTGCGAAAGTTTGTTTTCTTTGATTTAATAAGTTATTATATAACCTTAAATCTCCTCTTATTTGAGCTTTACATGACTTTGATTTGATTATTTTACATAGCTTCAGTTTGTCATATTTTAATTTTAATATTTTTTTACATAATAGTAAAATAAGACTTTGCTACTATTTATGCTTATTTATTATTGTAATTTGTAGTAATTTGAAATAAGGCTTGGTCAAGATAAAATAAATGCCTTTGGACTTATCTTAATGTACTCTAGCTATCAAAATATTAATATTTATATTTATAAATATCTTATTTTCTATGATCTTTGCACTCTTTAAGTGACTTTTTAAATTATACTTGATCTGATGATCAAGGATGTTATATTTGATCCCTTTATTATCATGAAATGCAACTTTCTTATATAATTTATCTTATTTCTTGAAAGTTTTTTCTTTTATATGGTTATATTACAAAACAAGTTCTTATTCTCCTATTATACGACCTTTGCATCATTTTTATTTTGTTTTATAACTTTGCTTAAATTGTTTGCACTTTTTTTATAATAAATATTTACTTAATATTAAAATAAAAAATTTAGTACTCTTTTCTTATTGACTTTTGTAATTCATGATAATTCTTAATAAGATATGGTGGATACAAATCAATTGTTATTATATGGCCTTAGTGAGATTTATTCAATTAAATATTTTCTTTACATAGTTTTTTTGAGAATATTGGCATGTTTTATGAAACATTTCGATTTCTATGTGATTTCACAATCAAGAATGTTACATAGGATCTTCATGGTATCATGGAATGTAATTTTCTTGTACAATTATCATATTTCTTCAAACTTTTTTCTACATTTGGTATTATTACTATGAAGCTCTTGTTCTCTTTTCGTGTGACCATTACATTATGGCTATTTGGTTAATTAAATTGCTTTAATTTTTAATATATAATAAATTAATATTAAAATAGTAAAATAATTTTATTTATTATTATTAATTTAGAAAATCTTAGTAATTCCTAATGAGGTCCAATGGAGATGAAAGAAATATCATTCAACTCTTCTAAACGAGCTCTAACAAACTAAATATTTACTTTTATGTTTTTAAAATTACACTTTTTTTTTTTAGCATTTTTTTATTGGATATTTCATACATGCCTAATTTGAAATTGAGGATGCTATGCATGTAATCTTTAGAATCATTGAAGACAACTTTCCAATAATATATTTCTCATTTGTAAAAAGTTTTCATTTTTATTTGCTTATATTACAATATGACTCTCAATCTCATCGCATTTAACATTTACATTTGATTGATTTATATATATCATAATACTTCAAATTATCTTATTTGTTAATTTAATATATGTTTAGTTAATTTTATGCCCATAATTTATTATAAATTTTGTTTGTTTACTTAGCATACTTGTTGTAATTCCAAATCAGGTTAGGTTGACATGCAATTGGGGTCATTACAATTTTCTTGATGAGCTTCTCCTAATAATATATTTATTTTTATAAATATAAATATTTTATTTATTATGTATTTGGCATGTATTTTAAGGCATTTTGATTTACTCCTTATTTAATGATTGAAAATATTACTATAGATCTTCTTGGTATCTTGGAATACAACTTTCCCAAAATGTTTATATCATTTTCATAGCTTTTTCACTTTGATTTAATTATATTACCATTTAACACAGTCAGTATTATTTGTCCTCCACAATGATTAAATTTGGTTGTCATATTATAATAATTTATCTCAATTTAGCTTTAAAATTATTTACTTAATATTTAAAATAATTTTTTTTTAATTGACATTATTTAATTTGGTAATTTATATTAATTCTAAATGAGGTCTAATTGGGACAAAACGAGCGTTTGTTTACTTATATATATATATATATATATATATATATATTTCTTATTTGTTTTAAATATTTGTTTCTATGACCTTGCCATGATTTATGAAATATTTTTTATTCATACTTGATTTTATAATCAAGAATATTCATGGTCTCATTATTTTATTGTAACAAGCTTCCCATACAATATATTTTGTTTCAAACATTTTTTTCTTTGATGTAATTATATCACTTTGTTACTCAAAATCTCTTCTCTTATGATCTTTACAAGGTCTTTATTTGTTTATCTTACATTTGTTCAATTTAACTTATTTTAGTATTAGTATACAATTTCACATATTATAGAAAATATAATTTATTATTATTATTGCAAATTTACATGGTTAATTCATAGTAAGTCTATACATTGTTTGATAGTGATCAAACAAATATTGTTGGACTCCTCTCGACTAGTTCTATTATATTAATTATTTTTTTATATTTTTTAGACAATTTGCTTTTTAATTTTTTGGGATGCTTTTTGAGACATTTTAGTGGTATCAAATTTCATGATTGAGGATCTTAGACACCATCTCGTTAGCATATTGTTATGCAACTTTTTGGCACAATTTATCACTTTTTTTGAAATTTTCAAATTTATCTTTTTTTTACTATGTAATTTAAATCTCGTGTTGCATCACTTTTCACTAGGTTATATTAAAAATCTTTAATTTATGTTATTTTGAGTGTAACATATATTTTCTTAATATTAAAATTTTATTTATTGTTATATATGCTTATTAACTTTGTAAGTCATATTAATTCCTAACATGGTCTAATGGAGAAATAATAAGCAGCATTAGACTCTTCATATTGAGCTATATCATTTAAATAATAATATTAATATTTTTAAAAAAAATTATTTTCAATATCTTTTACATGCTTTATGATAGTTTTCAATTTATACTCATTTTAATGATGACAGTTGATACTTTTGATCTTCATTGTGTCTTATAATGCAACTTTCCTTATATAGTTCTCTTAGTTTTTCAAAATTTTTTGCTTAGATTTATTTATAATGTAATGAAACTATAATTTTGCTCTCATGTGACCCATACATCACTTTGATCTAGTCATATTACATTACTTTAGTTGATCTTTTTTCAACCTTTATATATGTTTCCTTAAAATCAAAATAATTTTTTTTATTATTTATTCCTATTTTCTTTATGATAGTACAAACTCTAAGTTGAGTACGATAGAGAAGAAATAAAAGCTATTGGACTTGTCTCAATGAGGTCTATCAACTAAAAGTTAATTTTTATATATTATTTTTAAATATAATATTTTCTAGGTTATAGTACTCAATATAAGAAATTTTAATACATTCCAAATATGATTACTTAGAATGTTATTCTAGATGTCCTCAGTGTCTTAAAATGCAACTTGTTTGCACGATTTATCACATTAATTCAAATTTTTTGTCCTAATTTGGCTATATTACTATGTAACTAACACCTCACTTGTGACCTTTGCATCAAATAGATTCTAGTTTTTTTAAAATTGCTTCAATTCACAATATTTCAACTTTAATATGTATATTTATTTAACATGAAAATAATAATTTATTATTATTTATTCTTTTGATTTAGTAATTTATAGTATTTCTAAACAAAGCCACACTGAGAAGAAACAAATAATATCATAGTCATTTTGATAAGCTCTATTTAATAATACTAAATTTAATATTTCCAAATCTTTGATTTTTTAGGATTTTGGCTTAGATTATAAGATAAAATAACTCAAATAAAGACAAAATAATTGTAGTTTGATTAGTCTTAATGAGCTTTACAAATTAAAGATTTATTTTTTTTAAAATATTTAATTTTATAAGTATTTTTTCAAGTTTTGTGAGAGAATTCAATTTGCACTTGATTAATCAATCGAGGGTGTTATCTTAGATATTCATAGTTTGTTAAATTAAAATTTTGACAAAATATTTTTTTTTTTAAATTATTTTCCTTGATTTTGTTATATTACTTTAAAACTCTAATTCATCTTTGTGTTACCTTTACATAATTTTGATTTGGTAATTTTATATTAATTTAATTTGTCATTTCAATTTTAATATATATTTACTTTACATTAAAGTAATACCTTATTATTATTTATGCTTGTTTCCTGTTTACTTTGTATTAATTTTAAAAGAGGTATGATTTAGAATAATAAAAGGTTGTTGGATGACTCTCGATGTGGTTTATTAAGTTAAATATTCATTTTTGATACGTTTAAATGTTCTATTTACATTCTTAGTTCATAATAATTATAGCCAAGGTTCTATTTAAATGGAACAAGCTTCCTTGGTTTTGTCTAGATGAGCTATATCGATCATTATATTCATTTTTTTATCTCTTTAGGTTTTCGGAATTCTTTACAAGACATTCATTCTATATATAATTATATGATTAAAACTATTGCACATAAACTCCTTAGTATCCTGGAATCAACTTTCTCATATAATTTATCTCATTTATTCAAATGTTTCATTTTGATTTGATTATATTATTATAAAATGCTAATTGACCTCCTCTGTGACCTTAACATTACTTTAATTTACTTATATTTCTGTGGTTACACTTTCTTATAAACCAATTTATCGTATACTTACTTAATATTAGAATAATGATTTACTCTTATTATTACAATATTAAGTAAATATATAATAAATTTGGCAAAAAAGAAAAATGTATTAATGCTTTTTTAACTTAATAGTGCAATATAATTCTAAACTAGGTCTTATGAAGACATATCAAATGTCATTAGGACTAATTGCAATGACAACCTACAAAGAAAATATTTGTTTTTATACTTTTTTAATATTTTATTTTTTAAAGATTTTTTAAATTCTTTTAAAGGAATTTCTTATTTTTCTAGATTTAATGATTAATAATGTTACACTTAATTTGTTTAATATCTTGAAATTTGCCTTCTCCATAAAATTTATCTCATTTAATTAAATTATTTGGACTGATTTGGACGTCTAATATTACTTTGCATTGATTTGTTTTAGTTATAATATATATTTACTCAATAATAAAATAATAATTTAATATTATTTAAGCTTTTTTGAATTTTATTTTTTTGTTGTAATTCTAAAAGTTTTTTAATATAAATAAAATAAATGTCATAGGAATCCTCTCATTGTATTATAATGAAATATTCATTCCACATTTTTAAATATTTAATTTTGTAAAATTTAGAAATAATTTATGAGTCTTTTTATTCATACATAATTTCATTATTGAAGATATTAAAATCTTTCTAGTTATTACCTTCGACTGCAAATTTTTTTGTATAATTCACCAATTCCTTAAAATGCTTTGCACTGATTTGGATATTTTACTATTTAACACAAAATCTCCACTCATGTTATATTTAAATTATTTTGGTTTAGCTATATTACATTTGTTGTGTTTATCCCATTTCAACTTTTTTATATCAATGTTTAATATTAAATTTTTTTTGTTATGCTTCCTTGTTTGTTTTGGTAATTCTCAAAAATTTTAAATGAGTTCTATTTGATATGAAACTGAAGTTGTTATACTGTTTTCTATGAGCATTATCAAATTAAATTTTATTTTTATATATTAAATAATTTTAGGGATTTACTATGCTTTCAAAGATATTTTGATTCATAGCTTATTTGATGATTGAAATGGTACATTAAATCTCTTTTGTTTCTATGAATTCTACTTTCCTTTAAAAGTTGTCTCATTTCTTCAAATATTTTGCTTTCGTTTGGTCGTATTCCCACATAACTATTGATCTTTTTAACTATGACATTTATAACACTTTTATTTGGTTATATTATATTGCTTCAATTATTCTTTTTTTAGCTTTAATATAGTTTTCTTTTATGTTTAAAAAATTTACTATTTTGAATGCTAATTTACTTTACTTACTCTTAGTAATTTCGAAAAAGGCCTATTGGATATGATAGAAGCATTGTTTGACTCATCTCGATACGCTTTATCCAATTAAATATTCATTCTTATATTTTATAATATTTTATTTTTTAAAAATTTTGGTATGCTTTATGGCAAACCCTAATTTGTTTTGTAATTGATGGTTGGAGATACTACACTCAATCTCTAATGTAACTTGGAATGGATCATTTGTACATCATTTATGTCACATCTTGAAATGTTTTACTTTTATTTGGATATATTAAAAAATAACTCTAAATGACCTCTTGAATGACCTTTGCATTGATTTATTTTTATTATATTACATTGAATAAATTTATCTTATTCCAATTTAATATATTTAACAAAGTAATTTCTTATTTACCTTTATTTGCTGTTGTAATTCATATTAATTTCAAGCAAGCTTCAATCAAGATGAAACAAATATTTTCAAAATCATCTGAACAGGAACTATCTAATTAAATAATCTTCCATAAATTTTCAAATATTTTATTTTCATATTTGTTTGACATTATTTTTAGGCACTTAAATTTATACCTTGTTTGATTATTGAGGTTGCTATGCTCAATGCCTTTAGTGTCTCAGAATGCAACTTTCCCATTGAACTTATCTAATTTTTTTTTTCAACTTTTTTACTTCAAATAAGTTATATTACAATGTATCTCTAAATCTTCTCCCATGGAACTCTTACATATCTTTAATCTAGTTATGTTAGTTGTCCTTAATATGGTTATGTAGCTTTGTGAATTTAAATCTATTTTCATGTTTCCTTAAGAACAATATGATTTGGTTTAATTATATTACTTCAATTAATCTAATTTTAGATTTAATATATATTTCCTTAGCATATGAATAATAATTTTTTATTATTTACTTTTAATTAATTTTTTAATTCATAGTAATTCCAACCATTTGTCTAATTGAGATCAAATAATTATCATTAGCCTATCTCGATGAATTGTCCATTTAAATAGCCATTTTTATATATTTCAAATACTTTATTCAAAGCTTCTGAATGCTTTATGAGGTTTTGATTTATAATTGATTTGTTGAATCAGGATGTTCCACTTAATCCCTTTAAAACTTATAATGCAACTTTCCCATACAATATGTTGCATTTATAAAACATATTTAATTTCATTTTGTAATATTACTACGTAATAATAACTCTCCTCTTATGTGACCCCTACCTTAGTTTTAATTTGTGAATTTACACTTCTTTAATTCATCATATTTGAGGTATAATATCTATTTAATTAATGTTAAAATAACAATTATTATGTTTAAGTTCATTTATTTTGGTAAATAAAAATAATTCCAAATGAGGATTGATCAAGATTAATGAAACATCATTAGAGACATCTTGATGAAATAAATCAAATAAAATATTCATTTTTTAAATACTTGATTTTCTAAGGTTTAAGTAGGCTTTACTAGAAATTGAGATTCATGTTAGATTTTATGTTGAGGATGTTATGCTTGCCTCAAAGGTATCATAGAATGCAACATTCTCTCATTATTTTTCTTTTTCTTAAATGTTTTTTCAGTTAAGTGACCTTAACATTACTTTAATTTTGTGATAATATCTTACTTCAATTTATCTCATTTCAACTTTAATCTTTCTTTACTATTAAAATAATAATTTTATTTTATTTATGTGTAATTAATTTGGTAATTTTTAGTAATTCTAAACTAAGGCTAATTGAGACAAAATAAATGTTGTTGCAGCCATATTGATGAGCTTAATCGATCTTTGAAATCAATTTTAAATTTTGGAATGCTTTATTTTTTTAGTATAGACTTGTTTTATGAGTAATTTTAATGAGTGACTTATTTGATGATCAAGGATGTTATACTCAATTTCTTAGTGTCTTGTAATACAACTTTGCCATATCTTAGTTATTAAAATATTTTTGGCTTGAATTACTTATGTTACTATTAAACTCTAATTCTCCTCCTACATAAAAATATTTTATTATGATATGGTTATAATGTATTGCTTCAATTTTTCTTATTTTATGATTATTATATATTTGCTAAATATTAAAAAATATTTTATTACTTCTTATGCTTATTTTCTTTTATAGTATAGAAATTACAATTCCTGTTTGATCGATACTACATAAATATTGTCAGAATCATCGCGGAATACTTACTATTATAATTTTAAATATTTTCTTTTTTTTTTAGTATACTTTATAGGAAATTTTGATTAATACCTGATCTGACAAGCATGAACGTTATATTTGATCTTTTTAGTATCTTGCATTATAGCTTTCTTATACAATTTTTCTCATTTTTTAAAATAATTTATTTTTATTTAGATTTATTACTACAAAACTCTAATTTTTCTCTAGTATGATTGATTCATCGCTTTGATTTGGCTATGTTATGTTACTCAAACAATTGTCGTTTCAGCTTTGTTATAAATTCACTTAGTAATAAGTAATTATTGTTATTTATCCTTATTTACTACAATGATTTGGAGAAATTCAGAATGATGTTTGATAGATACAAAATAAATATCAATTGAGAAATATAAATTAGCATTAATTAATTAAATTTAATTTTTTAATGTTTCTAAACTTTTTATTTTTGGCTTTATAGCTTACTTAAAGGAGCATTATGTTTTGTACTTTATTCAAACTCAAGGATGTTTCCTCTATCTCCTTAGTACTTTCAAAGGCCAACTAACCACATAATGTATCTTTTTTATTAAGTTCTTTCCATTTGATTTGTTGAGATTGTTGCGAAACTCTAATTCTCCTCTTGTGTGGCTATTACATCGCTTTGATTTTTTTATATTATCTTGCTTCAACTTATCTTATTTCAAATTCAATACTTATTGTGTTAATATTAAAATAATAACTTATTATTTTTTTTTGTTTATTTACTCTATTAATTCACGATACTTTTAAGCAGTGTCCAACATAGAATTAAAAAATGTCATCACACTCACTTTGATAGGCTTACCATAATTAAATACTTTTATTTTTTTTAAATATGTTATTTTCTCAAGTTTTGGCATTCCTTATGAGAAATTTTTATTTGTACCTTATTTGTAGATTAAGAATTTTTTACTCAATCTCCTTAACATAATAGAATATAACATTCCTCAATAATTTATCTTATTTCTTGAACTTTTTCTATTGGATTTGATTATATTATTATGTAACACTAAATCCATTATAATGTGACCTTTACATCCTAATAATTTTATTTTATCTTGACATGCTAGATCAACTTAATTACTCATACAATTAATCCAAATTCTTCACATTTTCACTTGGGACTAGTTAAATTGCCACATAACTCAAAATCTCCTTTAGTGTGACATTTACACTACTTTGATTTTGTTGTAATACTTTACTTCATTTTATATTATTTAATGTATAATATATGTCAATTTAATACCAAAACCATACTATACTATTGATTTTTTTTAAAATTTTATAATTTTTAGTAATCCTAAATGATGTCTAACGAAAGAAAACAAATGTCATGTAACTCATCTTGTGTGCTCTATGAAATAAAAAAATAATTTTTATATTTTTAATTATTTTATTTTTATGGTTTTGAAATTCATTGAGGCCTTTTATTTCGTAGTTGATTTAATGGTTGAGAATGAAAAAACTTTTCCTTCTTAGTATCATTGAATGTGACTTTTCTGAATAATTTTTCTTATTTTTTCAAATCTTTCATTTTGATTTGGTTATGCTACTAAGAAACTTTAGTTCTTAGATCGTGTAACCTTTGCATGACTTTGAGTTTTTAATATAACATTGCAAAAATTTATCTTATTAATAATAAAATAATAATTTATTATTATCTATGCTTATTTATATTATTAATTAGTACAAAATTCAGATGAGGTTATATGAGATTAACAAGTCTATATCAAACTTATCTTGGTGTGCTCTATGTAATTAAATACTCATTTTAGGTTTTTAAATTTTTTATTTTCTATGATTTTACCATGCTTTATGAAACCCCTTTATTTGTACCAAATTTGATGACTCAAAGAAGTTACCTTTGATAACCTTAGAAACATGGTATTTGACTTACACGTATAATTTTTTTCATTTCTTTAAAGTGTTTTGCATTGGTTTTCTATATTACTATGAAACTCTTAATATCCTTATGTGTATCCTTAAATCACTTCAATTTTGCTATATTATATTACTTCAATTTATCCCATCTTAGTTTTAATTTTTATTTACTTAAAATTACGATAATAAGTTTTTTATTTAGGATAATTTAAAATTTTAATTCATGATAATTCCAATTGAAGCTGAATTGAGAAGAAACAAATGTTGATGGACTTGTCTTAAAGGGCCCTTACTAATTAAACTTTCATTTTTATATTGTTAAATATTTTATAATCTAAAATTTTCACAACATTTATAAGACATTATGATTTGTACATGATTTTGAAATTGAAGATATAGACCCCATAACCTTAATGTGTTGGGGTGAAATTCTCCTATAAAATATATCTCATTTCTTCAAACTTTTTTACTTTAATTTGGTTATTTTTATTATTTAACTATAAATCTCATCACATGGCACTTCTGCATCACTCTATTTTTCTTCAATTCTATTGTTCAAATTTTTTTATTTCTTCTTTATTATATACTAACTTAATATCAAATAAATAAGTTATTATTATTTATGTGTATTTAATTTTGTAACTCACAAAAGTTCTAGATGATGTGTGATCGAAGCAAAAAAAAACATATTTTGACCACCTCAATAAGCTCTATGAACTTAAATTTTTGTTTCTATTATATTAAATATTTTTATCATTAAATTTTTTGCAATCTTTAAGTGGCATTTAAAATTATTTCTTCTTTCATAAATGAGGAAGTCACATTTAATTTTTTTTAGTATTATGAATTACAACTTTTCTATGAAATGTTTCTTTTTTTTAAACTTTTTTACAATGATTTGGTTATATTACTATGTAGCGAAAGTCATCTTCTTTTTTGACCTTTACATTGCATTGATTTGGTTATATTACATTGTTTCAATCTATCTCATGATAGCATTAATAAATGTTTAGTTTATTTTGAAGTAGTAATTTGTTATTACTTATGCTTAATTACTTAGATAATTCATAGTAATGTTCATTCTATTGAGATTGAAATGAATGAAACATTGGACTCAACTCAACAAGATCTTTCCAATCGAAAATTTATTTCTTTAAACTTAAATTTGTAGTTTGTATGGTTTTGCATACATTGTGAGATATTTCAATATGTACCTAATTTAATTATGTAAGAAGTTTCACTTAATCTCCTTAGTATCTTGAAATAAAACTTTGTCATGCAATTTATCTTATTTCTTTAAATTTTACTATCTTATTTGGTTAGATTACTATAAAATTTTAATTCTCTTATAATTAAATGTTCACATCACTTTAATTTGAATATGTTATATTGCATTAATTTACTCATTTAGTTTTAATATATATTAACCAAAAAAATTTATTTATTATATTAAAAAAAACTTTTTCTAATAAATATAAAGAAAAATTTGTTGGACTCCTCTCTTTGACCATTATTCAATTAAATATTTATTTCTATATTAAACTAATAGCTAGTTTGTTTTATGCTTATTTTTTTTGTAATTCAAAATAGTTTCAAATGTGGTCCATTTGAGATGAAACAAACATTGTTGGACTTCTTGAAGAGTTTTATTAAATTAATTATTTATTTGTTTATTTTGAATAATTTTTATGTCTATGGCATGATATATAAAAGACTTCAATTTTTATCATATTTGATGATTCGAGAAGTTACAATCGATCTCCTTAGTTTCTTGGAGTGAAACTTTGTTATACAATTTCTCTCATGCCTTTACTATTTTACTTTAATTTTGTTATATTTATACGAATCTATTATTCTCCTCTTGTTTGTGTTCCAAATCACATTCATTTTGTTGTAATATATAATTTTAATTTATCCCATCTAAGCTTTATTAAATATTTACAAAAAATTGTTTAAAAATATTTATTATTATTAATTCTTTTTTATTTTTGTAATTCATTGTAATTTTAAATGAGGTAAGATCAAAATAAAGCTAATTCATTTTTTCAATAAAAATTAAAAATTCCTTTCTATAATTTTTTAATATTTAATTTTCTATTATTCTATAACACTTAATGAAGTATTTCCTTTCATACCTTATGTAACTAAAAAATCTACTTGATTTGTTTAGTAACTTACAATGCGTTTATATAGTGCATCTTTTTTTTTTCAAATCATTTTTTTTATTTGTTTATGTTAATATTAAATTCTTATTCTTCTATCAAGGGAACTTTACATTTCTTTGATTTGATAATGTTTTATTGCATTAATTTTTAATACCTCAGAGTCAAAATTTATTTACTTAATATAAAATAATAATTTATTTTTTATTTTGAGAATTTATAGTAATCCCAATTATGGTTTGAACGAGAAGAATGAAACATCATTTGGCCCATCTGTGAGGTATGTCTAACTTTCTATTATTTGCATATAGATAAATATTTTAAATTCTTAGTTTTATCATGTTTTATAAGATATTTTTATTTGTTGATTAAAGATATCACACTCGATTCCCTTAGAATCAAAGAATGCAACTTTCTTGCTAATACATTTCATTTACTCAAATTTTTTTCTTTGATTTGGAAATGTTATCATGAAACTGTGGATCTCGTTATGTCTGATGCATATATCTCTTTGATTTGGTCTTATTATCTTTGTTTAATTTATCACATTTATGCATCAATTTATATTTTATTAACATTAAAATAAAAATTCTTATTTTTTAATCCTATTTACTTTGACAATTTTTAGTTTTTGAGATGAGATTTGATCAAGTTGAAATAGAGGTGATTAGACTTCTCTTGGTAAGCATTATGTAGATATTCATTGTTATATATTTAAATATGTTATTTTCTATTATTTTATGATTTTTATAAAGAATTTTGATGTGATCTTGATTTGATGATCGGGGACGTTACATTTTATCCTTGTTCTATCAAAATATGAAACTTTTTTTATAAACTTTATCTATTTGTTCAAATATTTTCCATTGATTTGCTTTTATAAATATGAAACTCAAGATCTTCTCTTATTTGACAAAGACATCACTTTGATTTTATTTTTTATATTGCTTCAATTTATCTCATTTTTGTTTAAATGTATATTCACCTAATATGACAATAAAAATTTATTATGGTTTATGCTTAGTTACTTTGGCATTTAGTACTAATTCCAAACTAGGTTTGAATGGGATGAAATAATCAATGTTGGAGTCATCTTTATTTGCTTCATCCAATTAAATATTAACTTTGACTTTCTTAAATGTTTTATTTTAGTGGAGTTTTGTGATCTTTATGATGTATTTTAGTTCATACCTAATTTTAAGATCAAGGATGCTATACTAAATCTCCTAAATAACATGGAATTAACTTTGATACAATATATCTCATTTCATTAATTTTTTTTATTTTCCTACATTATGATTCCTTATAAGCCTCCTCTGGTGTCACCTTTACATTTTTTTGTTTGGTTATATTAGATTGTTTTAATTTGTCTATATGATATTTTATAAATATTTACTTAAAATAAAAACCATTATTTTTTTAATATTTGTTCTTTTTTATTTTAGAAATTCATTGTAATTCAAAGCAAGAATCCATCAAGTTGAAACAATTGATGCTTGCATTGCCATGAGTAGCTCTTTCCAAATAAATATTTTTTTAATATTTTTTAAATATTTTATTTTATAGGAAGGTTTATGCTTTATGAGACATTTTGAATCATACTTGATTTGATGATCATTGGTGTTAAATTAGATTTCCTTATTATATTTTAATGCCACTTTTTGATAAATTTTACTTACGTTTTTTACTTTGAATATGTTATATTACTATATATCTATAAATCTCCTCTTACGTGACATTTGCATCACTTTTATTTTCGTTATATTATACTGCCTCAATTTATCTCATTCTTGGTTTAACATATATTGACATAGTATTATTATAATATTTAATTATCATTTAAGTTTATTTTATTTTGCTAATTCTATGTAATACCAAATTAAGTTTTATATAGATGAAATAAATATCATTGGACTTATCTCAATGTGCATTATGTAATTAAATATTTTTTATTATATTTTTAAATATTTAACTTTTAATGCTACTAACTTGATTTATGAGATATTTTGATTAGAACTTGATTTAAAGAATAAGGATGTTACACTCAATAACCTTAGTATCTTAGAAAGTAACATTCTTGAACAATTTTTCATATTTCTTCAAAGTTTTCACTTTGATTTTTTTTATAACATGAAATTCTAAATGTTTGCTTCTATGATGTTTGCGTCACTTTAATTTCATATCATTATATTGCTATAATTTGTGTAATTTAAATATTAATATACCTTTACTTCTTTTAAAGTAATAATTTGTCATTATTTATGTTTTTTTCTTTGGTAATTCATAGTAATTCGAAACAAAGTCTTATTGAGATAGAAAAACTTTTATAGACACAACTTGAATAGCTTATTCTAAATAAATATTAATTTTAATAATGGAAATGATTTTATTTTCTAGGGTTTTTGAAATCTTTTTTGGAGCATCTTTTATTTTTGAAAAATTTAATAATTTAGGATGTTAAAATCTATCTCCTTAGTATCTTGGAATAAAATTCACCCTAATGATTTTTCGTATTCTTTCTATTTTTTGCTTTGACATGGCTATACTACTATATAACATTAAATCCCATCTTATGTCAACATGGTATTACTCTAATTTTGTTATACTATAAAATTTAAATTTTTCATATTTTAGCTTGAATTTATATTTACTTATTATTTTAAAAGAATAATTTATTATTATTTATTCTTACTTTGAAATTCATCGAAATTTCAAAGGAGGTTTGATTGAGTAAAGATAAACATCATTGGTCTCATCTCAATGAGCTCCAAACAACTTAGTATTTGGTTTCTTATATTGAAATATTTTATTTTCTAGTGTTTTTTTTCTTTACATGAAAATGAGAATAATTTTGGCTATTTTGAATCACATTTGGAATTATTGAGATTTACAAAAATAGATAAGCATAAATAACAATAATTTATACATTTTTATCTTTGTGAAATATAATTTAAAGCTAAAATAAGATAAAATTTAACTCAACCAAAGTGAATAATTTTGAGAAATGAGATAATCTTCATTAGAAAGTTGTTTTCCAAGAAACTCAAGAGATCGAGCATAACATGTTATAGTTTCTAACAAGGAATAAATAAAACTGTCTCATAAAAAAGTCTAAAATACTTGAAAATAAAATAATAAAAATATATAAAAAAGATGAATATTAAATTGGATAATTCTAATCGATATGACTTCAACGATGTTTTATTCATCATAATTGAACCTTGTTTGAAATTATTGAGAATTAACAAAGTAAATAAAAATAAAAAAAAATTACTTTTTTAATAATAGATGAATATATGTTAAAGCCAAAATAACATAAGTTAAAGTAGTGTAACATAGCCAAATAAAGGCCATATAAATGTCGCATAAGGGAAAATGTCTAGTTAAAATGCAATTAAAAAAATCAAAGTGGTAATAATTGAAAAAAATGAGAGAAAGTTCACAAGAATGCTATATTCTATGATACTAAAGAGATCAAATGTAATATTATCAATTGTGAAATAAGGTATGAATAAAAACAATTCATAATGAATACAACAATTCTTAAATTTTTTTTTTAAAATATAAAAATAAAAATTTTATTTTGCTAATGCTTCAGTCCAATGACATTTGTTTGTTTCTAAATTAGAAAATAATTGGAATGACAATGAATTATCATAATAAATAAGCATAAATATTAATAAGTTATTATTTTAATATTAAGTTAAAAAATATGACATTTAAAATGTGATAAATTGAAGAAATAAAATATAATCAAAACAAGGTAATATAAATGTTATATGAGAGGAAATTTGGAGTTTCATTGTAATGTGCGCAAATCAGTGAAAATATTTAAGAAGATTGATAAATTATATGACAAAGTTGCATTGCAAGATACTTAGGATATTAAGTGTAAGGTCCTTGATCATCAAATTAGATAGAAATCATAATGTCTTATAAAGCCCTCAAATTTCCTAAAAATATATATGTCAAAAAAGAAATTAATATTTTCTTCAATAGAGGTCATTCAGATTAGTCCAAAAATGTTAGTTTCCTTTCATAGGATCTCAATTATAATTACTATGAATAAACTAAATAAAAATAAATAAATAAAAGTTAATTATTCTTTCAGTATTAAGCACCAATATATTAAAGTTAAAATTATATAATTGAATCAATAAAATATAACAAAATCAAAATTTTATAAAGGTCGCATATGACGAGGTAATCATATTCCAAGTTATTAAGTTGTTCGAATGTAACATCCTCAATTGAAAAAACAAGTTGGAATTAAAATGTCTTGTATAGCATTGAACAATCAAAGTAAGTAAAAAAATTTAAATCTTAAAATGAATATTTATTTCGAAAGTTCTTATTTAGATAGATTCAAAGATAATTTTTCCCCTTAATTGAGCTCATTTTGAATTACTACGAATTAACATAGAAAGAAAGTAGAAATATTGACGAATTATTTTTTAATCTTTGGTAAATTTACATTAAAGGTAAAATAAGATGAATTAAAGTATTGTAATGTAACCAAATCAAATCAATGTGAAGGTGACTTGAGAGTAGATGTAGAGTTACACAGTAATCTAATGAAATGAAAAAGAAAAATTTAATGAAATGACATAAATTGCATAAGAAAGTTGTATTACATGATACAAGGTTACTAACAATAACATTTGCAATTATCAATTGGAAAATAAATTGAAATATATTCTAAGATGTGTAATAATTCAATAAAATAAAAATATTTCAAAATATAAGAATACATTTTTCATTGGATAAGCTCATTGAGACGATTCCAATGATATTTGTCCGACATTTATTAGAACTTGTTTGGAATATTTCCAAATTATAAAATTAAATAAATGTAAGTAATAATAATATATTATTTAATTATTAAGTAAATATATATTAAAGTTAATTGAGATAAATTAAAAGTATTTAACAAAACCAAATAAAGTTTAAACATGAATATTTAAGTAGATAAAGCTCATTGAAACATGTCTAACGACATTGTTTCTCTTGATTAGACCATGTTTTGAAATTGTGTGAATCGCAAAAGGAAATAACTATGAATATTAATACATTATTTTTTATTATTAAATAAATACATATTAAATCTAAAATGAGATAAATTTTAAAAAAATGAAATAAAACAAAAAATTATATGAAGGAGATAAGACAAAATATTTTGATTTATTTAATAAAATAATGAAAAAAATTTAAGAAATTTAGATAAATTGTATAGAAAAGTTGTCTTATAAGATATTCAAGAGATCTAGTGGGTGTGAATGATCATCAAATAATGTACAAACAAATATATCTCAAAAATTATGTCAAAATGGTAGATTTTTTTAAAAAAAATATAGAAATTGTTATTTAATTTGACAATGCCCTTTGAGATGAGTCGAATGAAAGATTAATAACTATTTTGTGAAATATCAAAATAAATTATCATAAAGATCAATAATTATTATTTTAATAATATGTAATATATATTAAAAAAGAAAACATTTAAACATATAAAATTGAACATATAATTTTGTAAAGTTCATGAAGGTGGCTCTAACCACTTTTGTTTCAACTCCATTAGACCTTTCATTATCAAAGCAATTATGCATAAATGATAACAAGCTATAGTTTTAATATTATGTAATTATAAATTAAAGCACAAACATGAGAAATTAATGAATATAATATAACAAAAGCAAGGTGATGTATAGGTCATATGAAAACATATTTAGAGTTACATACAAATACATCAAAGTTAAGGAGCACAATTAGCATAAAATAGACAAATTATATCAAAATGTTACATTCCTAGATACTAAGGAGGACAAGTGTAACATCTTAGATGAACACACTTAGGTACAAATTTAAATGACCTATAGAGCATGCAAACCCTTGAAAGTAAAATATTTGAAAAGAAATCAATAAATGTTTATTTGAATAGAGCTCTTTGAGAGGAGTTTAACAAAGTTTGCTTTGTGTCCAACGAAGCTTGTTTCGAATTACAGTAAAATTTCAAAATAATGAACCATATATAATATAAAATTATTAAATTTTTTAACTAAATATATATTAAAATTGAATGAGACAAATTGGAGCAATGTAAAATAAGGAAATCAAAATAATATAAAAGCCACAAAAGAGATGATTTATAATTACAACATAATTAAAAAATTGAACTAAAAAATTTGATGAAATGATAGAAATTCATGAAAAAGTTTCATTACAATATAAAAAGGAGCTTGAATGCAACAACCTCGATCATTAAACCACATACAAATAAAAATGTCTCATAAAGCAAGCCAAAGCCTTTTAAACTTAACTAATTAAAGATATGGAATTGAGTATTATTTATTACCCAAAATTAATTAGAATAAATAACAATAAAGAGTTATTTTAACATTAATAAAATATTTATTGAAATAAAAATGTGATAAGTTGAATTAATGTTATATATTTAAATCAAAGCGATATAAAGGTCGCATGATAATAGATTTAGATTTATGGAGTGAAACAAAAAAATTAATGAAAAAACATTTTACAAATGAGTTAAATTACATACGACTATTGCATTAGAATATAATAAGAAGATCGAGTATAGCATTCTCGAATGTCAAATAAAGTAAAAGTTAAATTGTCTCAGTGAGACTAGTCTAACAACTTTGGTTTCATCTTATTGGACCTAATTTAGAATTACTTCAAATTAGAAAAATTAAAAACATAAATATTAATAAGTTTTTATTTTTATGTTCTATAAATTTTTATTAAATCTAAAATGAGATTAATTGAAGCAATGTAATATAACAAAATCATGGTGATGTAAAAGTCATAAGAGATGAGAGTAGAGTTACATATTTAAATATCCAATTTTAAGTGAACAAAACTAAAAATGTGTTCAATTTTATAGGAATGTTGTGTTTCAAGATGCTATGGAAATTTAAGGTGTCAGCCTCGATCATAAAATAATGCACAAATTGAAATGTCACACAAAGTGTGCCAAAATGAAATTATGGAAAAAAATTAAAAATATCAAAATTAATTTTTGATTAGATAAAGCTCGAGAAGATGAGGTAAATGATCTCTATTTTGAATTAATCAAACCTCATTTGTAATTACTTTAAATTAAAAAAAAAATGTATAATAATAAATTATTATTTTTAGTATTAAGAAAATATTTTTTAAAGATAAAAAGTGATAAATTGAGAAAAAAATAGGAAAACCAAACTAATGAGAAAACTCTGAGATAATCATAAAAATTTTGTGTGAAACATTGCTTTCCAAACACTCAGAAGACCTTGCTTAAACTCTAAGACCATTAGATTAGTTATGAATAAAAAAAATTATCAAACGATACCAAAAATATTGAAAATAAAGATATTTAAAAATATAAAATTGAATATCTGGCTAGATAGATCATGTTTAGGTAAGACAAATGATATTTATTTCCATTAAATTAGACCTCATTTGGCATTAGATAAATTGAAGCATTTTATGAGACCATTCAATTAATGCATTTTCTCAAGATTGAGGATGAATCATTTTATCTCTTTAGTATCATGGAAAATAAAATTCTTTCACAATTTATCTAATCTCCTCAATAGTTTTTCATCTATTTTGTATGATTACTATGTAATGATAAATCTCTTATTATGTGACTTTATACCAATTTTATGTTGTTATTTTACATTGATTCAATTTAACTTATTTAAACTTTAAAATAATTTTTTTGATACTAAAAGAATACTTTGATATTATTTATTATTATTAACCTTCGTAATTCAATATAATTCGAAATGCATTGATTGAAATAAATGTGGTTGGACTCACCTTCATTTGGTATATCTAATTAAATATTTATGTTTATATTTTTAAATATTTTAATTACTAATGGTTTGGATTGCTTTAGGAGACATTCCAATTTGTACATGATTTAATGATTGAGAATGTTAGAGTCATTTACTTTATTATCATGGAACATAACTTTCTTATACAATTTATCTCATTTCTTTTAATTTTTTATTTGGCTTGTATAAATAAAAATGTAGTTCTAATTCTCTTCTCATGTGACATTTATTTCAATAAAATTATGTAATTTAAGCTTTAATATATATTAACTTAATATTCAAATAATAATTTATTATTATTTGTGGTTATTTATAATAGTAATTTGTAAAAATTTTAAAAGAGGTCCCATTAAGTTGGAACAAATATTATTTCACTTATCACCAAAAGCTTAAACATGTTAAATATTCATTTTTCATCTTTAAAGTTTTTATTTTCTAACATTTTGGTTGGCTTTAGGATACATTTAGATTCCTAACTAATTTGATGATTGAAGGTTTTACACTCAAAGATGTAATAATTTTAAATACTTTATATGTAGGTACAAGACTAATACCTCAATTTGACAACCAACTAAATTTACCAGAATTATCAACAAATTTGGAGACTTGCATTCCTGACCTGTTAATGGCAGCATGTGTGTTTGCAGCACTAATGAATCACTTGGTTACTATTCTTTGAAAGTTAATTCTTCTTTTATTATTATTTTTATTCATATTATTTCAACTAAATAATTATTTCAATTGTAACATAGTTTTTGTACATTTTATTAAGACAATACAAAGATGTGATAAAAAAATAAAATGATTCTCAAGATTTTCAAGGAGAATAGATTAACATTGTGGAACCTAATACTTTTTTATGATGATTAATTTAAAGGAAATTTAATATATGCATCTTGTAAAAATTATTTATGTCAAGCTTAACATTCTAATTAAAGTAAAGCTTAAATATCTAAATTTTATTCAAAAATATATCCGTTCGTGATTTGTTTCTCAAACTAAGATGATCATTATGATAAATGACATTAAATTATCTTCTCCTTTAAGTTATCCCACAAACACGAGCATCAGCTTTCTAAGGTCTAAAATTTTTTTCAAACTAACTCATTAGAAATACTTACTATTTTTTGCCACCAAACAAAGCATTATCGCTCGGTGTCAACAATGAAACTTCATTCAGTTGAAACAAATGTCATTGGGCTCTTCTCAAAAAATTTTGTTGAATTTAATTTTATTTTTTAGAACTTCAAATATTTTTTTAAAGTATTTTCAATTTTATGATATATTTTTAATCATAGTAGAATTGGAAATTGAAGATATTACACTCGTCTCTTTCTTATCTTAGAATGAAACCTTTCATTTTAATTTATCCCATATTTTCAAAAATTTCACTTATATTTGGTTGTATTATTATGTAATTCTAAATTTTGTCTCATGTGAATTTAACATCACTTTTTATATGTATTATTCTATTGATTGAATTTATATGATTTCAACTTTGATATATTTCTACTATAAGTTAAAATAATAATTTATAAGTATTTATGCTTATTTAATTTGGTAAATTGAAGTAATTCAAAATGATGTTTGATTGAGATGAGGCAATTTGTTGATGGACTCATTTTAATATGCTCCATTAAAATAAAATTCATTTTTATATTTTTTATATGTTTTATTTAATTGCTTTGGCATTCTTTTCAAGTTATTTTGATTCGTAAACGATTAGACGATCAAGAATGTTACATGTGATCTTCATAATATCTTGTAATGTAAGTTTGATACATAATTTATCTCATTTCTTCAAATATTTTGCTTTATTTTTATTATATGACTATGAAACTTCAATTGCCTTCGTGTGTGACATTTATATAACTTTCAATTAGTTTTACCTTATTTCTTGAATTTATATTATTTTATCTTTAATTATTTTTTATTTAAAAGTAAAATAAAAATTATTATTATTTATTATTGGTTATTTGTAGTATTTCTAAACAAGTTCCAATGGAGATAAAAAAACATGTTGTTGGACTCATCCAAATGAGCTCTTTATGTAAATATTATTTTCTATATCTATTTAAAATGAAACAAATTTTATTAAACTCATCTAGATGAACTACAATGGGTTAAATATTGTTTTCAATACTTCAAAATATTTATTATAGGGCTTTGGCATACTTTTCAATGCATTTTATTTCATATTTCATTTCCTAATTAATGTTGTTACATTCCATCTCGATACTATCTTGGATTGTTTTATTATATAACTGTATTAATCTAATTCTACTATCACAAGATCGATACCTTGCTTTGATTTTATTACACCACATTAATTCAATTTATCTTATTTCAACTTTAAAATATATATATTTAAAATTTCTATGAAAATTTATAATTATTTAGCTTATTTAATAAAAGTAGTTGGACTCACCTACATCTATTATATCTTATTAATAAATTATTTTTTATATTTTTTTTAATAATTTATTTTTTATGATTTTGGCATACTTCATGACAAATTTCCACTTCTGGTCTATTTGAAGATTACTTATGTTGCACTAGATCTCCTTATTTATTTGAATACATGTTTCCTATATAAATTATTATATTTCTTAAAATTTTTTGCTTTTGAGTTGCTTATTTGGTTATTTTAACTTTTATACTCTTGTCATTTGACCATTACATCTTTTTGATTTGGTTTTATTAGATCAAGTCAATTTATCTCATTTTAGTATCGATATATATTATCATAAAGTTAAAATAATAATTTATTATCATTTTAGCTTTTTTACATTAGTTATTGAAAATTTTTCCAAACAAGGCTTGATCGAGATGAAACAAATGTCATTGGACTTGCCTCGACAATCTCAATCCAATTAAAAATTCATTTTTGTATTTTTTAAGTACTTTATGTTGTTAAATTTTTGTAGTCTTTATAACAAATTTAGATTTGTACTAGATTTCATGATCGAGGATGTTATGTTTTAGCTCTTTAGTATCTTGGTCTACAATTTTTAAGTACAATCTATCTCAATTCTTCAAAGTTTTTGCTTTTATTTGCCTCTATTACTATCTAACTCTAAATCTTCTCTGAAGTGGCATTTACATTACTTGGATTTGATATTATTATAATTATTTAATTTATCTCATTTTAACTTTATTAAATACTTTCATCATAGTGTAATTATAATTTGGGTATTATATATTCTTTTTTAATTTCATAAGTCATAAACATTCCAAATGAGGCCCAACCAATATAAAATAAACATTGTTGAACTTTTCTAGGGTTGTTGCATGCTATTACATTTTTACTTTAAAGTTTTTGGGTTTTTTTCAAGTTTTTGGAATACTGTACTAATAATTTTTATTCTTACTTAATTTGATAATCAAAGATGTGGAACTTGATCTTCATAGATTCTTAGAATGGAAATTTGTATATAATTAATGACATTTTTAGAAATATTTCACATTTGTTTGGCTATATTAAGATGTAACTCTAAATCCTCTCTCCTATGGCCTTTTATTCTTTTGATTTTGCTATATTTTATTTTTTTTACTTTATCTCATTTTAATTCTAAATATATATATATATATATATATTTATATGCTTAATAATAAAACAAAATGTTTTTATTATTTATGCTTATTTATTTTGGTAATTTGTAATGAGGTCAAATTTCAAGAAAAACTAACATCGCTACACACATCTCAACAAGCTCTATCCAATTAATTATTCTTTTTTTGATTTTAAAATATCTTTATTTTCTGAGGTTTTCGCACTCTTTATGATCAATGATGCTGTGCTCAATATCCTTAGTAACTTTGAATGCATATTTGTTGTACAATTTTTCTAATTTCATAAAACGTTTTAATTAATTTTGTTATATAGGTATGTAACAACAAAAGTCCTCTTAAAACGTTTTAGTTAATCTCTAATTTCTTAAAAAGTTTTTTGATTTAAAATATTTTTTTAAGTTATTATCATGCTTTACAATACATTTTGATTGTATTGATTTTACAACCAAGAATATTATACGTGACCTCCTTAGTTTCTAAGAATACAACTATCATTAGATAATTTATCTTATTAATTATAATTTTTATCTATTTTATATTGGTGCGCAACTTTAAATCTCCTCTCCTATGATCTTTACAACATTTTGATTTTGTTTCATTAACTTCCTTCAATTAATCTCCTAACAATTTTGATATATATTTCTCTCATATAAAAATAATAATTTTTTTATTTATGATTATTTAATTTTGTAATTTATAGAAATTAAAAATAATCTTCAATCATGATAAGAGAAATATCATTAGACACATCACAATGAGCTTTATACAATTAAACATTTCTTTTTATATTTTTTATAATTTGTTTTTTATAATTTTAATACTCTTCATATGTTATTTTGAGGAATAAGTTATGGTGATCAAGAATGTTACATGAGATCTCTTTAGTGTCCTAAAATGTGACTTTCTTATAATACTCATCTTATTAATTCTCAAACTATTTAATACTAAATCTCCTCTCATGTGACATTTACAAGTTTTTATTTTGTTTTATTATATTAATTCAATTAATCTCTTTTTAGATTTAAAATTTATTCATATAATATTAAAGTAAAAATTTATTATTATTTGTGGTATTTTACCTCAACAAATCATTTTTTTAATATTTTTTCTTTTCTTTTGGCATACTTTATAATATTTTTTATTGTGCCTTATTCTAATGATCGACGATGTTATGCTTAATTTCCTTTGTTTGCTAGAATCCAACTTTTCGAAACAATTTTTTTCATTTCTTCCTATTTTTTTCATTTACTATATTGCTGTGATATTCTTATTCTGTTCTTATGTGACCCCTAAATTTCTTTGATTTGGTTAAAGTTCATTAATTCACCTTTTCTCATTTTAGCTTCAATATATATTTACATTGTTTCAAACTAATAATTTATTATAATTAATTATTATTTAATTTAGTAATTTTCTTTACTTCAAGATAATTTATGTTGGAGATGAAACCATGGTATCAGAATAATCTTGATGAGATGTACAAAATTAAATATTCTTTTTTTATGTTTTTAAATATTTTAGTATCTTAAATTTTGGCAAGCTATATGGGATATTTAAATTCTTATCAGAATTGATGATTGAGAATGTTATGCTTGATCACTTTTGTATCATGTAAGTAAATTTTTTTCTTAAAAGTTCATCTGATTTTTAATTTTTTTCTTTTTCATTTCGTTATTCTTCTAAGAAAGTCTAAATCTTTAGTTTGATCATTACAATTCTTTCATTATAATGTATAACATTATTGGAAATAATCTAATTTCTACTCTAACATATATTTACATAATTTTGAGGCAATACTAAATTATAATTTATGTTTATTTAAAAGGGTAATTTACAGTAATACTAAATAAAGTCCAGTCTTGATGAAAGAAATATCATTGAACTAATCTTGGAAAGCTCTATCTAATTAAATAAGATTCAAAACTTTTAAATATTTTAATCTTTATAATTTTTAAACATTTTTTGTGTCAACTTAACTAGTACCTAATTTAATAATTTAGAAAGTTAAACTCCATTTCAGTCATATCAAAGTGCTTTATATAATTAAATATTTATTTCTATATTTTTAAATTTCTCATTATCTAAAATTTTTGTATGCCACATGGGATATTCTCATTTGTACTTGATTTGACAATCGAGGGTCAAACAAAGAGAGATTTAGAGTTGGATAGCATTATAACCAAATGAAAGAGAAAAACTTGAAGAATTGAGATAAATTATTTGAGAAAGTTACTACCAATATACTAAAGAGTTTGACTGTAACATACTAGACTTTCAATTAGGTACAAATCAAAATGTGCCATAAAACATTACAAAAGCCATAGAAAAATAAATATAAAAAGTATTAAAATGAATATTAAATTTGATATTACTCATCGAGAAGGGTTTAATTCCTATTTGTTTAGTACTAATTAAACCTCATTTGGAATTATAATGAATCACAAATTAAATAATTATAAATAATAATATTTTTTAGTTTTAATATAATTATATATATTAAAGTTAAAATTAAATAAAATGAAGTAATATAATATAACCAAATCACTATGATGTAATTGTAACATTAGAAGACATTTAGAGTTACAAAGGAATACATCCAAATCTAAGTTTAAAAGAAGTAGAAGTGAGAAAAAGTTTATGAGAAAATTGCATTCCATGATATTAAGGAAATCAAATTTGACAATTCTTAAATATTGAAATTTGTAAAATATAAAAATTAATATTTAAAGGAATAAAGTTCATTTAAATGAGTCTAATGACATCTTTTTCATCTCAATCAAACCTTGTTTAGAATTGTTGTTAATTATAAAAAATTGTAAGGATAAATAGTAAGGAATTATTATTTAAATATTAAGTAAATTTATATTAATACTAAAATTAGATTAATTAAAGAATTATAATAAAATAAACTAAAATTGATGTAAAGATAACATAAGAAGAGAATTAGAGTTTCATTGTACTATAACTAAATCACACAAAAAAGTTTAAGTGAGATAAGTTGTACTCAAAAGTTGCATTCTAAGATAAAAAGGAGATCGATTGTGGCATCATCAGTCATAAATCTTGTGTGAATAGAAGTGTCTCAAAAAAGCATGCTAGAAATATGTAAAACATGTTAAAAATGAACATTTACATTGTTAAAGCGCACCTTAAAAAGTTTGATGACATTTGTTTCTTCTTTATCAAGCCTCATTTGAGATTATTATGATTACCAAAGTATATAAACACATGATAATAATTTGATTCAATGTAATAGATCAAGATTAAAGTAATGTAATGGTCACATAAGAAGAGATATAGAGTTAATTAGAAAAATATCCAAGCCAATGCAAAAAATTTAACAAAATGAGAAAAGTTATACATGAAAGTTGCATCCAAGATGCTATAGTGAACAAGCATAATGTCTTGAACATGATATCAAGTAAGAATCAAATGTCTCATATAGCATGCAAACATCCTAAAAAGTAAAATATTTAAGTATTTAAAAATGAATATTTAAATAGATAAAGCTTGCCAACTGGGGCCAATGTTTTTTGTTTTATCTTGTTTGGAACTCATTTAGAATTACTTTGAGTTACTGAAGTAAACAACTTCAATAATAATATATTATTATTTCAATATTTAGGAAATATATATTAAGTTTTAGAAAAGTTATATTAAAGAATTGTTATAGTATTTTATAATTCTAAATCTTCTCTTATTGACCTTTATTTTGATTTGGTAATAAAAATTGTTTCTTTTTTCTATTGAATTTTAAAATATTTTTGCTTAATTTGAAAATAATAATTTAAGATTATTTATTCCTATTTAGTTAAGTAATTTCTAATAATTTTAGACATGTTTCTATTAAGATAAAATAAATGTCATTGAACATATTTGAATGAGATTTAACCAATTAGTTGAACGATTTTATATTTGAAATTATTTTTTTAGTTTTTTTGTTCCTAATAACAAATTTTGATTCATACCTTATTTGACCACCAAAGATGTTGCCATAGATTTTCTTATTATTTTGAATACAACTTTCTTGAACAATTTATATAATTTTTCAAATGTTTTTTTTTGTTTTGTTGTATTGTTGTGAAACTCTAAATATCCTCTCACGTGACCTTTACATCACTTAAGTCTCCTCTCATGTGACCTCATCATCACCTTTATTTGGTTTTATTAATTTTCTTTTGTTTAATGCAATTAAAATTTATTATATATCTACTTTATTTTAAACCAATATTTTTCTTATAATTGATGTTTGTTTATATGAATAATTTGTAGTAGTTCCAAATGAGTTCCAATTAAGACAACATATACTATTAGACACAACTTAATGAGCTTTCTCTGATTAATTATATAATTTTATATTTTCAAGTATTTTTTTAAGGAGTTTTGCATTTTGTGTGAGACTTTCAATTCATACTTGATTGTAATTTTGTGAATGTTACACTTGATCTCTTTAATATTTTGGAAACCAACATTCCTAAACAATTTATCACATTTCTTCAAAGTTTTTTTATTCAATTTTATGATAATACTATGAAGGCATTGTCCTCATTTATTGTGACCTTTTTTTTTATTTTGTTACAATACATTGATTCAATTTATCTTCAACTTTAATACATATTTCCTAAACATTAAACAAATTGTTTTTTGTTATTTTTGCATATTCAATTTGTTAATTTTGACTTATTCTATATATTGTCCACTTGACAGAAAGCAAGTATCATTTGACTCATGGGTTTTTTATGCATGAAACATAGTTGCTTTAGACAATTTAACATATTCCTTCAATTTTTTTCTTTAGTTCTATTACTTTGGAACTTTTGTTTTCTGCTTGTATAACCATGATATCTCTTTATTGGAATAAATTATAATATTCTAGTATATCTATTTCTAACTTTAACATTTACTTACTAAATTTGAAATTTTAGATCATTATTATTTTTTATTAGTTATTTTCGTAATTCACTTAGTTCCAAACCATGTTTGATGGTGACAAAAACAAATGTCTCTTGTTTCATCTCAAAAAAATCTATCCATATAAATATTCATTTTTTATATTTTTAAAAATTTATTTTCTTAGATTTTGATATATTATACTAGATATTTTGATTCATATCTAAATTGGTAATCAAGGATGTTATGTTAAATCTCTTCAATATCATGGAATTGAATTATCTCTTATAATTTATAAAAATTTTCAATTTTTTTATTTAGTGATATTACTATGTAACACTAAATCTTATCTAATTGAACAATTACATCTCCTTGATTTACTTATATTATATTGCTTCAAATTGTGTTATTTCTACCTTGAAATGTATTTACATTATTTTAAAACAATTTTGGAATAGAGCTCCTTAGCATCTTGCAATGAACATTTCCCAAAAATTTATTAAATTTCTTCAATTTTTTTAAAATTCTTTGTATTGTAGTGACACTTTGATTCTGCTCGTGTATGCCTTTATGTGATTTTTTATCTATTTATATTAAATTTCTTCAAGTTACCTAATTTTAGCATTAATATATATTTACTAAATTATAAGAAAAATATTTTTTTATAATGGTATTCTTATTTTCCTTTGTAATTTGCAATATTTCCAAATGATGTCTAATCATGATAGTAAACATTTCCAGATTCATCGTAATGAGGTCTATCCAATTAAATACCAATTTTTTTATTTTTTTTAAACAATTTAGTTTCAAGGACTTTTAAACAATTTACAGGACATTAAATTCATATCAAATTTGATGATTAAGAATATTATACTCAATCCCTTTAGTCTATTCAATGATAATTTTCCAAAACAATTTATGGCATTCCAATAAATTTTTCCTTTGCTTTGATTATATAAACACCTAATTATTAATCTTTTCTTATGTGACCTTTATATCACATTGATTTTGTTATATTACATTACAATAATTTATCTAATTTTAGATTTGATATACATTTATAAGATACTTAAAAAAACAATTTATTTATTTTTTGTTTATTTATGTGAAATTTTGCTTCATAACAAATGTTATGGTTGAGGATGTTACACTTGCTCTCCTAAGTATCTTGGAATTGAACATTCCTGTAGAATTTATCTTATTTTCTAAAAATTTTCACCTATATTTTGTAATATTATTAGAAAATTCTAAACCTCCTCTAATGACCTTCACATTGTTGTTATTTGGTCATTTTACATTACTTCATTTAATTTTATTTTAATTTTACTATATATCTTCTAATATTTAAATAATAATGTATCATTATTAATTTATTTTTATTTTTATAATTTTTTGAATTACAAATGTTGTTTGATTGAGACTAATTAAACTTCACTTCCTAATATTTAATAAGTTCTTCATAGTTAAACATATATTTATATTTGTGCAAATATTTTTTCTAAGGTTTTGATAAATTCTATTAGAAATTTTATTCATACCAAATTTGATGATAAAGAATAATACCATTGATGTCCTTTTAATCTTTGAATAAAACTTTCACAAGTGATTTTTCTTATTTCTTTAAATTGTTTGCTCTAAATTTTTTCATGTGTGACCTTTACTTCTCTTTGCATTAATAATATTGCATTGGTTAAATTTTTCTTATTTTAATGTTAATTTATATTTACTTTATTGAAATAAAAATTTGTTATTATTTGTTCTTATTTTTATTTAGTTCAAAGTAACTCGAAGCTTGCTCTAACTGAGGCAAAATAAACATCGTTTGACTTGTATTAATTAGCTCTATGTAATTAAATATTAATCCTTATATTTTTAAGTATTATTCCATGATCTTGGTATTTTCTATGAAAAATTTTTATTTATACATGATTTAACTAATGAGAATGTTGGCATTGATCTCCTTATTATCTAGGAATGCAAATTTGTAATTAAATTTACCCGATTTCATTAATTGTTTTTCCTTTATTGTGTTATATTTCTAAGAAACTCTATTTATGTTATCATGTGATCTTTGCATGCCATATATTGGTTATATTACATTGTTTTCATTTATATTATTTCAAATTTTACATATATTTACTTAATATTAAAATAATATTTTATTATTAGTCATGCCCATTTAAATTGGTAAATCATTATAATTCTAAATAATCTTTATTTGAGATGAAACAAAGATAGTAGAATCATTTCTATGTGCTTTATACAATTAAATATTCATTTTGATATATTTTTTAAATATTTCATTTTTTATGAGCTTTGTAAGTTTTATGAGAAATTGTTATTTGCAACAGATTTTATAATCAAGGATATTACACTTCATTTCTTTAGTAAGTAGGAAGGGAACTTTCTGATACAATTTATCCTATTTCTTCTAAGTCTCCTATCATGTGACCTTCACATTATAATTTCTTATTATTTATGCATAATACCTTTGCTATTTCATAGTAATTCCAAACTATGTTTGACTATGATAAAACGAATGTCGATGGTCTCATCTCCATGAGTACTACCCAATTCAATACACATTTTTATACTTTCTAGTGCTTAATTTAAAAGATTTTTGTGATCTTTATGAGTAATTTTGATTCAAATATAATTTGATAATCAAGAATGCCATTCAATTGATCTAATTTTCTTCAAAATGTTTGGTTTGATTATGTATATCAGTGTAAATCCTTAAATAATATCTATTATGACCCATGCACTAGCTTGACTTGATTATAATACATTCGATGCTTTTATCTTTTTTTAGTTGAGTAATATTTTAGTTAGATTTAACATAATATTTTTTTAATTATTGATGTAATTTTTTCGTTAATTTGTAGTAATTATAAATAATCTTTAATTGAGACAAAACAAATATTATTAAAATTGACTTAATGAGCATTACCCAATTAAATAATTATTTATATAGATTTTAAATATTTATTCTTTTTTATTTTTGCATTGTTTATGAATCATTTCTATTAGTACCTATTTCAATGGATAAGAATGTCACCCTCGTTCTTCTTATTACCTTTAAATGGGACAAACTTATAAAATTTATTTCAATTCTTTAAATGTTTTGTTTATAATATATTATATTGCCACATTATCTAATTCTCCATTTGTGTAACCTTTATGTAACTTTCATATGGTTAGATTAGATTACTTCAATTTATATCATTTTAGCATTAAAAGTTTTTTACTTATTATTAAAATATTAATGAATTTTCATTTTGATTATTTGTTTTATTTTTTCATAGTAATTCCAAATGAGGTCTTAATGGGATGGAAAAAATTTTATTGAAATCATGTCAACAAGCTCTTTTTACTTAAATAATTATTTTATATAATTTTGAATTTTTTATTATTTTGGGTTTGCAAGCTTTATGAGACATTTTACTTCATACCTTATTGGTTGATCAAGGATGTTGCAATTGGACTCCTTAGTACCTTCGAATGCAACATTCAATTATAGTTTATCTAAGTTTTGCTTAGATTTTGTTATATCACTAGGAAACTTCTATTCTCTTATCATTTGATAGTCACATCACTTCGATTTTGTCATATTATATTGCTTCAACTTATCTCATCTTCACATTAATATTTATTTTATTAATAGTAAAATAGTAATGAATTATTATTATGCATATTTAAATTTGTAATTCATAGTAATACCAAATGTGGTACATTGAGATGAAATAAATGTTGAGAAATTCAACTTAAAGACCTCCATCTAATTAAATTATTTTTTTATTTTTAAAATTTAATCTTTTGAATTTTGGAATGCTTTTTTAGACATTTTTGCTTGTATATGATTTTACAATAAGGTACCTTATGTTTAATTAGCTTAATATATTGAAATAAAAATTTAATGTTTAATTTATCAAACTTCTTCAAATTTTTGTTTTGAATTAGTTATATTACTACGTAACTATTAGTCATATCGCTTTTTACCACTGCATTGCACGATTGGCCATCATTTTGTTATATTGCATCACTTCAATTTAACTCATTTTAATTTTAGTATATACTTATATTACCTTAAAATAAAAAATTTATTACTCTTTATGCTTATCCACATTTTAAAGTTTTAGTAAATTTAAATGTTCTTTTATCAAGATGAACCAAACATTGTTCGAATCATCTCAATGATCTTTTATAACTAAATATTCTTTTTAATACCTTGAATTTATTATTTTTAGGATTTTTGCATGATATTGGAAATGTTTTGATTCCTTTTTGATTGATGATTTATAATGTTATACTATACCTACTAAGTATCTTGAAATACAACTTTCTCATGTAATTTACCTAATTTCTTATTTTTTTTTAGATTTAGTTATATAATAATGAAACTCTAGTTGTCATGTTAGTTATCCTTCACATCTCTTTCATTTGGTTATAACATATTATTTTAATAATATTCATTTCAGTTTTAATATATATTTAATAATAATAAATAGTAAATTATTTTTTATTCTCATTTATTATACAAATTCATAGTAATTCCAAACTTGATGGAATAAAGGTGAAACAAATGTTGTTACACTAATCTCAACAAATTCTTTCTAGTCTAATATAGATTTTTATATTTTTCTTAAGTACACTAATTTATAAGGTTTTGTCATGCTTTCTGACATATTTTAATTTTGACCTGAATTGATAATTAAGAATGTTAGGATCAAACTCATGAGTGTCATTGAATTAAATTTTCTTATACATTAACCCATTTTTTTGAATGATTTGATTTGATTTAGCAATATTATTGTATAACTCAAAATCTCTTCTCATGTGAATTTTACACCACTTTGATTTCAAAATATTAAATTTATTAAAAGTTTACTATTTCAACTTTATCATATATTAAGGGTAAATTAAAATAAAAATTCATTATTATTTATATTTATTTATTTTTTAATTCACATAATTCCAATTAGATCAAACTAACATGTTAAGAATCTTCTTTATGAGCTTTTTTAATTAAAGATTTATTTTCTAATTATTTTATATTCATGGCTTTTAGCCAATCAAAATCCTTAATATCTTAAAATGTAACTTTCTCATACCATTTACATAACTTCAAACATTTTACCTAGATATAGCTATATTTCAACAAAACTCTCGTTATCTTATCATGTAAACTTTACATGTCTTTTAATTAGTTTAATTATGTTGTATCAATATAACTTATTTCACCTATAATGTTATTTTTGAAAATTCAAAATAGTAATTTGTAATCATTTATGTTTATTTATTTTCTAATTCACAGTAATTATAATGAGAACATTTGTAGATGATTGAAAATGTCGTTGTTCTCATCAGGATGAGCTCTATCTAATTAAATTTTAACTTTAATATTTTTTTATATATTTTTATTTTTTTGGACTTAAATACGTTTTATGAGATATTTTAATTACTTTCTTATTCTATGATTGATCTCATTAATATCTTGGAATGCAAATTCATAAAATGTTTTCTCATTTCTAAAAATTACATACATTGATTTATTTCTACTGTTTTGAAGCTAAAATTATCATATCGAGTAACCTTTATATTGAATTTATTTGGGTAACTTATATCACTTTAGCATTTATTTACATAACACTAAAATAAGAACTTTTTATTATTTAGGGTTATTTATTTTTGTAATTTGTGGAAATAATAAATAAGGTTCTATGGAAAATAAAAAGATGCTGATGGTCTTGACTTGATGAGCTCCAACAAATTGAAAAAATTCTCTTTTATTATTTTTAAATATTTCATTTTTTTAATATTTTTATTTTCCATTCATATATAATTATGCAATTGAGAATTTTATATTCGATCTCATTAGTTTCTTAAAAAGCATTTTCCAATAAAATTTATTTTATTTTATCAAAGTTTTTGTCTTCCTTTTTGTTATATTACCATTAAACTATAATTTTTTGGTCATGTGAGCTTAACATTGCTTACATTCATTGCATTCTAGATTTATTATTTAATTGATTAATAATAAAATAACAATTTATTATTTTTTGCCTTTTTATTTGGTAATTCATTATAATTCAAAACTGTTTGATGAAGATGAAACATACATAGCTAGACTAACCATGATAAGCTAAATCAACTTAAATATTCATTTTGAAATTTGTAAATTAATTTTCTATGATTTTTGAAATTTTTCTTTGGCATTTTAATTCATTCATGATATGATGATCAAGAGTATTACACCTTAACTCCTTAGTATCTTGGAATCCATATTTCTATTGCAATTTATCACATTTAAACAAATTTTTTACTTGTTTTGACAATATTATATTTCTCCAATTAAACTCATTTCAACTTTAATATATTTTTCCTTAAAATTAAAAGCTATTTTAATATTTTTTTAGCTTATTTACATTTGTAACTCTTGCTAGTTACAGGAGCATTCGTTAATAAATAAACTTATCTTGATGGACCTCATCAAATGTATATTCATTCTTATATTTTAAAAAGCTTTATTCTCTAATAGTTTTGCGTTCTTTATAAGATATTTAGATTCATATTTTATTTTTTCTTTGATTTAGTTAAATTTTTTTGTAACACAAAATATCCTTTATATGGAATTTACATAAATTTGAATTTATAAGATATTTCATTTCTACATGTTTATTTTTAGGATTCTTTAATATCTTGACAAGTCATTTGATTCATGCCTAATTTGATGGTCAAGAATATTATGCTTCATTTCTTTAGTAAATTTCAATACAAATTTCTTGTGTAATTTTTATTAATTTTTAAAAATATTTACTTTGATTTTGTTACGTTTCATTGGTTATATTCATCTAATTTAAGCTTTATTATTTATATATACTTTATATAACAAAAATATTTTTTCATTGTTATTACTTTTTTATTTTGTTTTTCAATTTGTAGTGGTTTAAACAATGTTTGGTCTAGACAGTAAAAATGTCATTGATCTTATCCTAGCAAGCCCTATCTAATTAAATATTTTTTGTTTTTATTTTAAATATTTTTTTATAATTTTGGTAAGCTTTACAAGGAACTATGATTAGTACCTATTTTGACATTAAGGAATGTTACACATTATTTTCTTAGTATCTTGCAATTCAAATTTCATGTACAATTTATCTCATGTCATCAATTGTTTTTCTTTTTCCCTTGGTGTTTCAGGTCTTTTATATGTTACATCAACATGGTCCAATGTAGATGGTTTGGAGTTTGACCTCCTAATTTCCAGGGATTGAGTTGTGGTTGGACCTTAGGTGGTTGTAGTGGTACCTATTTTCTAGTGTCTCAGAGAGAGACCTGATCTCTGAGCTAATACATGTTTCTGAAAGTCATATTCTAATAGTTTGTCAAGAACGAAGCGTACTGATATACTTTTTTTCACGATGAGCAAATCGCATCATTGCTCTTCATCTTTCTTTTATTTATCTAATTGTGGTTCAAGTAGGTTCAAGCACCTGAAGAGCATATCTAACAAAACAAATATGATAGCCTAAATAACATATTCCCTTCATTCTACCTCTACTTTGTTTGCAATATTTAGTTACTTTTGGATTTTAGTTGATGGTTGTTTCTATTCTATCTCTAATGTAGAACAAGACATATGAGTTTTGTCTCATTTAGCTCATCACGAAAAAAAAGACTCATCTATAACCTTCAATATTTCTATAAACAGCTTTCTGATCATAAACTACAGCCATAAGTTTTTTCTAATTTTTGCTCCATGTAGAATCATCAATCCAACACCTTAATGGTATTATTATATTATAATATAACTTTAAATCTCTTCTTAAGTGGCCTTTAGAATGTTTCATTTGGTTATATTATATTACTCTAATTTATCTTTTTTTAGTTACAATATATATTTACTTAATACTTAAAACATAATTTATTATTATTTAAGCCAGTTTACTTTTGAAATTAAAAGAAAATTCAAGTAGGGTTTGATTGAGACATAAAAAATACCTTTAGAGTTTTCTCAAAAAGATTTATCCAATAAAATAACCATTTTTATATTTTTTAATATAATTTTATGGTTTTGACATGCTCTATGAGATAGTTTAACTCATACCTAATTGGATTTCATTATTTACATTACATCAACTTATTTCCTTTAAGATTTAACATATCTTTGCATAATATGAATAAGTTTACTTTCCTTAAAAATTTCCAAAAATTCTAAATAGGGGCCTATCATAATGAAAGATTTAATATTTTTAAATTTTAATATTTTAAAATTTTAGTACTTTAAAAATTTCTAATAGTTTTTGCATGTTTTAAGATATAATTAATTCACACATCATTAAATAATTTGCAATGTTACACTTAATCTCCTTAGTAACTTATAATGCAACTTTATAGTAAAGATATCACATTTTTTAAAATTTTTATTTTTATTTGCTTTAATTACTAGTAAACTTTAATTCTTCTCTTAAGTAACCTTGCATTTCCATGATTTAATTTTGTTATCTTGCTTATATTATCTCATTTAATATTTATTTAATTTTTATTGTTTATAGAGTAATATTTTCTTAATATTTATTCTTATTTTATTTGAAAATTCACATTAATTCAAAAATAAATATATGATTGAAATGAAACAAACATCATCAGATTCATCATTACAAAATATATCAATTTAAATATTCATTTTTATATTTTTTAACATATTTTTTAAAGATTTTGGCATGTGTTAGCAAACATTTATACAAGTACCAGAGTTATTGATCAAAAAAGTTTTACTCTATCATTTTAGTATCGTAGAATGCAACTTTCCCATAATATTTATCTCATTTCTTCAAAGTTTTTGAAAATACTTGGTTTTATTACACTTCGTAAATTAAACTCATCTTATTTTTTATAAATTTTTTCCTAATATTTAAATAATATATTATTTTCATTTATGCTTTTTCATATTAGTAATTCATAGTAATTTAGAATGAGGTATGATAGAGATTAAAAGAATGTCGTTGGACTCGTCTCAAAGAGCTGTATAAAAATAAATTATTTTTATTTTTTAATTCTTTTTTTCTTTAGAATGTTTTGCAAGATATTTAATTCATATTTTGTCATGATCAAGGATTTTACAAATGATCTATTTAGTACGATGGAGCGTAATTTTCTAACATAATTAATCTCAATTCTTCAAAATTAGTTTTTTTAATTTATTGTATTTCATTACTTCAATTAACCTTATTCATATTTGATTATATATTATTTTAATATTAAAAAATAATTTATTTTTTATGCTTATTTATTATTACAATTTATAGTAATTATAAATGAGATCTACTTGAGATGAAGCAAATGTCATTGGACTCCCTTAAATTGGAGTAAAGATTAGGGATATTTATGTTTTAAATTATTGTTTCTAAGATTTTGGCATGCTTTATGCACTATTTCCATAATATCTTCGAATGTAACTTTCCAAAGAAATTTCTCCTTACAATATTTTGCATTAATTTTATTATATTGAAAAATACTTCTAAATCTCTTCTTGTATGACATTTAGATTGATTTAATTTAGTTATATTTTATGTACAAAATTATCTCATTTCAAATTTATTGATTATTTAATAATATTAAAATAATTTGGATTTTTTAAATTATATTGCTTACATTCATCTCATTCTAGAATTTTTTTTATTTTTACAAAATTAAGAAAAATAACATATTATTAGTTTTTTTAATTTAAACTTGTTGCTTGTAGTATTTTTGAAGTAGATTTATCTGATCTAGATGAAATAAAGGTCATAACATTCATTAAGGGGAGCATTCTCATATTAAATACTCATTTTTATTATTTTTTAATGTTTTACTTTCAAAGATTTTGGCAAGTTTTTGTTATACTTTGATCCACACATGATTTGTCTGTCTAGGGTCATACACTCAAAATACTTATATCTTGGAATGCAAATTGCCACTATAATTTATCTTATTTTTACTCATATTTGTTTCATTCATTATATTATATTACTATAAACCTATAATTGCCCTCTATTGTGACATCACATATATTTATTAATATTGCATTGTTTAAATTTATCACATGTTATTATTAATATATATTTACTTATGAATAGAAAAATAAATTTAATCTTATTTATGCATGTTTAATTTGTTAAATCACAATAATTCTAAATGAGATCAAATTGAGACAAATCAAATGTTAATAAAATTATCTTTGTGAACTCTATATAATTAAATATATTTTTTTATATTTTTAAATTATTTTTTTCTTGCATTTTTTGTATGTTTTACAAGAAATTTTTGCTTGTAACTAAATTTAAAGTTAAAGATATTACATTTAATTTCCTTAATATCTTGAATACAACTATTTCATATAATTTATCTCATTTTTCAATTTGTTTGCTATGATTTTGCTATCTTATTACAAAATTGTAATTCTCTAATTGTGTGACTTGTTTTCATTTTTATTTATTTATAAAAGTACAAAACTATAATTCTCTAATTGTGTGACCTTCACATCGTATTGATTTTTTTGTATAATATTTCTACAATTTATCTCATTTCAGCAATATTAGACCTTTAAATTAACACCTAATTTGATGATCAAGTAAGTATATACTTGATCTTCTTTGTATCTTAAAATGCAACTTTCTTATAAAAATTTATCTTATTTCTTCAAATTTATTGCATTGATTTAGCATATGACTATGAAACTCCAATTTTATCATATGACATTCACATCGCTAAAACTTTTTTATATCATATTATTTTGATTATATAGCTAAGTTTTAATATTTATTTATTTCATATTAAAATAATAATTTTATATTTTTAAGGAATATTTATTTTTATAATTCATTTTAATTCTTAGCTTGATCTAATCAATAGGAAAGAAAAATTGAAGAGCTTGACTTAACAAACACAATCCAATTAAATATTTATTCTTTATTTTATAAATAGTTTTTTAAGATTTTGCATGACTTACAAGTCTTTGTAATTCATACATGATTTGAAGATTAAGGATGTTACACTCACCTCCATAGTATTTTGAAATAAAAATTTCATGTATAATTTATCTAATTTCTTTAATAATTTAGCTTTGAATTACTTATATTATTATGTGACTATATCTCTACTCATGTGACTTTTATATTGAATTGATTTAGATATTTTATTATTTTTTAATTTATCTTATTTTTTAAAATTTATATTTACTTGATATTGTAATAATAATTTTTTATTATCTATAATTTTTTACATTGGTATTTAGTAAAACTTTTGAATGAGGTCTAATTGAGTGAAAATAAATGTCATTAGACTCACCTTGATGAGCATTGTCAACCTAAATATTTATTTTAGTATTTTAAAATTTTTTTTTAAGTTTTGATATTTTTAATGACTTGCTTTAATTTTTATATGATTTGACATTGGAGAATGTTACACTCTATCTCTTTAGAATATTGTAATGCAAATTTCTTGTATAGTTTCCCTTATTTTTTAAACTTTTCCACTATAATTTGATTATATTATACTATATTAATTTATCTCATTTCAATATTAATATATATTTCATAAACATTAAAAAAATATTGTGTTATTATGCTTGCTTATTTACTCTCATGATCTTTATAATTTTCAATAAAGTCTACTAAAGACAAAAGAAATGTTATTGGAGCAGTCCTAATGAACTCTATCAAGTTTAACATTCTTTACTATTTTTTCAAATATCTTATAATCGAAGGCCAGCATGTTTATAAGAAATTTTGATTTGCCAAGATTTTATGATTGTTGAAATTAGGCTCTATCTCCCTAGTATTTTTGAATGCAACTTTGTCATATAGTTTATCCCATTTCTCAAAGTTTTTCATTAGTTATGTTTAATAAGTAACTTTAAATTGCTTCTCATATCAAATTTACATTGATTTGATTTGATTAAGTTATATTACAACAATTCATCTCATTTTAAAGAAAATATTTGTTGCATAGCATCAAAATGATAATATAATATTATGAGCTCTTTTTTGTATTATTGAGTAGTATCAAACAAGGTCTAATTGAGATGAAACAAAGCTGTTTGGAGTTATCTCCTCAAGTTTGATCAAATTAAATAATTATTTATATATTTCTAAATTTTCTTATTATTTTTACAAGATTTATAATTATTTTGGTTTGAACCTAATTTAATAATCAAGGAGGTTAGTCATGATGTCCTCAATAACTTCGAATGTAACTTTTTGGTATAACTTATCTCTATTTTTTAAACTTTTTCTTTTGATTTAGTTATATTATCTTGCTTTAATTTATCTTACCTTAGCTTTACTATATTTTTACTTAATATTAAAATTCTTTTTTTAATATTTTTCATGCTTATTTGAATTCTAATTCATAAAAAACCTAGATTATGATAAATCAAGATAAAACAAATGTTGATAAAATCAACTTGACATGCTCTAAAAAATAAATTCGTTATTTATATTTAAAAAATCCTTTTCTAATTTTTTGACATATTTTATGAGATATATTAGTTTGTATTTCTATTAATAATTAAGAATGTTACACACTATCTCTTCAGTATGTTTCAATGAAATTTTCCAAAAAACATTTAACTCATTTTTTCCAATTTTTTGCCTTAATATGTTTATATTACTATATATCTCTAAATCTTCCCTCATGTAAACTTTATTATGCTTTATTTCCACAATTATATTTCTTTAATTTTTCTTATTTTAGCTTTAATTTTTATTTATAGAATATTAAAATAATACTTTATTATTATTTATGCTTATTTGCATTTGTAATGTAGAATATTTCCAAATGATGTGTGATCAATAAATAACATAACATCACTAGACTCATCTCAACAAACTTTATTAAACTAAATCTTAAATTTTTATATTTATTAAGATATGGTTTTAAGGATTGTTCCTTGCTTTATGGCACATTTCATTTTGTACCAAATTTTATGACATAAAATGGTACACTTAATCTATTTAGCATCTTAGAATGGAGTTTTTTCATAGAACTATTTTAATTTTATCAAATTGTTTATATTTTTATTTTGTTAAATTAATTAGCAACTTTAAATCTCAACTTGTGTGAACTTTACATCAATTTGATTTGGTTATAATACATTACATCAAATCAACTCTTTTTAGCTTTTGTTCTCTTATGTCAAAATAATAATTCATAGAAATTCCAAACGATGTACAATTGAGACGAAGGAAACTTCGTACGAGTTAACACCATGAACTTTATCCAATTAAATATTTCTTTCAGGTTTTTTAAATTCTTTTTTAATGTTTTTTATAAGGTATTTCATTCTTACATATTTTTATGATCAAGAATGTTACCCTTGATCTCCTTAGTAAATTAGAATGCCACTTTCCTGTACAATCTATCTCCTTTTTTCAAAATTTTTATAATTTATTTTTTATATTATATTGCTTCAATTAACTTAATATCATCTTAAATATATATTTAATTATTTTTAAAAAATAATTTTTTTGTTATTGATGTTCTCTTTACATTACTAATTCATAGTAATTAAAAATAAGATCTAAAGTTGATTAAAAAATATTGTTGGACTCATCTCAATGAAATAATAAAATTAATTCATTATTTTTATAATTTAAAATATTTTATTTTTAGTGTTTTTGTATAATTTATGAGATATTTCAATTCATACCATTTTTGTCGGTTAGTGATATTACATACTTTTTAATTAATATATTAGAATGAAACTTTTTGATATAATTTATTGCATTTCTTTAAGTGTTTTGTTTTTATTTTGTTATATTCCTAATTTAAACCTAAATCTACTTTTGTGTGAATTTTATATTACTTTCAATAGTATATTACACTGCTTGATTTATATCATCTTAGCTTTATTATATATTTGCATAAAATTAAAAAAAAAGTTTATTATGCTTACTTATTGTTTATCTAAATTTTTAAAAAATTATGAATGAGATATATTGCTGGCTAAACAAATGTAATTGGACTCAGCATGATAATCTCTATCCTATTAAAAATTAATTAATTATTACAAAATATTTCACTTTCTAGTTTTTTTGCTTGCTTGATTAGACACTTTGATTTATTCCTAATTTTTCGATGAACAATGTTATACTTAATTTTATTAGTATCCTCTAATGGAACGTTTTTGAATAATTTATCTAACATTTTTAGGTTTTCACTTTGATTTAGATATATTAATGACAAAATCTAAATCTTCTAAAATGTCACTTTCACATCAATTTCATTTGGTAAAATTAAATTATAAGAAATTATATGATTTTAATTTTAATATATCTTATTGTAATATTAATATAATAATTTATTGTTATTTACTGCTCATTTACTTTAGTAAATCATTATAAACGTACAGGAGATCAAATAATGATGAAATAAATGTCATTGGACTCAATTGGATAGACTTTATACCAAAAAATATTCATTTTTATATTTCTCAATTTTTAGGATATTAACATATTTTGTGAGTCATTTTATTCATATCTGATTATATGATCAAGAATGTTACACCTGAACTCCTTAGTGCCTTGGAATGTAATTTTCCAATACATTTTACCTCATTGAATCAAACTTTATGTTTTTATTTGGTTATGTTACTATGAAACTATAATTCTTCTCTAATGTGTCCTTAACATCACTTTTATATTTTTGTAATCCATTCGTTTCACTCATCATGCTCTTGATTTACATAATAAAAAAATGTTGTTAAACATATCACCACACCCCTTATCAAATTAAATATTAGTTTTTCTATTTTTAATGTATTTATTCACAAAGTTTTTGGAATGCATTATGTGGGATTTTGATTTTCTACATAATTTAAGGATCAAGAATTTTACATTGCATCTCATTAATACCTTGGAATGCAAGTTTCCCATAAAATTTACTACATTTCTTCAAATTTTTTTCTTTGATTTGGTTATCTTATGTTACCTAAATTTGCTCATTTTGGTTATAGATTATAATAAAATATTAATTTATTATCATTTATGCTTTTTTTGAGATTGGTAAATTCATAGTAATTTGAAATAAGGTTTAAAGGAAACAAAAAAATACATTGTTAGACTCGAGTTAACCTACTAATCAAACAAGATATTCATTTTTATATTTTTTGAAATATTTTACTTTTGTAATATTCTAGCAGAATTTGCGAGAATTTTTATTTATTCCTAATTCGATGATTGAGGATACTACACTCTTTTTTATTATTTTTGTTTGCAACTTTCTCATACAATTTCTCATAATTTTTCAAATTCTTTGGTTTGATTTGGTTATATTTCTTTGTAATTGTAATTTTTTATGTGACCTTCACATCATATCACTTTTTCTATATTATAGTACTTTAATTTATATCATATAAGCTTTACTATATATTTATTTAATATTAAAAAAATTATTATTGTGCTTACATATTTGCTTCAATTATTCTCAGTAATTTTAGGCAAAGATAGATCAAGATAGATAAATGCTGTTTGACTCATCACTATATGCTCTATCAAATTAATTATTCATTTTATATTTTTTTAATACTTAACTATATAAGGTTTTTGCATGATTTAGGTGGTATTATAATTCATACTTGATTTGGTGATCAAGTATCTTACGATGTATTTGCTTAATTTCTTTGAATATAATTTTCATAGGTAATTTATATCATTTCTTAAAATGTTTTTATTTGATTTAGTTATATCAATATGTCACTTTTAATCTTTTCTTATTCGACAATTACATCTATTTGATCTTGTTATATTATATAAAAAACTTTATCACATATTATCATTCAAATATATTTGTATAATATTAAAATAATAATTTCTTATTACTTATGCTTCTTCCTTGTAAGAATTTACCATAATTGTAAATGAGGATCGATCGTGATTAAAAAGCATTTATTGTATCATATCAATGAGCTCTATCCAATTAAGTATTCATTTGTTATATCTTATTTTTATTAGGGATTTTCATGATTGAAGTGATAATCAATGTGTACCCTATTTGACGATTGAAGATGTTACACTTGATCTTCTTAGTAATTACTATCGAATCTTCCCTCCTAATTCCTTTCATCTCTTTAGGTTTTTACATTCTTTAGTTATGTTGCTTTGCTTTAATTTATGTCATTGACTTTATTATAGATTTTATTTAAATTTAAATAGTAATTTGTTATTATTAATGCATATTTATATCTTAAATTATCATAATTCTAAAGGAAGTTTGATCGAGATGATAGAAATGATGTTGGAGTCGAGTTGACGAGATCCATCGAATTTGAATTTTTTATTGTCTAATATTTTAGCATGCTTTACTAGACATTTTTATTTGTACCTGTACTAACGATTGATACTATTACACCTTGCATTCTTAGTACCTTAAAATCAAATTTTTCCATAAGATGTTTCAATTTAAATGCTTTGCTTTAGTTTGGTTATATTACTATACAACTCTAAATCTCACATTAGGTGGCATTCATAACACTTTATTTGGCTGTATTATATTACTTTAATTTATCTCATTTTTCCTTTAATATAAATTTAATTAACATTAAAATAGTAATTTTTTTATTTAAAGTTATTTTAATTTTTTATTTATAGTAATGCAAATAAGGTATGATGTTGATGTAATAAATGACATTGGATTCATCTCAATGAGCTCATGGGATAAATATTTATTTTTATATTACAAAATTACTTTTTATGGTGTTGGCATGCTTTATGAGACATTTCTATTTGCAACTTATTTGAGGATTAAAACTTTTAAACTTGATCTCCTTATTGTCTTGGAATGAAACTTTTTTTGTATAATTTATGTTATTTTTTTTAATGTTTTTTGCTTTGATTTGAATATATTAATATATATTTCTTATTCTCTAGAATTTTGACCTTTAAATTGATTTTATTTGGTTACATTACGTTGCATGAAGTTCTAATTTCCAAATTTTTATACAACTTATCTTATTACTTCAAAGTTTTTCTTTGATTTGGTTATGTAATATATAACTCTTATAATCACTGGTGCAACCTGTCCATCAATTTTGATTTTGTTATATCACATTAATTTATCTCATTTCAACTTATATATATATATATATATAATAATATTTTTTTCATTGATAATTCCCCATTAATTTTTAATGGGTTTGCTCGAGGTGAAACAAATGTCATAATGGTGAACTAAACAAGCTTTAACCAAGGAAAAATTTGTTTTTATATTTTTAAGTTTTCAACTTTTTTGTCATATGTTATACGACATTCAGTTTATACATGATTATGCCATAGAGAAAGTTCCACTCAAAATCCTTATAATGTTGGAATGTTATTTTCTCGTTTAATTTATATCATTTCTTCAAATGTTTTTGGTTGATTTGCTTATGTTACTATGAAACTTTAACTCTCTTCTTGTGTAAGCTTAACATCACTTTGATTTTTTTTTATATTTCATTTATTACATTTATTAGATTCTAGACTTACTATACGTTTACTTATTATTAAGATAATAATATATTTTTATATATGCTTGTTTAATTTGGTAACTCTTAATAATTCCAAACTAGGTCATATAGAGATAAAACAAACATTATTGGAGTTGTCTCATCGTGTTGTGTCAAATTAAATATTCACTTTTATTTTTTTCAATATATTTTTTATTTTTTTATCATACATTAAGTGGCATTTAAACTCGTTTCTAATTTGATTAACGAGAATCTTACACTCTATCATCTTACTATGTTAAAATGAAATATTCTTGTATGATTTATCTCATTTTTTCAAAAAAGTTTTTCTTACATTAGTTATATTACATTGCTCCAATTTTTAATATTTCAGGTTCAATATATTTTTACTGAATATTGGAAATAATAACATATTATTATTTATCATTATTTACATCTATAATCATATTATTTCTAAGTGATGTTTATTGGAGAATTAAAAAATATTTTTGGACCAGTCTCAAAGAGTTATAACAAATTATATATTTTTTTGCATGTTTTTAAATATTTTTAGAGTTTTTTTATGGTTTACAAGATGTAAGATTCAAACCTAATTTGATGATCATGGACATTACACTCATCTGCTTAGTATCAAGGAATGCAACTTTCCCATCAATTTATGTCATTTATTTAAAAAAATAATTCATTAATTATACCTTATTATATTGCTTTAATTTATCTTATTTTAACTTTTTTATATATTAATTTAATATATTAATAATAATTTATTATTATTTAAGCTTATTTATTTTAAAAAAAACTATAGTAGTTCTATTTGTTGTTACATCATGAAGACATAAATATTGTTGGACTTGCCACGACAAGTTTTATCCAATAAAATATTCTTTTTAAATTTTGTATGATTATATTTGCTAAGATTTTCAGTTGTTTTATGTGATTTGATTTGTTTCTTTATCAAATAAAAAATATTATAATGTATTAGTTTATTATTTTTGAATGCAAATTTCTCAATAATTTATCTCAATTCTTCAAATTGTTTGCTCTCATTTGATTATATTATTATATAACTCTAAATTTGATATGGTGTAACTTTTACAACTCTTTATTTGGTTATATTACTTTGCTTAAATTTATAACATTTAAGTTTTAATATATATTTCTATAATGTTAACAAAATTCCTTATTGTTATTTATGTTTAATTAGAATAATTTCATTCACTAAAACTCGAAATGTGGTTTTGTTGAGACATATCATATGTCATTATACACATCACAATAAGCATTGACAAATTAAATATTTATTTAGTATTTTTGTTCAGATTATTTTCCCAATGATTTTTGTAAGTTTTGCGAGGCATTTTAATGCGTATCTGATTTTTTGATCAAGCATATTATGCTTAATCTCATTAGTACCTTGGAATGAAACTTTTTGGTGCAATTTATCCCATTTCTTCAAACTTTTTTACTTTATTTGGTAATATTATTTTGAAACTCTAATTCATCTTTCTTGTAACCCTAACATCACATTGATTTGTTCATATTTCTTTGTTGATATATTATATATGCACTAATTTTTTAACTAATAAATTATTATTATAATATTTTTTAATTTAGCAATTTATAGTATTTTCGAACAATTCTAATTGATCATTCAAATTAAATATACTTTTTTAAAATTTTAAATTATTTTTATATGGCTTTTGCATGTTTTAAGAACCACTTCAATTGAAACTAGATATTATGATTGAGAAATTTACACTCTATCTTCTTATTATTACAGAATGCAACTTTCCAATACAGTTTACTAATTTCTTCAATTTTATTACTTTGATAGAGTTGTATTGTGTTGTTTTAAAATAACTACTTTAGCTTTAATATATATTTACTTAATATAAAATTCATAATTTATTTTTTCTATTATTTTTACATTGGTGATTCATAGTAAATCAAAACGAAGTCTAATGGAAATTTAAAAAATATCATTAGACTCATGTGAACAAGGTATATCAAATTAAATATTCTTTTCTTATACTTAAAAATGTTCAACAATTGAGAATGCTTTACAACTCATTCGATTCATACCACATTTGATAATTGAGGATATTAAATTTGAAGTCTTTAGTATCTTAGAATTTAACTTTCCCCTACAACTATGCACATTTCTTCAAAATGTTTTTTTAGGTTTTTGAAATTATTTTACTTTAATTTATCTTTATTACATGTTCACTTTACAATAAAATAATTATTAAGTAATTTTTAACCTTATTTATTAATGTAATTAACAGTAATTCTACACAAGGTTTGATCAAAATTAAAAAATGTCATTGGACTCACCTCGGCAATCTCCTACCAATTACATATTAATTTTTACACTTTTAAATATTTTATTTTCTAAGATAATGGCAACCATTGCATGACATTTTGATTTGTATTGTTACACCCCATTTTTCCTAAGCTGATTTTTGGCATACAATTTTTTTTTTATATAGACAACTCAGATCGTCCCATACCAACCTGAGTAGCCTACGAAAACATAGGATATAACACATCATTACACACCTACTTCCCTTAACAATGTGGATCCCATCTCCCGGGTACACCGTCAAATCAGGTTCATGACTCCTGAATTAACAGATGGACTCGCGCAATGTTACTCCTACTAGACCCAATACTCCTAACCCCTACGGGTAGGAGAACCGGTCTATTAGAAGTCTGAACCCCCATGGTTAAGTTCCATAGTCATGTAATGACCTCACCATCAAACAAAAAGATATATAACATCCTCAGATAAAATATGGCACTCCACACACCATACTCCAAGACAATAAGGTAGGGTAGTAAATGGAAACTACATTACAAGAATAAGACCAAGTCCAACAAGTGCAATATTATCCAACCAGAAACATAAGTCAGAATTTCCCTCACATATTACATGACATATGAGAATAATAACCTCATTAAATACATCCAACAGCAACAATCAACTAACCAGAATATCTCAGACAATCACAATCAGATATCCTCCACAAGCCTGCTGACCACGACCCCACCTAATCAGGTAGCGTCAAGTCTGCCGAGCCACTGAAATATACAATACAGGAATGAGCTACGCCCAGTAGGAAAGACAGCTAGTAAAACTCACATGCAAGAGAAGGATAATAGCAAAAATATAGGAATACAGCATAACAATGTATGGTGGATAGGCACTCTCAGTCCCAGACTCCGACCAACCACAGTCACCCCTAGTCACACCAGAGTAGCTCTCCTCTGGGCTTCCAGGTAGCATGCCAGTGGGAACGCCCATCTCGAAACACGCATGGCGCCTAAGCACCCGACACCGCAGCGTCTCTCGTCAATCAATCTCCTGGAGACTATAGACAAATCCAGTCACAAAATCTCTAGCCAACGTGAGACACCCCTGCCACCCTAAGGCGCGCAGGCCTACACACTTGGCTAGCCACTGCGAGACACCCCTGCCACCCTCAGGCGCGCAGGCCTATACACATGGACCAGGAGAGATCGACTCAGCCACCGTCCCAAAGAGTCCTCTACCAACAACTTCCATAGAAGCTCACGCCCCTACAGTCATTGCCAATCTCTAACTCCAAGATCCGGCAACATGTATCCAGGTACAACAAGGCGCATACCAGTCACATGTATACTGTGGAAGCTAAGTCTGAACCGCACAGTTACCTACCACAACTACCCTAAAACATCATATAGGGTCTATAGTAGTCCGGTCCAGTATGCCAATCCATAAAATATGCCAACACTGAGTAAACTGACTCAATCCATGCCATTGCCATCAAGCAACACAACTGTCAATTACTGACTGTTCTGGTAGCATCCGTGTACCATACTTCTGTCTGACTGTTTCCAGCTGTACTGTCATCACTGATAACATTTTTCCCCACTTCAGGAAATTTTTAAATCCCAATTTCAATTTCCGCCCTTTATCCATTTTCCGAAATTCGAAATAAATTTCCGAATAGAATTTAAATTCCACATATATCCTTTTTCCGAAAATTCGGATTAATAAATTCCACATATATCCTGTTTTTCCAAAAATTCGGATTAATTTCTGAATTAATTTAAAAATTCCAAAAAATCAAATTCTGCCCTTTCTTAATTTTCCGAAATTCGGAATAAATTTCCGAATTAAAATTTAAATTCACATATATCCATTTTCCGAAATTCGGATTAATTACCGAATTTTAAAATTCCGTTAATTCCAATATACCGCCCGCGCTTCCGTGAACCCGGTTCTCGCCGCCGGTTCGGCCTTCGCGCTGAGCCGAGAACCGCTTCTCACTGAACCGCGCCGAATCCCCTGAACCGGATCTCGCCACCGGTTCGGGACCCTCGCGCTGAACCGCGGCACCGCCGAACCAATTTCTTAATAATCCGTTAATCGGATTAATTTTAATTACTAATAAAATGGCGTAAATATCATTAATTACTTAATTAAATTTGATATTATCTAAACCCTTCTCCTTTCTCGGTCCGAAGCCCGCGAAACCCTAGCCGCCGCCATCGCCGACCATTTCGATCCTTCCGTCGATTTCCGGCGACTGCGAACAAGGAGAACAATTTCCTAACATGCTCCTAAGCATCAATAAATTTTTTTTTTCGGCGAAATGGGAATTTTTCCAGGAAATTCCGAAATTTGCAAAAGACACAAATTAGCATTCAATTAAATCCGATTTTCATCCACATGCTTGTTTTCATTAAGCAAAGTATTTCATGCTTTTAATTTTCTACTAAATCACTAATTTAAACTGAATTTCCTACCTTAACGACGCCGGCGACGGTGAACTTCGTCCGCAGCTCGCCGCAGCTCCTCGCCGAACGAATCCGGTACGAATTGACTCTCCTCGTTCTCGTGAATCTCCAGGCACAAAAAGCCCCTTGCCAGGCCGCCGGAATCACGCGCCGTACGCCGGAAAAACTCTCTCTATCGGTCGGCCGAACGAACCCTAATCGTTTCGCGAGGGTTTTATATTTCTGGCCGACACGGTGAAACCCATTACGCGCCGTTGACACGCTTTCGACACGGTAAGCACCCGATACGCGCTGTCGACACGCTATCGACACGGTAAGCACCCGATCAGCCGGTTCAATCCCAACCGTCGATCACGACCGTCCGATCCGCTTATCAGAACGCACGCGCAAACTCACTCGGCGAACCGTCTCCGCCTCCACTGAACCGTTCCGGTCCGGTTCACGCGCGGTAAAAACCAATTTCCGGTTTAATTTAAATGGATTTTCGAATTTCTAAAAATCCAATAAATCTAATTAAACAGGGAAAATTACTTAAAATTCACCTCGGTGCTCCGAAAAATCCCTAGAAATTTCAGAAATTCCAATAGCCTCTGATTGAGCTCCTGGCTCATCCTACTGTCGATCTGAAATCATCCAAGCCAAAAATTAATTCATTAAAGATTAACATAAAACTTTTTACTGGGTATAACAATCTCCCCACCTTATCCGGAATTTCGCCCTCGAAATTCAGCAAGAAGTTCCGGCCACTTCTCCGCAACATCCTGCTCTAGCTCCCAGGTTGCCTCCCTTTCGTCATGTCTATTCCACAGAACCTTGACCATAGGAAACGACCTGTTCCTCAGCTGTCTGTTGCTCTCCTCGAGGATGCGAACTGGTAGTTCCACATAAGAAGAATCTGGTGTCACTTGCAAACCAGGAAGATCATCGCTGATACAATGAGAAGGATCTGGCACATATCTCTTGAGATTCGAAACATGAAACACATTGTGAATCCCAATCAGATGTTCAGGAAGTGCCAACCTGTAAGCCACTTCACCAACCCTCTCTAGAATAGGATAGGGTCCAATGTAACGAGGTCGAAGCTTAGAAGGCTTCCCGAACCGGAATAGACCTCGCATAGGACTGATCTTCAGGAATACCCTATCTCCCACAGAAAACTCAACAGCTCTGTGCTTAGGATCATAATATTTCGTCTGGCGATCTTGCACAATACGTAATCTGTCTTGCAATAACTTGACTTCAGCTGTGGTCTCCTGCACAATCTGAGGTCCCCACACCCTCCTGGAATCACCCTCCTCCCAACAAAGAGGGGATCTGCACCTACGCCCATACAATGCCTCGTAAGGTGCCATACCAATCGACGCCTGGAAGCTGTTATTGTACACAAACTCTACCAAGGGTAACCGTCTGGCCCAATCTGTTGAGTAAGTTTGTACGCTCAAGCGTAGCAAATCCTCCAAGGTCTGAATAGTCCGCTCAGACTGTCCATCTGTCTGAGGATGATAAGCAGTACTGAACTTCAACTGTATACACATGGCAGTGTGTAAGCTCCTCCAAAACTGTGATGTGAACTTGGCGTCTCTGTCAGAAATAATAGATCGGGGAATTCCATGCAATCTGACAATCTGCTGAATATATACCTCTGCCAATTGTGCCGCTGAATCCGTCTTCTTAATTGATAAGAAATGGGCTGACTTGGTCAATCGATCCACGATGACCCAAATGGCGTCAAAACCTTGTCTGGTACGAGGAAGACCAGTTACAAAGTCCATAGTGATGTCATCCCATTTCCACTCCGGAATCGGCAATCTCTGCAGCAATCCCCCAGGTCTCTGGTGCTCGGCCTTAACTTGCTGACATGTAAGGCACTTCTTAACAAAAGCAGCAACATCTGCCTTCAAACCTCTCCACCAGAAAACACTCCTCAAATTCCTGTACATCTTGACTTCTCCAGGGTGCATAGCCAAAGTTCCATAATGAGCCTCTCGAAGGATCCTCTCCCTGAACTCCTGATGTGATGGCACACACCAGCGACCCCTGAAAGTCAAAATGTCGTCTCTGAGAGCAAAGTCTCCTCCCAATCCCTGCGATGCCAACTCTAACTTCTCCTTCAGCTCTTCATCACAAAGCTGAAGATCACGCATCTCAGATAACCAGTCAGCCCGAATAGTCAACGAACTGAGTCTGTGAGCCAGTCTCTGAACAGACAACTGTTCCTGACATCTCTCAACATCCCAATCCAAGTCTGCTATAGAGTCGCAAGCTATCACAGTATACACAACTGCGTGTCTGCTCAAGGCATCAGCCACTGGATTAGCCTTTCCCTCGCAGTAGTTTATTGTCAGTTCGTAATCTTTTATCAGTTCCAACCACCTCCTCTGCCTCAAGTTCAGTTCCTTCTGAGTGAACAGATACTTAAGACTCTTGTGGTCGGAGAAACAATCTACAGGAACTCCGTACAAATAATGTCTCCATATCTTCAAGGCAAAAATGACAGCAGCTAACTCCAAATCATGAGTGGGATAATTCTTCTCATGATCCTTCAGTTGCCTCGAAGCATATGCTATAACTCTACTATCCTGCATCAGTACGGCTCCCAAGCCTATATGTGAAGCATCAGTATACATCTGATACGGCTTCTCCTGTGTAGGTAACATCAATACTGGAGCGGTGCTAAGCTTCTGCTTCAGCTCTAGGAAACTGTTCTCACACCTCTCTGACCACTCAAAAGATTTTCCCTTTCGGGTCAACTGTGTTAGTGGAGCGGCCAGTCTAGAAAAGTGAGGAACAAATTTCCTATAGTATCCAGCCAAACCAAGGAAACTCCGGATCTCAGTGACAGAAGATGGCCGTTTCCAATCAACAATAGCTCGTATCTTGCTAGGATCAACAGCCACGCCCTCTGCACTGACAATGTGTCCCAAGAATGCTACTGAGTCAAGCCAAAAGGAACACTTGGAGAATTTTGCATACAGCTCATTCTCCCGCAACACTGTAAGCACAGTCCTCAACTGATCTGCATGAGTTTCCCTATCTCTGGAATAAATCAATATATCATCTATAAAGATGATCACAAACCGATCCAGAAAGGCACGAAACACTCGATGCATCAGGTTCATAAATACTGCTGGAGCATTAGTCAATCCAAAAGGTAACACTGTGAACTCGTAATGCCCATATCTAGTACGAAATGCTGTTTTGGGTACATCAGAACCTCTAATCCGGATCTGGTGATAACCCGAGCGTAAATCAATCTTGGAGAACACAGTTGCTCCCTGAAGCTGATCCAACAAATCATCGATGCGTGGTAACAGGTACCGGTTACGAATAGTAACCTTATTCAATTCCCTATAATCCACACACAGCCTCATACTACCATCTTTCTTCTTGACGAATAAGACAGGGGCACCCCAAGGTGAACAACTGGGGCGTATGAGTCCCTTGTCTAATAAGTCCTGTAATTGAGTCTTCAACTCTGCTAGCTCGGCTGGAGCCATCCTGTAAGGAGCTCTAGCAATAGGAGCTACTCCTGCCTCCAAATCAATCAAAAACTCCACTTCCCTAGCTGGTGGAAGTCCAGGCAACTCCTCTGGAAAGACCATAGGAAAGTCTCTCACCACTGGAATATCTGACATAGGGGTAGTGGTGGCTTGGCTATCGGTCACATAGGCCAACCAACCAGTACAACCCTTACTTACTAACCTCTCCGCCTGCAGAACTGAGATCAGGGGAATCTGCCTATTCAGACCAAAGTATATCACATCCCCCGAACCAGGCACTCTGATCCTGACCTTCTTCTCCCAACAATCCAGCACCACTGCATGGTAGCACAACCAATCCATTCCCAAAATGATGTCGAACTCTGCTAGTGGCACACATATCAACTCTGTCACGAACTCGTGTCCACTAATCAGAATAGATCCGTCAATCTTCTGAACAGTGGGAATCTCTTTCCCATCAGGAAGCCTAACCAATAAGGGTTCCTTCAAGTAAACCTTGGATCCTGATGTCTGATTCCAGATCCTCTCAGCAACAAAAGAATGAGATGCACCAGTATCAAACAAAGTCATGCACTGCACGTTGCCAAAATAAAGCATACCTGTGATCACCTCTGGTGACTCTGAAGCCTACTGCCGAGTCAGTGCAAACACTCTGGGCTGTCCCCCAGATGAACCAACCGGTCCTGTGATCCTCTGTTTCTTCAACTCTGGGCAGTCGCACTTCTTGTGTCCGGGCTGTCGACAATGATAGCAGATAATCCCCCCAGTCCGGGTACCTGTCTGCTGCCCTGGTCTCTCAGAGATAGGTCGTGGCTGGACCACGCCCTCCTGAGTACCACGGTGATCTCTGTGTCTCTTGTCCTTTTTGTTTTGTTGGACATTTCTGAATTCCTTCCTCTTGTTGTGAGTCTCTCTCTGGGCCTCCATCCGGGTGTCAATAAGCTCAACGGATCTCGCAGCCTCCACCAAGTCACGAAACCTGGCAAACCGACTCACAACTAGCTGGCGCTGCAGCATAGGACGAAGTCCCTCCAGGAACATCTCACATCTGCGCTCCTCAGAAGGTACCAGCTCTGCGGCGTACCTCGCCAGATAAGTGAACCTCGATAAGTAATCGTTCACTGACATCTGGCCCTGTCTGAGGTGTATAAGTTCCCTCCTGAACTGAGACATAGCAGAAGCCGGAATGTAGCACTCCCTGAATGCCTCAACAAAGTCTTCCCATGCTATCTCGCTGTTCTGGGCCTCCCCATACATGGCGCGCCGCTGGCCTCTCAACCAGGTAGCAGCCTCTCCCTCGAATACTAGAGCAGCAAGTACTACCCTCCTGCCAAGTGGACATCCCAAGGCATCAAACAGCTCAAGCATATGAGCCATCCAGTCATCAGCCACCGCTGGGTCAGCCGACCCACTGAAGCTCCGCGGACGCAACCGCATGAAGGCATCGATCCAACGATCCACGGCTGGCTCAACTGGCAATGCTGGGCTCGTCTCTGGGGTAGGAGTAGTAGATGCAGGTCTGCCTCTAGCTGCTCCACGAGCGGAAAGTCTCCTGGTACCAGCCATACTGTCAAAAGCAACTAATCTGGCATTAGAGTCGTCATTTGGCAATTGGCATATGGACTACTATAGTAAAAAAAAGAATCAACAGTTCTCCCCACCTTGGGTTGAACTTCTATACATGTCTAGCCCCGCTATCTCACCTAGGGCTCTGATATGTCTAGCCCCACTATCTTAACCTAGGGCTCTGATACCACTCCTGTTACACCCCATTTTTCCTAGGCTGATTTTTGGCATACAATTTTTTTTTTTATATAGACAGCTCAGATCGTCCCATACCAACCTGAGTAGCCTACGAAAACATAGGATATAACACATCATTACACACCTACTTCCCTTAACAATGTGGATCCCATCTCCCGAGTACACCGTCAAATCAGGTTCATGACTCCTGAATTAACAGATGGACTCGCGCAATGTTACTCCTACTAGACCCAATACTCCTAACCCCTACGGGTAGGAGAACCGGTCTATTAGAAGTCTGAACCCCCATGGTTAAGTTCCATAGTCATGTAATGACCTCACCATCAAACAAAAAGATATATAACATCCTCAGATAAAATATGGCACTCCACACACCATACTCCAAGACAATAAGGTAGGGTAGTAAATGGAAACTACATTACAAGAATAAGACCAAGTCCAACAAGTGCAATATTATCCAACCAGAAACATAAGTCAGAATTTCCCTCACATATTACATGACATATGAGAATAATAACCTCATTAAATACATCCAACAGCAACAATCAACTAACCAGAATATCTCAGACAATCACAATCAGATATCCTCCACAAGCCTGCTGACCACGATCCCACCTAATCAGGTAGCGTCAAGTCTGCCGAGCCACTGAAATATACAATACAGGAATGAGCTACGCCCAGTAGGAAAGACAGCTAGTAAAACTCACATGCAAGAGAAGGATAATAGCAAAAATATAGGAATACAGCATAACAATGTATGGTGGATAGGCACTCTCAGTCCCAGACTCCGACCAACCACAGTCACCCCTAGTCACACCAGAGTAGCTCTCCTCTGGGCTTCCAGGTAGCATGCCAGTGGGAACGCCCATCTCGAAACACGCATGGCGCCTAAGCACCCGACACCGCAGCGTCTCTCGTCAATCAATCTCCTGGAGACTATAGACAAATCCAGTCACAAAATCTCTAGCCAACGTGAGACACCCCTGCCACCCTAAGGCGCGCAGGCCTACACACTTGGCTAGCCACTGCGAGACACCCCTGCCACCCTCAGGCGCGCAGGCCTACACACATGGACCAGGAGAGATCGACTCAGCCACCGTCCCAAAGAGTCCTCTACCAACAACTTCCATAGAAGCTCACGCCCCTACAGTCATTGCCAATCTCTAACTCCAAGATCCGGCAACATGTATCCAGGTACAACAAGGCGCATACCAGTCACATGTATACTGTGGAAGCTAAGTCTGAACCGCACAGTTACCTACCACAACTACCCTAAAACATCATACAGGGTCTATAGTAGTCCGGTCCAGTATGCCAATCCATAAAATATGCCAACACTGAGTAAACTGACTCAATCCATGCCGTTGCCATCAAGCAACACAACTGTCAATTACTGACTGTTCTGGTAGCATCCGTGTACCGTACTTCTGTCTGACTGTTTCCAGCTGTACTGTCATCACTGATAACATTTTTCCCCACTTCAGGAAATTTTTAAATCCCAATTTCAATTTCCGCCCTTTATCCATTTTCCGAAATTCGAAATAAATTTCCGAATAGAATTTAAATTCCACATATATCCTTTTTCCGAAAATTCGGATTAATAAATTCCACATATATCCTGTTTTTCCAAAAATTCGGATTAATTTCTGAATTAATTTAAAAATTCCAAAAAATCAAATTCTGCCCTTTCTTAATTTTCCGAAATTCGGAATAAATTTCCGAATTAAAATTTAAATTCACATATATCCATTTTCCGAAATTCGGATTAATTACCGAATTTTAAAATTCCGTTAATTCCAATATACCGCCCGCGCTTCCGTGAACCCGGTTCTCGCCGCCGGTTCGGCCTTCGCGCTGAGCCGAGAACCGCTTCTCACTGAACCGCGCCGAATCCCCTGAACCGGATCTCGCCACCGGTTCGGGACCCTCGCGCTGAACCGCGGCACCGCCGAACCAATTTCTTAATAATCCGTTAATCGGATTAATTTTAATTACTAATAAAATGGCGTAAATATCATTAATTACTTAATTAAATTTGATATTATCTAAACCCTTCTCCTTTCTCGGTCCGAAGCCCGCGAAACCCTAGCCGCCGCCATCGCCGACCATTTCGATCCTTCCGTCGATTTCCGGCGACTGCGAACAAGGAGAACAATTTCCTAACATGCTCCTAAGCATCAATAAATTTTTTTTTTCGGCGAAATGGGAATTTTTCCAGGAAATTCCGAAATTTGCAAAAGACACAAATTAGCATTCAATTAAATCCGATTTTCATCCACATGCTTGTTTTCATTAAGCAAAGTATTTCATGCTTTTAATTTTCTACTAAATCACTAATTTAAACTGAATTTCCTACCTTAACGACGCCGGCGACGGTGAACTTCGTCCGCAGCTCGCCGCAGCTCCTCGCCGAACGAATCCGGTACGAATTGACTCTCCTCGTTCTCGTGAATCTCCAGGCACAAAAAGCCCCTTGCCAGGCCGCCGGAATCACGCGCCGTACGCCGGAAAAACTCTCTCTATCGGTCGGCCGAACGAACCCTAATCGTTTCGCGAGGGTTTTATATTTCTGGCCGACACGGTGAAACCCATTACGCGCCGTTGACACGCTTTCGACACGGTAAGCACCCGATACGCGCTGTCGACACGCTATCGACACGGTAAGCACCCGATCAGCCGGTTCAATCCCAACCGTCGATCACGACCGTCCGATCCGCTTATCAGAACGCACGCGCAAACTCACTCGGCGAACCGTCTCCGCCTCCACTGAACCGTTCCGGTCCGGTTCACGCGCGGTAAAAACCAATTTCCGGTTTAATTTAAATGGATTTTCGAATTTCTAAAAATCCAATAAATCTAATTAAACAGGGAAAATTACTTAAAATTCACCTCGGTGCTCCGAAAAATCCCTAGAAATTTCAGAAATTCCAATAGCCTCTGATTGAGCTCCTGGCTCATCCTACTGTCGATCTGAAATCATCCAAGCCAAAAATTAATTCATTAAAGATTAACATAAAACTTTTTACTGGGTATAACATGTATCTACATCAATAATTAAGAATTTTACATTTTATCTTCGTAATATCATCGAATGAAACTTTCACATACAATTTATTTGATTTCTTCAAATTATTTTTTTTTATTTTACTATATTACTATGTACTCTAAATCTTTTCATGTATGACCACTATAGTATGTTATTTAGATATATTGCACTACTTCACCTTACCTCATGCTAGCTTCAACTTGTACTACTTTATCTTAAAATAATAATTTATTATTATTTATGATTATTTATTTTTTAATTCATAGTAATTCCAAATGACATCTCATTGGAACATAATAGATGCCATTGGATTCGTGTCACTAAGATCTATAAAATTGGATATTCATTGTAATATTCTTTGAGATATTTCTTTTGTACCTTTAACACTCTTTGTAAGGCATTTCAATTCAAGCTTGAATTGATAGAAAAAATGTTACACTCATCCTTCTTATTATCTCAAAATTGAAGCTTTGCATTTCATTTATCTAATCACTTCAAAATTTTTACTTCAATTTCGTTATGTCGAAATGTAACCTTAAATCTGTACAATTGTCTACTTTACATATATTTGATTTAGTTATATTACATTAAATCAAATTTTCCCATTTTAGCTTCAATATATCTTTGCTTAATATTCATACTTTAGTAATTCACAACAATTTTTTTTGACGAGGTGTGGTATAGACAAAAAAATATAGTTGAACTCAACTCAATGAGCACTATCAAATTAGATATTACTTCTGTTTTTTAAATTTTTTAAAAGTTTTGACATGTCCTTAAAGACATTGAATTCAATCTTTCTCATTCAATTTATCTCATTTCTTTAAAATTTTTAGGATGATTTTGTTATATTATTATGAAATTTTAATTCTCTTCTAGTGCAACATTAATATTGCTTTGATGTTTTTATATTGCATTGCTTACACTTATGTTATTCATGATGTTTTATATAATTATTTATTATTAAGACAAAAATTTGTTATTGTATATGGTTATTTAGTTTTTTGATACACAATAATTTCAAATTGGGTAAGATAAAGATGAAACAAATGTTGTTAGAGTCTTGGTAACAAACTCTATCAATTTAAATATTTATTTCTAACCTTTTAAATATCTTTTTGAATGGCTTTAGCATGCTTTAAAAGCCATTTCAACTTGTATGTAGTTTGACCAATTAGAATGTTACACACTTTATTCTTTGTTTCTTAGAATGCAAAATTTTTGTACAATTTATCTCGTTCAAAATTTTCTTTTCGGTTTGGTTATGATATGTTGCTTTAATTTATTATGTTTTAGCTTTAATACATTTTTTAAATAATATTAAAATAATAATTTGTTAGTCTTTACTTTTTTATAAAGGTAATTCATAGTAATTGTGAGCACAATTTAATAGAGATTAAAAAACAAAGTAAGAGTCATCTAAACAAGTTAAATCAAAGTAAAAAATTCTCTTTCTACATTTTTAAAAATTTTAAAGGTTGACATTCGATTCATTCTTGATTTGGTGATTAATAGCATTATAGTTGATCTCCTTGGTATCATGTAATAGAAATTAAAAAAGCAATTGTTCATTCCTTCAAATTTCTTTCTTTGATTTCAATAGATTGCATTGCATCACTTCATCTCAATTTAGCATTTTTATTTATTTAATTAATATTAAAATAATAATATATTATTTCTTATGTTTTTATTGTTTTTTTAATTCATAGTACTTCTAAACATGGTTTTCTCAAGTAAAAATAAATGTCATTGGACTTGACTTGAATAGGTTTATCTAAATAATTATTTATTTTTATTGGCATTTTAATTTTTTATTTTCTAAAAATTTTGTCATGCTTTATAAGACATTTAATTGATATCATTATTGATGATTAATGATATTATTCTTACCTTCTTAGTCTATTTGATTAAACATTTATGTATACTTTATCTCATTTCTTCAAGAGTTTTACTTTGATTTGGTTATATTACAAAATAATCCTAAATCTCTTCTTCTATTATATTTGTAACACTTTCTTTGATTATATTACAATACTTCAATTTATCTTATTTTAGTTTAAATTAACCTTCACATCATATTAAAATAATGATTTTTACTAACGATTATTTATATTTGTTATCTATAACAATTCAAATTCATGTTGAATCTAGAGAGAACAAACATTGGTGGACTAGCCTCGATGAGATCCACTAAGTTAAATTCTCAATTTTATAATAATTTTTCTAGGGTTCTCTTTTTTTTAAAATATATCTCTTCGTCCTTATTATGATGATCGAAAGTGTCACGTATTCTTCTTAACATCTTTGTAGAGGAACTTTTTTATACAATTTTTATCATTTTTTAAAATCTTTTTCTTTGAATTGATTAAATTAATATGAAATTCTAGATCTCTAATCATGTGACATATGCATCTATTTTTTTGTTATATTACATTGCATCAATTATCACATTTAAACTTTAATATATCTTTATATAATATTAATATGTTTATTGACATCGGTAATTAACAATAATTCTGGACAAGTTAATTAAGATAACGTAAACATCATTAGACTCTACTTGATTGGCTTTATCCAATTTAATCTTTACTTTTAAATTTTTAAAGCTTTTTAGATTTTTGGGATTTTTAGGAGACATTCAATCCATTCCTGACTATGTTATTGAGTATGTCATTGGTGATCTATAATGTAGCTTGAAATACATCTTACATTTATAATTTATCTCATTCCTTTAACATTTTTACATAGATTTGCTTATATTATTGTGAAAATCTATTTCACATCTATGTAGCCATAATATTGCCTTGATTTCTATAGTTTACATTGCTTTCGCTAAACTCATTCTAGATTTGTCACAAAATTTTCTATTACAACTATAATCAATGTTTATTATTTATAATTATTTAATTAGATAATTCAAAATAACCCAAAACTAGATCTGATCGAGGAAAAACTACTACTTCTCAATCAATTGCTATAAACTCTATGGAATTAAAAATTAAATTTTCAATTTATTAATTTTTTTTCTAAAAGGTGTTTCAATTTTTACTTGTTTTGACGATTGAGAATGTTAAACTTTTGTCTTCTTAGTAACTTAGAATGCAACTTTGTAACATAATTTGCCTAATTTTTCAAATATTTTTCATGATTTTGTTATATAATATTACCTCAATATATTTTATTTAAGAACTAATTTATATTAAATTTATATTAAAATAATCACATATTATTATTCATCCTTTTTCTATTTTAAATTTCATAGTAATTCAAAATACGGTTGATGGAGATTAAAAATGTTTTTAGGACTCATCTCAAAGAGCTATATCAAATTATATATTCATTTTTGCATTTTTAAATATCATATTTTCTAAAATATTGGCATTATTTATTAGAAATTATTTTTTGAACATAATTACATAGTTAAGGATATTATATTCGTTCTATTTCATATCTTGGAATGCAATGCGTATGCATAATTTATCAATTTTTTTCAACATTATTTTCTTTTGTTTTGTTATATTCCTATGTTCACTACTTCATTTTATCTCATTTCAGATTTCATATAATTTTTACTTTAAAGTATAAAAATATTTTGATGTTATGCTTATTTATTTAATTTGCTAATTCTTAGTAAATTCAAGTATGGTCTAACAGAGACAAAACAAACATCATTGAACTTTTTTCAACATGCTCTATCTAATTAATTATAAATTTTTTATTTTTAACAAATTTATTTTCTGGGATTTTGGCTTATTTATTAGATATTTTTATTTGTATCTCATTTGATTTTCGAAAATGTTACACTCAATCTCCTTGTTATCGTCGAATAGAACTTCTTCATATAATTTTTCTAATTTTTTTAAAATATTTTATTTGATTTGGTTATGTTAATATGACCTTGTAGATCTCCTCTTATGTGGCATTTATATTTCTTTCTCTTGATTATATTTCTTTGCATAATTTGCCACATTTTTAGGTTTAATATATCTTACCAAAATATTAGAATAATATTTTATTATTCTTTAATGCACATTTTCTTTGGTAATACGTAATAATTCTAAATGTTGTTAGAATGAGATGAAACAAATATCGTTGGGCATAACTCTACAAGCTTTATCCAACAAAAAATTCATTTTTAAAATTTGTTTTAAATTTTTTATGGTTTGAACATGATTTATAATATATTTTGTTTCATATCTAATTATATAATTGATAATGTTATACTTAATTTTTTAGTATGTTGGAATGTAATTTTCTTGTTCAATTTATCTCATTCTATAAAATATTTTTCTTCAAATTGGTTTACTATAAATAAACTCTTATTCTCTTCTCAAGTAACTTGAACATCAATTTTAATTTTTTATATTACATTGTTTACATGCATCTCATCCTACATTTAATATATATATATATATAATTTAATTTTGTAATTCTTAAGAAATCTAAACAAATGTCAATGGAATTGATCTTTATTATTTGAATTTTAAATATTTTATTTTTTAGTGTTTTAGCACTCATTTCCAAACATTTGGAATCACATTTTATTTGATAATAGATAATTTTACATTCAATCTTCTTAGTATCTTGGAATTTAAATTTTATGTATAATTTTTCTCATTTATTGGAATGTTTTACATAGATTTGGTTATATAACTGATGAACTCTAATCCTCTATAAGGTTGACATTCAAACCACTTTGAAATGATCATAACATAATATTTTAATTTATTTCAATTTAGCTTCAATATATACTTACTTAATATTAAAATAGTAATATTTTGTTATTTATGGAAATTTTATTTGACAATTTGCAGTAATTTCAAATGAGGGCCAATTGACACAAAGTAAACATCATTAGACTCATCTCATCTAGCCCTATCCAATTAAATGTTCATTTAAATATTTCTAAAAACTTTTTTTTCTAGGGTTTTTTGCATGCATTATGAGATATTTGAATCATACAAAATTTTATGATTAATGGTGATATGCTTGATCTCTTTGAAATCTTTTAATGCAACCTTCTTCTATAATTTAGCTCATTTCATAATTTGTTTTGTTTAAAGTTTTACGTCAATATGTAACTCTGAACCTCCACATGCTCTTTATGTCTCTTTGATATTGCTATATTACATTGATTCAATTTATTTCTTTTCTAGGTTTGACACATATTTTCTTTATGTTGAAATAATAATGGATTATTAGTTATTATTATTTACTTTTGTATTCAAAACAATTTTTGATGTGCTTCAATAAAGACAAAACAAACGCCTTTTGACTCCTCTCAACCACCTATATATAATCAAATATCAATTTGATATTTTAAATATTTTATTTTCTATAACATGTCAAGCTTTATAATACATTTCAATTCATAATTGAATTTACTATCAAACCTATTGCACTTAATCTCTTTATATCTTGGAATTAAAATTTCCTTTAAAATTTGTCTAATTTTTTTTTTCAAATGTTCAGTTTTGATTTAGTTATATTATTAAAAAAACTCTAAATCTCCTCTTGGGAAAACTAACATGCCATTTAAATTACATTGTTTCAATTTGTTTAAGTTTAGCTTCAACTTATATTTATTAAATAATAAAATATAATTTATTATCACGTATTCTTATTTATTTCAAAAGTATGCAAAAATTCTAATGAGGTTCGATCAAATCAAAAAAATGTTGGAAAAATCTCGATGAGTTATACGCGATTAAAAAAATTTATATCTTTTAATATTACATCTTAAACATTTTTATGGCTTAAGAGATATTTAATTTATACTTGATTTGATGATCGAGAAAGTTACATTTGATCTTCTAGGTTACTTGGAAGGCATTTTTTCATAAAACATATCTCATTTCTTTAAATTTTTTTCTTTGATTTGGTTTTCTTATTATCAAAATGGAGTTCTACACTTCTACAAACATACCATCCCTTTAATTTAGTTAAATTATATTTCTTGAATTTCTCTTATTTTATATTTTTTATATAATTAGATAAAATTAAAATTAAATTTAAAATTATTTATTCATATTTAATTTTGTAACTAAGAGTAATTCTAAACAAGGTTCAATCAAATTGAATCAAACTTCATTTGGATAACTTAGATAAACTCTATAAAATTAAATTTTAGACTATATATTTTGACATTTTAGTTTCTTATTTTTCTAACACACCTGACAAGATATTTTGATTCATACCAAATTTGATGATCGAGGACATTATTATTGAACTCTTTAATATCTTGGAATACAATTTTTCTTTGTAATTTATCTCATTTCTTCAAAGTTTCTTAATTGATTTTATTTTATAGTTATGTAACTTTAAATCTTCTCTTATGTGGCTTTTACATTTTTTTGACTTGCCTATATTCGATTTCTTCAATTTATTTCTTTTTAACTAAAAAAATAATTTTAATTAGGTTAAAAATACTAATTTAGCAATATTTATGCTTATTTGTTTTTTTAATTGTTATTAATTCAAAATGAGGTTCGATGATGGTGAAACAAATATCAGTGAACCCATCTTAACGAGCTCTACTAAATTAAACATTTATTTTTGTACTTTAAAATATTTTATTTTCTATGATTTAAGCATGCTCTATGAGATATTTTGATTCATATATTATTTATCAATCTAGGATTTATGCTCAATCTCTACATTAACTTAAAATGAAAATTTTCCAAACACTTAATATAATTTCTATTAAAAAATTTTCTTTGACAATGTTATACTATAATGAAATTGGAATTATCCTCTCATGTGTTTTTTACATCATCTAAATTTTGATATATTACATTTCTTTGAATTATATAATTTTTTCTTTAATATATATACTTTATATTAAAATGATAATCTCTTTTCATTTATTTTTATTTAATTTAGTAATTTCTTATAATTGTAATTTAGGTCAAAACGAGCCAAAATAAAACATCATTTGAATTTTTTCTTAGCTCTATCAAATTAAATATTGATTTTATATATTTTTAAAATTTGTTTCATTTTCTAATCTTCTAACAAATTTTATGAGACATTTTGATTCAATCATAATTTAATGAGCAATAATGTTACCTGAAATCTTCCTAATATTTTTAAATGCAAGTTTCATACACAATTTATCTTGTTTAATCAAATTTATTTCCTAAATTTAATAAAATTTTGTAATGAAACTTTAATTCTTTTATTATGTGATGTGACATCACTTTAATTTGGTTGCATCACAAAACTTCAATTCATCTCATGTCATATTTAATATTTATTTGCTTACCAAAAAAATCATTATTTATTTTTATTTATGCATATTTACTTTGTAAATTCTCAATAATGCAACATTATGACTGATTGAGATGAGATAAATGTCGAGCACCACATCTAGAGGTGTTCTATCGAATTAAACATTCATTCTTCGATTTTTAAATATTTAAATTTTTTAATTTTCCCATGTTTTTTGAGAAATTTTGATTCGTATTAGATTTCGTGATCGAGGATGTTATACTTTGTAAGTGTTGTACTTTAGAATTTGAATTTCTTGTATAATTTATCTAATTTTTTCAAATGAATTGCATTGATTTTGATATATCACTATGTAATTCCAAACAATGTCTACTCTAGCCTTGACATTACTTTGATTTTGCTATATTATATTATTTATATTTATCTCATTTAGCTAAAATATATATTTACTTAATATTAAAATTATAAATTATTGTTAGTTTCCTATACTTTATTTATCAATTTGTAGTTATTCTAAAAGAGGTGAGATTGAGATAAAACAAATGTCGTTTGAATCATCTTAACGAGCTCTATATAATTAAAAATTGATTTAAATATTTTTAAATATTTTCTTTTTTTGTTTTTGCATACTTTATGAAACATTTTAATTCTCATTAGTATTTTCAAATGCAACTGTTCTAGACAAATTTTCACTGTTTCAAAATTTTCACTTTGATTTTTTAATATTGCAACGAAGAAAATTCTCTTCTCATAAAGATTTTTTATCACATTGAAGCTTTCATATATATCTACTTAATATTAAAAAATTATTTTTATTTAAGCTTCTCTTCTTTGTTGTTTAACATTAACACCAAATGATTTGCTACCAAGTGGAAAAAAATATATTTAGATTTGTCTTGATTTATACAGAATTAAAAAATTAATTTTTTTTTATTAAAAATAATCTTTTTATTTTTTTAACATGATTGGTGATGAATTTTGAATCTAGTTTGATTTGATGATCTAAAATGATACACTAGATCTTAGAATCTGGGAAAATTATTTTCTTATAAAATTAAGGTCAGTTATAATTTTCCAATTTTATTTGGTTACATTACTATGTAAGACAAAATATCCTTTCTTATGACTTTTACATTTTTTTGATTTAGTTATGTTATATTGCTTCAATTAATGTTTTTTTAGCTTTAATATTCATTTAGTTTTTTGTATTAATAAGTTAATATTTTTTTACTTTTTTATTATTATTATTTACAGAAATTCTAAATGACGCTTGATCAATACAAAAAACATCGTAAAAGTAGCCTTGATGTGTTGTATCTAATTAAATTTTAAGTTTTAATATTTTTAAATAATAGTTTATTTATGATTTTGACATGTTTTATGGGTCATTTTTACTCAAACTTAATTTGATTGTGAATGTTGTTATTCTTGATCTCTTTAGTATCTCACAATACAACTTTTTTGCGTAGTTTTTCTCTTTTATGAACTTTTTTACTTTAATTTTTTTATGTTGATATCTAACTTTATATATCCTCCAATGTGTCCTTTACTTCACTTTGATTTACTTATATATAGTTTGCATCAATTCATTTAATTTTCTTTTTAATATACATTGAGTTAATAATAAGATGATAATTTGTTATTACTTGTAGCTTTTTAAATTCTTAATTTATAGTACATCATAAGAATGCTTGATATATAAGAAGTACAATTAGACTCCTCTTTACAAGCTCTATCACATTAAATATTCATTTTTATATTTTTAAATATTTTATTTTTTTAATTTTTGGCCACATGAACTAAAAATCTGATTTGTACTTAATTTGATGATAAAATATGTTACACCCAATCTCCTTATTATATTGGTTTACATCTTTTCCATAAACGTTATCACATTACTTCAAATGTTTTGGAATGATTTGGATACACTACATTCTAACTCTAAATCTCCTCATGTGTGACATCTAGATTGGCATAAGTTAGTCATATTTCTTTACCATAATTTATATCATTTCATCTTTAATACATACCTACATGATTTAATAAAATAATTTATTATTATTACTTTCATTTACTTTGTTAATCCACATTGATTACAAACTAGGTAAAATCAAAAGAAAAAGTTGTTGGACACATCCTAAGAACCTCTATCAAATGAAACATACTATTTTATTTTAGAAGTTTTTTTCAAATATTTTGATGATAAAGGATGTCACTTTTGATCTCTCAGAGTCTTGGAATGTAACTGTATTGTTTAATTTATCTAACTTTTTGAAAATTTTCTCTTTTATTTGGTTAGCTCACTTTGTAACTCTGTCTCCTCTAGTGAATGTTTTGCACGGCTTTTATTTTTTTGTATTACATTGTTTCAATTTATATAATTTTAGAATTAATATATATATATGATTTTTTTAAAACAATAATTTATTATTATTTAAGCTTATTTTACTTTGTAATTATAGTAATTCCAATTGTGGTTCAATACAGACAAAACAAACATCATTGGATTTGTGTTGATGAGTTAAATATAATTAAATAATAACTTTAATATTTTTAATTATTTTATTTTTTATGATATTAGAATTTTTTACGTGATATTTTTATTGATACACTATTTAATGATCAACAATGTTTTATTTGATCACTTTATTTTTGTGGAATGCAACTTTTGCATATAGTTTATCTAACTTTTTAAAATTGTTTATTTTTTTTTTGTTAAGTTACTATGCAGCCCTACATCTCATCTCATGTGAAATTCTCTTAATTTTTATTTTGTTATATTATAAGTTTTCAATTTAATTAATTTTAGCTTTAATGAATTTTTACTTAATATAAAAATGAATATTTCTTTTATTTATGCTTATTATTTTGTATAATTTATATCAGTTTCAAGGGGGCCTAATCGAGGCAAAATACACACCATTAGATATTTTAAAATATTCACTTTTATATTAATTTTTATATTTTACATATTTTGGTTGTATAGTTTTGGTACATTTTTAAATTATTTTGATTATTAATGATGTTACATTCTATCTCCTATAATGTTTCACTTTGATTAGATTATATTATCTAGTAATCGAATTTTCTCTCATGTGACCTTTGCATCATTTTCAATTGGATAAATTATATTTCTTTAATTTATCTCATATTAAATTTAATATAAATTTACCTAATGTTAAAAAATAATTTAGTATATAATAAATGCTGTTGGATTCACCTCCACAAGATTTATCCAATTAAATATCCGCTATTATTTTTAAATATTTTACTTTCATGTGTTTATTGCACCCTTTATAAGAACTTTCAATTTGAACTTTATTTGATTATCGAGGATTTTACATTCAAACTCCTTAGTATCTTGGAGTGAAACATTCTCGTATAATTTATCTCTTTTATTTAATTTTTTGTTCTAATTTTGTTATATTTCTAAGAAATTGTAACTTTCTTTAATGTCAGCAAAACATCACTTCGATTTACTATATTACATTGCCTTAATTTATTATATTTCACTTTCAATATGTATATTTACTTAACATTGTAAAATAATATATTAAATATTTCATAATAATTCAAAATGATGTGTAATCTAGATGAAACAAATGTTGTTTAACTTGTCTTGATGATTTCTGACAAATTGAATATTAACGTTTTGATTTTCAACTATTTTTGTTTCTTGCATATTTATACACATTATGAGTTCTTCTGATTTATACTTGATTAGATGTTTGAGGATATTACACTCAATCTACTTAGCATCTTATACATCAATAATCACATACAATTTATTAAATTTCTTCAAATGTTTTTCTTTAATTTACATGCATTCAAAAAAACTTAGAATAATCCCTTTTGTTACCTTTATGTCATTTTTTATTTTTTTTATATTACATTGTCTCATGCTTACTTATTTAAACTTTAACATATTTTTTTCATAATTTTAAAACAATATTTTTTAATTATTATATGAATTTTTACTTTGGAAATTCACTTTAATGTAAAATGTGTCCATTTGAGATGAAAAAATACCATTGGACCTATCTTAACAAGCTATATCTGATAAAAAAAAATTGTTAATTTTTTTCTTTTATTTTCAAGTATTTTTTAGCATGATTTGTTATATATTTTGATTTTTATGTGATTTAATGATCGAGAATTTTCCATCGATTGCCATAGTATCATTGAATGGGTGGTTTCTCATTAAATTTATATCCTTTTTTTAAAGTTTTTGGATCAATTTTGTTATATTTCTATGTCAGCCTAAATATTTGCTCATACGACTCTTATATCACCTTGATTGGAAATATTATAATACATTAAGTTTTAAATATCAACTTTAATATATACTTAATATTAAAATATTATTTTATTATTATTTATTTGAAAGAAGGATTAATTAATATTAAACAAATGTGATTAGATTTTCTCAAATAGCTCCACAAGATAAATATTTGTTTTTATATCACTAAAAATTTATTGTCTAAAGTTTTAATCAACTTTATAAGGGATTTTAATTTGCACTTGATTTGATGGTCGATATTGTTATACTCAGTTTTCTTAATATTTTGGAACACTACTTTACCTTTTAATTTATGTCATTTTTGCAAATATTTTTCTTTAATTTGTGTGTTACTAATTCAAAGTGATGTAATGACCACACTCAAGGAGGCTTACAGCTACATAGTAATATAACAAAATCAAAGAAAAAGCCTTTAAGAAATGATATCAATTGTGTAAGAAATTTGTAATCTAGGATTCAAGGGTTATGAAGTTTGATAACCTTAGTGATCAAATGAGGTGCAATTCAAAAGTAATGCAAAGAATATCAAAATAATTTAGAATAAAATATTTAATATTTATATATATAATAAATATTTATTTACACAAAACTCCTTGAGACTAGTCCAACAACATTTTCTTATCTTCAACAAATTGTTTTTAGAATACTCTTAATTGCAACTATAAAGAAAACTAAATAATAATAAATTGTTATTGGAAGGTAAATTGATAATATACTAAAGTAAAAAAGAGTTAAATTAAAGTAATATAATATAACAAAATACAATTGTTGGATGGGCCGTATGAGAAAAGAAATATTTAAACAAATAAAAATAAATATTAAACATGATAGAGGTCATCAACATGAGTTTAATGATGCCAGTTCCATCTCCATCAAACCTCATTTAGAATTAAGGATAATTACTAATGCAAACAAACATAAATAATAACAAAAGTTACACGAGAGAGAAATTAAGGTTTCATAGTATTGCAACAAAATCAAAGTGAATAATTTGCAAAAATAAGATAAACTATGAAAGAAAGTTGTATTCTAAGAATCCATAGAAATTAAGTACGACATGCTTGAGTGCCAAATAAAGCATGGATCAAAATATCTTACAAAATAGGCCAAAACCTTGAAAATAAAATTTTTAAAAAAAATTAAAAAAATTAATATTTTATTTGATAAACTCATCAAGGAGAGTTTAACATTATTTTTTCCATCTAAACAAACCTAACATTGAAGTATAATTAATTAAAAATTAAATAGGTATAAATAATAAAAAAATTTATTATGTAAGTAAATATATCTACGAAAGTTGAATTAATATAAGTTGGAGTAATATACTATAGCCAAATTAAATTATTATAATGTTCATGTTAGACGAGATTTAAAGTAACATAGCAATAAAAAAATAAATAAAAGAAATGTGATGAATTAAGATAAATTGTAAGTTAATGTTGCATTCCAAGATATTACGAAGATAGATTGTAAAATCCTCATTCATGAAATCAAGTATGAATCAAAAGCTCTCGCGATTACATAAATGACCCAAAAAATAATAATTTAGAAATATAAAAGAGATTAATTAATTAAATTTAGCTCATCAAAATGAGTACAAAGATATTTGCTTGTCTCCATTGGACCTCATCTTATACTACTACAAATTACCAACATAAATCAACATAAAAAAAATTAATAATTTTTAAAAATTAAATAGATATATATTAAATAAAAAATAAGATAAATTGAATTATTGTAATATAAAAAAATTAAAATGATGTAATTCTTAAACGAAAAAAAATTATTGTTTCATAGCAATGTAACCAAATAAATTTGAATGATTTGTAAAAATATGATAAATTGTACATTACAGTTGAATTCCAAAATACTAAGAAGATCATTAGTAACATCCTCAATCATTACATCGATAATGAATTTAAATATCTTATAAATGGTACTAAAAAATTAGAAAATAACATATTTTAAAAATATAGAAATAATATTAAATTCTATCAATCGACCCTTGTTTGGAAAAACTATAAATTACAAAAGTAAACAGACAAATGTTATAATAAATTATTAAATAAGAACTAAGTACTATACAAAATAAAATTTAATTGAGTTAAACTGATGTAGTATAACAAGACAACAAAAATATCGTAAAGTTCTAAGGGGAGTAGCATTAGAGATTCATATTAATATAACTAACAATAATTCTAAATTAGGTCCAATTGAAATGAAACAAACATCATTGGACTCATCTCCATGACCTATTGAATTAATTAAAAGTTTTAATGTTTCTAAGTACTTAAAGTTTTTGGGTTCATTGTGCTTCTTGAAGCATTACAATTCTTACCTAATTTGATAGGTGAAGATGCTGCACTTGATCATCTTACAATCTTAGAATGCATCTTTTTTAAACAATTTTACTTATTTGAATAGATTATTTTCATTTCTTTTATTATTTTATTATCCAACGTTAAATCTCTTCTTGTGTGACTATTACATTGCTAGAAGTTTTCTTTTTTTACCTTTAGCATATATTTAAATAATAATAAAATAAAAATTTACTCATTTTCAAGTTAATTTGCTCATGTAATTTTTAGTAATTCCAATTGAGGTTCAATGGAGAAGAAACAATAATTGTTGGACTTGTCTTAGTGAGCCCTATCCGTTAAATATTCGTTTTTATATTTTCAAAAATTTCATTTTGTAGAGATTTGGTACTGTTTATTAATGGAAAAGAAATAATAATTGTAACACTTATAATAATTATCTCTTTCAGTTAAATATTAATTTTTATATTTTCAAATCTTTCATTTTGTAGAGATTTTGTGCACCTTATGATATATTTCAATTGCACTTGATTTGATGATGGAGAATGTTATGTTAGATCTGGTTAGTATCTTGTAATAAAATTTCCCAAAAAATTTATGTCATTAACTCAAATATTTTTTCTTTACATTGTTTATGTTAGTGTTTTACTCTAAATCTCCTCTCATGTGACTTTTACATCACTTTGATTTGATAGAATTTGTTTATTACATATGCTTATCTTTGTTGTCAATTTATAATTATTTTGAATAGGTTCAAATTAAGATAAAATAGATGTCATTGGACTCCCTATGATGAGCTCTATATAATTAAATATTCATTTATTTATTTCTAAATATTTTATTTTCTTAGAGTTTGGAACACATTTTAACATATTTTGATTTGTACATAATTTCTTAAATGAAGTTGTTATGCTCAATCTCCTTAGTTCATTGAATGCAACTTTCTCATATAATTTACTTCATCTTTTTCAAATTTTTCATTTTGATTAGATCATCGTATTATGAAAAATTTTTCATACTTGTTACATTAGATTACTATAGTTTTTCATACTTCAACTTTATTAAATATATTCTCTTAATAATAAAGTATTAATTTGTTATTTTTATGCTTATTTATTTTTATAATTTTTTGTAATTCAAAATGGCATATGATGGATACAAGTTTTATTGGACTCCCCTCAATAAGCTCATTCTATTAAATATTCATTTATACATTATTATCTTTTTCTTGAGTTTTAGCATGCTTTACGAGTAATTTTAATTCGTACCTTTTTAAATGATCATGGGTATTCGACTTGATCTCCTTATAAGCTTCAAATGCAACTTTTCTATATAATTTATCTTATTGTATCAATGTTTTTACTTTCAATTTTAATATAGCGATTGATATTTAATCAAAACAAAAGAAGCATTGGTGGACTTTCCGGGACTTGCTCTATTTAGTTAAATATTAATCATTATACTTTTTAACATTTCATTTTATAATGATTTTGAATGAGTTTAGAAATTATTTGACTCATAATTGAATATAAAATCAATGATGTTATGCTCGATGTCCTTACTTTATTGGAATACAACTATCCCTTAAAATTAATCTCATTTTTTCAAATGTTGTGTCAATTTGTTTATATTACAAAGTCACTAAAAATCACCTCATGTTTGATACATCGTCATGATTTTATTATATTGCATTACTTAAATTAATCATATTTTAGCTTTAATATATATTCGCTTGAGGTTACATTCATAATTTATTATCATTTATAACAAATTCCTTTTGTAATTCAAATGAATTTCAAATGATATCCAATTGAGAAAAAGCTATCATATGACTCATTTTACCAATCCCACCTAAATCAAATATATTTTTTTATTTTAAAATATTTTACATTCCAAAGTTAGGATAGGCTTTACGAAACATTTCAATTTGTACCTAATCTAATTATCAGAGATGCTGCACTTAATCTCTTTAACTTCTTTTAATGCATCTTTTTAGTATAGTTATCTCCTTAAAATGATTTATTGAAATTTGGTTATGTTACTATGACATCTTGTTCTCAAAATATGTGACATTTACATCACTGTGACTTGATCATATTACAAACTTTCAATTTAACTTATATCAAATTTGATATATATTTACTTAACATTAAACAAATTAGTTATTTTTAATTATACAAATTTAAAATTTTAATTGAAAGTTATTCCAAATAAGGTGTGGTAGGGATGAAACGTAAGTTGTTGGACTTTTCATAATAAGCTATATTCGATTAAATATTTATTTTTATATCTTTAAATTTTTTACTTTCTTTGATTTGAACATGTCTTTTTTGGATATTTTTATTTCTTTATGATTCGAAGATTACAAATATTGTGGTTGATCTTCTTTGTATTCTTAAATATAACTTCTTATATAATTTATCCTATTTTTTATGATTAGATTTTATTATAATGTAACTCTAAATATTCTATATGTGACAATTAAATATATGTTATATAATTAAATATTTATTTTTTAAAATTTTACTTATTTTTTAAAAATTTTGCATTGTTTATGAGATATCATGATTTTACTTAGTATCAGATTGCAACTTCCTAGTAAAAGTTTTCTCATTTCTTCATATATTTTGCTTTAATTTTATTATATTACTATGAAACTCTAATTCACCGCACATGTGGCTTTTACATTACTTTGATTTGGTTACATTATAATGATTCATTTTTTTTCATTTCTACATTGGTACATATTACCTTAATATTATGGAACATATTTATTATTATTTATGCTTATTTAGTTTTTTTAATTTATGATTATTCTGAATGAGGTGTAATCGATACAAAAAACATTATCAGAATCATTTTGACATGCTTTATCATTCAAAGTATTAATTTGTATTTTTAAAAATATTTTATTCTCTATTAGCATCTTTGTTATTTCACACATTTCAAATTCATACGTGATTTGATAATTGAATATGTTACACTTATTCTCCTTAGTATCTTTTAATGCAACTTTCTCATACCACTTATCTAGTTTTCTACAAGTTTTTCACTTCAGTATTACTCTATTATTCTAAAAATATTTTTCTCTTCTCATGTAACATTTGCATTGCATAAATTTAGTTATATTAAAGTGCTTCAATTTATTAAATTATAGATTTAGTACATATATTTACTTAATATTAAAGCAATAATTTATAACTATTTATGCTTATTAAAATTTTAAATTATATTAATTCTAAAAGATTTTCATGGAAATGAAACCAACATCAATGCAGTCATCTCAATGAGCTCTATAAACTAAATATTAATATTTATATTTTTAAATATTTTTTGTCTAATGTATTAGCACACTTTATTTGAAATTTTAACTCGTACCATATTTAATGATTGAGAAAATTTTAATTGCATTTCATAGTATCTTAGAATGAAAATTATTTATAAATTTATAAAATCTTAATTTTTTTTAAATTTATTTAGTTTAATTACTTGTAACTCTAAATCTCCTCTTATAAGATCTTTTCATTAATTAGATTTAAAAAATATATTAAACTCTTTAGTTTATATTAATTTTATTAGATCTTTTCATGACAAAGCTTCAATGTATCTTATATCAAACATAATATATTAGCTTAATATTAAAAAAATATTAATTATTAATGATTCTTTTTTAATTTTTGTAAATCATAAAGATTTCAAATGAGCCCTAATCTAGATGAAACAAATGTCATTAAGCTCATCTCGATGAGTTTTATCCCTTTCAAAATTCAATCTTATACCTTTAAGCATTTTTTTCTAGGGTTTTAGTATGATTTATGAGATATTTTCATTTGTATCTTATTTGATGATTAAAAATATCACACATGATCTTCCTAATATCATTGAATATAACTTTCATATATAATTTACATCATTTGTCAAAGTTTGTTTTCTTTGATTTAGTATGTTATTATATAGTCTTAAATCTCCACTTATTTTAGCTTTACATCACTTTGATTTGATTATTTTACAAAGTATCAATTCATCATATTGTAATTTTAATATTTTTTACTTAATTGTAAAATAAGACTTTTCTATTATTTATGCCTATTTATTGTTGTAATTTGTAGTAATTTCAAAAGAGGCTTGGTCAAGATAAAATAAATGTTATTGGACTCATCTTAATGTACTCTATCTATCAAAATATTAATATGTATATTTATAAAAATCTTATCTTCTATGACCATTGCACTCTTTAAGTGACTTTTTAAATCATACTTGATACGATGATCAAGGATGTTATATTTGATACCCTTATTACCATTGAATGCAACTTTGTTTTATAATTTATATTATTTCTTGAATGTTTTTTTCTTTTATATGGATATTACAAAACAAGTTCTTATTCTCCTATTATAAGATCCTTGCATCTTTTTTATTTTGTTTTATAACCTTGCATAAATTATTTGCACTTTTGTTACAATAAATATTTACTTAATATTAAAATAAAAAATTTATTATTCTTTTTCATATTGACTTAGGTAATTCATGATAATTCTTAATAAGATATGGTGGATACAAATCAATTGTTATTACACATGGCCACAGTGAGATTTGTTCAATTAAATATTTTCTTTACACAGTTGTTTTGAGAATATTAGCATGCTTTATGAAACATTTCTATTTGTATATGATTTAACAATCAAGAATGTTACACACGAACTTCTTGGTCTCTTGGAATGTAACTTTCTTGTACAATTATCTTATTTCTTCAAATTTTTTTGTCTACATTTGGTATTATTACTATGAAGCTCTAGCTCTCTTTTTATGTGACCATGACATTATGGCTATTTAGTTCTATTAAATTGCTTTAATTTTTATATATATTAAATTAATATTAAAGTAGTAAAATATTATTTTTTATTATTATTAATTTAGAAATTCTTAGTAATTCCTGATGAGGACAATTGGAGATGAAAGAAATATCGTTCGACACATCTGAATGGGCCATAACAAATTAAATATTTACTTTTAAGTTTTTAAAATCAACTTTTTATTAGTTTTTACAATTTTTTATTGGATATTTCATGCGTGCCTAATTTGAAATTAAGGATGTTATGCGTGTTCTCTTCAGTATCCTTGAAGGCAACATTCCAATAAAATATTTCTCATTTCTAAAAAGTTTTCATTTTAATTTTGTTATATTACAATATAACTCTCAATCCCATCTCATTTAACATTTACATTTGATTGATTTCTATATATTATAATACTTCAAGTTATCTTATTTTAAATTTAATATATGTTTACTTAATTTTATACTAATAATTTATTATAATTTTTGTTTGTTTACTTAGCATATTTGTTGTAATTCTGAATTAGGTTAGTTTGACATGCAATTGTAGTCATTACAATTTTTTAATGAGCTCTTCCTAATAGTATATTTTTTTTTTATAAATATAAATATTTTATTTATTATGATTTCAACTTGTATTGTAAGGAATTTTGATTTGCTCCTTATTTAATGGTTGAAAATATTACTATACATCTCATTGGTATCTTGGAATACAACTTTCTCATAATGTTTATATCATTTTTATAACTTTTTACTTTGATTTATAACGTAAAGTCAATATCACTTACCCTTGATAATGATTAAATTTTGTTGTGTTATATTATAACTATTTATCTCAATTTAGCTATAAAATTATTAACTTGATATTTTAAAATAATTTATTTTTATTTGAGATTAATTTTGTAATTCATAGTAATTCTAAATGAGCTCTAATTGGGATGAAACAAAGGTTAGTCTACTTATAATGATGCACTCTATCAAGTTTATATATATATATATATATATATTTTAAATATTTATTTTCAATAACCTTGCCATAATTTATCAGATACTTCTATTCATATTTGATTTTATAATCAAAAATATTATGTAAGATCTCATTAGTGTCTTGGAACAGGCTTCCCATACAATATATTTGATTTCACACATTTTTTTCTTTGATGTAATTATATCAATTTGTTACTCTAAATCTCTTCTCCTATGATCTTTACATGGTCCTTATTTGTTTCTCTTACATTCGTTCAATTTAACTTATTTTAGGATTAATACACATTTTTGCATAATATAGAAATAATAATTTATTATTATTATTGCAAATTTACATTGGTAGATCATAGTAATTGTACACAATGATAGCGATTAAACAAATATTGTTGGACTCCTCTCGACTATTTCTATCCAATTAATTATTTTTTATATTTTTTTGACAATTGATTTTTTAATATTTTATCATGCTTTATGGGACAATTTAGTGGTATAAAATTTCATGATTAAGGATCTTAGACACCATCTCGTTAGCATATCGTTATGCGCTTTTTGGCACAATTTATCACATTTTTTTATTTTTTCAAATTTATTTTTTATATTACTATGTAATTTTAAATCTCATGTTGTATCACTTTGATTAGGTTATATTAAATTACTTTAATTTATGTAATTTTAAGTTTAACATATATTTCCTTAATATCAAAATTTTGTTTATTATTATTTAAGCTTATTAAGTTTGGTAATTCTTATTAATTCCAAACAAAGTTTAATAAAGAAATAATAAGCATCATTGGGCTCTTCATAATGAGCTCTATCATTTAAATTATCACATTAATATTTTTAAAAATTTATTTTCAATATCTTTTACATGCTTTATGATAGTTTTCAATTTATACTCATTTGAATGATAAAAGTTGTTACTTTTGATCTTCTTTGTGCCCTACAATGTAACTTTCCCTATAAAGTTCTCTTAGCTTTTCAAAACATTGGCTTAGATTTATTTATAATGTAATGAAACTATGATTTTTCTCTCTTATGACCCAACCATCACTTAGATCTAGTTATATTACATTACTTTAGCTGATCTTTTTTAAACTTTTATATATGTTTCCTGAATATTAAAATGATAATTTTTATTATTTATTCCTATTTGCTTTATAAAATAGTACAAACTCTAGGTCAAATATGATAGAGAAGAAGCAAAAGCTATTGGACTTGTCTCGTTGAGGTCTGTTAACTAAAAGCTAACTTTAATATATTATTTTTAAATATAATATTTTCTAGGTTTTAGTGCTCAATATGAAAAATTTGAAAACATACCAAACATGATTACTTAGAATGTTATTCCAGATGTCCTTAGTGTCTTAAAATGCAACTTTTTTATACCATTTATCACAATAATTGAAACCCTTATTTGGCTATATTACTATGTAACTAACTCCTCGCTTGCATTCTTTGCATCAAATTGATTTTATTTTTTTAAATTGCTTCAATTAACAATATTTCAATTTTAATATGTATGTTTATCTAACATGAAAATAATAATTTATTATTATTTATACATTTGATTTAGTAATTAATAGTATTTTTAAACAAGACCACACTGAGAAGAAACAAATAATATCATAGTCATTTAGAAAAGCTCTATCTAATAATAATAGATTTAATATTTCCAAATCTTTGATTTTTTAGGATTTTGGCTTAGATTATAAGATAAAATAACTTAAAAAAAGAACCAATAATTGTAGTTTGATTAGTCTTAATGAGCTTTACAAATTAAATATTTATTTTTTAAAATTATTTAATTTTTGCATGTTTTGTAAGAGAATCCAATTTGCAACTGATTTGCCAATCGAGGATGTTATACTAGATATTCATAGTTTGTTAAATTAAAGTTTTCACATAAATTGTATCTTATTTTTTTAAATGATTTTCCTTGAACTTGTTTTATTACTTTAAAACTCTAACTCGTCTATTGTGTTACCTTTACATTTCATTGATTTGGTTTTTTTTTATTTCTTTAATTTATGTCATTTCAACTTTAATATATATTTACTTTACATTAAAGTAATACCTTATTATTGTTTATAATAGTTTGCTTTCTTAATTTGTAATAATTCTAAATGAAATATAATCGAGAATAATAAAAGGTTGTTGGATGCGACTTGATGAGGTTTATTAAGTTAACTATTCATTTTTGATACGTTTAAATATTCTATTTAGATTCTTAGTTCTTAATAATTCTAGCCAAGGTTCGATTTAAATGGAATAAACTTCCTTGGTTTTGTTTAGACGAGCTATATCGATCAATATATACATTTTTTATCTCATTTGGTTTTTGGAATTCTTTACAAGACATTTAATCTTTAACTAATTATATGATAAAAGCTATTGCACATAATCTCCTTAGTATCCTGGAATCAACTTCTTATCTAATTTATCTCATTTCTTAAAATGTTTTATTTTGATTTGATTTTATTACTATGAAATGCTAAATGACCTGCTCTATGACCTTAACATCACTTTAAATTACATATATTAATGTGTTTACACATTTCTTATTAACAAATTTATCATTTACTTAATATTAGAATAATGATTTACTATTACTATTCTTATATTAAGTAAATATATAATAAATTTGTAAAAAATAAAAATGTGTTAATGCATTTTTAAACTTAGGAGTACAATATAATTCTAAACTAGGTCTTATGAAGACATGAAAAGTCATTATGACTAATTGCAATGAGAACCTTCAAATTAAATTATTTTTTAATATTTTTTTAATATTTTATTTTTTTTATGATTTTTTCATGCTTTTAAAGGAATTTATTTTTTTATATTTAATTATTATTAATGTTACACTTAATTTGTTTAATATCTTGAAATTTCGCTTTCTCAAAAAATTTATCTCATTTAATTAAATTATTTGGACTGATTTGGATGTGTAATATTACTTCACTTTGTTTTTTTTTAGCTACAATGTATATTTACTTATTAATAAAATAATGATTTTATATCATATATGCTTTTTCGTATTTATTAATTTTTTGTTGTAATTCTTAATGTTGTCTAATATAAATAAGATAAATGTCATAGGACTCCTCTCAATGTGTTATAATGAAATATTCATTCCACATTTTTAAATATTTAATTTTTTAAGATTTTGAAAAAATTTTTGAGTCTTTTTATTCATACTTAATTTGATGATTGAAGAAATACATATCTTTCTTGTTATTGCCTTCGACTACATCTATTTTGTATAATTAATCACATTCCTTAAAATTTTTTGCATTGATTTGGATATTTTACTATTTAACTAAAAATCTTCCCTCATGTTATATTTACATTGTTTTGATTTAGAAATATCGCATTTGTTGTGTTGATCTCATTTCATCTTATTATATCAGTGCTTAATATTAAATTATTTTTTTGTTATGCTTCCTTATTTGTTTTGGTAATTCCCAAATATTTTAAATGAGGTCTATTTGAGATAAAACTAAAGTTTTTAGAGTCTCTTCTATGAGCTTTATGAAATTAATTTTTTTTTTATTTTTTAAATAATTTTTTGGGATTTTTTATGCTTTTAAATATATTTTGATTCATTGCTTATTTGATGATCAAGAATGTTACATCAAATTTTTTTTTTCACTAAGAATGCTACTTTCCTTTAGAAGTTATCTCAATTGTTAAAATATTTTGCTTTCATTGGTTTTATTCCAACATAACTATTGTTCTCTTCACCTATGACATTTATAACACTTTGGTTTGGTTACATTATATTGCTTTAATTATTCTTTTTTAGCTTTAATATAGTTTTTCTTGATGTTACAAAAATTTACTATTTTGAACGCTTATTTACTTTACTTACTCTTAGTAATTTCGAAGAAGGCCTAATATATATGATGATACAAGCATTGTTGGACTGATCTCAATAAGATTTATCCAATTAAATGTTCATTCCTATATTTTTAATTATTTTATTTTTGAAAGATTTTGTTATACATTATGACAAATAATGATTTGTTTTGTAATTGATGGTTGGAAATATTACAATAAATCTCCAATGTAACTTGGAATGGAACATTTATACTTAATTTATGTCACATCTTGAAATGTTTTACTTTTATTTTGATATATTAAAAAGTAACTCTAAATGACCTCTTGAATGACCTTTGCATTGATTTATTTTTATTATATTAAATTGAATAAATTTATCTTATTGCAAATTTAACATATATTTATCAAAGTAATTTCTTATTTACCTTTATTTGTTATGGTAAATCGTATTAATTTCCATGGAGCTTCAATAAAGATCAAACAAAGATTTTCAAAATCATCTCAACATGAGCTATGTAATTAAATAATCATCCATAAATTTTATATTATTTTATTTTCATATTTATTTGGCATTATTTCTTAGGCACTTAAATTTATACCTTATTGATTATTGAGGATACTATGCTCAATCTCTTTAGTGACTTATGTAATTTATTTTCAACTTTTTTAATTCAAATAACTCATATTACTATGTAACTCTAAATCTTCTCTCATGTAACTCTTACATATCTTTAATCAAACTATGTTAGTTGTCCTTAATATGATTATACAGCTTTGTGAATTTAAATCTTTTTTCATGTAACCTTAAGAACAATATGATTTGATTTAATTATATTACATCAATTTATCTAATTTTAGATTTAACATATATTTCCTTAGCATATGAATAACAAATTTTTATTATTTACTTTTAATTAATTTTTTAATTCATAATAACTCCAACCAGTGTCTAATTGAGATGAAATAATCATCGTTGAACTCATCTTGATGAGTTGTATCCATTTAAATAATCATTTTTATATATTTTAAATACTTTATTCAAAGGTTTTGAATGCTTTATGATGCTTTTAACTTATAATTCATTTGTTGATTGAGGATGTTCCACTCAATCCCTTTAAAACTTATAATGCAACTTTCTCATACAATTTATTGCATTTATAAAACTTTTTTAATTTTATTTTGTTATATTGCTATGTAATAATAACTCTCCTCTCATGTGAATCCTACCTTAGTTTTATTTTGTGAATTTACACTTTAATTCATCATATTTGAGGTATGATATCTATTTAATTAATGTTAAAATAATAATTTATTATTTTTGCATTTATTTGCATTGGTAATTCAAAATAATTCCAAATGAGGATTGATCAAGATTAATGAAACATCATTGGACTTATCTTGATGAACTATATCAAATAAAATATTCATTTTTTTAAATACATGATTTTCTAAGGTTTAAGTAGGCTTTATTAGAAATTGACATTCATGCTAGATTTTATGATTGATAATGTTATGCTTGACCTCAAAGGTATCACAGAATGCAATGTTCTCTCATTATTTTTGTCATTTCCTTAAATGTTTTTTAAATTAAGTGACCCCAACAATGCTTTAATTTTGTGATAATGCCTTACTTTAATTTATCTCATTTCGAATTTAATATATCCTTCTTTAAAATTAAAGTAATAATTTTACTTTATTTATGTGTAATTAATTTGGTAATTTGTAGTAATTCCAAACTATGTCTAATTGAGATTAAATAAACATTGTTATAGTCATATTGATGAGTTTAATCCATCTAAGAAATGAATTTTAAATTTTGAAATGCTGTATCTTTTTACTATTGACCTGTTTTATTAGTAATTTTAATGAGTGACTTATTTGTCGATCAAGGATGTTGTACTCAATTTTTTAGTGCCTTGTAATACAACTTTGTCATATCTTATTTCTTAAAATGATTTTGGCTTCAATTGCTTATATTACTATGAAACTCTAATTCTCTTCTTCCGTAGCCAATATTTTACTACGATATGGTTATATTATATTGCTCAATTTATCCTATTTTATCATTGTTATATATTTACTAAATATTAAAAAATATTTTATTTTACTTCATATGCTTATTTCCTTTATTAATTAAAGAAATTCAAATTCCTGTCTAATTGATACTATAGAAATATCGTTAGACTCATCACAAAATGCTTACTATTATAATTTTAAATATTTCCTTTTTTTGTTTTTGTATACTTTATAAGAAATTTTGATTAATACCTTATTTGATTATTAGAAATGTTTGATTTTATCTTTTTAGCATCTTGCACTATAGCTTTCCTATACAATTTTTCTCATTTTTTAAAACCTTTTTCTTTTTTTTAGATTTATTACTACAAAACTCTAATTCTTCTCTAGTATGATTGATTCATCACTTTGATTTGGTTATGGTATGTTAATTAAACTATTACCATTTTAGCTTTCTTATAAATTCACTAGGTATAGTAACAAGTAATTATTATTATTTATCCTTATTTACTTCAATGATTTGTAGAAATTTAGAATTATATTTGATAGATACAAATTAAATATCAACTGAGTAATCTAAATTAGCACTAATTAATTAAATTTAATTTTTTAATGTTTCTAAACTTTTTATTTTTAGCTTTATGGCTTACCTAAAGGAGCATTTGTATTTGTACTTTATTTGAAATAAAGGATGTTACACACTATCTCCTTAGTACTTTGAAATTCCACCTAACCACATAATGCATCTTGTTTTTTCAGTTCCTTCCATTTGATTTGGTGAGATTGTTATGAAGGTCTAATTCTCCTCTCATATGGCTACTACATCGCTTTGATTTATTTGTATTATCTAGCTTGAATTTACCTCATTTCAACTTTAATATTTATAGAGTTAATATTAAAATAATAATTTTTATTATTTTTGTTTATTTACGCTATCAATTCACAATACTTTTAAGCTGTGTCCAACATAAAATAAAAAAGGTCATCACGCTCACTTTGATAGGCTCATCCTAATTAAATGTGCTTTTATATTTTTAAATATTATATTTTCTAAAATTTTGGCATTCTTTATGAGAAATTTTTGTTTGTACTTAATTTGAAGATTAAGAATTTTTCACTCAAACTCCTTAACACCTTAGAAGATAACATTCCCAAACAACTTATCACATTTCTTCAACTTTTTTCTATTTGATTTGGTTGTATTATTATGTAACACTAAATGCTCTATAATGTGACCTTTACATCCAAATAATTATGTTTTATCTCAACATACTAGATCAACTTAATTACTCATACAATTAATCCAAATTCTTCACATTTTTTACTTGGGCCTAGTTAAATTACTAAATAACTCAAAATCTCCTTTAGTGTGACATTTACATTGCTTTGATTTTGTTGTAATACTTTACTTCATTTTATCTTATTTAATCCATAATATATATCTGTTTAATACTAAAACAATACTATATGATTAATGTTTTATTTAAAATTTCATAATTTGTAGTAATTCTAAATGAGCTCCAATGAAAGAAAACAAATGTCATGTGACTCATCTTGCATGCTTTATGTAATAAAATAATAAATTTTATATTTTTAAATATTTTATTTTTATGGGTTTGATATTCTTTGAGGCCTTTTAGTTCATACTTGATTTAATGTTTGAGAATGCAAAACTTTGCTTTCTTAGTATCATTGAACGTGATATTTTCGAATAATTTATCTTATTTATTCAAATCTTTCATTTTGATTTGGTTATACTACTAAGAAACTTTAGTTCTTCTACAATGTAACATTTGCATTACTTTGAACTTTAATATAACATTGAAACAATTTATCTTATTTCATGTTTAATATAAAAATTTTTATTATAAAATTTATAATTTATTACTATTTATATTGATTTATAATCATAATTTGCATTATTTCTAAACAAGATTGATGGAGACAAAGTAAGCATCAATGGCCTCCTTTTGATGAGCACTCTCTAATTAAATAATTTTTTTTAGTTTTAAACAATATTTTTAATTTTTAGTATTTGACATTCTTTACGAGGTATTTTTTTCATGTAGTTGATTTGGTGATTGAGGATGTTGTGCTCAATGTTATTTGTTTCTTCAAATGTTTTGCTTTGATTTCTTTATTGCATTTTGTAATTCTAAATTTCCTCTTATGCAACTTTTTGATTACTTTTATTAGATTACATTATATAGCTCAAATTTAACTAAATTTACATTTAATATATATTTATTTAATATTATAATTAATAATTTATTATTATTTATGATCATTTAATTTTTTAATTCATGGTAACTCCAAATATTTTTTGATCGAGCTCAAAATAATTTTCTTGGACTCTCCTTGATGAGTGTCATCCAATTAAATATCATTATAAATTTTTGAACAATTATTTTTCTGGAATTTTTGCAATTTTTTGAGACAATATAGTTCGTGCCTAAGTTTATGAGTGAGGGTATTTCATTCAATCTCTTTAGAATCTTTAGTATATTGGAATACAACTTTACCATACTAATACCCATTTTCTTTGATTACTTGGCATTGATTTGGTTATATAACAATATAACTCTAATTCTCCACTCATGTGACTTCTATATTACTTTTATTTTGCTATATTATATAACTTTAATATATTTTATTTAATGTTAAATATATATTTTCCTAATAATAAAATAATAATTTATTATTATCTATACTTATTTATATTATTAATAAGTAGAAAATTCAAATTTGGTTATACGAGAAGAAAAAGTCAATGAGCTCTATGAATTTCAATTTTTGTTTCTATTTTTAAATTATTTTTATTATTAAATATTTTTTCAATCTTTATGTGGAATTTTTAATTTTTTCTCCTTTGATAAATAAGGAAGTTTTACTTAATGTTTTTAGTATTATGAAATACAACTTTGCTATGAAATATTTCTTATTTTTTAAAATTTTTTATAATGATTTGGTTATATTACTATGTAGCCAAAGTCTTCTTTTGTGACCTTTACATTGCAATGACTTGGTTATATTACATTGCTTTAATCTATCTCATGTTAGCTTTCATAAATGTTTAGTTTATTTTGAAGTAGTAATTTGTTATTACTTATGCTTATTTACTTGGATAATTCATAGTAATGTTTATTCTAGTTAGGTTGAAATGAATGGAACATTGTAATCAACACAACAAGATCTATCCAATGAAAATTTATTTCTTTAAACTTAAATTTCTATTTTGTATGGTTTTGCTTACTTTGTTAGATACTTTAATTTGTATCGAATTTAATGATCTAAGAAGTTACACATAATCTCCTTAGTATCTTGAAATAAAACTTTGCCATGCAATTTGTCTCATTTCTTTAAATTTTACTATCTTACTTGGTTAGATTGCTATAAAATTTTAATTCTCTTATAATTAAATGTTCACATCACTTTAATTTGAATATATTATATTACATTAATTTACTTATTAAGTTTAAATATATATTAACTAAAACAAAATAATATTTATTTAAGATTATTTATCAAAATTTATTTCTAATGGAGATAAAGAAAATTTGTTGGACTCCTCTCTTTGACCATTATTCAAACAAATATTCATTTTTATATTAAACTAATAGCTAATTTGTTTTATGCTTATTATGTTTTATAATTCAAAATAGTTCCAAATGTGGTCCATTAGACATAAAACAAACATTATTAGACTTCTTGAAGAGTTTTATTCAATTAAATATTCATTTCTTTATTTTGAATGTTTTTTATGTCTATGGTATGACATATAAAAGATTTTAATTTTTATCATATTTGATGATTCAAGATGTTGCAATCGATCTCCTTAGTATCTTGGACTGTAACTCTCTTATACAATTTCTCTCATGTATGTACCTTTTTAATATGATTTGGTTATATTTATATGATTCTATTATTCTCCACTTGTTTGTGTTTTACATCACTTTCATTTTGTTGTAATATATAATTTTAATTTATCCCATCTAAGCTTTATTAAATATTTACAAAAAATGTTGAAAAAATAATTTGTTATTATTAATTCTTATTTATTTTTGTATTCTTTGTAATTCTAAATGAGGTAAGATCAAAATAAAACTAATTTGTTATTTCAATAAAAATTAAAAATTCCTTTCTATAATTTTTAATATTTAATTTTTTTAATCTTGAACACTAAATGAAGTATTTCCTTTCTTATCTTATGTAAATAAAAAATGTACTTGATTTTTTTAATTAACTTGCAATACATTTACATAATGTTTCTTTTTTTCCAAATCATTTTTTTTGTTTATATTAATATTAAATTCTTATTCTTCTGTCAAAGGAACTCTACATTTCCTTTATTTGAAAATATTATATTGCATTATTTTTTAATACTTTAGAGTTAAATTTTTTTTACATAATATAAAATGATAATCTATTATTTATTTTGAGAATTCAATGTAATCCCAATTAAGGTTTGATAAAGAAGAACGAAACATCATTTCACCCATGTGAGAGGTCAATCAAACTTTATATTATTTTGTGCATTGATAAATATTTTAAATTCTTAGTTTTGTCATGTTTTATAAGATATTTTGATTGTTGATTAAAGGTGTCACACTTGATTCCCTTAGAATCAAGGAATGCAACTTTCTTGAATAATGCATTTCATTTCCTCAATTTTTTTCTTTGATTTGGAAGTATTGTTATGAAACTATGGATCTCGTTATGGGTGACCTTATATTTCTTTGATTTGGTTTTATTATCTTTGTTTAATTTATCTCATTTATGCATTAATTTATATTTTATTAACATTAAAATAATAATTCCTTATTATTTAGTTCTATTTTCCTTGACTATTTTTAGTTTTTTGAGATGAGATTTGATCAAGGTGAAATAGAGGTGATTGGCCTCCTCTTGGCAAGCTTTTTCGAATTAAATATTCATTGTTATATATTTAAATATTTTATTTTCTATTATTTTATGATTTTTATACAAAATTTTGAATTGATCCTGATTTGATGATTGAGGACGTTACATTTTATCTTTGTTCTATCAAAATATCAAACTTTTTTATAAACTTTATCTATTTGTTCAAATATTTTCCACTGATTTGCTTATGTAAATATGAAACTCTAGATCTTCTCTTATTTGACCGTGACATCACTTTGATTTGATTTTTTATATTACTTCAATTTATCTCATTTTTTATTAAATGTATATTTACCTAATATGAAAATAATTTTTTTTTATATTTTATGCGTAGTTACATTAGCATTTAATACTAATTCCAAACCAGGTTCAAACGAGATGAAATAATCAACGTTGGAGTCTTCTCTATTTGCTTCATCCAATTAAATATTAACTTTGACATTCTTAAATGTTTTATTTTAATGTAGTTTTGTGATCTTTATGATGTATTTTAGTTCATACTTAATTTTAACATAGGATGTTATACTAAATCTGGTAAATAACATGGAATGTAACTTTCACACAATATATCACATTACATTATTTTTTTTATTTTCCTTCATTACAATTCACTATAAGCCTCCTCTAGTGTTGCCTTTACATTTTTTTATTTGGTTGTATTAAATTTTTTCAATTTCTTTAGATGATCTTTTATATATATTTACTTAAAATTAAAACCATATTTTTTTAATGTTTGTTATTTTTTATTTTAGAATTTCACTGTAATTCAAAGCAAGAATCCATCAAGATGAAACAAATGTTGCTTGCATTACCATGAGGCGCTCTTTCCAAAAAAATATTTTTTTTTATATTATTTAAATATCTTATTTTATAGGAAGGTTTATACTTTATGAGACATTTTGAATCGTACTTGATTTGATGATCATTGATGTTAAAATAGATTTCCTTATTAAAGCCACTTTTTAATAAAATTTACTTACTTTTTTTAACATTCAATATGCTATATTACTATATATCAATAAATCTCCTCTTATGTGACCTTTGCATCACTTTTATTTTTATTATATTATATTGCCTCAATTTATCTCATTTTAGGTTTAACATATATTTACTTAGTATTATTATAATATTTAATTATCATTTATGTTTATTTTATTTTTGTTAATTTTAAGTAATACCAAATTAAGTTTTTTATAGATTAAAAAATATCATTGGACTCATCTCAATGTGCATTATATAATTAAATATTTATTATTATATATTTAAATATTTAACTTTTAATGTTATTGGCTTGATTTATGAGATGCTTTGATTAGAACTTGATTTAAAGAATAAGGATGTTACACTCAATAATCTTAGTATCGTAGAAAGTAACATTCTTGAATAATTTTTCACATTTCTTCAAAGTTTTTGCTTTGATTATTTTATTACATGAAACTCTAAGTGTTTTCTTCTACGATGTTTACATCAATTTGATTTCATATCATTATTTTGCAACAATTTGTATCATTTCAATATTAATATACATTTAATTCTTTTAAAGTAATAATTTATTATTATTTTTATTTTTTTTCTTTGTTAATTTATACTAAATCCAAACAAAGTCTGATTGAGATAAAAAAAGCTTTTATAGGCACAACTTGAATAGCTTATTCTAATTAAAATATTAATTTTAATAATGGAAATGACATTAGTTTCGAGGTTTTTGGAAATATTTTTTAATCATCTTTTATTTTTGAAAAATTTAATTATTGAGAATGTTACAATCTATCTCCTTAGCATCTTGGAATAAAATTCTCCCTAATGATTTGTCCCATTCTTTCTATTTTTGGCTTTGACCTGGCTATACTACTATGTAACATTAAATCCCATCTTATGTCAACATTACATTGCTCTAATTTTTTTATCATATTTTAGATTGAATTTTTATTTAATTAATATTTTAAAAATAATTTATTATTATTTATTCTTACTTTGAAATTCATCAGAATTTCAAAGAAGGTTTGATTGAGATAAGACAAACATCACTTGTCTCATCTCAATGAGCTCCAAACAACTTAGTATTTGCTGTCATATATTAAAATATTTTATTTTCTAGTGTTTTTGCCTATTTTATAAGACGATGACAAATAAAAAAATAAAAAATACTTGAAAATAAAATACTAAAAATATATTAAAAAGATGAATATTAAATTGGATAAGTCTAATCAATATGACTTCAATAATGTTTTATCCATCATAATCGAATATTGAGAATGAAAAAAGTAAATAAAAATAAAAGTAATAAGTTAGTGTTTTAATAATAGGAGAATATTTGTAAAAGCCAAAATGACATAAGTTCAAGTAGTGCATTATAGCTAAATCAAGGCCATATAAATGTCACATAATAGAAGAAGTATAGATAAAATGCAATTAAAAAAATCAAAATTGAAAAATGAAAGGAAGTTTACAAGAATGATGCATTCTAAGATACTAAAGAGATAAAATGTAATGTTACCAAATGTAAAATAAGGTACAAACAAAAATGACTCGTAATGCATACAAAAACTCCTTAAAAATTTTTAAAAAATTTTAAAAATCTATATTTTTTTGTATAACACTTTAGTCGAATGACATTTATTTATTCAAAATTAGACAACAATTGGAATTACTATGAATTATCATAATAAATAAGCATAAATATTAATAAGTTATTATTTTAATATTAAGTTAAAATATATTAAATCTAAAATATTATAAATTGAAGAAATAAAATATAATTAAAACAAGAAAATATAAATGTTATATGAGAGGAAATTTAGAGTTTCATGTAATGTGTCCAAACCAATGAGAAATATTTAAGAATTATAAAAAATTATATGTTAAAGTTACATTGCAAGATGCTTGGGATAATAAGTATAAAGTCCTTGATCATCAAATCAGGTACAAATCACAATGTCTCATAAAGCCCACAAATTTTCTAAAAACATATATATTCAAAAAAGAAATGTATAGTCTTCAATAGAGGTCATTCAGATTAGTCAAAAAATATTAGTTTCCCTCCATAGGATCTCAATTTTAATTACTATGAATAAACTAAATAAAAATAAATAAGTAAAAGTTAATTTATTTTTTAATGTTAGGTACAAATATATTAAAGCTAAAATTATATAATTGAATCAATATATTATAACAAGATCACAATTTTATAAAGGTAAAATATAACAAGGTTATCATATTCCAAGTTATTAAGATGTCGAATGTAACATCCTCGACAAAAAAAAACAAGTTGGAATTAAAATGTCTTGTGTAACATTGAAAAATCAAAGTAAAAAATTTTAAATCATTAAAATGAATATTTGTTTTGATAGCTCTTATTTAGATAGATTCAAAGATTATTTTTTCTCCTTAATTGGAGCTCATTTTGAATTACTACAAATTAACATAGAAAGAAAGTAGAAGTATTGATAAATTATTTTTTAATCTTTGGTAAATTTACATTAAAGGTAAAATAAGATGAATTAAAGTAACGTAATATAACAAAATCAAATCAATGTGAAGGTTACTTGAGAGTAGATGTAGAGTTACATAGTAATCTAATGAAATCAAAAAGAAAAATTTAATGGAATGACATAAATTACATAAAAAAGTTATATTACAAGATACAAGGTTATTGACTATAACATTTGCAATTATCAAACAGAAAATAAATTGAAATATCTTGTAAGATGTGTAAAATTCTATAAAATAAAATTATTTAAAAATATAAGAATAAATTTTCAATTAGATAAGATCATCGAGACAATTCCAATGATGTTTGCCTAACATTTATTGGAACTTGTTTGGAATTTTTCCAAATTATAAAATCAAATAAGTGTAAAGAATAATAATATATTATTTGATTATTAAGAAAAGATATATTAAAGTAGAATTGAGATAAATTAAAAGAATTTAACATAACCAGATGAAGTTTAAACATGAATATTTAATTAGATAAAGCTCATTGACACAACTCTCAGGACAATTGTTTCATCTTGATTAGACCATGCTTAGAATTTGTACAAATTGCAAAAGCAAATAACCATGAATAATAATACATTATTTTTTAATTTTTAAATAAATTCATATTAAACCTAAAATTAGATAAATTTCAAAAAATATAATAAAACAAAAAATCATATGAAGGAGAAAAGATAAAATATTTTGAGTTATTTAATAATTTAATGAAAAAAAGAAAAGCAAATTGAGGAGTTTAGATAAATTGTATAGAAATGTTGTATTCAAAGATATTCAAGAAATCTAGTGTGTTGTTAATGATCATCAAATAATTTACAAACAAATATATCTCACAAACCATGCCAAAATGATAGATTTGTTTTAAAAAAAAATATAAAAGTTACTATTTAAGTTGACAAGGCCCTTTGAGATGAGTCGAATGAATGATTAATCACTATTTTGGAAAATAAGAAAATAAATTATCATAAAGATTAATAATCATTATTTTAATATTATCCAAAATATATTAAAAAAAAGAAGGTAAATTTAATCAATATAATATAACATAATTGAAAAAGAAAATTATAAGAGAAGGGATAAATTGCATATAAATTTTGTATTTAGAAATACCACAAAGTTTGACCAGAAATCATGAAAATAAATATGAAACAAAATGTCTCATAAAGTTTGCAAAAGTCTTATAAAAGAAAATATTTAAACATATAAAATTGAATATATAATTTTGTAAAGCTCATGAAGGTGGCTCTAACCACTTTTATTTCAACTCCATTAGACCTTGTATGAAATTATTATGAGTTATCAAAGAAAATATGTATAAATGATAACAAGTTATAGTTTTAATATTGAGTTATTGTATATTAAAGCACAAACATGAGAAATTAAAGAATATAATATAACAAAATCAAGGTGATGTAGAGGTCATACGAAAACATATTTAGAGTTACATACAAATTCATCAAAGTTAAAGAGTACAATTAGCATAAAATAGATAAATTATATCAAAAAGTTACATTCCTAGATACTAAGGAGGACAAGTGTAACATCTTATATAAAAAAATTAGATACAAATTGAAATGACATATAGAGCATGCCAAACCCTTGAGAGTAAAATATTTGAAAATAAACAAATAAATGTTTATTTGAACAGAACTCTTTCAGAGGAGTCTAACAAAGTTTGCTTTGTGTCCATCAAACCATGTTTGGAATTACAATAAAATTCCAAAATAAAGAAGCATAAATAATACATAATTATTATATAAAATAAGGAAATCAAAACAATATGAAAGTCACAATAGAAACGATTTATAATTACAACATAATAAAAAATTGAAACAAAAAATTTGATGAAATGATATAAATTACATGAAAAGGTTTCATTACGATATAAAAAGGAGCTTGAATGAAATAACCTTAATCATTAAACCACATACAAATAAAAATATCTCATAAAGCAAGCCAAAGCCTTATAAACTTAAATATTTAAAAATATGGAAATGAGTATTTTTTATTACCCAAAATAAATAAGAATAAATATTAATAAAGTAATATTTTAACATTAATAAAATATATATTGAAACTAAAATGTAATCAGTTGAAATAATATAATATAATTAAATAAAAGAGATATAAAGGTCACATGAAAATAGATTTAGATTTATGTAGTAAAACCAAAAACTTAATGAAAAAAATTTTACAAATGAGTTAAATTACATAGGAGTGTTGCATTACAAGATAATAAGAAGATCGATATAGTATTCTTGAATGTAAAAGAAAGTAACAATTAAATTGTCTCAGTAAATGTGCTAAAATAAAAAAAATATATATATATTTTAAATATTCTCAGTAAATGTGCTAAAATAAAAAAATATATATATATTTTAAATATTAAAAAATATTTTATAAGATAGAGCTCATTGAGACTAGTCCAACAACTTTTGTTTCATCTTAATGGACCTAGTTTGGAATTACTTTAAATTATAAAAATTAAAAGTGTAAATATTAATAAATTTTTATTTTTATTTTATATAAATTTATATTAAATCCAAAATGAGATTAATTGAAGCAATGTAATATAACAAAATCATGGCAATGTAAAATTCATAAGAGATGAGAGTAGAGTTACGTATTTAAATGTCCAATTTAATGTGAAAAGAACTAAAAAGTGCTAAATTTTATTGGAAAGTTGTGTTTCAAGATACTATGGAAATTAAAGGTATCAGACTCGATCAATGAAAAATGCACAAACTAAAATGCTGCACAAAGTGTGCTAAAATGAAATTATGGAAAACAATTAGAAATAAAAAAATTAATTTTTTATTAGATAAAGCTCTCCGAGATGAGGTCAATGATCTCTATTTTGAATTAATTAGACCTCGTTTATAATTACATTAAACTGCAAAACCAATAATCGTTTATAATAATAAATTACTATTTTTAGTATTGAGCATATATATTTTAAAGCTAAAATGAGATATATTGAGAAAAATTAGAATAAACCAAATTAATTATAAAAATTTTAGGTAATGATAAAAATTGATGTGAAACATTACATTCCAAAATACTTAGAAGATCTTGCTTGAACTATATGACCATTAGATTAGTTATGAATGAAAAAACTTATCAAACCATACCAAAAATATTGAAAATAAAAATAATTAAAAAAATATAAAAATTGAATATCTTGCTAGATAGACCATGTTTAGACAAGACCAATGACATTTATTTCCTCTAAATTAGGCCTCATTTGGCATTACTATAATTTACCAAAGTAAATAACCATAAATCATAAAATTAGTTTTATAATAATTAAATATATATTAAATCTAAAAATAGATAAATTGAAGCAATTTATGAGACCATTCAATTACTACAATGTCTGAAGATTGAAGATGTTTCACTTGATCTCTTTAATATCATGGAAAGCAACATTCTTGTACAATTTATCAAATCTCCTAAATTTTTTTTCATTTATTTTGTGTGATTACTATGTAATGATAAATATCTTATTATGTGATTTTATACCAATTTTACATTTGTTTGTTACATAGATTCAATTTAACATATTTAAACTATAAAATATATTTATTAAGTACTAAAAGAATACTTTGATATTATTTGTTATTATTTACATTCGTAATTCACTATAATTTGAAATGCACTGATTGAAATAAACAAATGTGGTTGGACTCACCTTCATGTAGTAAATCTAATTAAATATTTATTTTTATATTTTTAAATATTTTATTTACTAAGAGTCTGGCTTGCTCTAGGAGACATTCCAATTTTTACATGATTTAATAATTTGGAATGTTAGACTCATTTACATTAGTATCATGGAACATAACTTTCACGTACAATTTGTCTCATTTCATTGAATTTTTTATTTGGTTTGTTTAAATTACTATGTAGCCCTAATTCTCTTCTCATGTGACAATTACATATCTTTCATCTAGCTATATTATGTTAAACAATTTATGTAATTTAAGCTTTAAAATATATTAACCTAATATTCTAATAATAATTTATTATTATTTTTACTTATTTACAATAGTAATTTATAAAATTTTAAAAGAGGTCTGATCAAGTTGGAACAAATATTATTTGACTCATCATCAAAAGCTTAAACATGTTAAATATTCATTTTTGCATCTTTAGAGTTTTTACTTTCTAACATTTTGGTTGGCTTTAGGATGCATTTAGATTCCTAACAATTTGATGATTGGAGATGTTACAGTTGAAGATGTTAAAATTTTAAATACTTGATATGTAGGTACAACACTAATACCTTAATTTGACAACCTACTAAATTTACTAGAATTATCAACTATTTTCGAGACTAGCATTCCTTACCTGTTAATGACAGCTAGTGTGTTTGTGGCACTAATGAATCACTTGGTTAATATTCCTTGGAAGTCAATTCATCTTTTATTATTATTTTAATTTGTATTATTTCAACTAAATAATTATTTCAATTATAACATAGTTTTGTAAAGGTTATTAAGACAATACAAAGATGTGATAAAAAATAAAATGATTCTTAAGATTTTCAAGGAGAATAGATTAACATTGTCGAACCTAATATTTTACATTGATGATTAATTTAAAGGAAATTTAATTTATGTGCCTTGTAAAAATTGTTTATGTGAAGTTTAACATTCTAGTTAAAGTAAAGCTTAAATATCTAAATTTTATTTAAAAATATATCCCTTCATGATTTTTTACTCAAACCAAGATGAACAATGATAAATGACATTTACTTATCTTCTACTTTAAGTTATCCCACAAACATGAGCATCAGCTTTCGGAATTCTAAAAATTTGTTCAAACTCATTAGAAATACTTACTATTTTTTGCCACCAAACGATGCATTATCGCTAGGTGTCGACAATGCAAATTGATTAGGTTGAAACAAATGTTGTTAGGCTCTTCTCAAAGAAGTATGTTCAATTAAATTTTTATTTTTATAACTTAAAATACTTTTAAAAGTATTTTCAATTTGATGATATATTTTTATTCATATCAGATTTACAAATTGAAGATATTTCACTTTTCACTTTCATACCTTAGAATGAAACCTTTCATTTTAATTTATCCCATATTTTCAAAAATTTTTCTTTGATTTCAATGTATTACTATGTAATTCTAAATTTTGTCTCATGTGAATTTTACACCACTTTTAATAAGTGTTATTTTATTGATTCAATTTATATGATTTCAACTTTAATATATTTCTACTTAAATTAAAAAGAATAATTTATAAGTATTTATTCTTATTTAATTTGCTAAATTGAATTAATTCCAAGTGACGTTTGAGCAAGACGAAGCAATTGTTGATGGACTCATTAAAATGAGCATCATAAAAAAATCATTTTTATATTTTAAATGTTTTATTTTATTGCTTTGGCATTCTTTTCAAGTTATTTTGATTCATAGATTATTAAATGATCAAGAATGTTACATGTGATCTTCATAATGTCTTGTAATGTAAATTTGATGTATAATTTACCTCATTTCTTCAAATATTTTGCTTTAATTATATTATATGACTATGAAACTTCAACTGCCCTCGTGTGTGACGTTTATATATCTTTCAATTCGTTGTACCTTATTTCTTTAATTTCTCTTATTTTATCTTAAATTATTTTTTATTTAAAAGTAAAATAAAAATTATTATTATTTATTATTTGTTATTTGTATTATTTCCAAACAAGTTCCAATGGAGATGACAAAACATGTTGTACTCATCTACATGAGCTCTTTATGTAAATATTTTTTTCTATATCTATTTAACATGAAACAAATTTCATTAAACTCATCTTGATGAACTGCATTAAGTTAAATATTATTTCTAATATTATCACATATTTTTATAGGGCTTTGGAAAGCTTTTCAAGGCATTTATTTCATATTTGATTACCTAATTATGGTTGTTACACTCCATCTCGATACTATCTTGGAAAGTTTTACTATATAATTGTGTTAATCTAATTCTACTATCACAAGATCGATACCTTGCTTTTAATTTATTATATTACATTACTTCTATTTATCTTATTTCAACTTTAATATACATATTTAAAATTTCGATAACAATTTATAATTATTTAATCTCATTTAATAAAAGTAGTTGGACTCATCTCAATCAGTTATAAATTATTAATAAATATATTTTTTATTTTTTTAAATAATTTATTTCTTTTTATTTTGGCGTACTTCATGACAAATTTCTACTTGTGGCATAGTTGAAGTTTGCTTATGTTACACTCAATCTCCTTATTTATTTGAATACAACTTTCCTATATAAACTATTGTATTTCTTAAAATGTTTTGCTTTTGAGTTGCTTATTTTGTTATTTTAACTTTTATTCTCGTCATGTGACCATTACCTCATTTTTTTGGTTTTATTAGATCAAGTCAATTTATCTCATTTTAGCATCGATACATATTAACATAAAGATAAAATAATATTTTATTATTACTTTAGCTTTTTTACAAAAGTTATTAAAAATTGTTCCAAACAAGGTTTGATCAAGTTGAAACAAATGTCATTGGACTTGCTCGATGATTTTAATCCAATTAAAAATTCATTTTTTTTAGTACTTTTTTTTTAGATTTTGGTAGGCTTTGCAACAAATTTAGATTTGTACTAGATTTGATGATCGAGGATGTTCTGTTTAAGCTCTTTAGTATCTTTGCTTGCAATTTTTAAGTACAATCAATCACACTTCTTCAAAGTTTTTGCTTTTGTTTGCCTCCATTGGTATCTAACTCTAAATCTTCTCTGAAGTGGCACTTACATTACTTTGATTGATATTATTGTCATTTTTCAATTTATCTCATTTTCGGCTTTATTAAATATTTTCATCACAGTGTGATAATAGTTTGGTATTATATATTCTTATTTAATTTTATAAGTCATAGTCATTCCAAATGAGCGTAATTAGTATAAAATAAACATTGTTGAACTTTTCTAGAGTAGTTGAATGCTATTACATTTTTATTTTAAATTTTTTTGGATTTTTTGAAGTTTTTGGAATACTTTACTAATAATTTTGGTTCATACATAATTTGATAATCGAAGATGTGAAACTTCATCTCCATAGATTCTTCGAATGGAAATTTGTATATAATTAATGACATTTTTAGAAATATTTCACTTTTGTTTGGCTATATTAAGATGTAACTCTAAATCCTTTCTCATGTGGCCTTTTCTTGTTTTGATTTTCCTATATTTTATTTTTTTACTTTATCTCATTCTAATTCTAATATATATTTACTTAATATTAAAAAAAAATTTCATTTTTTATGCTTATTTATTTCGGTAATTTTTAACGAGGTCAAATTTCAAGGAAAACAAACATTGCTACACACATCTCAACAAGCTCTATCCAATTAATTATTCTTTTTAAAATTTTAAAATATTTTTATTTTCTAAGGTTTTTTCACCCTTTATGATCGATGATGTTGTGCTTGATATTCTACATAAATTTGAATGCATATTTGTCGTACAATTATTCTCATTTCTTAAAACATTTTAGTTAATTTGGTTATATAAGTATGTAACTCCAAAAGTCCTCTTTGTGGCTTTTGTATGTGTTTCATTTAGTTATAATAAATTCCATCAAGTTTTCTCATTTCAACTTTAATATTAAATTTAAAATGTTTTAGCAATAATTCTAAATGTGATGTGATTGAGTCAAAAAGAAATGTAAATGGACTAACCTTAACGATTTTTATAAAATTAAATATTTAGTTTTTTTAATTTGTAATATTTTTTTTTAGGGTTTTAGCATGCTTTACAACACATTTTGATTGTATTGATTTTACAATAAACAATGTTATAAGTGACCTTCTTAGTTTCTATGAATACAACTATCATTACATAATTTATCTCATTAATTCTAATTTTCATTTTTTTATATTGCTGTGGAACTTTAAATTTCCTCTCCCATGATCTTTACAACATTTTTATTTTATTGCATTAACTCCCTTCAATTAATCTTCTTTTAGTTTTGATATATATTTCTCAAACATAAAAATAATAATTGGGTGTTATTATGATTATTTAATTTTGTAATTTGTAGAAATTAAAAATAATATCCAATCAAGATCAAGGAAATATCATTAGACTCATCACAATGAGCTTTATACAATTAAACATTTCTTTTTATATTTTTTTATAATTAAATTTTTTTAATTTTAATACTTTTTATAAGATATTGTGATGCATAACTTATGGTGATCAAAAATGTTACATGAGATCTCAAGTGTTCTAAAATGTGCCAATCTTTTAATACTCATCTTATTAATTCTCAAACTATTTAATACTAAATCTCCTCTCATGTGACATTTACAAATTTTTTATTTTATTTTATTATATTACTTCAATTAATCTCTTTTTAACTTTAAAATTTATACATATAATATTAAAGGAAAAATTCATTATTATTTTTGTTATTTTACCTTGACAAATCATTTGTTTTTTAATTTTTTTCTTTGCTTCTGGCATACTTTATAATATTTTTTATTGTGCCTTATTTTAATGATTGACGATGTTATGCTTAATTTCTTGATGGAATCCAACTTTTCAAAACAATATTTTTTCATTTCTTCCAAATTTTTTCATATGCTATATTGTTGTGATACTCTTATTCTCCCTTCATGTGACCCCTAAATTTCTTTGATTTGGATAAAGTTCATTAATTCAATTTTTGCCATTTTAACTTCAATATATATTTAGATCATTTCAAATTAATACTTTATTATTATTAATTATTATTTAATTTAGTAATTTTTTATAGTTCAAGATAATTTTTGATGGAGATGAAACAAAGGTATTGGAATAATCTCTACGAGATGTACATAATTAAATATTTTGTTTTAATATTTCAAAATATTTTATTGTCTTAGGTTTTGGCAAGCTTATGAGATTTAAATTCTTATCAGAATTGATGATTAAGAATGTTATGCTCGATCACTTTTTGTCATGTAAGTAAATTTTTCCTTAAAAATTGATCTGATTTTTAAAATTTTTCCTTTTCATTTCGTTATATTGCTCAGAAGGTCTAAATCTTTTGTTTGATCGTTACAATTCTTTCATTATAATGTATTACATTACTAGAAATTATCTTATTTCTACTTCAATATATATTTACTTAATTTTGAGACAATACTAAATAATAATTTAGCTTTATTTACAAGAGTAATTTACAGTAATTGTAAGCAAAATCTACTCTTAATGAAACAAATATTGTTGAACTAACCTTGGTGAGCTTTTTCTAATTAAGTGCATTTGAACATTTTTAAATATTTTAATCTCTATAATTTTTAAACATTTTATGCATCAACTTAACAAGTACTTAATTTGATAAATGAGAAAGTTAAACTTCATTTCAGTCATATCCAAGTGCTTTATATAATTAAATAATTATTTCTATATTTTTAAATTCTCATTATCTAAAATTTTTGTAAATTTTATGAGATATTCTCATTTGTACTTGATTTGACAATCGAGGGTCGAATAAAGAGAGATTTAGAGTTGCATTGTGTTATAACCAAATGAAAGAGAAAAACTTGAAGAATTGAAATAAATTATTTGTGAAAGTTACTTCCAATATACTAATCATACTGTCTCATAAAGTATTACAAAAGCTATAGAAAAATTGATATAAGTATTGAAGTGAATATTAAATTAGACATTACTCATCGAGAATGGTCTAGTTCCCATTTGTTTAGTCCTTATTAGACCTCATTTAGAATTATAATGAATTACAAATTAAATAATTATAAATAATAATATTTTTTTGTTTTAATATAAGTATATATTTTAAATTTTAAATTAAATAAAATAAAGTAATATAATATAACCAAATCTCTGCGATGTTATTGTAACATTAGAAGATATTTAGCATTACAAAGGAATACAACCAAATCAAAGTTTAAAAGAAGTAGAAGTGAGATAAAATTTGTTACACCCCATTTTTCCTAGGCTGATTTTTGGCATACAATTTTTTTTTTTACATATAGACAGCTCAGATCGTCCCATACCAACCTGAGTAGCCTACGAAAAACATAGGATATAACACATCATTACACACCTACTTTCCTTAACAATGTGGATCCCATCTCCCGGGTACACCGTCAAATCAGGTTCATGACTCCTGAATTAACAAATGGACTCGCGCAATGTTACTCCTGCTAGACCCAATACTCCTAACCCATACCGATAGGAGAACCAGTCTAATAGAAGTCTGAACCCCCACGGTTAAGTTCCATAGTCATGTAATGACCTCACCATCAAAAATAAAATACATAACATCCTCAGATAAAATATGGCACTCCACACACTATACCACCAAGACAATAAAGTAAAACAGTGAATGGAAACTACATCACATCACAAGAATAAGATCCAAGTCCAATAAATACAATATCATCCAACTAGATACATAAGTCAGAATCACCATCACATAATACAAGACATAAAAATAACAGTCTCACTGAATACATCCAACAGCAACAATCAACTAACCAGAATGTCTCGGATAATCACAGATCAGATCTCCTCCACTAGCCTACTGATCACGATCCCACCTAAAGCTGGGTGGCGTCAAGTCTGCCGAGCCACTGGAAAAATATAGATAAAAAGGAATGAGCTACGCCCAGTAGGAAAGACAGCTAGTAAAAACTCACATGCAAGAGAAGGATAATAGCAAAAGTATAGGAATACAGCATAACAATGTAGGGTGGAAAGGCACTCTCAGTCCCAGACTCCGACCAACCACAATCACCCCAGTCACACCAGAGTAGCTCTCCTCTGGGCTTCCAGGTAGCGTGCCAGTGGGAACGCCCATCTCGAAACACGCATGGCGCCTAAGCACCCTACACCGCAGCGTCTCTCGTCAATCAATCTCCTGGAGACTATAGACAAATCCAATCACAAAATCTCTAGCCAACGTGAGACACCCCTGCTACCCTAAGGCGCGCAGGCCTACACACTTGGCTAGCCACTGCGAGACACCCCTGCCACCCTCAGGCGCGCAGGCCTACACACATGGACCAGGAGAGATCGACTCAGCCACCGTCCCAAGGAGTCCTCTACCAACAACTTCCATAGAAGCTCACGCCCCTACAGTCATTGCCAATCTCTAACTCCAAGATCCGGCAACATGTGTCCAGGTACAACAAGGCGCATACCAGTCCACATGTATACTGTGGAAGCTAAGTCTGAACCGCACAGTTACCTACCACAACTACCCTAAAACATCATATAGGGTCTATAGTAGTCCGGTCCAGCATGCCAATCCATAAAATATGCCAACACTGAGTAAACTGACTCAATCCATGTCAATGCCATCCAAGTAACATAAACTGTATCGAAATTCTGACTATTCTAGTAACACTTACCCAAGTGTCACACTTCCTTCCAACTGATCCAGCTGTACTGAATTTATGGATAATTTCCAACAGTAACTTTCAACTTGTCTATGTGATTTCCCTAAATCACCTTTTTCTCGTTTTAGGAAATTTTAAATTTCAACTTCAATTTCTGCCCTTTATCCATTTTCCGAAATTCGGAATAAATTTCCGAATTTAAAATTTAAATTCAAAAATAAATTTCCGAAAATTTAAATTCCACATATTTTCCGAAAAAATTCGGATTAATTTCCGAATTAAGTTTTTCCTCCGCCGTTCGTCCGCGCCCGCGTTCTGCTGAACCGGGTTTCGCTGCCGGTTCGGAAAACCCGCGATGAACCGCGAACCCACCGGCCGAACCTTTAAATCAAATTTTCCAGCCGACGTTTAGTATTTAAATATTATTAATTATTAATTCATTACAATTATTTAATTAACTAAGCTGAAATTAATCTAATCCATCTCCTTCCTCCGCCCGGCGCCTGCGAAACCCTAGCCGACGATTCCTCCGGGAAATTCCGTTTTCCCCGTCGATTTCCGGCGACCGAGATCAAGGAGAAGCAAAATCCGATGTTCATACTATCCTAATTTGTCAATAATGCCACTAATTTCTAATATTCAATCAAATTTCCCGCCGAAGTTTTCATCCGATCCTCATTTAACAATTTATGAAATTAAACAAACAATCTATGAAATTAAACAATTTTCAGCATTTGATACAATCTTAACATGATTAAAGTCCATAATAGAATCATCAATTGCTCGGTAAAATTTCCAATTTGACGGGTATAATTTTTTCCGAAAACCCTAAAATGCTAAATCAATAATTTGCATTAATCACTTTCAAAAAAACACAATTCACATGCTCTGGTAGTTAATTGCAAAGTAATTCATATTTTTAATTCGCTAATTAATGAAATTTAAACTGAATTTCCTACATTTTTCTTCTCCGGCGACGGTGGGGACGGTGAAGCTCGCACTCGACCAACCGCTGCTCCTCGCCGAACGAAACCGGTACCAATCGATTCTCCTCGATCACGCGAACCTCCAGGTACAAAATGCCCCTTGAAAGGCTGTCGGAAAATATCGCCGTCCGCCGCGAACACCTCGTCTCCGGCCGCCGTTCGAAACCCTAAGGGCCGAAACGGTTCGGGTTAAATACCCCGCTTAAACCGGTAATAACCCGTTAAGAACCCATTAAGCGCCGGTTGACCTACTAAAACGCCGCTTAACACCCGATCAGCGGGTTAATCTCCACCGCTGATCTCGTCCGTCTGATCCGCTTATCCGCGGCTTATCCGAACGCACGCGCAAACGCACCTCGGCGAACCGCCCCCGCCTTCGCTGAACCGCTCCGGTCCGGTTCACGCGCGGTAAAATCCAAATTCCGGTTTAAAAATCTAATTAACCGATTTAAATAGATTTTCGAATTTCCAAAAATCCAATTAAACAGGGAAAATTACTTAAAAATTTCCTCGGTGCTCCGAAAAATCCCAAGAAATTTTCAGAAATTCTAATAGCCTCTAATTGAGCTCCTGGCTCATCCTACTATCGATTTGAAATCATCCAAGCCATAATTTAATTATTGAAGATTAAACCTATAATATTTTACCGGGTATAACAAAATTTATGAGAAAATTGCATTCCATGATATTAGTGATATCAAATTTGACAAGTCTTAAATATTGAAATATTTAAAATATAAAAATTAATATTTAAAGGAACAAAGTTCATTTAAATGAGTCCAATGACATCTTTTTCATCTCAATCAAACCTCATTTAGAATTACTATGAATTATAAAAAATGATAAGTATAATAGTAAAGGATTATTATTTAAATATTAAGTAAATTTATATTAATGTTAAAATGAGATTAATTAAATAATTATATATAATAAACTAAAATTGATGTAAAGATAATATAGGAAGAGAATTAGAGTTTCATAGTACTATATCCAAATCATATAAAAAGGTTTAAGTGAAATAAGTTGTACTCAAAAGTTGCACTTTTAGATAAATAAGAGATCGACTGCAACATCATTAGTCATAAATCTGGTGTGAATGGAAGTGTCTTAAGCAATCATTCTAGTACCACAAAAAACATATGTAAAATGTAGAAATCAACATTTACATTGCTAAAGCTCACCGTGACAAGTTTGGCGACATTTGTTTCTTCTTTATCAAGTTCATTTGAAATTATTATGATTACCAAAGTATATAAACACATGATAATAACTTGAATCAATGTAATAGATCTAGATTAAAGTAATGTAATCGTCACATAAGAGGAGATATAGAGTTAATCAGAGAAAATATCCAAGTCAATGCAAAAAATTTAACAAAATGAGAAAAGTTATACTTGAAAGTTGCATCCAAGATGCTATAGTGATCAAGAATAATGTCTTTGACCATGATATCAAGTAGGAATCAAATGTCTCATATAGCATGCAAACATCTAAAAAGTAAAATATTTAAGTATTTAAAAATGAATATTTAAATAGATAAAGCTTACCAACTGAGGCCAATATTTTTTCTTTTGTCTTGTTTGGAATTCGTTTGGAATTACTTTCAATTACTAAAGTAAATAACATCAATGACAATATATAATTATTTTAATGTTTAAGAAATATATATATTAAGTCTTAGAAAAGTTATATAAAAGATTGTTATAATACTTTAAAATTCTAAATTTCCTCTCGTGTGACCTTTACTGTACTTTAATTTGGTAAAAAAAATTGTTTCTTTTTTTCTATTGATTTTTAAAATATATTTGCTTAATTTGAAACAGTAATTTAATACTATTTATTCTTGTTTAACTAAGTAATTGCTAATAATTTTAGGCAAGATTCTATTGAGATGAAATAAACATCATTGAACAAATTTGAATTAGCTTTAACCAATTAATTGAACGTTTTAATATTTGAAATTATTTTTTTAGTTGTTTTTGTTCCTAATAACAAATTTTCATTCATACTTTATTTGACCACCAAAGATGTTATACTACATTTCCTTATTAATTGGAATAAAACTTTCTTGTACAACTTATCCAATTTTTCAAATGTTTTGCTTTGATTTTGTTATATTATTATGAAACTCTAAATATCCTCTCACATTACCTTTACATCACTTAAATCTCCTCTCAGGTGAACTTAACATCATCTTTATTTTGTTATATTACTTTTCTTTTCTTTAATGCAATTCAAATTTATTGTATATCCACTTTATTTTATACCAATTGTTTTCTGATAATTGATGTTTGTTTACGCGAATAATTTGTAGTAATTCCAAATGAGGTCCAATTAAGGTAAAACAAATACCATTGGACTCATCTTAATGAGCTTTCTCTTATTAATTATACAATTTTATAATTCCAAGTATTTTTTTAAGGAGTTTTTCATTTTGTGCAAGACTTTGAGTTCATACTCGATTACAAATTTGAGAATGTTACACTTGATATCCATAGTATGTTGGAAACCAACATTCCTTAAAAAATCATTACATTTCAAAGTTTTTTATTTAATTTTGCTATAAAATTATGAAGGTCTTCTTCTCTTCTATTGTGAACTTTTCTTTTTTATTTTGTTACAATACATTGATTCAATTTATCTTACTTCAAGTTTAATACATATTTCCTGAATATTAAACAAATTGTTTTTTGTTGTTTTTACATATTTAATTTGTTAATTCTGACTTTTTCTATATATTTTCCATTTGAAACAAAACAACTATCATCAAACTCATGGGTTTTTTATGCATGAAACATAGTTGTTTTAGACAATTTAACATATTTCTTCAACTTTTTTGCTTTAGTTATATTACAGTGAAACTCTTGTTTTCGTCTTGTATAACCATCATATCACTTTATTTGAATAAATTATAATATTCAAGTATATCTATTTCTAACTTTAACATTTTACTTACTAAATTTGATATTAATAGTTTATTATTATTTTTTATTAGTTATTTTTGTAATCCACTTAGTTCCAAACCATGTCTGATGGTGGCAAAAACAAATGTCACTTGTTTCATCTAAAAAAAACTATCCAAATTAATATTCATTTCTTACATTTTTAAAAATTTAGTTTCTTATATTTTGGTGTACTGTACGAGATATTTTGATTCATACCTAAATTGGCAATCGAGGATGTTATGCTAAATCTCCTCAATATCAAGGAATTGAATTATCTCCTATAATTTATCAAATTTTTCAATTTTTTTAATTTAGTGATATTACTGTGTAACACTAAATCTTACCTAGTTGAACAATTACTTCTCCTTGATTTATTTATATTACATTACTTCAAATTATGTTATTTCTACCTTCATATGTATTTACATTATTTTTAAGAAAACTATTTTTTATACTTTATGTTTATTTACTTGGGTAATTTATAATAATTCTAAAGAATTCTAATTTATATAAGGTAGACATCTTTGTACATGCCTTGACTTGCTTATGAACTTAAATTTTCTATTATATAATTTAAAATATTTTTTATATGATTTATTCTTGCTTTATGAGAGAAATAAATTTGTATATAATTTGAGGAGATTAAACTCAATCCCTATAGTACATGGAATGTAGCTTTCCTACATAATTAATCTCATTTCATGAATATTTTTTTTATATGGTGATATTATTATAAAATTTAATACTCCTCTTGTGTGAGCTTAACATTACTTTCTGTATGTATGTATTTATGTATGTATATATTATGTATATATATATATATATTATCTTAATATTATAACAATAATTTATCGTTATAATGGTAATGGCAAATGATGTCTCGTGAAGATGACAGTTTATTGGAGTCATCCCGATGTGCTTTGTATAATTAAATATTTTTTAAAATTTGTCAATGTTATTTCAAAGATGTTTATAAGTTATGAGACATTTCAATTTTTACATTGCTTGATAATTAGGGACTTTCACTCAATCTTCTTAGAATCTTGGAATGCAGTATTCCTATGTAATGTTTTCTCATTTTTGAAGTTTTTTATTTTGATTTGGTTTGATTTCTATGCCATCCAAAATCTTCTCTCTTGTGACATTGACATCACTTTGATTTGGTTGTATTTGCCTCAAATTTTTTTAAATTAGTTTAGTACATATTTATTTTACTTCAAACAAATAAATTATTTTAATTTATGTTTGTGTAATTGAATAATCCAATGTAATTTCAAATATGGTTAAACCAAGACAAAACACTCTTCATTTGACTAATCTGAATGAGCTCTATCAAAGTATTTATTTTTAAAGTCTAAAATATGTATATTTTTAAGTTTTTACTTGTTTTATAGGAATTTTTCTTCATACTTGTTTTGATGATTGAGGATATTACATTCATTCTAGTTTGTAACTTGGAATGCAATTTTCCTAAATAATTTATTTAATTTGCTCAAATGTTTTTTATTTAATTAGGTGATATTAGCATATAACTTTATCTCCTCATACGTTTGGCCTTCACATATCAATTATTTTATTGTAATACAAGGCTAGAAGGTATCTTTTTTAGTTTTAACACATATTTGCAAAATCCTAAATAAAAATTTATTATTATTTATGCTTATTTATTTTGGTAATTCATAATTATTCTAATCAATATTTGATTGAATTCAAACAAATATCACTATAATTATCTCAAAAAACTCTATCCAATTAAATATTCACTTTTACATTTAAAAAACTTTTATTCTCTAGGGCTTTACCATGTCTTAAAGGCTTTATGGTTCATACTTGTTCTAATAATAGAGCATATTACACTTGTTCGCCATAATATCTTTTTCATAATTTGTTTGTATTAAATTATTATAATTTAACTTATTTATACTTTATAAATTAAATTTAGTTAGTCTTAAAATCATAATTTTTGTTATTTATTATTATTTACTTTTATAAATGACTATAATTCCAAATAAATTCTAATGGAGACAATACAAGTCATTGGTATCACCTCACTTAGCTATACTAATTAAATATTTATTTTGACATTTTAGAAACTTAAATTTCTAAAGTGTTTGCATACTTTAAAAGTTATTTTAATTTGTACTTATCTGATTATAAGTGATGCTACCCTCAATTGTTTTTGTACATTGGAATGCAACTTTTACTTATCATTTACCTTAGTTTTTTTATTTTTTTTTTGTATATTTGATTGTGTTATTAGGTAACTCCAAATCTTCTCTCATGGTATACTTAAATCACCTATATTTTTTTATTATTAGATATGTTGAATTTACCTCATTTAATATTTGATATATATTTACTTAATATTAGAAAAAGAATTTCTAATTATTTATACATATTTTTTTTGTTAATTCGTAGGAATTTCGAAGAAGCTCTAATCAAGATAAAACATATGTTATTGGACTAACTTTATGAGTTCTATTTAAAATTTTATTTTCAAGGGGTTCAAAATACTTTAATGATTCCTTTATTGTCAAATAATTTGATGACAAAAATGTTATGATCGATCACCCTAGTATCTTAGAATGGAACCTTCTCCTGTAATTTATCTCTTTTTTATTTTTAATTTTAAGCTTTGATTTGGTTATATTATTATGTCACCCTAAAGTTCTTATCATGTAAACTTTATATCACCATGATTTTGTTATCTACATTACTTTTATTTATTTAATTTTAGGTTTAATAAAAAATTTTTAATGATTATAACAATAATTTTTTAACCTTTATCCCTATTTACTTTTTTTATTTACAATAATTTAAAATAATATCCAATCGACACGAAAAACCACTGTTGGACTCATCTCACTAAGCTTGTTCTAAATAGAAATTTATATTTATATCTTTAAATATTTTACATTCCATTCTTCATGAATCTTTTGGATTCTTATCTTATTTCTCTTATTTCTTCAAATGTTTTGTTATGTTTATTTTTATTAAAAAATAATTCTAGCTCCTTACTTGTGTAACCTTTGTGTCTTATTGATGTAGTTATATAACAATGTATCTAATTTTTCTCATTTTAGCTTTGAAATATATTTACTTAATATTGAAATGATACTTTATGTTTATTTATTCTTATTTAATTTCGTAACTCATAGTAATTCCAAATGAGGACTGGTAGAAGGAAAACATACATTTTTGTACTCATTTTGATAAGATTTAAAAAAGTAAATATTAACTTTTATAGTTAATAAACTTTACCTATATAGTTTTTGCATGATTTTTGTGTTCTTTCAAATTGTATCTAATTTGACAGTTCAAATTGTTAATTTGTGCTTCTTAGTATTATTTCAAGCTATTTTCTTACACAAATTATGTTACTCTAAATCCCCTCTTATGTCACTTTTACTTGCATTTCATTTGGTTATATAACATTTCTTCAATTTAATTCATTTAAATTTTAATGTGTATTTTATATTTTTTAGTATTTTTATATGCTTATTTAATTTTTTAAATTTTTAATAATTCCAAATGAGGCCTCATCAAGATGAAATAAATATCATTAGAGACATCTTGACGAGCTCTATCAAATTAAATAAATATTTACAAATTTTAAACATTAATTTTTTTTAGAAAGTTTTCTTGTTTTATGAGATATGTTTATAAGTACTTGACTTGATAATCATTGATGTTACACTTTATCTTCTCAATATCTGAAATGCAGCTTCCTATAAAACTTATCTCATATTTTCCAAATATTTTGCTCTCATTTATTTATATAACAATGAAACTCTAATTCTCATTTTGCATGACATTTACATTACATTGATTTGATTATATTAAATTACTTAAATTTATCACATTTTCGCATTAATATATACTTTTTGAAATTAAAATAATATTTTAGTTTAATTTTTACTATATTAGTAATTCATAATAATTCCAAAGGTGATTCAAGGGATATCAAATAAATTTTGTTGGACTCAGCTTGACTAGATCTATTCAATTAAATATTTATTTTGAAATTCTTAAATAGTTTTTATTTTCAATGGTTCTAGCATTGGTTATGAAACATTTTCATTCTTATATAATATAATGATGTAGGATGTTACATTGGATCTCATTGTATCGTGGAATGCAAATCTCTTGCAGAATTTTCCCTATTTCTTAAAATTGTGGAGTTAGATTTCATTATATAAAGTTAAAACTTTAAGTTTATGTTCTTATAACCTTGACATAATTTTGATTTGATTATATTAAATTGCCTCAATTTATCTTATCTAAGTTTTTTTGTATATATATATATATACTTAATATTAAAATGTTAATTTTTTTATTATTTATCACTATTTAATTTTGAAATTCATAGTAATTTTAAATAAAGTTAGAAGAAACAAACAACATTGGACTTGTCTCGACTAACCTTTCCCAATTAATTATTCATTATTATGTTTTTAATATCTTTATTTTCTAAGATTTTGGCACCCTTAACATAAAGTTTTGATATGTACTAGATTTTGTCTTGATCACCTCCTTAGAGTGCAATTTTCTCATATAATTATTCTATTTAATTTAAATTTTCTACTACATGTTTTGGATTGATTAATAAAATATTTGAATTCATAGCTAATTTTGATGATCAATAACATCACACTTATCTCCTTAGTGGTTTGTATTGTAGCTTTTCCTAAAACTTTACCACCTTTCATTAAGTTTATCTCATTTCTTCAACAATAAAACTTTAATTATCTTCTACTACGAGCTTTACGTCATTCCATTAGGGTGTATCACATTACTTTAATTTATCTCATTTTAGTTTTAAAATTGTTTCCTTAAAAATACATTAGTAATTTATTATTAATCCTTATTATTTAGTTTCATAATTCAAAGTAATTCCAAACATGATTCACTAGAGATGAAGAAAATGTTATTGGATTCCTTTCACGATCATATTTGTAATAAAATGTTTTGTTTTTAAAAAAAAATAGATTTTTTTGGTTTTTTATAACCTTTTGAGTTTTTTTATTCATATTTGATTTGACAATATAGGATGTCACACTTGCTTTCCCCAAAATAAGTTATTGCAAATGTTTTATATAATGTATGTCACTTTTTAAATTTTTTTATTTCATTATTTTTTTAAATAGCTCAAAATCTGATCTTCTTTGATATTTACATGTTTTTCATTTTCTTATATTACATTTGTTACAGTTATCTCATTTTTTATTTAATTAGTACCAACAATTTATGAATTTTTTTATTTAATTGCATAATTCATAGTAATTCCAAATGAGGTGTAATTGAGATGAAACAAATTTCATTGGACTCATTTTGACAAGCTCTATCTAATTAAATATTAATTTATTTAATTTTGAATATTTTATTTTCTATGATATTATCATGATTTATGAGATATTTTTACTTATAATTTATTTTGATGATGGACATGTTACTCTAAAACTCCTTAGTATCATGGAGTGCAACGTTTCTAAAACATTTCTCCAATTTTTTCAAATATTTTTCTTTGATTTGATTATATTTTTATTAAATTCCTAGTCTCCTATAATGTGGTTTTTAAATTTAACTCATTTTAAATTTTATATTAATTACTTAATATAAAAAACTTAACTTAATTTTATTTAAGCCTATTTATTTTGTTAACTGATAATTATTGCAAATAAAATGTGATCACGATGTAACAAATGTCATTGTACTCAAGTTGATTACCTATTCTTAAAAAATATTCATTTTTTGTATTTTTTGAAATATCTTTTTTATAGTTTTAACTTGCGCTATAAATCATTTTTTTATACTTGCTCTGATGATCAAATTTGTTACCCTTGACTTGCTTTCTATCCTAGAATGCAACAATCTTGTAGAATTTATCTAAATAATTCAATTCCTTTTGTGCTTGATTTTGTAGCATTGTTATGAAATTCAATCTCTTATTGTGTGACTTTTACACCACTTTAATTTGGTGATATTAGACTACTTCAAGTTATCATATTTCATCTTTAATATATGTATATACATAATATTAAAATAATAATGTTTTATTATTTAGGGTTATTTACAATATAAATTCATAGTAATTACAACTGACATCTAACATATACAAAAGAAACATCGTTAAACTCATTTTAAAAACCTCTATCAAACTAAACATTTACTTCAATTGTTTTAAGTATTGTTTCACTTTTACATGATTTATAAGAATTGTAGAATCATAAATGATTTGATGATCGAGGATGTTACACTCAAACTCTTTAATATCTCAAAATGCAATTTTCTTATTAACTTTATCTTATTTCTTCAAATTGTTTGTTTCCATTTTCCTATATTACCATGAAACTAAAATTATGTTATTGAGTGAGCTTTATAAGGCTTTAGATTTTTTTTACATTACATTAATTAAATTTTTCTCAATTCAATTTTAATATATATTTATTTAATACAAAAGCAAGGTTTTTTATTATTTATGTTAATTTACTTATGCAATTGGTAGCATTTCTGAATGATATCTAATCTAAATGAAAGAAATATTAGATTAGTATTGATAAGATCTATCTAATTAGGAAAAAACATTTTATATTTTTGAAAATTGGTTTTTCTTAAGTTTCTATATTATTTTTAGGATGTTTTGATTCCTACCTAATTGGATGATCAAGGATATTGCACTTGATCTTCATAATATTTTGTATAAAAATTTCCTGTTTAATATAACATATTTCTTATAAGTTTTTTGCTTTGATCTTTTTATAAACTTTAATTATCCACTCGTGTAACGTTGATTTTTCCAATATTTGGTAAAATTTCCTTTCTTTAATTTATTTAATTTTAGTTTTAACATATATTTAGGCAATGCTAAAATAATAATTTATTTTTATTTAAGTTTAATTTTTTTAATAATAATTAGAAATTGTAAATGAGGTCTGATGAACATAAAACTAACATCATTTCACTCATCATTATGAGCTTTATCCTATTAAATGTTCATTTTTTTATTTTAACAAATTCATTTTCTAGGGGTTTTGGAATACTTTACATGATATTTTCATTTATAACTAATTTATCAAACATTGATGTTACCTTAGATCTCCTTAGTATATTTGAATACATGATTCTTATAAAATTTCTTATATCTTTATGTTTTTTCTTTCATTATGTTATATTACTATGTATAAAAAATCTACACTCCTGTGACTTTACAACACTTTTTTTGTTATATGACATGCATAAATTTTTCTTATTTCAACTTTTATATTTATTTACTTAATACTTAAATTTTATATTATTAGTTTTAGTTCTTATTTACTTTGGTAATTTATATTAATTCAAAATGATGTCCAATATAGATGAAAGAAATGCCACTAGAATCATTGATGAACTCCACAAACTAAATATTCAACTTCATATTTTTTAAAATATTTTTTCTAGGGTCTATGAATGCTTAATGTGACATTTCATTTGTACCGTATTGGACCATTAAAAATAGTACACTCAATCTTATTCAAATTAGTCACTTTAATCCCCAATCCCCAATACTATATAACCCTAAATCTAGTTAAAAGATTATATAACCCTAAATCTCCCATGATGCGGCACTTTCATCAACTTTAACTTATTAAATTACATTGCTTTAAATTGTCTCATCTCAGCTTAATGAATATCAGAGTAATATATATATATATATATATATATATATATATATATATATATATATATATATATATATATATATATATATATATATATATATATATTTCTTACAATTTAAGCTTGATCTATGAGATATTTTTATTTGTACGTTATTTTATGGTCGACTACATTATACTCAATGTTCACTGTAACTTGTAATGTAACTTTCTACAACAATTTATTCAATTTTTTTAGATTTTTTTACTTTGATATGGCTATATCATTAAGAAATCCTAATACTTGTCTTATGTGACCAATAATTCACTTTGATTTGGTTATATTACATTACTTCATTTTCTCTCATTTTAAGTTTAATATATATTTACTTAATATTAAAACAATAAATTTATTTTTGTTTAATTGTTTTTAAAATATGAAATAATTTAAAACAAGTTGTGACGAAGTCTAAATAAATATTGTTGGACTTAATTCGAAGTACTCTATATAATTAAATCTTTATTTTTATTGAACTTTTTCATTTTCTAAGCTTTTTGAATGCCTTTTTTATATTTTAATTAACACCTAATTTAACGATCGAACATTTACACTTGATCTCCTTAAAATCTTGTGAAACAAATTTTATACCCAATTTTTTACATTTCTTCATATTATTTGCTATGATTTTATTGTATTACTACGTAACACTAATTCTTCCCTTATGTGACCATTACCTCACCTTCATTTGGTTCTTTTACATTACTTAAATTTATTTTTCTAGCTTTAATATAATTTTATTTAATGTTAAAAAATTCATTTTGTGTTATTTTTACTTATTTACTTTATTTATTCATAGTAATTACAAATGATGTAAGTTCAAATTGTGTAATTTTATTTTTGTATAATTTTGGTGTATTACTATGTAAATTTAAATCACGTTTTTTATAAAACTTACATTGTTTTGATTTTGTTCTATTAAATTTCTTCAGTTAATCTCATTTCAATTTATATATATATATATATATATATATATATATATATATATATATATATATATATATATATATATATATATATATATATATACAACACACAATATTACAATTATAATTTATTATTATACGTGCATTATTTTTTTTATAATTCATATTAATTCAAAACAAGTCTCGATTGAGGTGAAATAAATAGCATTGGATTGCTCTTAATGATCTATATCTATTTAAATAATTATTTTTACATTTTTGAATATTTATTTTCTATGATTTGGCACCTTTTATGTGATATTTAGATTTATAATAAACTTAACAGTTGTGATTTTTATCGTTAAACTTCTTATTCTTTTGGAATGAAAATTTCCTTTACAGTTTATCTTGATTCTTTAATTTTTTTTTGTTATGTTATATCACCATTAAATTCTAATTAACCTTTCAAGCGACCTTTATATCACTTTAATTTTGTTATATTATATTTTGCTTCATGTTTTCATATTTGAGCCTTGATAAATATTTACTTAATATTAAAAATAAGTTATTATTACCTTTTAATTTTTTAAATTTCTAAGTTTGGGTAACTTTAAAGGAAGTTCTGTTGTGATAAAAAACAACATTGGTCTCATCTTGATGAGCTTTATTCATACCTAATTTGATAGTCAATGATGTTGCCATTCATCTTCTTAGTACGTTGGCATCCAACACTTCTAGTTTATTTATTGCATTTTTTCAAAATTTTTGCTTTTACTATATTATGTTACTATGAAACTCCAATTCTCTTCTTGTCTGATATTTATATCATTTTATTTTTTTCCTTTACATTGCTTCTATTTTTCTCATTTTAGATTTGTTATATATTAACTTAATATCATATTATTATTATTTATCTTTTTTATCTTGTTAATTTGTATTGATTACAAACAAGATCTGATAAAGACAATAAAAACATCAATTGAAATATCTTAATGAGCTCTATCCATTTAAATAATAATTTCATAATTTTAAATAATTTACCTTTTTTGGTTTTGTCACTTTTTTTGGAAAAGTTTTTATTCATACTTATTTTGATGAGAAAAAAATTTGGAATAGAGCAACTTTGCATCTCGTAATGAACATTTCCAAAAAATTTATTAAATTTCTTCAATTTTTTTTAAATTCTTTGTATTGCAATGACACTTTGATTCTGGTCTTGTATGCCTTTATGTGATTTTTTGAACTGTTTATATTAAATTTCTTCAAGTTACATAATTTTGGCATTTATATATATTTACTTAATTATAAGAAAAATATTTTTTTATAATGGTATTCTTTTTTTCTTTCGTAAATTTCAATATTTCCAAATGATGTCTAATCGTGATAGCAAACATTACCAGACTCATCGTAATGAGGTCCATCTAATTAAATATCAATTTTTTTATTTTGTTTAAACAATTTAGTTTCAAGGATTTTTAAAAAATTTACAGAAAATTCAATTCATATCAAATTTGATGATCAATAAAATTATACTCATTCTCTTTAGTATACTCTATCATAACTTTCCCAAACAATTTATGGCATTCTTATAAATTTTTCCTTCGATTTGATTATATTAACACCTAATTGTTAATCTTTTCTTATGTGACCTTTAAATCACTTTAATTTTATTATATTACATTAGAGTAATTTATTTAATTTTAAATTTGATATACATTGACCAGATACTTAAAAAGCAATTCATTTATTTTTTGTTTATTTACTCTTGCATTTAATAGTGATTCTAAACATAGTTTGATGAAGATGAAACAGATGTGGTTGGATTTGTCTCTACCATGTTCAACAACTTAGATATTTTTTTGTAATTTAAAAATTTTTATTTTATAACTTTTTAATTATTTATGTGAAATTTTGTTTCATAACAAATGTTACGGTTGAGGATGTTATCCTTGCTCTCCCGGGTATCTTGGAGTTGAACATTCCTATAGAATTTATCTTATTTTTTAAAACTTTTCACTTTTACTTTGTAATATTATTAGCAAATTCTAAACCTCCTCTAATGACCTTCACATAGTTGTTATTTGGTTATTAACATTACTTCATTTAATTTTATTTCAATTTTAATATATATTTTCTAATATTTAAATAATAATGTATCATTATTTATTTATTTTTATTTTTATAATTTTTTTAAATTACAAATGTAGTTTGATTGAGACTAACTAAACTTCATTAAAAAAGTTTTAATAAGTTCTTTATAGTTAAAAATATATTTATATTTGTGCAAATATCTTTTCTAAGGTTTTGATGAGTTCTATGAGAAATTTGATTCATAGCTAATTTGATGATAAACAATATTACCATTGATCTCCTTCTAATCTTGGAATAAAACTTTCCCAAATGATTTGTCTTATTTCTTTAAATTTTTTTCTTTGATTTCTTTATTATTATGTAGCTCTAAATTTTCTCATGTGTGACCTTTACTTCTCTTTGCATTAGTAATATTGCATTGGTTTTATTTTTTCTTATTTTAGTGATAATTTAAATTTACTTAATATTGAAATAAAAATTTGTTATTATTTATTCTTATTTTTATTTAGTTCAAAGTAACTCGAAGCTTGCTCTAACTAAGGCAAAACGAACATTGTTTGACTTGTATTAATTAGCTCTATGTAATTAAATGTTAATCCTTATATTTTTTTAGTATTTTTTCATGATCTTGGTATTGTCTATTAAAACTTTTTATTTATACATAATTTAACTAATGAGGATGTTGGCATTGATCTCTTTATTATCTAGGAATGCAAATTTGTAATAAAATCTGCCTCATTTCATTAATTGTTTTTCCTTTATTGTGTTTTATTTCTAAGAAACCTATTTATCTTATCATGTGATGTTTACATGCCTTATATTGGTTATATTACATTGTTTTCATTTATCTTATTTAAAATTTGACATATATTTACTTAATAGCAAAATAATATTTTATTATTTGTCATGCCCATTTAAATTGGTAAACCATTATAATTCTAAATAGTCTTTATTTGAGATGAAACATAGATAGTTAGAAACATTTCTATGTGCCTTATACAATGAAATATACATTTTTATATTTTTTTTAAATATTTCATTTTTGATGAGTTTTGCAAGTTTTATGAGAAATTGTTATTTGCACATGATTTTATAATCAAGGATGTTACACTTCATTTCTTTAGTAAGTTGGAAGGGAACTTTCATATACAATTTATCCTATTTCTTCTAAATTTTTGATTAGATTTGTTATATCACTTTGAAACTCTAAACCTCTTATCATGTGACCTTCACATCATAATTTCTTATTATTTATGCATATTACCTTTGCTATTTCATAGTAATTTTGATTCAAATATAATTTGATAATTAAGAATGCATACAATTGATCTTATTTTCTTCAAAATGTTTGCTTTGATTATGTATATCAGTGTAAATCCTTAAATAATTTCTATTATGACCCATGCACTAGCTTGATTTGATTACAATACATTATATGCATTTATATTTTTTCAACTGAATAGTATTTTAGTTAGAATTAACATAATATTTTTTAATTATTGAAGTAATTTTTTTCTTAATTTGTAGTAATTCTAAATAATCTTTGATTGACACGAAACAAACATTATTAAAATTGACTTGATGAGCATTACCCAATTAAATAATTGTTTATATATATTTTAAATATTTATTATTTTAGATTTTTTTCATGGTTTATGAATCAGTCTATTAGTACCTATTTCGATGGATAAGGATGTCGCCCTCGTTCTTCTTATTATCTTGAAATGAGACAACCTTATAAAATTTATTTCAATTTTTTAAATGTTTTGTTTATAATATATTATATTGCCGCAATGTCTAATTCTCCATTTGTGTAACCTTTATGTAACTTTCATATGGTTAGATTAGATTACTTCAATTTATATCATTTTAGCATTAAAAATTATTTACTTATTATTAAAATATAAATGAATTTTTATTTGGAATATTTGTTTTATTATTTCACAATTATTCTAAATGAGGTCTTAATGGGATGGAAAAACTTTATTAGAATCAATTCGACAAGCTCTTTTTATTTAAATAACTATTTTTATATTTTTGAATTTTTTATTGTTTTTGGTTTCCAAGTTTTATGAGACATTTTAGTTCATACCTTATTGGGTGATCAAGGATGTTGTACTTGGACTCCTTAGCACCTTTGAATGCAACATTCAATTATATATCTAAGTTTTACTTAGATTTGGTTAGATCACTATGAAACTTCTATTCTCTTATCATTTGATAGTCACATCACTTCGATTTTGTCATATTATATTGCTTCAACTTATCTCATCTTCATTTTAATATTTATTTTATTAATAGTAAAATAGTAATGTGTTATTATTTATGCATATTTAAATTTGTAATTCATAGTAATACCAAATGTGGTACATCGAGATGAAACAAATGTTGAGAAATTCAACTTAAAGAGCTCTAATTAAATTATCTTTTTATTTTTAAAAATTTTATCTTTTTAATTTTGGAATGCTTTATGAGACATTTTTGCTTGTATATGATTTTATAATAGGGTACCTTAATTAGCTTAATATCTTGGAATAAAAATTTCATCTTTAATTTATCAAACTTCTTCAAATTTTTGGTTTTGAATTAGTTATATTACTACGTAACTATTAGTCATATCGCTTGTTGTCACTGCATCGCTCCATTGCATGGCCATCATTTTGTTATATTATATCACTTCAATTTAACTCATTTTAATTTTAATATATACTTATATTACCTTAAAATAAAAATTTATTACTCTTTATTCTTATCCACATTTTAAAGTTTTAGTAAATTTTAATGATCTTTTATCAAGATAAACAAAACATTGTTCGAATCATCTCAACAATCTCTGTATAACAAAATATTCTTTTTTATAACTTGAATTTATTATTTTTTATGATTTTTGCATGATATTGGAAATGTTTTTATTCCTTTTTGATTTGATGATTTATAATGTTATACTATACCTACTCAGTATCCTAAAATGCAACTTTCTCATTTAATTTACCTAATTTCTTAAACTTTTTTGTTTAGATTTTGTTATATAATATTGAAACTGTAGTTATCATGTTAGTTATCCTAAACATCTCTTTCATTTGGTTATAGTATATTATTTTAATAATACTTATTTTAGTTTTAATATATATTTAATAATAATAAATAGTAAATTATTTTTATATTCTGATTTAGCTTACTAATTCATAGTAACTCCAAGCCGAATGGTATAAAGGTGAAAGAAACGTTGTTACACTAATCTCGACAAATTCTTTCTAATCCAATATAGATTTTTATATTTTTCTTAAGTACACTAATTTATAAGGTTTTGTCATGCTTTCTGAGATATTTTAATTTTGACCTGAATTGATGATTGAGAATGTTAGGATCAAACTCATGAGTGTCATTAAATTAAATTTTCTTATACATTAACCCATTTTTTTGAATGATTTGATTTGATTTAGCAATACTATTGTATAACTCAAAATCTCTCCTCATGTAAATTTTACACCACTTTGATTTCAATATATAAAATTAATTAAAAGTTTATTATTTCAACTTTATCATATATTGAGTATAAATTAAAATAAATTATTATTATTATTCATATTTAATATTTTTTAAAATTCACATAATTTCCAATTAGATCAAACTAACATCATTAGAATCTTTTTTATTAGCTTTTTAATTAAAGATTCATTTGCTAATTATTTTATATTGATGGCTTTTAGCCATTCTTAAAAAAATTTCAATTTGTTCTTAATTTTATGATCGTGATAATACAATCAAAATCCTTAATGTCTTAAAATGTAACTTTTCTCATACCATTTACATCACTTCAAACTTTTTACTTAGATATAGCTATATTTCTACAAAACTCTAATTATCTTCTCATGTAAACTTTACATGTCTTTTAATTAGTTTGATTTTGTTGTATAAATTTAACTTATTTCACCTATAATGTATATTTTTGAAAATTAAAAATAGTAATTTGTAATCGTTTATGTTTATTTATTTTTCTAATTCATAGTAACTATAATGAGGAGTTGTTTAGATGATAGAAAATGCCATTGTTCTCATCACGGTGAGCTTCTAATTAAATTTTAACTTTATTATTTTTTATATATTTTTTATTTTTTAGGACTTAAATATGTTTTATGACAAAATTTAGTTACTCTCTTATTCTATGATCGATCTCATTAATATGTTGGAATGCAACTTCATAAATTTTTTACTCATTTCTAAAAATTACATACATTGTTTTATTTATGCTACTTTGAAGCTAAAATTATCATATCGACTAACCTTTATATTGCATTTATTTGGTTAACTTATATCACTTTAGCATATATTTCCATAATACTAAAATAAGAACTTTTAATTATTTAGGGTTATTTATTTTTGTAATTTGTGGAGATTCTAAATAAGTTTATATGGAAAAAAAAGATGTTGATGGTCTTGACTTGATGAACTCCATCAAATTAAAAAAATCACTTTCATTATTTTTAAATATTTCATTTTTCTTAATATTTTTATTTTCCATTCATACATAATTATGCAATTGAGAATGTTATATTCAATCTCAATAGTTTCTTAAAAGGCATTTTCTCAAACAATTTATCTCATTTTATCAAAGTTTTTGTCTTTCTTTTTTTATATTACCATTAAACTATAATTCTTTAGTCATGTGAGTGTGACATTGCTTACATTCATTGCATTCTAGAATTATTGTTTAATTGATTAATAATAAAATAACAATTTATTATTTTTTGTCTTTTTGATTTGGTAATTTATCATAATTCAAAACTGCTTGATTGAGATGAAACATACATAGTTGGACTAATCATGATAAGCTAAATCAATTTAAATATTCATTTTGAAATTTTTATATATTTTTTTATGATTATTGAAAGATTTCTATGGCATTTTAATTCATTCATGATATGATGTTCAAGAGTATTACACCTTAACTCCTTTGTGTCTTGGAATCCATATTTATATTACAATTTATCACAATTAAACACGTTTTTTACTTTTTTTGACAATATTATATTTATCCAATTAAACTCATTTCAACTTTAATATATTTTGTCTTAAAATTAAAAGCTATTTTACTATTTTGTTAGCTTATTTATATTGTAATTCTTGATTGTTATGGGAGCATTAAATAATAAATAAACTTATCTCGATGAACCCCATCAAATGTATATTCATTCTTATATTTTAAAAAAGTTTTATTCTCTAATAGTTTTGCATGCTTTATAAGATATTTAGATTCATACTTTATTTTTGCTTTGATATAGTTAAATGTTTTTGTAACACAAAATATCCTTTATATGAAATTTACATAAATTTTAATTTGTTAGATTACATTGCAATAATTTACCTAATTTTAACTTTATGATATTATTTCATAATACTAAAATAATTATATATTATTAAAGCTTATTTATTATTTTAGATGATACTATTCACAAACAAAGATTAATTTAGATAAAGAAAACATCATTTGAATAGTTATGACAAGCTCTATCTAATTAAATATGCATTTCTACATATTTATTTTTAGGATTCTTTAATTTCTTGACAAGTCCTTTGATTCATACCTAATTTAATGATCAAGAATATTATGATTCATTTCTTTAGTAAATTTCAATACAAATTTTTTTTTTAATTTCTATTAATTTTTCAAAATATTTACTTTTATTTTGTTTCTTTACATTGGTACCATTCATCTAATTTAAGCTTTATTATATATATACTTTACATAACAAAAATAATTTTTTATTGTTATTACTTTTTGATTTTTTTTAATTTGTAGTGGTTTAAACAATGTTTGATCGAGACACTAAAAATGTCATTGAACTTGTCCTAGCAAGCCCTATTTAATTAAATATTCTTTCTTATTATTTTAAATATTTTTTTAATAGTTTTGGAAAGCTTTACAAGAAACTATGATTAGTACATATTTTGACTTTAAAGAATGTTACACATTTTTTCTTAGTATCTTGCAATTCAAATTTCATGTACAATTTAGCTCCTGTCATCAATTGTTTTTCTTTTTTCCTTGGTTTTTCAATTCTTTTATATGTTACATCAACATGGTCCAATGTAGATTGTTTGAAGTTTGACCTCCTAATTACCAAGGATTGAGTTGTGGTTGGACCTTAGGTGGTCTTAATAATACCTATTTTCTAGTGTCTCAGAGGGAGATCTTGTCTTTGAGCCAATACATGTTTCTAAAAGTCATATTCTAATAGTTTATCAAGAACGAAGCATACTAATATCTTTTTGTCACGATGAGCCAATCGCATCATTGCTCTTCATCTTTCTTTTATTTATCTAATTATGATTCAAGCAGGTTCAAGCACCTGAAGAGCATATCTAACAAAACAAATATGATTGCCTCAATAACATATTCCCTTCATTCTACCTCTACTTTGTCTGCAATATTTATTTACTTTTTGATTTTAGTTGATGGTTGTTTCTATTCAATCTCTAATGTAGAACAAGACATAAGAGTTTTGTCTCATTTAGTTCGTCAGAAACAAAATGACTCATCTATAACCTTGAATATTTCTATAAAGAGCTTACTGATCATAAACTATAGCCATAGGTTTTTGCTAATTTTTGCTCCATGTAGAATCATCAAACCAACACCTTAATGGTATTATTATATTATAATATAACTTTAAATCTCTTTTTAAGTCACCTTTACCAAGTTTTGTTTGGTTATGTTATATTATTTTAAGTTATCTTTTTTTAGTTATAATATATATTTACTTAATACTTAAAAAATAATTTATTATTATTTATGCAATTTACTTTTGAAATTAAAAGAAAATTCAAGCAGGGTTTGATTGAGACGTAACAAATACCATTAAAGTTTTCTCAAAATGATTTATCAAATAAAATAACCATTTCTACACTCTTTTTAATATAATTTTATTGTTTTGACATGCTCTATGAGATATTTCAACTCATACCTAATTTGATTTCATTATTTACATTACATCAATTTATTTCCTTTAAGCCTTAACATATCATTGCATAATATGAATATGTTTACTTTCCTTAACAATTTCTAATAATTCAAAATAGGGTCCTATCATATTGAAAATTTTTAATATTTTTAAATTTTAATATTTTAAAAATTTCCAAGAGTTTTGGCATGTTTTAAGATACAATTGATTCACACATCATTAAATAATTTGCAATGTTCCAATTAATCTCCTTAGTAACTTAGAATGCAACTTTGTACTAAACGTATCACATTTATTTAAATTTTTATTTTTATTTGGTTTAATTACTTTGAAACTTTAATTCTTCTCTTAAGCAACCTTGCATTTCCATGATTTAATTTTGTTACCTTGCTTATATTATCTCATTCAATATTTATTTTATATTTATTGTTTATAGAGAAATATTTTCTTAATATTTATTCTTATTTTATTTGAAAATTTACATCAATTTCAACATAAATATATGATTGAAATGGAACAAACGTCATCAGACTCATCATTACGTAATATATCAATTTAAATATTAATTTTTATATTTTTAAACATATTTTTCAAAGATTTTAGCATGCGTTAGGAAACATTTATACTAGTACATGAGTTATCGATCAAAAACATTATACTCTATCATTTTAGTTTCGTAAAATGCAGCTTTCCCATATATTTATCTCATTTCTTCAAAGTTTTTGAAAATACTTAGTTTTATTATATTTCTTAAATTAAAATCATCTAAAATTTTATAAATTTTTGCCTAATATTTAAATATTATATTATTATTATTTATTCTTTTTCATATTAGTAATTCATAGTAATTTAGAATGAGGTATGATAGAGATTAAAAGAATGTCATTGGGCTCGTCTCAAAGAGCTACATAAAATTAAATTTTTTAATTTTTTAATTCTTTTTTTCTTTAGAATGTTTTGCAAGATATTTAATTCGTATTTAATGTCATGATCAAGGATTTAACAAATGATCTACTTAGTACTATGGAACGTAATTTTCTTACATAATTAATCTCAACTCTTCAAAATTAGTTTTTTGAATTTATTGTATTTCAATACTTTAATTTACCTTATTCATACTTGATTACATATTAACTTAATATTAAAAAATAATTTACTTTTTTTATGCTTGTTTATTATTATAATTTATAGTAATTCTAAATGAGGTCTACTTCAGATGAATCAAATGTCATTAGACCCCCTTAAATTGGAGTAATGATTAAGGATATTTATGTTTTAAATTATTATTTTTAAGATTTAGGCATGCTTTATGCACAATTTCCATAATATCTTGGGATGTTACTTTCCAAAGAAATTTCTCTTTAAAATATTTTACATTAATTTTATTATAATGAAAATTACTTCTAAATTTCTTCTTATATGACTTTTAGATTGATTTGATTTAGTTATATTTTAGGTACAAAATTATCTTATTTCAAATTTATTGATTATTTGAATAATATTAAAATAATATGGATTTTTTAAATTATATTGCTTACATTCATCTCATTCTAGAATATTTTTAATTTTACAAAATTAAGAAAACTAACATATTATTAGTTTTTTTAATTTAAGCTTGTTGCTTGCAATATTTTTGAAGTTGACCTATCTAACCAAGATGAAATAAAGGTCATAACATTCATCAAGAAGAGCACTTTCAAATTAAATACTCATTTTTATTTTTTTTAATATTTTACTTTCTAACATTTTGGCAAGTTTTTATTATACTTTGATCCACACATGATTTGTCGATCAAGGGTCATACACTCAAACTCTTTATATCTTGGAATGCAAATTGTCAGTATAATTTACCTTAGTTTTACTCATATTTGTTTCGTTCATTATATTATATTACTATGAACCTATAATTGTCCTCTATTGTGACATCACATATATTTATTAATATTGCATTGTTTAAATTTATCACATGTTATTATTAATATATATTTACTTAAGAATAGAAAACAAATTTGGTATTATTTATGCATATTTAATTTGTTAAATTACAATAATTCTAAATGAGATCAAATTGAGACAAATCAAATGTTAATAAAATTATCTTTGTGAACTCTATAGAATAAACAATATTTTTTATATTTTTAAGTATTTTGTTTTCTTGCATTTTTTGTATGTTTTACAAGAAATTTTGGCTTGTAACTAAATTTAAAGTTAAAGATAATAATTTAATTTCCTTAATATCTTGAATACAACTATTTCATATAGTTTAACTCATTTTTCAATTTGTTTGCTATGATTTTGCTGTTTTATTACAAAATTATAACTCTTTAATTATGTGACTAGTTTTTTTTATTTTTTTTATTTTTTTATTTATAAAACTACAAAACTATAATTCTCTAATTGTGTGACCTTCACATCGTATTGATTCTTTTGTATAATATTTCTACAATTTATCTCATTTCAGTATCATTAGAAATTTAGATTAACACCTGATTTGATGATCAAATAAGTTTATACTTGAACTTCTTAGTATCTTAGAATGCAACTTTCTTATAAACATTTATTTTATTTCTTCAAATTTGATGCTTGGATTTAGCATATGAGTATGAAACTCCAATTCTATCATATGACATTCACATCACTTAAACTTTTTCATATCTTATTATTTTGATTATATAGTTAAATTTTAATATTTATTTATTTCATATTAAAATAATAATTTAATGTTTTTAAGGAATATTGATTTTTATAATTCATTTTAATTCTAAGCTTGATCTATTCAATTGGAAACAAAAATTGAAGAGCTTGACTTAACAAACACAATCCAATTAAATATTTATTCTCTATATGATAAATAGCATTTTTAGATTTTGGCATGATTTACAAGACATTGTAATTCATACATGATTTGATGATTAAGGATGTTACACTCACCTCCGTAGTATTTTGAAATAAAAATTTCATGTATAATTTATCTAATTTCTTTAATGTTTTAGCTTTGAATTGCTTATATTATTATGTGACTATATCTCTACTCAAGTGACTTTTATATGGAATTGATTTATTTATTTTATATTTCTTTTAATTTATCTTATTTTTTAAAATTTATATTTACATGATATTTTAATAATAATGTTTTATTATCTATAATTTTTTACATGGGTATTTAGTAAAACTTTTGAATGAGGTCTAATTAAGTGAAAATAAATGTCATTAGACTCACCTTAATGAGCTTTGTCAACCTAAATATTTATTTTAATATTTTTAATTTTTTTATAGTTTTGATATCTTTAATGACTTGTTTTAATTTTTATATGATTTGACATTTGGGAATGTTACACTCTATCTCTTTAGAATCTTGTAATGCAAATTTCTTGTATAGTTTCTCTCATTTTTAAACTTTTCTACTATAATTTGATTATATTATACTGTATTAATTTATCTCATTTCAATATTAATATATATTTCAAAAACATTAAAAAAAATATTGTGTTATTATGCTTGCTTATTTACCCTCATCATTCTCTATAATTTTCAATAAGGTCCATTGAAGACAAAACAAATATTATTGGAGTAGTGCTAATGAACTCTATCAAGTTTAACATTCATTAATATATTTTCAAATATCTTATATTCCAAAGCCAGCTTGTTTACAAGAAATTTTAATTTGCAAAGATTTCATGATTGTTGAAATTAGAATCTATCTCCCTAGTATTTTTTAATTCAACTTTCTGATATAATTTATCCCATTTCTCAAAAATTTTCGTTAGTTAAGTTTAATAAGTAACTTTAAATCACTTCTCATATCAAATTTACATTGATTTGAATTAATTAAGTTATATTACATCTATTTATCTTATTTTAAACAAAATATTTATTTTCATAGCATGAAAATGATAATATAATATTATGAGCTATGTTTTCTATTGGTAAGTCAATAGTTGCAAACAAGGTCTAATTGAGTTGAAACAAACCTGTTTGGAGTAATCTCCTCAAGTTTGATCAGATTAAATAATTATTTATATATTTCTAAATTTTCTTATTATTTTTACAAGGTTTATAATTAATTTGATTTGTACCTAATTTTATGTTCAAGGAGGTTAGTCATGATGTCCTCAGTAACTTCGAATGTAATTTTTTGGTATAACTTATCTCAATTTTTTAAACTTTTTCTTCTGATTTAGTTATATTATCTTACTTTAATTTATCTTATTTTTGCTTTACTATATTTTTACTTAATATTAAAATGCATTTTTTTAATATTTTTCATGCTTATTTGAATTTCTAATTCATTAAAAATCTAGATTAGGATAAATCAAGATAAAACAATGTTAGTAAAATCAACATGAAATGCTCTAAAAATAAATTTGTTATTTATATTTAAAAATAATTTTCTAATTTTTTGATATATTTTATTGGATATTTTAGTTTGTATTTAAATTAAGAATTAAGAATGTTACACACTACCTCTTTAGTATGTTTTAATGAAATTTTCCAAAAGAATTTATCTCATTTTTTTAAATTTTTTGCCCTAATTTAGTTATATTACTATATATCTCTAAATCTTTCTTCACGTAACCTTTATTATGATTTATTTCCACAATTATATTTCTTCAATTTTTCTTATTTTAGCTTTAATATTTATTTATAGAATATCAATGTAATACTTTATTATTACTTATCCTTATTTATATTTGTAATTTACAATATTTCTAAATGAGGTGTGACTAATACATAACAAAACATCACTAGACTCATCTTGACAAACTTTGTTAAACTAAATATTCAATTTTTTATATTTATAAAAATATTGTTTTAAGGATTGTTCCTTGCCTTACGACACTTTTCAATTTGTACCAAATTTTATGACAAAATGTTACACTTAATCAATTTAGCATCTTAGAATGGAGTTTTTTCATTAAATTATTTCAATTTTATCAAATTGTTTACTTTTATTTTGTTAAATTAATTAGATACTTTAAATCTTAACTTGGGTGAACTTTACATCAATTTTATTTCTTAATAATACATTACATCAAATCGGCTGTTTTTAGCTTTTCTTCTCTTATGTCAAAATAATAATTCATAGAAATTCCAAACGATGTACAATTGAGATGAAGGAAACTTCGTACAAGTTAACACCATGAACTCTATCAAAATAAATATTCCTTTTAGGTTTTTTAAATTCTTTTTTAATGTGTTTTATAAGGTGTTTCATTCTCACATCTTTTTATGATCAAGAATGTAACCATTGATCTCCTAGTAAATTGGAATGCCACTTTCCTATACAATCTATCTCATTTTTTTAAAATTTTTATAATTTATTTTTATATTATATTGCTTCAATTAACTTAATATCATCTTTAATATATATTTACTTATTTTTAAAAAATAATTTTTTTGACATTGATGCTTTTTTATATTACTAATTCATAGTAATTAAAAATGAGCTTTAATGTTGATTACAAAAATATTGGTTGACTCATCTCAATGGAATAATAAAATTAAAAATTTATTTTTAAAATTTAAAATATTTTATTTTCTAGTGTTTTTGTATAATTTATGAGATATTTCAATTCATACCAAATTTGTTGGTTAGTGATATTGCTTACTTTTTAATTAATATATTAGAATGAAACTTTTTGATATAATTTATTTCATTTCTTTAAGTGTTTTGTTTTGATTTTGTTATATTCGTAAGTAAAACCTAAATCTACTTTTGTGTGAATTTTATATTACTTTCAATGTAGTATATTACACTGCTTCAATTTATCTCATCTTAGCTTTACTATATATTTGCATAAAATTAAAAAAAATTATTGTCCTTCCTTATTATTTTACTAATTTTTTTAAAAAAATTGTGAATGAGATATATTGCTGGCAAAACAAATGTCATTGGACTTAGCATAATAATCTCTATCCAACTAAAAATTAATTAATTATTACAAAATATTTCACTTTCTAGTTTTTTTGATTGCTTGATGAGACATTTTGATTCATTCCTAATTTTTCGATAAACAATGTTATGCTCAATTTTATTAGTATCTTGTAATGGAACGTTTTTGAATAATTTATCTAACATTTTCAAGTTTTTACTTTGATTTAGATATATTAATGTCAAAGTCTAAATCTTCTCAAATGTCACTTTCATATCAATCTCATTTGGTAAGATTAAATTATAAAAAATTAATTCATTTTAATTTTAATATATGTTATTATAATATTAAAATAATAATTTACTGTTATTTACTGCTCATTTACTTTAGTAAATCATTATAAACTTACAGGAGTCGAATAATAATGAAATAAATGTCATTGGACTCAATTGGTTAGACTTTATACCAATAAATATTCATTTTTATATGTCTCAATTTTTTAGGATATTAAAATGTTTTGTGAGGCATTATATTCATATCTGATTATATGATCAAGAATGTTACACCTGATCTCCTTAGTGCATTGGAATGTAATTTTCTAATAGATTTTATCTCCTTGAATCAAACTTTATGTTTTTATTTGGCTATGTTACTATGAAACTATAATTCTCCTCTGATGTGTCTTTAACATCACTTTTATATGTTTGTAATGCATTGCTTTCTCTTATCATGCTCTAGATTTAGATAATAAAAAATGTTGTTAAACTCACCACCACACAACTTATCAAATTAAATATTAGTTATTTAATTTTTAATTTATTTATTTCCTAAAGTTTGTGGAATGCATTATGGGGGATTTTTATTCATACATAATTTAAGGATCAAGAGTTTTACGCTGCATCTCATTAATACCTTGGAATGCAAGTTTCCTATAAAATTTACTACATTTCTTCAAAATGTTTGCTTTGATTTGGTTATCTTATGTTACCTAAATTTGCTCATTTCACTTATAGATTATTATAAAAGATTAATTTATTATTATTTATGGTTTTTTGAGATTGGTAAGTTCACAGTAATTTGAAATAAGGTTTAAGGGAAACAAAAAAATACATTGTTAGACTCGAGTTAACCTACTAATCAAAAAAGATATTCATTTTTATATTTTTTGAAATATTTTACTTTTGTTATATTCTAGCAGAATTTATGAGAATTTTGATTTGTTCCTAATTTGATGGTTTAGGATACTATACTCCTTTTTTTATTATTTTTGTTTGCAACTTTCCCATACAATTTCTCATAATTTTTCAAATTGTTTTGTTTGATTTGGTTATATTTCTTTGTAATTGTAATTTTTTATGTCAATTTTTCTATATTACAATACTTTAATTTATATCATTTAAGCTTTAATATGCATTTATTTAATATTTAAAAAAATTATTATTGTGCTTACATATTTGTTTCAATTATTCTTAGTAATTTTAGGCAACGCTGGATCAAGATAAATAAAATGCTGTTGGACTCATCGCTATATGTTCTATCAAATTAATGATTCATTTTTATATTTTTTAATACTTAATTATATAAGGTTTTTGCATGATTTAGGTGGTATTATAATTCATACTTGATTTGGTGATCGAGGATCTTACAATCTATTACCTTAATATCTTTGAATGTAATTTTCATAGGTAATTTATATCATTTCTTATAATGTTATTATTTGATTTAGTTATATGAATATGTCACTTTTAATCTTTTCTTATTCAACAATTAAATCTATTTAATCCGGTTATATTATATAAAAAACATTATCACATATTATCATGAAAAAATATTTGTATAATATTAAAATAATAAATTCATATTACTTATGCTTATTCCTTGTTAGAATTTATCGTAATTGTAAATGAGGATCGATCGTGATGAAAAAGCAATTGTTGTATCAAATCAACGAGCTCTATCCAATTAAGTATTCACTTGTTATATCTTATTTTTATTAGGGATTTTCATGATTGAAGTGAAAACCAATTTGAACCCTATTTGACGATTGAAGATGTTACACTTGATCTTCTTAGTAACTGTTATGCAACCTTCCCTCCTAATTCCTCTCATTTCTTTAGGTTTTTGCATTCTTTAGTTATGTTGCTTTGCTTTAATTTATGTCATTAACCTTATTATAGATTTTATTTAAATTTAAATAGTAATTTATTATTATTAATGTCTATTTATATCTTAAATTATCATAATTCTAAAGGAGGATTGATCGAGATGATAGAAATGATGTTGGACTCGTGTTAAAGAGATCCATCAAATTTGAATTTTTTATTCTCTAAGATTTTAGCATGCTTTACTAGACATTTTTATTTGTGCCTGCAATATCGATCGATACGATTACACCTTATGTTCTTAGTACCTTAAAATGTAATTTTTCCATAAAATGTTTCAATTTAAATGCTTTGCTTTAGTTTTGTTATATTACTATACAACTCTAAATCTCATATTAGGTGGCATTCATAATACTTTATTTGGTTGTATTACATTACTTTAATTTATCTCATTTTTTTATTTAATATACATTTAATTAATATTAAAATAATATTTTTTTAATTAAAGTTATTTTAATTTTTTATTCATAGTAATTACAAAAAAGGTTTGATGTCGATATAATAAATGACATTGGATTCCTCTCAACGAGCTCTATAGGATAAATATTTATTTTTATATTACAAAATTACTTTTTATGGTGTTGGAATGCTTTATGAGACATTTCTATTTGCAACTTATTTGAGGATCAAAACTTTTACATTCAATCTCCTTATTGTCTTGGAATGAAAATTTTTTTGTATAATTTATGTTATTTTTTTAATGTTTTTTTCTTTGATTTGATTTTATTAATATATAACTTCTCCACTTTTCTTACCTTTAAATTGATTTTATTTGGTTACATTACGTTGCATCAAGTTCTCATTTCCACTTTTTTATACAACTTATCTCATTACTTAAAAGTTTTTCTTTGATTTGATTATGTAATATATAACTCTTATAATCACTGGTAAAACCTTTTCATCAATTTTGATTTGGTTATATTACATTAATTTATCTTATTTAATCTTTTATATATATGTATATATATATATATATATAGTATTAATATTTTTTTCATTGATAATTCACAGTAAATCTGAATGGGTTTGCTCGAGGTGAAACAAATATCATAAGCGTTAACAGAATAAGCTTTAACCAAGGAAAAATTCGTTTTCATATTTATAAGTTTTCAACTATTTTGGCATATGTTAAACGACATTCAGTTTATATGTGACTATGCCATAGAGAAAGTTTCACTAAAAATCCTTATTCAGTTGGAATGTCACTTTCTTGTATAATTTATATCATTTCTTCAATTGTTTTTGGTTGATTTGCTTATGTTACTAGGAAACTTCAACTCTCTTCTTGTGTAACCTTAACATCACTTTGTTTTTTTTATATTTCATTTATTATATTTATTAGATTATATACTTATTGTATATTTACTTATTATTAACGTAATTGATGAATGAGAATTTTACACTCTGTCATCTTAGTATCTTGAAATGAACTATTCTTGTACGATTTATCTCATTTTTTCAAAAAAGTTTTTCTTAGCTTAGTTCTATTACATTGCTTCAATTTTTAACATTTCAGGTTCAATATATTTTTGCTTAATATTGGAAATAATAACATATTATTATTTATCATTATTTACATCTATAATCATATTATTTCTAAGTGATGTGTATTAGAGAATCAAAAAATATTTTTGGACTAGTCTCAAAGAGGTATAACAAATTATATATTTTTTTGTATGTTTTTAAATATTTTTAGAGTTTTAGTATGGTTTACAAGATGTACGATTCATACCTAATTTGATGATCATGGACATTGTACTCATCTCCTTAGTATCAAGGAGTGCAACTTTCCCATTAATTTATGTCATTTATTTAAAAAAATATTCATTAATTCAACCATTTTACATTGCTTTGATTTATCATATTTTAACTTTATTATATATTAATATAATACATTAATAATAATTTATTATTATTTATTCTTATTTATTTTAAAAACATTATAGTAGTTTTAATCGTGGTTACATCATGATGACATAAATATCGTTGGACTTGCCATGACAAGTTTTATCCAGTAAAATATTCCTTTTTAAATTTTGTATTATTATATTTGCTAAGATTTTCAGTTGTTTTATGTAATTTAATTTGTTTCTTTGTCATATAAAAAATATGACAATATATCACCTTATTATTTTTGAATTCAAATTTCTCAATAATTTATCTCTATTCTTCAAATTGTTTGCTCTCATTTGATTATATTATTATATAAACTCTAAATATGATATGGTGTGACTTTTACAATTCTTTATTTGGTTATATTACATTGCTTAAATTTATAACATTTAAGTTTTAATATATATTTCTATAATGTTAACAAAATTCCTTATTATTATTTATATTTAATTAGAATAATGTCATTCTCTAAAACTCGAATTGAGGTTTTGTTGAGACATATCATATGTCATTATACACATCACAATAAGCTTTGACAAATTAAATATTTATTTAGTATTTTCGTTCAGATTATTTTCTCAATGATTTTTGTAAGTTTTGCGAGGCATTTTAAAGCGTATCTTTTTTTTTATCAGGCATATTATGCTTAATCTCATTAGCATCTTGGAATAGAACTTTTTGGTACAATTTATCCCATTTCTTCAAACTTTTTTTACTATATTTGGTAATATTATTTTGAAACTCTAATTCATCTTTCTTGTAACCCTAACATCACGTTGATTTGTTCATATTTCTTCGTTGATTTATTATATACGCACAAATTTTTTAAATAATAAATTATTATTATAATACTTTTTTTTAATTTAGCAATTCATAGTATTTTCAAACAAGTTCTAATTGATCATTGAAATAAAATATACCTTTTAAAAATTTTAAATAATTTTTATATTGCTTTGGCATGTTTTAAGAACCACATCAATACAAACAAGATTTTATGATTGAGAAATTTACACTATCTTCTTATTATTAAGGAATGCAACATTCCAGTACAGTTTACTACTTTGTTCAATTTTATTACTTTGATAGAATTATATTGTGATGTTTTAAAATAACTAATTTATCTTTAATATATATTTACTTAATATAAAATTCATCATATTTTTTCTGTTATTTCACATTGGTGATTCATAGTAAAACAAAACAAAGTCTAATGGAAATTTAAAAAATGTCATTAGTCTCATGCGAACAAGGTATGTCAAATTAAATATTCTTTTCTTATACTTAAAAATATTTAACAATTCAGAATGCTTTATAACTCATTTGATCCATACCACATTTGATAATTGAGGATATTAAACTTGATCTCCTTAGTATCTTGGAATTTAACTTTCTTGTAAAACTATGCACATTTCTTCAAAATGTTTTTTTAGTTTTTTGAATTATTTTACCTTTATTAAGTAATTCTACATAAAAATTTGATCAAAATTAAAAAATGTCATTGGACTCACCTTGATAATCTTCTTCCAATTAAATATTCATCTTTACACTTTTAAATATTTTATTTTCTAAGATAATGGCAACCATTACATGACATTTTGATTTGTATCTACATCAGTAATTAAGAATGTTACACTTTATCTTCGTAGTATCATCGAATGAAACTTTTACATACAATTTATTAAATTTCTTCAAATTTTTTTTTTATTTTATTATATTACTATATACTCTAAATCTTTTCATGTGTGAAAACTATTATATGTTATTTAGATATATTGCACTACTTCACTTTACCTCATGCTAGCTTTAACTTGAACTACTTTACATTAAAATAATAATTTATTATTATTTTTTATAATTTATTTGGTAATTCAAAATAATTCCAAATGATGTCTCATTGCAACATAATAGATGTCACTAGACTTGTGTCACTAAGATCTATAAAATTGGATATTCATTGTAATATTCTTTGAGATATTTCTTTTGTACCTTTGACACTCTTAGTAAGGCATTCCAGTTCAAGCTTGAATTGATAGAAAAATGTTACACTCATCCTTCTTATTATCTCAAAATTGAAGCTTTGCATTTCATTTATCTAATCACTTCAAAATTTTCACTACAATTTGGTTATGTCAATATGTAACCTTAAATCTATACGCATGTATACTTTACATATATTTGATTTAGTTAAATTACATTACATCAATTTTTCTCATTTCACCTTCAATATATCTTTCCTTAATATTCTTACTTTACTAATTCACAACATTTTTTTGACGAGGTGTGGTATAAACAAAAAAATATAGTTGAGCTCAACTTGATGAGCACTAACCAATTAGACATTGCTTCTGATTTTTAAATTTTTTAAAAGTTTTGACATGTTCTTAAAGACATTGAATTCAATCTTTCTCATTCAATTTATCTCATTTCTTTTAAATATTTTAGTATGGTTTTGTTATATTATTATGAAATTTTAATTCTCTGCTAGTGCAACATTAATATTACTTTGATGTTTTTATATTGCATTGCTTACACTTATATTATTCATGATGATTTATATATTTATTTTTTATTAAGACAAAAATTTGTTATTATATATGCTTATTTAGTTTTTTGATATATAATAATTTCAAATTGGGTATGATAAAGCTGAAACAAAATGTTGTTAGAGTCTTGGCAACAAACTCTATCGATTTAAACATTTATTTCTAATCTTTTAAATATCTTTTTGAATGGCTTTAGCATGCTTTAAAAGTCATTTCAACATGTATTTAGTTTAACCAATTAGAATGTTACACACCTTATTCTTTGTTTCTTAGAATTCAAAAATTCTGTACAACTTATCTCCGTCAAAATTTTCTTTTCGGTTTGGTTATGTTATGTTGCTTTAATTTATTATATTTTAGCTTTAATACATTTTTTAAATAATATTAAAATAATAATTTGTTATTCTTTATTTTTTATAAAGGTAATTCATAGAAATTGTGAGCACAATTTAATAAAGATTAAAAAATAATGTTAGAGTCATCTAAACAAGTTAAATCAAATTAAAAAATTATCTTTCTATATTTTTAAAAATTTTAAAGGTTGACATTCGGTTCATTCTTGCTTTGGCGATTAACAACATTATAGTTGATCTCCTTGGTATCATGTAATGGAACTTACAAAAAAATTGTTCATTCCTTCAAATTTCTTTCTTTGATTTCAACATATTACATTGCATCACTTCATCTCAATTTAGCATTTTTATTTATTTAATTAATATTAAAATAATACTATATTATTTCTTATGTTTTTATTGTTCTTTTAATTCATAGTACTTTTAAACATGGTTTTCTCAAGTGAAAATATAAATGTCATTGGAGTCGACTCAAATAGGTTTATCTAAATAATTATTTATTTTTTATTTTCTAAAATTTTGTCATGTTTTATAAGACATTTAATTGATATCATTATTGATGATTAATGATATTATTCTTATCTTCTTAGTCTATTTGATTAGACATTTCTGTATACTTTATCTCATTTCTTCAAAAGTTTTACTCTGATTTGGTTATATTACAAAATAACCCTAAATCTCCACTTCTATTATGTTTATAACACTTTCTTTGGTTAAATTACAATAGTTTAATTTTTATCTTATTTTAGTTTTAATTAACCTTTACATCATTTTAAAATAATGATTTTTATTACTTACGAATATTTATATTTATAATCTATAATAATTCAAATTCATGTCGAATCTTGAGATAACAAACATTGATGGACTAGCCTCGAAGAGCTCCACTAAGTTAAATTCTCAATTTTATAATACTTTTTCAAGGGTTCTCTTTTTTAAAATGTCTCTTCATACATATTGTGATGCTCGAAAGCATCACACTCATTCTCCTTAACATCTTTGCAACGGAACTTTTTTATACAATTTTTATCATTTTTTAAAATCTTTTGCTTTGAATTGATTATATTAATATGAAATTCTAAATCTCTAATCATGTGACATATGCATCTATTTTTTTGTTATATTACATTGCATCAATTATCACATTTCAACTTTAATATAGCTTTACATAATATTAATATGTTTATTCACATTGGTAATTAACAATAATTCTGGGCAAGGTTAATCAAGATAACATAAACATGATTAGACTCTACTTGAGGAGCTATATCCAATTTAATCTTTACTTTTGTATTATTAAAGTTTTTTAGATCTTTGGAATTTTTAGGAGACATTCAATTCATTCCTGACTATGTTATTAAGAATGTCATAGGTGATCTACAAAGTAACTTGAAAAACATCTTACATTTATAATTTATCTCATTCCTTTAACATTTTTACTTAGATTTGCTTATATTATTTTGAAAATCTATTTCACATCCTATGTAGCCATAATATTGCCTTGATTTCTATAATTTACATTGCTTTCACTAAACTCATTCTAGATTTGTCATAAATTTTCTATTACAATTATAATCACTAATTATTATTTATAATTATTTAATTAGATAATTCATAATAACCCAAAACTAGATCTAATCGAGGCAAAACAACTACAGCTAAATCAATTGCGGTAAATTCTATAGAATTAAAAATTAAATTTTAAATTTATTAATTTTTTTCTAAACAGTGTTTTGATTTTTACTTGTTTTGATGATGGAATATGTTAAACTTTGCCTTCTTAGTAAATTAGAATGCAACTTTGTAACATAATTTATCTAATTTTTTCAAATGTCTTGCCATGATTTTGTTATATAATATTACCTTAATATATTTGATTTAAGAACTAATATATATTAAATTTATATTAAAATAATCAAATATTATTATTCATCCTTTTCCTATTTTAAATTTCATAGTAATTCAACATGATGTTGATAGTGATTAAAAACATTTTTATGACTCATCTCAAAGTGCTATATCAAACTATGTATTCATTTTTATATTTTTAAATATCTTATTTTCTAAAATATTGGCATGATTTATGAAAAATTGTTTTTTGAACATAATTACACAATTAGGGATATTATATTCTTTTTATTTCATATCTTGTAATGCAATGTTTATGTATAATTTTCTTTTGTTTTGTTAATTCTTAGTAAATTCAAGTTTGGACTAATGGAGGCAAAACAAACATCGTTGAACTCTTTCAACATGCTCTATCTAATTAATTATGAATTTTTTTAACAATTTTATTTTCTGTGATTTTGGCTTAATTTATGAGATATTTTGATTTATATCTCATTTGATTTTTGAAATTGTTACCCTCAATCCGCATGTTATCGTCGAATAGAACTTTTCAAATAATTATTCTCATTTTTTCAAATATTTTTATTTGATTTGGTTATGTTAATATGACCTTGAATATACCCTCTTATGTGAGATTTATATTTCTTTCTCTTGATTATATTTCTTTGCATAATTTGCCACATTTTAGGTTTAATATATCTTTCCAAAATATTAGAATAATATTTTATTATGCTTTAATGCTCTATAAAATATTTTTCTTTAAATTGGTTCACTATAAAGAAATTCTTATTCTCTTCTCATGTAACTTAAACATCACTTTGAATTTTTTATATTACATTGTTTACATATAACTTTTTGACAAAATTTACATTAATTCTTGAAATTCTTGGCTTTCATTTTACTATATTCCTTTGAAACTATATTTCTCCTCTCTTATGACCTTTAAATTACTTTGATTTAGTTATATTACTTTTCTTATATTTACATCCTTACAATTTTATTATATATTTAATTAACTTTAAAATAATATGTGAATGTTGTTTCCACTTATTTACTTTTGTGATTATTTAAAATTCCATACTACATTGATCGTGATGAAGCAAATATCATAGAATCATCTTTATGAGCTCAATTTAAACAAATATTCATTTTAATCATCTTTATGAGCACTTTATTAGACATTTTTATTCATACTTGATTTTATGGTTGATGTTGTTACACTAGATCTTGATAGTATTTCCAAATGCATCTACTTATGCAATTTATCCTTTTTTAAAAAAGTTTTTTTTGGTTATTTATAAAGTTTTTCTTCCATTTAGTTATATTATCAAACTTTTAATTTTTTTCCATTTGACTTCTAAATTGCTCCATTTTGGTTGTATTACATTTCTTTAATTTATTTTATTTAAGCATTAACATATATTTACTTGATATTAAAACAATAATTAATTATTATCAAAGCTTATTTAATTTTTTTAATTTGTAGTAACTGAAAAAGTTGTCTGATAAAGGTGAAACAACAATCATTGGACTCAATTTGTTGAGATTTACAAAATTAAATATACTTTTTTTGTTTTTAAATATTTAATTTTCTCATATATATTATGAGACATTTTGATTTGTACTTTTTTTAACAATCGAGAATATTACACTCAACTTTCTTAGTATCTATAAACAAAACTTTTAGGAACAATTTATCTGATTGTTTTTCCAAATTTTCACTTTGATTTAGCTATATAACTAAAAATTCTTATTTTTTTAGTGTGACCTTTAGATCACTATGGTTTGGTTATATTATATTTCTTCAATTTATCAATCTTTTCTCATATATATTTACTTTATATTAAAATAATAATTTATTTGTTTTATGATCACAGTAACTCCAAATGTTCCAACAAAGATGAAATTAATGTTTTTGGACTTATCATGGTGAGCAATAACTAGTAAAATACACATTTTTAAAATATTTTTTTATGATGTTGGTACGTTTTATGAGACATTTTAACTTGTACATGATTTCATGATCATGGATTTTATGCTCGATCTTCTAAGCATCTTGAAATTCTTTCAATAAAGTTTATCATTTTTGTTCATTTTTTTTTCTTTAATTGGCTATGCATGTCTTTGATTCAATTACATCACATGACATTAACCTTTCACATTTCAACTTTAATAACTATTTATTTAATATTTAAATAAAGACTTATTATTATTTTTATTTATTTTCAATTATAATTCACAGTAATTCAAATCGATGTATAAGTGAGATGAAAAAATGTTACTAGACTCATTTTTAGCAACTCTATCAAAATAAATATTCATTTTTATATTTTTTAAAAATATTTTAAGTATTTTTTATATGTTTTATAAGATACTTTGATTTATACCTTATTTGATAATTAAAAATGTTACATGTGATCTCCTCAATATCTCAAAATTCAAATTTATTGTAAACTTTATCTCATTTCTTAAAATATTTTGCTTTCATTTTCATATTTTACAATATAACTCTAAATCCCCAAAATTTTGACCTTTTCAACGCTTTAAAATTTTCAAATTAGATTAATTAATTTTTTAAAATTTTAGTGTTAACATAAATTTTATTAATAGTAAAATACTAATTTTCTAACATTTATACTTATTTACATTGGTATTTCATAGACTTCTAAATGAAGTTAGATCCACACAAAATGAACATCAATGAGCACATGTGAAAGAGGATTTTATAATTAATATACTTTTTTATATTTTTATTAAGTTATTTTATAGAGTTTTACCAAGCTTTATAAGATATTTCTATTTGTATCATTTTTAGTCATCGAGAATTTAGAACTCTATCCACTTAGTACATTGGAATATATATTTCCAATATATTGTATCTCATAATTTCAAATGTTCTACTTTTATTTTGGTATAGTACTATAAAGCTTTAATTATTCTCTAGTTAGATTATTAGATTGCCTTAATTTACTTATTTTATATTACTTAAATTTATCTCATTTCAGTATTATTGCATATTTTCTTTATTTTTAAATGATGATTTGCTTTTTTTCTTATTTAATTTAATAACTCACAAAAATTCCAAAAGTGGACATATTTAATAGAGCTGAAACAATTATCATTAATCTATTCTTAGTGTGCTCTAACAAATGTAATATTAATTTTTATATTTTATTAAATAGATTTTTTATGAATTTTGTATGCTTTATAATGCATTTTAATTTGCAATTGATTTAATGATCAAATATGCTACACACAATGTCCTTAATATCTTGAAGTTCAATTTATTGAATAATTTGTCCTACTTCTTCAAATTTTTCACTATGATATGATTCTATTATTATATAACACTAATTCTCCTCTAGTGTGATTTTTAGTTTTTTTATTTGGTAATAATACATCTTTATCTCATCTTAGTTTTAATAAATATTTACTTAATATTAAAATTATTTTATTAATCTTTATTTTTTTTGAATTACTTGCAGTAATACAAAATGATGAAGTCAACTTGAAATAAAAGTCACTTTACTCATCTTAACTAGCTCTTCTTATTAAGTATTCATTTTTGTTGAAATGTTAGCAATAATTGTAAGTCTCCTTTCATGTGTCATCTACCTTGCTTTCATTTGATAAGATTACAATGTTTCAATTTATCTCTTTTTTGCTTTAATATATATTTACGAAATATTAGACAAAAAAAAATTACTTTTTTGTACTTATTTATTTAAGTAATTTATAGTCAATCCAAAGGATGACATATTGAGATGCAAACAAAAGTTGTTGAACGTATCATGATAGTCCATACCAAATTAAGCATTCATTTTTAAATTTTCAAATATTTATTTTTTAATAATTTTTACATTCTTTATAAGATATTTTGATTAATGCCTCATTTAACGATCCATGATGTCACACTTGATCTCCATACTATCATGGAATGCAAATTTCTCATAAACTTTATCTCATTTACTTAAATGTTTCACTTTGATTTACTTATTTTATAATTAAACTATCTCTCTTATAGTTCAATTTTTAAATTTCTTTTGTTTTGTTCTATTAAATTGTTTCCATTTACCTTATTTCAACTTTATTATATATTTACCTAAAAGTAAAATAATAATGTTTTATTATTGATATTTATATAAATTAGTAGTTACAAATATTTCCAAATGCGATTTGTCTATGCAAAAACTCTTCATTGGACACATCTCTATAAGACCTATCTAATTGGATATTATTTTATAATTTTAAAATTTTATTTTCTAATATTTTGAAGCACTTTACGAGATATTTTGTCTCTTACCTGATTTGATGATCGAGGATGTTGTACTCAATCTTGTTAGTATTTTGGAATGCAAATTTTGCTTGTACAATTTATGACATTTGTTCAAAAGTTTTGACTTTATTTTGATAAATTACTACGAAACTCAATTTTTTTTGTCTTGTGTAACCTTTACATTATCTTTTTTCAACTAGATTATATTAGTTATATTTATTTAACTTTTAAAATATAATTTATTATTACTGGTGCTTATTAATTTTGTGATTTATAGTAATTCTAGATAAGGCACAATTGAGTTGAAATAAATACTACTATACTCATCTCAATGAATTATATTTAATTTTTAATAATTATTTTTATATTTTTTTAAATAATTACTTTTCTAGTGTTTTTTCACACTTTACAAGATATTTTGATTCGTACTTTTTTAATTTGATAGTTGAGGATGTTGCATTTAATGTTCATAAAGACTTGGAATCAACTTTTTAATATAGTTCATCACATTTCCTTAATTTTTTTAATTTTTTTCATATTATTACAAAACTCCAAATCTCTTCTTACATGATAATCACAACACTTTAATTTATCTTTAAAATATATTAAAATAATAATTTCTTTATTTATGCTTATTGACTTTAGCAATTTAATATATTTTGATCAAAGAAAGCAAACAATGTTGAACACATCTTGATGACCTATAACTAATTAAATATTCGTTTTTAAATTTTTTTTTTTCTATTTTCTAGACTTTTGACATTCCTTATGAGACATTTAAAAATGTAATTGATAAGACGATTGAGGATGTTATCGTAGATCTCCTTAGTAACTTGGAATGCAACTTTCTTATGTAATTTATATCATTTTTCAAATATTTTACTTTCATTTGGACATATTATTATGTGACAATAAATAATAAATCTCCACACTTGTAGCCTTTACATCATTTTGTTTTAGTTATAACACAATGCTAAACTTTATCACATTCAAACTTTAATAGGTCTGATCAAGATGAAACAAAGGTCATTTTCATCGTCATAATGAGCTCTATTGAATTAAATATTCATTTCAAAATTTTCATAGTTTTTATTTTCTATAATTTTGGAAAATTTTATAAGTCCTTTTTTATTCGCATATGATTCGATGGTTTAGGATATTATACTCTATCTCTTTAGTATCCTGAAATACAACTTTGTTTTACTATTATCTAATTTCTCTATTTTTTTCTTTTTTATATTACTATGTAATACTAAATCTACTATTATGTGACCATTAAATCACCATGATTTTATTATATTATATTTATTTTATTTATCTCATTTTCGCATTAATATATATTTATTTAATATTAAAATATTATTTTACTATTATTTATGTGTTTTTGTTTTTGGTACCTTGTAGTTATTCCAAGTGAGATCTAATGGAATTGAAAGAAATGTCATTAGACTTTGTCCATACAAGCTCTATTCATGTAAATATTCATTTATTAGTTTTTAAATATTTTTTAAGAGTTTTGGCATGTTTTATGAAACTTTTTTACTCATAAAGTTTTTGATGATTATGGTGGTTACACTCGATTTCCTTACATTGTTTGAATACAACTTTTATGAATAATTTTTCTTTTCTCTTTGATTTCATTATATGAGTATGTAACTCTAAATCTCATTTGATGTGATCTCTAGCTTGCTTTGATTAGCTTAGATTATATTGCTTCAATTTATCCTATTTTAATTTACCTCCTTCTAAGTTTAATATAAATTTACTAAAGATTAGAGTAATATTTTTTATTATTTATGCCTTTTCGATAATTTATAATAATTATAGAAAAGGTTTGATTGAGATGAATCAAACATCATTGGACTAATCTTGACAAGATTTTGAAAATTAAAAAAATATTTTTATATTTTTATATATTTAATTTTCAAAACTTTGACCATGTTTTTGAGTAATTTCATTTCATACATGATTTTATGTTCAGGGATCTTAGACATGAACTCCTTAGTTTTTTTAGATGTAACATTATCATATAATTCATATCATTAGGAAAAAAGTTTTCATTTAATTTTGAATGCAACTTTATGATTATGTTATAAGAAAATCTCCATATTGTCTTGGTAAACAAAGTTTTCAAAATATTTATCTTAGTTTTCAAATTTTTTACTTTGATTTTGATATATTACTATGTAATCTAAGTTTTTGGTCATTAAATGTTTTTATCACTTTCCTTTTTTTATATTATTTACTTCATTTTATCTCATTTCAACTTCAATGTATATTTACTTAATATTAATATAATATTTTATTTTTTATATTTAATTTTATAATTCAAGTAATTGTAAATGAGTTATGGCTGAATGATACAAACATTGTCAGACTCACATCAATAAACTCCATCAAATAAAGATTCCTTTTTATATTTTTCAATATTTTTTTTATTATTTTGGCATAATGTATGAGACATTTTGATTTCTACATAATTTGATGATCGTGAATGTTACCCTTAGCCTCCTTAAGAACTTGTAGTACAACTTTCCAATAGAATCATTCTTATTGATCCAAATTTATCACTTTGATTATGACCATTATTTCATTTTCATTTAGTTATAGTGTATTTTTCAATTTATCTTATTTTAGATTTAATATATATTTACTAAAAAGAATATAATTATTTTTGCTTGTTTCTTTAGTAATTCATTGCAATTCAAAGCAAGGTTTGATCAAACAAAACAAATCTCATTAGACTCATCTCGATGTCATCTCTCTAAATAAGTATTTATTTATTTTTAAAAATTTAATTTCCTAATGTTTTTGTATGATTTGTGGGTAACATTAATGCATGCATTATTAGATGATCAAAGATGTTACACTTGATTTCTTTTGTAACATGGAATTTAATTTTCCATTACAATTTATCTAATGTCTTCAAAATTTTCACATCAATGTAGTTAAATTATTATTTAACTATAAATGTCTTCTCATGTCACATTTTCATGGCTTTGATTTCGTCATATTACTTTGCTTTAATGAATCTATTTTTAGTTTTAACATAAATATATTTATATTTAGTTTATATAAAAATAATAATTTACTATTACTTTTGCTTATTTATTTCTGTAGTTCACATTAATTCTAAAAGAAGTCCAATCGAGCTGAATGTAGTTGTATATGCTTGAATGGGCTCTTTAATTTTAAATATTCATTTTAATATTTCAAAAAATTTTATTTTCTAGAGTTTTTACAAATTTTTTATAATATTTTTATTATACAATATTCTATGATTAAGTATGTTACACTCATTATCCTTAGGAACATGTAATGTAATATTCCAAATAATTTTTTATCTTTTCTACCAATTGTTTGCTTTGATTTCATTATCTTAGTATGTAACCTTAAATCATTTTTTATGAAACCTCTACATTACCTTGATTTAGTTAGCTTACATTGCTTCAATTTATTTCATTTCATCTTTAGTATATATTTAATTATTATTAAAATTATAAATGTTTATTATTTTTGCTTATTTACTTTTGTAATTCACAAAAAATCCAAACAAGGTTTGATTGAGACAAAAAAAAAGTTATTTGTACCTTGGAATACAACTTTTCCATACAATTTTTCTCATTTGTATAATGTTTACTTTGATTTAGTTTTATTACTATGTAACTCTAAATCTTCAATCATGTAACATTTTTTTGCTTTGATTTGATTTTATTATAATGTTTCCATTTATTTAATTTTTAACTTTAAAATATATTTTTTGAATATTAAAATAATAATTTATTATTCTTTATGGTTATTTACTTTGGTAAATATATTATTTCAAAAGTAGTCCTAATCAAGGTGAAACAAATATCATAGGATTTTGCTTATTTACTTTCAATATTTACTTCATCTTAAATAGCTCTATCCAATTAAATGTTTAATTCTATTTTTAATTTTTTTATTTTCAGTGATTTTGGTTTGTTTTGGAAAACATTTAGTTTTATAAATAATTTAATCATTGATGATGTCGCACTCGATCACTTTAGTATATTGGAATGCAAGTTCATTACACAATTAATCTCAATTCTTCAAATATTTTACTTTGATTTGATTTGATTACTATGTAACCTTAAATCTTCACTCATATGGCCTTTACAACAATTTGATTTGTTGGCATTATATTTCTTCCATTTATCACATTTTAGTTATGATATATATCTACTTAATAGTAAAACAATAATTTATTATTATTTAAGATTATTTACCTTTGAAATTTGTAATAATTTAGAGTAAGGTCTAATTGAGATTAATCAAATATCATTAGACTCATCTAAATGATCCACATTAAAATAAATATTCATTTTTGTGTTTTTTATTTTTTTACTCTCTAGAGTTTTCGTAGCTTTAAGTGAAATTTTGATTCATGCTTGACTTGATAATCAGAATGCTACGTATGATCTCCTTTGTAACTTGGAATACAAATTTCCCTCATAATATGTCCCATTTCTTTAAAGTTTTTTAATTAATTTCGTTATATTACCTTGTAATTGAAATCTACTATCATGTGATCTTTATATTGTTTTTAATTTGGTTTTTTATATTTCTTTAATTTTTCTCATGTAAGATTTAACATATATTTAATCACAATTATAGTAATAATGTATTATTATCAATGATTATTTAATTTAGTATTTGTAGTAATTTTAAATAAGATCTGATTATCTCCATGACCTCTGCACTATTGTTTATTTTTATATTTTAAAATATTTTATTTTCGAAGGATTAGGCAAGCTTTGTAGGACATTGTTTTTTAACATCATTTATTGATCAAGGATGTTACACTCAATCTCGTTATAATCTTGGAATTCACCTTTCATGTACAGTTGATATCATTTCTTCAAACAATACTTCATTATTATTTATGCTTATTTATTTTTGAAATTAATAGAAATTCCATAAGAAGTCCACTCGAGATTAAACAAATGTCTTTGGACTAATCACGGTGAGCTCTATCTAATTAAATATTAATTATTATGAATTTTAAATATTATAATTTTTAAATATTAAAATTTTTAGGGCTTTGGCATGTTTTACGAGTTATTTTTATTCTTACTTTATTTGATGATTAACAATGTTACACTTGATCTCCTTATTATCTTTGATTGGAGCTCACAAGTGCAATTTATCTCATTTCTATGAATGTTTGGCTTTTGCTTAGTTATATTGCTTTGTGATTATAAAACACTTCACATGTGACATTTATATCCCTTTGATTAGGATATATTATATTGATTTTGTTTATCTTATCTTAGCTTTAATATATATTTACTTAATGTTAAAATATTATTTTTTTTATTATTTATAAATTTAAATTTATAATTTGTAGTAATTCAAAACATGGTTTGATTGAGATGAAGCAAACGTCGTTCAACTCATATCAATATGATCCATCCAATTGAATATTCATTTATAAAATTTCTTTATATATTTGATAAGAATTTTTCCATAATTTATAAAACATTTAGATTCATACCTTATTTTGTGATAGAAGATGTTATGCTCAATCTCCCTATGTTTTTTTTTAATTCAACTTTCTAATGTTATTTATCTTTATTCTTAAATTTTTCTGCTTTGAAATGTTAGTAATAACTGTAAGTCTCCTTTCATGTGTCATCTACATAGCTTTCATTTGATAAGATTACAATGTTTCAATTTACCTCATTTTAGCATTAATATATATTTACATAAAATTTAAGTAATAATTTGCTATTTTTTGTACTTATTTATTTAGGTAATTCATATTGATTCCAAAGAATGTTTGATTGAGATGCAACAAAAGTTGTTGAACTTATCTGATAGTCCATACCAAATTAGGCAATTATTTTCAAATTTTAAAATATTTATTTTTTATAATTTTTGCATTCTTTATGAGATATTTTGATTAGTGTCTCATTTAACGATCCATGGTGTCACACTTGATCTCCATACTATCATAGAATACAAATTTCTCATAAACTTTATCTAATTTACTTAAATGTTTCACTTTGATTTTCTTATTTTATAATGAAACTATTTTTCTCCTATAATGCAATTTTGAAATTTCATTAATTTTTTCCTATTAAATTGTTTCAATTTACCTTATTTCAACTTTATTATATATTTACTTAATAGTAAAATAATAATGCTTTATTATATATATTTATATAAATAAGTATTTGTAAATATTTCCAAATGTAATTTGATATATGCAAAAACTCTTCATTGGACTCATCTCTATAAGATCTATCTAATTAGATATTATTTTATAATTTTTGAAATTTTTTTACTAATATTTTAAGTGCTTTATAAGATATTTTGTATCTTACCTGATTTGACGATCAAGGATGTTGCACTCAATCTTGTTAGTATTTTGGAATGCAAATTTTGCTTGTAAAATTTATGTCATTTGTTCAAATGTTTTAATTTTATTTTGTTATATTACTATCAAATAAATTTTTTTTACTCCTGTAACCTTTATCTTTATTCAACTAGATTACATTATTTATATTTATTTAATATTGAAAATATAATTTATTATTACTAGTGCTTATTAATTTTGTGATTTATAGTAATTCTAGATAATGCACAATTGTGCTGAAATAAATATTGTTGAACTTGTCTCGATGAATTATATTTAAGTAAATAATTATTTTTATTTTTTTTAAAAGAAATACTTTTCTAGTCTTTTTTCACACTTCACAAGATATTTTGATTTGTACTTCTTAATTTAATTGTTGAGGATGTAGCATTTAATGTTCGTAAAAACTTGGAATCAACTTTTTTGCATAGTTCATCTCATTTCCTTAATTTTTTTAATTTTGTCTTATTATTACAAAACTCAAAATCTCTTCTCACATGATAATCATAACACTTTAATTTGATATTACTTCAATTTATCTCATTTTGTCTTTAAAATATATTAAATTAATAATTTCTTTATTTATGCTTATTGACTTTAGTAATTAAACGTAATTCGATCGATCAAAAGAAGCAAACAATGTTGAACTCATCTTCATGACCTATAACTAATTAAATGTTTATTTTTTTTATTTTTTTTATTTTTTTTATTTTTTTTATTTTTTATTTTCTAGACTTTTGACATTCCTTATGAGACATTTCAATATGTAATTGATAAGATGATGGAGCATGTTAACTAGATCTCCTTATTAACTTGGAATGCAACTTTCTCATGCAATTTATAATATTTTTTAATTTTTTTACTTTAATTTGGATAATTACTATGTGACTATATATCTCCACTCTTTTAGCCTTTACATCATATTGTTTCAGTTATAATACATGGCTAAACTTTGTCACATTTAAACTTTAATATATATATATATATATAATATTTAATATTAAAGTCAAAATTTATTATTATTTATGCATATTTATGTTGATTATTTGTTGTAATTCTAAAATAGGTCTGATCAAGATGAAACAAAGGTCATTATCATCATCTGAATCGGCTCTGTTGAGTTAAATATTCATTTCTAACCTTTTAATGTTTTTATTTTCTATAATTTTGGCAAATTTTATATGTCTTCTTTATTCACATATGATTCGATGTTCTAGGATATTATACTCTATCTCTTTAGTATCCTGAAATACAACTTTCTTATACTATTATCTTATTTCTCTATTTTTTTCATTTTATATATTACTATATAACTCTAAATCTACTATTGTGCGATCGTTCTATCACCTTGATTTTAATATATTATATTGATTCTACCTATCTCATTTTAGCTTTAATATATATTTATTTAATATTAAAATATTATTATATTATTATATTATTATTTATGTATTTTGTTCTTTGGTACTTTGTAGTTATTCCAAATGAGATCCAATGGATTTGAAAGAAATGTCATTATACTCAACTAGACAAGCTCTATTCATGTAAATATTCATTTTTTAGTTTTTAAATATTTGTAAGAGTTTTGGTATTTTTTATGAACCTTTTTTATTCATAAAAATTTTGATGATTGTGGAGGTTACACTCAATTTTCTTAGATTCTATAAATGCGACTTTTATGAATAATTTATGTTTTCTCTTCGACTTTTACTCTTTGGTTTTATTATGTGAGTATGTAACTCTAAATCTCAATTGATGTGACCTCTAGCTTGCTTTGATTAGCTTAAATTATATTACTTCAATTTATCTTGTTTTAATTTTAATATATATTTAGTTAAAAAACCAATAATTTCTAAATAATTATTCTTATTTACTTTGGTAATTCTCAGTAATTCCAAATGATATTTGACATAGATGTAACAAACATTATTTTTTATCTAGATGTGCTATATCAAATTAATTTTTCATTTTTATCTCTTAAAATATTTCATTTTTGAGTGTTTTGGCATACCTTATGAGACATTGATTTTTACACATGATCTCCTTATTATATTGAAATGCAACTTTCATGTACAATTTATCTCATTTACTCATATATTTTATTTAGATTTCATTATATTGCTATGAAATACTAATTCACCTCAAGTGTGACTGTCACATCATTTTTATTTAGCTCTATTAAATTACCTAAATTTACATCATTTTAGGTTTATTATATGTTTATTGATTATTAAAAAAAAAATTATTATTATTTAAACTAGTTGAAATTAGTATTTCATAGGAATTCTAGATGAGATCAGATTAAGACAAAACAAACGTTGTCAAACTCATCTGGACCAATTCAAAAAAAATTAAATATTTATTTTTATAATTTGAAATATTTTATGATATATTTTAACTATTAACTTATTTCATGATTGAGGAAGTTACATTCAATCTTTTTAATTTTTTTATGCAACTTATCACAAGCGATTTAACTCATTTCATCAAAAATTTTGTTTTGATTTATTTTGTTATATGACTATGAAACTCAAATTCTTCTCTTTCATGTCCTTTACATCACTTTAAATTAGTTAGATTAATGTTTATCAATTTATCTCATTTTAGCATTAGTATATACTTATTTAATATCAAAATATTAATTTATTATTATTTATACTTATTTAATTTTAGTAAATAATAGTACTTCCAAATAAAGTTTAATTGAGGTGAAATAAATATCATTGGACTCATCTCAAAAGGTTCTATCCATTCAAACAATCATTCTTAAAGTTTTATATATTCAATTTCTAAGAGCTTTTTATGCTTTACATGACATTTTAATTCATATTAGATATGATGGTTGATGATATTACTCTTAATCTCCTTACTATTTCAGATTGCAACAATCCTAAAAATTTATCTAATTTCAGTTTAAGCATATATTTAGTTAATATTAAAATAATAATTTATTATTATTTATGCCTATTTACTTTTCTAAGTCATAATAATTTCAAACGAGGTTCTATCAAGAGAGAACAAACATCATTGACTTATCTTAAGACACTCCTTCAAATTAAATATTAATTATTATCATTTTAAAATATTTTATTTCTAAAATTTTGACATCCTTTACAAGTCATTTTGATTCATATCTGATTTAACAATCGAGGATGTTACACTCAAATACCTTAGTTTATTGGACGGCAACTTTCTTACATAATTTATTTCATTTATTCCAATTTTTTACTTTAATTTTGTTAAATTACAATTTAACTCTATTCTCTTCTCTGTGACAACTACATTATTTTTTTTAGTTATATGACATTATTTTGATTTGTCTAATTTTATCTTTAATATATATTTATTTAATATTAAAAAATATTATTACTTATGCTTATTTTTTTGGGATTCACATTAATTTGAAACAAAGTCTGATCAAGCTGAAATAAATATTATTGGACTCACCTTCATGAGCTATATCAGATTGAATAATTATTTTTAATATTTTTAAATATTTTATTTTTAAGTTTATGGCACATTTTATGATGTATTTGAATTATACATAATTTGACAATCAAGGATGTTATACTAAATCTTCTTAGTATCTTGGTTTTTAACTTTCTTGTATAATTTATTTCAATTCTTCAAATTTTTACTTTGATTTAGTTGAATTACTATGTTACTCTATATCTTCTATTGTATGACATTTAAAATTGTTTGATTTGATTATATTACATTCACCTTCAACATACATATACTTAATATAAAGATAAAAATTTATTATTTTTATGCTTATTTATTTGGAAATTTCATAGAAACTCAAAACAAGTTTATGAAATAATCACCATTAGACTCATCTTGATGTTCTCTATCTAATTAAATATTCATTTCTATATTTTAAGCAAGTTTTTAAGAAGTTTTGATAAGCTTTATGAGACATTCCAATTCATAATGGATCTGATGATTAAGGGTGTTACATAAGATCTACTTATTGTCTTACAAAAAAGTTTTTCGTACAATTTCTCTCATTTTTTCATAATTTTTTGCTTTGATTTATTTATATTACTATATAATCTAAATCTCTTCACATTAGATCGTTACACCACTTTGATTTTTTTGAATGATATTTTATTTCCATTTATCTCATTTCAACTTATATATATATATATATATATATATTAAATATTAATATAATAATGAATTATTATTTATTCTTATTGTGTTTAGTAATTTGTAGTAATATATATATATATATGTATATTTAATATTAATATAATAATGAATTATTATTTATTCTTATTGTGTTTAGTAATTTGTAGTAATTCAAAATCATTTTTGATCGAGACAAAATAACAATCGTGTTCTATGTCCCAAAGAGCTCCATCCATTAAATAATAATTATTTTTTATTTAAATATTTCATTTTCAATTTTTTAGAACATTTTATGGGGCATTTTTAGATTTACATATTTTTGATGATTGGAGATGTTACACATGATCTCCTCAATATCATGTAATGTAACTTTTCTAAACAATTTATCTCACTATTCAAATTTTTTGTTTTGATTTTGTTGTTTTGCTATGAAACTCTAATTCTCCTCTCTTATGATTTTTATATCACTTTTATTTCGTTATATTATATCATTTCAATTTATCTCATTTCAAATTGAACATGTATTTTCTTAATAGTGAAATAATAATTTATTACTATTTATTTACTTTGGCTGTTCATAGTACTTCTAAACACGTTCTAATTGAGATGAAATGAATGTCATTAGACACATCTCAAAGTGTTTTTTATTTTGAAATATTTAATTTTTTAATTTTTTTATATAGTTTATGAGTCATTTCAATTCATGCCATAAATGATTATAAAAGATGTTAGACTCAACTCCCTTAGTATCTTAGAGTTTTACTTTCTCAAACAATTTATTTCATTTTTTCAAAGTTTTTATATTATTATAAATTACTATTTTACTCTAACTCTCCTCTTTTATGCCTTTTCAAGGCTATGATTTTGCTATACTACATTGTTTCAAATAATATATTTTTAGCTTCAACATATATTTCCTTAACATTAACAAAAAATTTTATAATTATTTATGTTTATCTATTTTGGTAATTCATAGAAATTTGAAATAAAGTTCAATGAAGATGAAACAAATATTGTTTGAAGCTACTTGAATAGCTCTATAAATTTAAATATTCATTTTCATATTTTTAAATACTTTATACTCTAGAGTTTTTGTGTGCTTTACAAATTGTTTGCTTTGATTTTGTTTTATTACTTTGTAACTTTAAATCGTTATTCATGTGGTATCTACATCGCTTTGATTTGGTTAGATTACATTGCTTCAACTTATCTCATTATATTTATAATATAAATTTTCATATTAATAAATTTATAAATATTATTATTTATGTTTATTTACTTTAGTAATCCATAATAATTCTAAACAAGGTTTTATTGAGACCAAACGAAAGTTGTTAGACTCCAAATCTCATCTTATGTGATAATTTCATTACTTTGATTTAGTTATATTACTTTATTTTAATTTATCTTGCTTTAGCACTAAAATATATTAAAATAATAACTTGTTTTTAGTTAATTTATTTTTTTGATAATTCATTCAAATTCAAACTGTAGTTTGATCAAGTCAAAACTAACTCCTTTGAACTCATCTTGAACAAGTCTAAGTAACTAAATTTTCATTTCTATATTCTTAAATATTTTACTTTTTTGGGGTTTTTATATGCTTTACAAGAAATTTCAATTACAATTGATTTGATGATTAAGGAATCGATTTCCTTAGTATCTTTGAATGCAACTTACTCTTATAATTTATCTTATTTTTGGAATGTGTTTTGTTCAATTTTCTTATATTATATGAAACTCTAAATATCTACTTGCGTGAGATTTATAACACTTTGGTTTTATTGTAAGATTTTACTCTAACGTAACTATTTCCATTTTAATACATATTTACATAATATTAAAATCATAATTTATTATTGTGAAAGTAAATTTTCTTTTGAATTCATAATAATTCAAAAGAATGTCTAAATAAGACTTGACAACTCTTATTTGACTCAACTTATAAAGCTCAATCAAATTAAATATTTATTTTTACATTTCTACATAATTAATTTTTTAGGGTTTTAACATATTTTGTCATTTTTATTCATACATGATTTGATAACTGAGGATGTTACACTCGATCTCCTTAGTATCTCAGATTGTAGCATTCCTATACAATTATTTCATTTGATTAATTTTTTTGCATTTATTTTATTATATTAGTATGCAATTATAAATCTCATCTCGTGTAACATTTACATTGTCATCTTGTCTAACATTTACATTGTCATTTCATCTTAAATGTATATTTTCTTACTATTAAATATTATTTTATTATTATTTATGGATTTAGTTCTTTAATAAACTCTATCTAATTAAATTTTTATTTTATATTTTAAATATTTCATACAAGCTTTGTCACACTTTACAAAATATTTTGATTCATACTTTATTTAATAATCAAAGATGTCACACTTGATTTCCTTAGGTTTTTTGAATGCAATGTTCTTGTAGAATTCTTCTCTTTTCTTCATAGTTTTTGCTTTAATTTTGTTTGTTTTTCTATAACTTTACATCTCATTTTGTGTGACCTTTACGACTTTTTGACTCGATTATGCTTATTTATTATGGTAATTCTCACTAATTCCAATAAATATCTAATCGAGTTGTAACAAACATCTTGATGATTCTGACATGCATTACAAGACTTTTTCATTTTTAGTAGATGGAATGATCTACAATGTTACACCTTTTTGTGTCTTGGAATGCAATTTTTCTATACAATTTATCTCGTTTACTTAAATATTTTGCTTTAATTTGGTCATATTACTCTAAATTCTCAATTCTCCTCTTGTATGACTTTTACATCATTTTCATTTGGATATATTAAGTGATTTCAATTTTATTATATATTCACTATATATTAAAATAATAATTTAATATTATTGACACTTCATTAAATTGGTATTTTATTGAAATTCTTAATTAGTTCTGGTTAAGACAAAATAAACTTCATCACCTATACAATTTAATATTTCTTTGTAATTGCAAATATTATATTTTCAATGGTTTTTACACATTTATGAGATATTTTACCTATAGCAAATTTGATAATCAAGGCTGTTTTGCATAATCTTCTTAGTATTTTCAAATGTAACAATATTTTGATATAATTTCTCTTATTTCTTATTGGTTTTTACTTTTATTTGGTTATATTACTATGAAACTCAATATCTCCCCTCATGTATTAAGGTTTTTTTTTTCAATTTATCTCCTTTCAATTTGAATATATATTTACATAATTTTAAAATAACACTTTTCTATTATTTATGCTTATTGACTCTTGCAATTCATAATAATTTTAATTAGGTTCAATCGAGACAAAACAAATTTATTTGACTAGCCTGGATATGATCTAATTCATTTTTGTATTTTTTAAATCTTTTAGTTTCTATAATATTGGAATGTGATATTAGACATTTGGATTTATAGTTGATTAGATGATCAAAGGTGTTACACTCTATCTCTTTTGTATCTTAGAATGAAACATCCCAATATAATTTATCTCATTTCTATTATTTATTTGCTTTTCTTTGGTTATTTTCTTTTATAACTCTAAATCTCTACTCCTATGATATTTACATCATTTTTGTTTAGTTCTAATAAAATAATAACTTTTATTGTTTTTATTTAGTAACATTACTTTAATCTAAATTATTTCAGTTTTAATATATATTTACTTAATAATGAAATAGGAATTTACTTTTATTTATGCTTATTTACCTATGTTATTTGTGGTAATTCCAAATGACATTTAATTGAGAAGAAAAAAATATCATTGTACTCATATGAGCTCCATCTAGATAAATATTCATTTTTAAAAATATTTTTATCTTCTAAGTTTTTGCATGCTTAATGAGACATTTTTGTTAGTAACACAATTGATGATCGAGTATGTTACAAGCGATCTACTTAGTATCAGGGAACACAACTTTCTCACAAAATGTTTCTCATTTTTTCAAATTTTTGATATTTATTTGGCTATTTATTATGTAACTCAAGGTCTTCTATCATGTGATATTTACATCACTTAGATTTGTTTTTATTACATTGCTTCTAGTTATCTCATTTTTTCTTTAAAAATATTTATTTAATATTAAAATAATAATATATTATTAGCTATCATTATTTACTTTTTTAATTAGTAGTAACACCAAATGGGGTCTGATTAAGAAGAAACAAACTTTGTTAGGCATATCTTGTAAAGCTCTTCCAAATTGAATACTCACTTTTATATTTTGAATATTTAATCTTCTAGGAGTTTTGTATGCTTTACAAGACTTTAAAATTATTCTTGATGGTCGAGGAAATAACATTTTATCTCCTTGGTGTAACGGAATGCAATTTTTCCACACAATTATCTTATTTCTTCAAATAATTTTCTTTAATTTGGTTATATTACTATGCAACTATAAATCTCCTTTCATGCGACCATTAAATTTTTGATTTTGTTAAATTACATTAACTCAATTTATCTCATTTTAGCTTTAACATGTATTTACTCAATATTGAAAAGTTATTATTATTATTTTTGTTGTTTTTCAATTATAATTTACAGTAATTTTGATTGAGGTGTAATAAAGCTAAAACAAAAGTCATTGGAGATTTCTCAACCAGCATTATCTAATCAAATGTTTATTTATGTATTTTTAACTATTTTCATTTTTGGAGTTTTAGCATGCTTTGTAGAATATTTTTTTTTGTATCTTATTTGATGATAATATATGCTATGTTATCTTCTTAAGTTCTTTAAATATAGCTTTCCCAAAGAATTTATAATTTTACTTCAACTTTTCATTTTTTATTTCAAAATGTTAGTTTGTATGTCTAAATCTCTTTCTATGTAACCTCAACCTTACTTTGATTTTGTTAGATTATATATGCTTCAATTTATCTTATTTCTATTTTAATATATATATACTTGATAATAAAATAATAATTTATTATTATTTGTGATTACTTTCTTAAGTAAGCATTTTCAGATGACCACCAATTAAGAAGAAACAAATATCACTATACTTATCTTGAATAACTCAACATAATTAAATATTCGTTTTTTATTATTAAATATTTTTATCTTCTAAGTTTTTTGCATACTTAACGAGACAGTTTAATTCATATCTCATTTCACGATCGTGTATGCTACACTCGATTTGCTTAATTTTTTTGGAATGCAACTTTCTCCTAAAATTTATCACATTTCTACAAATCTTTTGCATTAATTTTGTTATGTTATTATATAACTCAAAATATTCTATATTGTGACATTAAATCACTTATATTTTCTTTTATTATGTTCTTTCTATTTATCTCATTATAGTTTTAATATATATATTTATTAAATATCAAAATAATAATAGATTATTAGTTATCATTATTTAAATTGGTAATTTGTAGTAATATGAAAAGGTCTAATCAAGAAGAAACATGCTTTGTTAGACGCATCTCATCGAACTCTATCTAATTAAATACTCTTTATTTTGAATTATGTTATTTTATAATATTTTGTCATGTTTCATTAAACTTTTTAACTTCTTTTTGATTTGATGGTCAAGAAAGTTACACTCTATCTCCTTGGTATATTAGAATAAAGGTTTCTCATATAATTATCTTATTCCTTAAAAGTTTTGCTTTGATTTTGTTATATTACTATGCAACTATACATCTCCTTTCTAGTGACCATTAAATCACATTGGTTTGGATAGATTTATTGATTCAATTCATCTCACTACAACTTTAATATATATTTACTAAATATTGAAATGTGTTATTATTATTATTATTTATTTATTTATAATTTATAGTGATTCTGAATGAGATCCATTTGAGATAACACAAATTGCATTAAACTCATGTCCCTAAGCTTTATCTAATTAAAAATAATTATTTTGGTTTTTTAAAATATTTTTAAATTTTTAAAGATTTGGCATGCTTTTCAAAATATTTTCTTTCATATCTTATTTGATGATTAAAGACATTACATTATCTCCTATGGTTCTTAGAATGTATCTCTCCAAAACAACTTATCTTTTTTTCTACAAATTATTTGCTTTGATTTTAATATGTTAGTATGTAACTCTAAATCTACTTTTATGTGACCTTTACCTTACTTTCATTCGGTTATATTATGTTTCGTCAATTTATACTTAAAATTGGAATAATAATTTATTAATATTTATGTTTATTTATTTTGGTAATTCTCATAAGTTTGAAATGATGTTTGATTGAGATGTAATAAACATCATTGGACTCATCTCAATGAGCTACATACAATTAAAAAAAAATTATATTTTTAAATATTTTATTTTCTAGGATTTTGGCATTCTTTATAAGATAGTTTTTTGTAACAAATTTACAATCCAGAATATTATACTTGATATCATTAGTATCTTAGAATGCACTTTTCGACAAAATTTTCCTCAGTTACTCAAATTTTTTTATTTGATCTAATTAAAAACTTACTTTTCAATTAATCTAATTTTAACTTTATTAAAAATTTATTTTATAGTAAAATAATAATTTAATATTATTTATACTTATTTAAATTGATATGTCATTCAAATTCCAAACGAGAACCAATCTATGGAAAGAAATTTTGTTGTAATCATCTTGACTAGTTTTATCTAATTAAATGTTCGTTTTTTATAATTTTAAATATTTTTGTTTCTATGGTTTTTGCACGCCTTATATGATACTTCAATTCTTAGTTAATTTGATGATTGAGGATATTGCACTCAATTCTTCTTTTATGTAAAACATGGATCACTTTTATTTGCTTTGATAGTATTGTTTCATCGTAGCTACAAATGAGATATGATTGAGTCAAAATAAAAGACATTGGACTCACCTTAATAAATTTTAAATAATGAGTTATTTCAATTTTTAAATAATCAATTTTCAATAATTGTTTGGGTTCTTTATAAGACTTTTTGATTTGTATCATATTTTATGATCGAGTATATTACATTTGATCTCATCAATATCTTAGAATGCAACTTTTTATGCAATTCTTCTCACTTTTTAACTTTTGTGCTTTGATTTGGTTATATTACTATGAAACTCAGATTTTCCACCCTTATGGCCTTTACATTAGTTTTATTTGGTTTTACTAAACTTTTTTAATTGATCTTATTTTACCTTTAGTAAATATTTACTTAATTTTTAAATAATAATTTATTATTATTTGTACTTATTTTCTTTTATAATAGGTAGTATTTCCAAACGATGTCTGACCAAGAAGAAGCAAATATAGCTTGACTCATTTGGATAAGCACTGCTCAATTAAATTTAATTTGTATTTTTAAATATTTTATTTTTTAAGATTTTGGCATGCTATGTGAGACTTTTTGATTCATACTTTATTTGATAATTAAAGATATTAGACTCGATCTATTTAATATTTTTTAGCAAACTTATCTATGTAATTTATCCTATTTCTTTAAATTGTTTACTTTATTTTTATTATATTACTATGTAGTTTTATGTCTCTATTCTTGTGACATTTACATCAATTTGGTTATGTTATAATAAATTAATAATTTTTATTCCTTTCATTTCCTTAGATTACCTCAAGTTATCCCATTTTAGCTTCAATTTATATTTAAATAATAATAAGATGATAATTTATTTATTATTTATGCTTCGTTAATTTTGTTATTTGTTGTAATTCCAAAGGACATCTGATTGAGAGAAACAAACATTTTTAAACTTGTCTCGATGAGCTTCATCCAATGAAATTTATTTTTTTCTAGAAGTTTTGCTTGCTTTTATGAGACTTTGATTTGTACATAATTTGATAATTGATGGCATTACACATGAAAATTAAGTCATTTCATCAAATTCTTTGCAAAGATTTTGTTATTTTTCTATATAACACAAAATCTATTATTTTATGACCTTTATATCACTTGGGTTTAGTTTTATAAAATTTCTTTAATATATGTGATTTAAACTATAATATATATTTAATCAATTTATAATAATAATAGATTATTATTTATTGTTATTTACTTTGTTAGTTCTTAGTATTTAATGTTGAGATATGATTGAGACAAGGAAAATATTATTGGTCTCATCTTTTTAAGTTCTCTATAATTAAATATTTATTTTGATATTTTTAAATATTTTATTTTTAAAATTTTTCACAAGTTTTGTGAGACATTTGGATTCAAGCTTGAGTTGATGATGTTACACTATCTCATTAGTATCTTGGATTGCAACTTAATATTACTATTATTTACTTTTTTTGAAAAGTTTGACTTTGATTTTGGTGTTTTGCTATGTGATTATTAATTTATAACTTGATGAGCTTTATTCATTTTAATGTTAATTTTAACAATTTTAAATAATTTATTTTCGAGGATTTTGGCAAGGTTTTTAAGACATTTCAATTTCTTAAAACATTTATCTCATTTCATCAAAATTTTCACATCAATTTAGTTATGCTACCATGTAACTCAACATCTCCAATTTTGTGACCTTTAGGCCACATTGATTTGATTTTATTATGTTTCTTTAATTTATCTCATTTTAGCTTTAATATATTTTTATTTAAAATTAAAATAATAGTAATAATAGATTATTAGTTATTGTTATTTATCTTAGTAATTGATATTAATTCGAAACGAGGTAGATTAAGATGAAACAAATGTTCTTGAGCTCATCTTTCTAGCTCTCTCCTATTAAATATTATTTTTATTATTTTTTAATATTTTATTTTTTATGATTTTGGAATGTTTTATGAGATATTTTGATTCAAACCAAATTAGATAGTTGAGGATATTGTACTCTATCTCCTTCGTATCTTGGATTACAAGTTGGTTATACTATTACAACATTTTATCAAATGTTTTCAGGGGTTTTGGCATGCTTTGCGAGGCATTTAGACCTGTTCTAGATTTTATGATCGAGGTTGACAAATGTAATCTCCTTATTTTTTTGAAAAACAACTTTCATATAAAAGTTTTCTCACTTTTCAAATTTTTTTGATTTCATTATTATATGACGCAATCTAAATTTCATCTTATTAGACCCTTACATCACTATTGTTTAGTTACGTTATATTGCTTTAATTGATCATATTTTATTTGCAATATTAATTTACTTAATATTAACATAATGATTTATTATTATTATTATTATTATCAAAATTTAGTTTAATAATTTGTAGTAATTCTAATTCACTTTTGTAGAGTTGAAACAAATAACATTGAACTCAACTCACTTTGAACCATTTATTTAAATAATCAATTTTATACTTTTATAAGTTTTATTTTCATGAGTTTTGACACGTTTTATGACATATTTTTGTTAGTAACAAATTTGATTATTAAGAAAATTACAATCGCTCCCTTTGTTATCATTGAATGAAACTTTCAAGTGTAATGTTTCTCATTTCTTCATATTTTTCACTTCGATTAGGGCATTTTAATATTTAACTCTTAAATCCATCTCATATGACCTTTACATTGCTTTAATTTAGTTATATTACATTGCTTCAGTTTGTCATATGTTAGTTTTATTATATATTTACTTAATATTAAAATAAAAATTTCTTATTATTTAAGATTATTTAATTTGATTACTTATGATAATTCCAAATGAGATCTACTCACGATGAAAAAAAAATATTGTAGGATTGATCACGATGAGCTCCATCTAATAAACATTAATTTCTATATTTTTAAATAATTTATTTTCTATGTTTTGATACCTTTTACCAAATGTTTTGATTCATACATGTTTTGTTGATCAAGAATATTACACTTCATCTCTTTAAAACTTTTAATGCAACTTTTGCTTATAATTTATCTCATTTGTTTAAAATATTTGTTTCAATTTTTATATTACAATGAAACTCTAATTTTTTTGTCATGTGGCCTTTATAATGCTTTCATATTATTATATTAAAAATCTTCAATTCATTTCACTTCAACATTATGATATATTTAATTATTAATAAAATAATAATTTTTTGTTACTTATGCCTATATACTTTGGAAATTTGCTAAAACTCAAAAAATGTTTGGATTAATAATAAAAAAATTCATTAGAGTTGTCCTTGATAAAGCTTTCTCTAATTAAATAATTATTTTAATAATTTGAAATGTTTATTTTCCAAAGTATGGAACACTTTATAACTAATTTCAAATCATATCTTATTTGATGATTAAAGATGTTACACTTGGTCTTCTTAGTATCCTAGAATTATTTAATTTCTCATAGAATTGTCTACTTCATTTGTTTACTCATCATAATAATCTCTATCAAATTAATATTTATTTTTATAATTTTAAAAAGTTTCTTTTCGTAAGTTTTGGAATTTTTTAAGACATGAATTATATCTAATTTGATATACATTATCTCCCTTATATCTTGGAATGGAATTGCCCATAGAATTTATGTTATTTATTCAATATTTTAAAATAATAATTTATTCCTTGTTTTAGTTATTTTCTTCAATATTTTGTAGTAATTCCAAACAAGGTCCAATCGAGATGAAAGAAATGTTGTTGGACTTGCTTCAAAAAGCTCTATCCATTTAAATACTAATTTCACTATTTTTAAATATTTTTTTTCTAGCTTTTGGCTTCCATTATGAGATAATTTAATTGTAGAAGATTTAACTATCGATGATGTTACCCTCAAACTTTATAGAATTATCTAATGTAAATTTCTCAAGCAATTATATCATTTGTTCAAATGTTTTTTATTTGATTATATTACTATGGAAGTTTAAATCTTCCTTCTGTGACCTTTACATCTTTTTTTATTTGGATATATTACATTACTTAAATTTATCCTATTTTAGCTTTAATATATATTTACTTAATATTAAAATAATAACATATCATTATTTATGTTTATTTACTTAATAAATTTGGACTTATTCTATACTAGGTCCAATCGAGCCAAAACAAATATCATTAGACTCATCTTGACAAGATAAATCCATTAAATATTCTTCTTTTTATATTTTTTTAATACTTTATTTTCTAATAGTTTAGCACGTTTTAATAGAAATTTTGATTTATAAATAATTTTATGATCATGATGTTACGCTTGATCTTTTTGGTATCATAGAATATAACTTTCCCATTCAATTTATCTCATTTATTAATTTTTTTGCATTTATTTTAAAGTTTTTTTTGTAAGTCTAAATCTCCACTTCTATAATTATTACATCAGCTTATTGGGTTTTTTATATTTCTTTAATTTATCTTATTTTAACTTTAATATATATTTATTTAATATTAAATAATAATGTTTTATTATTTATGATTATATGTCATAGTAATTCCAAACGAGGTCTAATAAAGATGAAACAAATGTTGTTGGACACCTAATGATGATTGCTAATTAATTAAGTATTTATTTTATGTTTTTAAATATTTTATATTATATGGTTATAATTTTTTTAATTAGAACATTATACACAATCTCATTGGTATCATGGAAAATATTTTTCACACATAATTGATCTCATTTCTTCACATGTTTTTGTTTTCATTAGTTTAGTTAATGTATTTTAATTTATCTCATTTTAGCTTTAATATATGCTTGATTAAAATTAAAATTATAATTTATTATTGTTTATATTGATTTATTTTATTAATTTGTAATAATTTCAAATGATGTTCGATTGAGACAAAAAAAATATTGCTTGACTTGTCTGAATTGGCTCTTTTAATTAAATTTTTTTTTATTTTTAAAATATTTTATTTTTTGTGGTTTCTATATACTTTATGAGATATTTTGATTCCTACTTAATTTGATGATTGAGTATGTCACACTAAATCACCTTATTATCAAGAAATGCAACACTCATATGCACTTTATATTATTTTTAAATATAGTTTGCTTTCATTTGGTTATATTACAATGTAACTAAAAATCTCTTCTCATATGATTTTTGCATCACTTTTATTTTGTTAAATTATGTTGATTCAATTTATATTAGTGTCACTTCAATATTTATTTATTTATATTATAATAATACTTCATTATTATTTATGCTTATTTAATTTTGTAATACATATTAAATCAAAAACTAGTCTAATCAAGATGAAAATAATGTTATTAGACTTCTCTACATAAGCTTTATCCAACTTAATATTCATTTCAATAATTTTTAAATATTTTAGGTTTTAAGACTTCAGCGAATTTTATAAGACATTTTGATTTATATTTGAGTTGATAATTGAAGATATCACACTCGATTTCCTTTGTACATTGGAACGTAACTTTCTTATACAACTTATCTCATTCCATTAATGTTTCATTTTGATTTTGATTATATTACAATGTAACTCTAAATCTCCTCTCATCTAATTTTTACTTCAATTTAATTTAGTTAAATTATATTGCTTCATTTAATCTAATTTAATCTTGTTAAATATTTACTTAATATAAAAATAATAATTCCTTAATATTTGTGCATTATATATTTTTTTTTAATTTATAGTCGCTCAAAATGCGATTCGATCGGGAAAAAGAAATGAACATTGGACTCATCTCGCAGAGCTCTGTCAAACTAAATTTTCCCTTCCGTAGTTTTAAATATTTTACTTTTAAAATTTTTGGCATGCTTTGCAAAAAATCTTGATTCTTAAAGAATTTGATGATTGAGGGTGACACTCGATCTTCTAATATACTGGACTATGTGTTTCGTGTACAATTTATTTCATTTCTTTAAATTTTTGTAATGTTATTATGAAACTATAAATATTTTCTTATACAATAAAAACAACATTTTTTATTTTGTTGTATTGCATTGCTTCAATTTATATCATTCGACTTTGATATACTTTTACTTAATATAAAATTAATAATTTATTATTACTTGTGCTTACTTTGTTAATTGATAAAAATTCCAAAGGTGGTCTAATAAGGGAAAAATAATTTTTATTTCACTCATCTTAATGAGCACTTTCCAATTAATTAATTATTTCAATATTTTACTATTTTTTATTTTAGAAGATCTATATATGTTTTACAAGACATGTTTTGTTGTACCTAATCAGACGATCTGGGATACTATATTTGATTTTCTTAGTATCTTGAAACACATTTTTTTTACAATTTATCTCATTTCATGAAATTTACCTTTTGTCTTGGTTATGTTATTATGTAATGACAAATCTTCTCAACTTCGACCATCACAAGGAAAAGATTTAGTTATATTACGTTGTTTAAATTAAATTAATTTTTGCATTGACATATATTTACTAAATTTAAAAAAATATTTTTTATTTTTATGGTTATTTATTTTGGTCTTTCGAAGTAACTGTAAACTAGATTTGATTAAGATGATGCAATGATTATCTTACCTATCTCAAGGAGCTTTACCTAAATAAATATTCATTTTATATTTTAAAATATTTTATTTTCTAGTAGTTTCGCTTGCTTTATAAAGCATTTTTTATTTGTACTTGATTTTATGATATAAGATGTTACACTCAATCTTCTTTATAAGTTGGATGAGAATTTGCCTACATAATTTATCCCAACTCTTCAAATGTTTCACTTTCATTTGATTATATTATTATATAACACTAAATCTCCACTCTTGTGATGTTTACATTTCTCATTTTAGCTTGAAAATATATGCACTTAATATTAAATTAACTTTTTTATTTTTTTATTATTTACTTAAAAAATTCAACAATTTCAAATGACATTTGATTGATGAAAACAAACATGGTTGGATAATCTCCATGAGCTACATCCAATTAATAATTCATTTTTAAGTTTTTTAAATATTTCATTTTATCTGATTTTGACAAGTTTTAAGAGTCATTTTGAATCGAACCTAATACGATGATTAGTGTTTTATAATTAATCACCTTAATATCTTGGAATAGAACATTCTTAAACAATTCATTTTTTTTTTGAAAATTCTCACATTTATTTCATTATTGTACTTTGTAATTAAAAATCTCCTATTATATAACCTTTACAACATTTTATTTTGTTTTATTACATTTCTTTGATTTGATGTATTTCAATTTTAGCAAGTATTTATTTAATATTAAAATGATGATTTATGATTATTTATTTCCATTAACTTAGATATTTCATAGTAATTCAAATTCAGATAGATAAACATTTTTAGACTTATCTCAACAAGCTTTATCTACTTAAATATTTATTTCTTTTCTTTTAAATATTTTTTTGCTACTTTTTGTAGGTTTTAGGAGGAATTTTTATACATATATTATTTGTTAATTGAGGATGTCACAATCAATTTCCCCAGAACATTAGAATGCAACATTTTGACTTAATTAATCTCATTTCTTCAAAATTTTTACTTTGATTTAGATATTTTATTTTGTTTCAATTTATCTCAATGTAGGTTTAATATATACTTTCTTAATATTAATATAGTAAATTATTATTTTTAATTCTTCTTAATTTTGGTAATTATTAGTAATTCTAAATGAGGTCTGATTAAGATGAAACAAATATCATTGTAGTCATCTCTATGAGCACAATCAAATTAAATATTCATTTTTATTTTGCAAAATATTTTATTTTCTAAGTTTTTTTGCATGATTCATGAGTCATTTTGATTTGCAGTTATTTGATGATTGAGAATGACACACTTCATGTCCTCAGTATCATTTAATGTAAATTTTGTGCACAATTTATCACTACTTTAAAATGTTTTTCTTTTAATTTGTTGTTTATACAGTAGTTGTACTTGTCCTCTCATATGACCTTTATATCAACTTAATTTGGTTTCATTAGGTTTCTTCAATTAATATTACCTTAGGTTTAATTTATATTTATTTAAAATTGACATTTTAATATGTTATTATTTATGGTTATTTATTTTTGCAATATGAAGTAATTCCAAACAAGGTCCTTCTAGTAATTAGCTTTCCCAAACTAACAAGTACATTAGTAACATTAGTAAATCTTATAAACATGCTTTTAATGGATTTGACTGAAAGCATCATAAAGAACTAATTATCATGCATCATTATGTTTATTTTATTTTTCTTAACCAAAGAAGAACCTTCATTTGTTACCTCTAATTCAAGACAAATTTCATATGTATTTCTAAATTAAAAATTCTATTAAATTTGATTATATTTAATTCATAATGTAAAATATCAAGGTTCTAATCATTTAATTATACATCAATTCATTTCATAAAAATATTTAGGTACAAAAGTACCTTATGCCTTTTCCTTAGTAAGAAAATCAAATAGAGTTTTTGTTAATTCCCACATCACTCAATCAACTAATTGTAAATGACTAATTATCCTAGTCTTCAACTAGAGATAATATTCACTACAAAAGAGTGGTGGCTCATAGAAAGAACATCTTATCCAAAATTCATTGAAGTATCAGTTTGAGTCACGGATCACATTGAAAATTTCTTCTAGCAAGAAAGAGTCCTTGCTTCGATACTAATTCAAATGTGGTTTAGGAAGAGTAGGGTGAACTACTACTAATAAAAATTTCTATTTTGTAAAAAAGTGTTTAAATAGACCTAAGAAAATCTCTAAAAATGATTTTGTATAAATTTTAGTTTACCTTAAAATATATTAATTATTATTTTAAAAATAATTTTTTATAAAAATTGCAAAATTGAGATAATATCAAGAACTGAAAAACACACGAATGATTTTTATGTGGTTCACTTAAAAACAAGCATATGTCCGCCCCCACAATGACCAAGTAAAAAAACTCAATATAAGTTTTTCACCAAAAGAAGTGTAGCCTAAACATTTAAAACAACAAAATAAAAGAAACAGGTCATTACATCCTTACAACAAAATAAAATGGTAATAGAAGAAAATCATTTGGTGAGAAAAAATAAAAAATATTACTACCAAAATCTCATACTTGATGAAATGTTTAAAGAGGCCTAAGTATCTTAATTAAATGAATTAGGAATAAAGAAAATAGATAACTTAGCAGATTTTAAAAGAAAATAAAATTTAGGTGTTTGATGACTAAAGGATGTAGAGTATGAAAGCAATGATGAGGACTTTTGTATGCTTTAAAGGAAACCATATTTTAGGGTTTATTGTCCTTGAATTGCTTGAGAGGTTATTAACCATGCTGTTGGTGGTACTTTAAATACTTGATATGTACATACTTAGTTAATAACAATATTTGACAATACAATAATGCATTTTTGGTGTTACCAAAACTGACCAATGAAAATGTAGACATGCATTCTTTATTCATTTGATGTACAAACAAGAGCGTGAATTCGACAACCACGGGGCCACTGAATTATGGGTTTTAAATTTTTTTTACTAATTTTAGGATTATATTTATTTTCTTAAAAAATTTTGTAAAAGCAATTTTATGTTTGTAGAAAACTTAGATTTATAAATTCCTATTTAGGCTTAAAAATATAAATTGATGAATTATAGTTTAACAAAATTTAGGTGCTGTATAAGTTCATATGAGAGGATATTTAGGGTTTAGTAAGGGAAGGTTGTATTCCAATATACTAAAGAGATTAAGCGTAACAGACACAAGCATAAGATTATGAATGAAAGGCAATCACTAAGAAAGCATACCAAAACCATAAGAATAAAATATTTAAAAATTAAAGAAAAAATATTTAGTTTGGTTGAGCTCATCAACATGAGTCTAATAATATTTGCTTTGTCTTATTCAAACATTGATTAGAATTACTATTAATTACCAAAGTAAGCATAAATAAAGAAATTATTTTTTAACATTTAGTGTATATATATATATATATATCAAAACTTAATGAGATAAATTAATGTAAAAACTAAATAAATAAAGCAACTTATGTAAGAAAATTACATTCCAATATACTAAGAAGATTTGTGGTTACATCCTTGATTACAAAATTATGTTCCAATTTTATGCATTAAAAACTTTAAAAATAAAGAATGTCACTCTCAATCTCCTTATTAGCTTGTAATGCAACTTTCTCTTATAGTTTATCTCATTTCTCTAATATTTTATATTTTAGTTTACTATATTACCATGTAAATCAAAATCTCCTCATGTGTGTCCTTTATAACATTTTGATTTGGTTATTTCAGATTGTTTCAATATTTTTCATATGGATTTTAACATATATTGACTAAATATATATACATTATTTTTTTATTATATATTTTAATTTAATTTTTAAATTCATAGTATTCCAAACATGGTCTTATTGAGAGAAAGAACAAAAATCATTAGACACATCTCAATGAGCAATATTCAATTTTATATTTTTAAATATTTTCTTTTCTTGATCTTTGCATGATTTTTGAGACATTTCTATTTATTCGTCATTCCATTATTTAGGATGTTACATCTGATCTCCTTAGTATTTTGCAACACAACTTTCTCAAACAATTTACTTATTCAAATCTTTACTTTGTTTTGGTTTTATTATTAACTCTAAATCTCTTATTTTGTTATCATTATATCTTTTTAATTTGTCTATATTATATTACTTTAGTTCATCTTATTTTATCTTTAATATATGTATATATTTACTTAATATTATAATTATAATTTATTATCTATGGTGCTTCTTTGTTATGGAAATTTTTAGTAATTCTAATGAGATCCAATGAAGATGAACAGAATGATATTTGAAACATCTCCATAAGCTCTATCTATTTAAATATTTATTCTTCTATTTTTGAATTTTTTTGTTTTAAAAGTTTTAGCATGGTTTATGAGATATTTTGGTCGTACCTTTTTTGATGATTATGATTGATACACTTGATCTCAATTTAAAAAATCATGGAATATAAGTGTCTCCTGCAATCGATCTCATTTATTGAATATTTGTGCAGACTATCTAATATTATAATCTTTAACTTATGTGACTTCTAGTAATAATAAATATTTGCTTAATTTTTAAGAGTAATTTATTATTTTTTATACTTACCAAATTTGTTAATTTGTAGTATTTCCAAACAATGTTTTATCTATATGAAACAAACATTTTTTGCTCATCTGGACAAGCTCTTTTCGTTGAAATATTTGTTTTTATATTTTTAAATATTTTTTTCTTCAATTTTTGACATGTTTGTTGGATGTTTTTATTTGTACCTGATTTGATGATTGAGGATATTGCACTCAACTTTCTTTGTATCAATGAATTATACTTGTTTTTCTAATTTATCTTATTTTTTTCAAATATTTCACTTTCATTTGATCATATTACTATATAACAATAAATCTTCTAATGTGTGACCTTTACATGACCTTGACTAGGCTATATTATATTGTTTCAAATTATCTCTTTTTAATTATAATATGTGTTTACTTAATATAAAAATAATAATTTATTATTATTTATGATTATTTACTTTGATAATCAATAATAATTCTAGACAAAATTTGATCAAGCTGAAACAAATATAATTGAATTGTCTCAATAGAATAAAATATTTAATTTTATATTTTTAAAAAATTTTATTTTTGTTAATTTTAGTAAGCTTTATTGAACAATTCAATTTATACCCGATTTGACGAGTGAAGATGTTACACTTAAACTCTTTAGTATCTAAAGTGTATTATTCTTTTATATTTTATTTCATTTCTTCAACATTTTCACTTTGATTATGTTATATGCCTATGTAAATCTAATCCTCCTCTCGAGTAACCTTCACATCACATTAATTTTGCTATATCATATTAATTAAATTTATTTCATTTCACCTAATATATATATTTACATTATATTTTAAACAAGCTTTATTATTATTTTTACACATTTACCTTATTAGTTTCTTAATAATTTTTTTTAAGCTCTGATCTTACCAAAAATATTATAGTTGGGCTTGTCTCGATGAGCTCAATCTAATTAAATATTTATTTTATATTTCTAAATATTATTTTCTTCTATTTGTTTCTTACTTTGTGAGATATTTTTGATTTTTAACTAATTAATGATCGAGGATGCTGCACTTGTTGTCATTAGTTTCTTGGAATTCAACTTTCTTATATAATGTATCTAATTTATTCTTATTTTTCAATTTTATTTAATTATTTTACTTGAAACTCTATATCTTGTCTCGTGTGATATCTATATTTTCTTAATTTTGATATATTACATTTCCTCAACATAGCATAGTCGATTATGAATTTATATCTAATTTAGTAATGAGCAGAGTTTCCAAACACGGTCTAATCAAGATAATACAAATGTCGTTATAGTCCTCTTGATGGTTTCTATCTAATTAAATATTAATTTCTATGTTTTCTAGCTATTTCATTTTCTATGTTTTTTTGTATGACTAGAAAAATATTTCAATTTGTAATTAATTTGATGCTACTAGACCTTACAGTCCATCCTCTTCGTATCTTTGATTTCAATTTTCATAAATTTTTTTTCCATACCATCAAGTATTTTGATTTTAGTTTGTTATATTATCATGCAACACTAAATCTCCTCTGATGTGGCTTTTACATCACTTTGATTTTGTTATATATAATGCTTAAATTTATCTCATTTAGGTTCATTATATATTCATGTAATATTATAATAATAATTATTATTAATTACTTATGCCTATTTAGTTTTGTAATATGCCATAATTTCGAATGAGATCCAATATAGATGAAACAAATGTTGTTGGAGTCTCTCGGCCAACTACATCGAATTTAACATTCATTTTTTATTTTTTAATATTTTTATTTTTTAAGGTTATGATAATTTTTATTAGATATTTCAATTTGAATCTAATTTAATGATTAAAAAGTTTACACTAAATCTCCTTATTATCCTAGAATTTAACTTTGGTGTATAATTTATCTTAATTCTTAAAATTGTTTACTTTAATTTCTTGATATAAATTTGTAACTCTATATCTCTTCCTGTGTGATATTTAAATAGCTTTGATTTAGTTCTATTATAATTTTTCAATATATCCCTTTTTTTTTATGAGCTCTTTGCTATTAAATTTTTTTAATATTATTAAATATTTTATTTTCCAACATTTTGATGAGGTTTTCATGTGGTTTGATTTGTACCTGTCTATATTTTCAAGGATGTAACACTTGATCTCTAAAATCTCTTGGAAAACAACTTTCATGTATATTTTACATCATTTTTTTTAACTTTTTCATTTTGATTTTGTTGCATTACTATGTTACTCGAAATATTATCTTATCTCACCTTCACATTGCTTTGATTTGCTATATTACATTATTTAAAATTTTAACATTTGAGATTTAATATTTATTTGCTTTGTATTTAAATAATAATTTATAATTTATAATTTATATTTATAATTACTTTGCATATCACTATAATTCGAAACAAGGTTCAATTGTAGAAAAGTAAACTTTTTTTGATTCGTCTTGGTAAGCTCTATTGAAATAAATATTTATTTTCAAGCTATCTTGCACACTTTATTGAAAAGTTTCAATTTATACCTGATTTGATGATCGAGGATGTTACACTTGATCTCTTTAATATTTTGTTGTATAAATATCTCGTATCATGCATCTAATTTCTACTATTTTTTTCTTTGATTTTGTTATATTAGTTTGCTTATATTTATCTCATTTTTTGTTTAATATATATCTTCTTCATATATAAAAAATAGTTTTTTTATTTATGCTTGTTGAACTTAGTAATTCTCGATAATTTTAAATCAAGTCAAATAGAGGATACAATCCTTGTCAGACTTTTCTTGACAAGCTCTCTATGAAATAAAATATTCATTTATATATTTTGTAATATTTTATTTTTAGGAGTTTTTCCATTTTTTATGTGATAATTTTTGTATGAAATTTGATGATTAAGAATATCACACTTGATCTTTGTAGTATGTAGAAATGAAACTTTGTTGTACATTATATCTCATTTGTTCAATTGTTTTTCTTTGATTTTGTTACTTTGTTATATAACACTAAATTTCTTTTAATGCTACATTTACATTACTTGATTTACTTATATAATATAGTTTCAATTTAAATAATTTTTTCTTGAATATATATATATATATATTATTGATATTTATGCTTATTTGTTTTTTTTTTTAATTTGCATCCAAATAAGTTTCATTGGTGATGAAAGAAAAATCATTGGACTCATCTTGAAAAAAATTTCTAATTAAATATTTACTTTTATTATTTTAAATAATTTTATTTTATAATATTTTTGTGTATTTCTTAGATATTTTTATTGATTTGTTATTTGACAATTGAGGATATTATAATCAATCTCCTTTATATGTAGCAATGCAACGTTCTTGTAAATACTTAAATATTTTATTTTTTAGGTTTTTAGTGTGCTTTATGGTATATTTTGATTTCTACTTGATTTATTTATCAAGGATATTTTAATTGGTCAATGTTGCAACTTGGAATGTAACTTACATATACATTGTTTTTAATTTCATTAAATTTTTTTCATTGATTTGTATATATTTCTTTATAACTCTATATCTCTTCTCATATGACCTTTGCATCACTTTAATCTAGTTCTATTAAATTGATTCAAGTTATTATTATTTTTGTTGATATACTTTGGCATTTGTAATAATTTCAAACAAGGTCCAATAAAGAAGAAACAACTATTGTTAAACTTGTCTCGGTGAGCTCTATCATTGTAAATATTTATTTTTTTTACATTTTTTATATTATTTTTAACATTTTGCATTCTTTATGAGAAAATTCAAATTATACTAGATTTAATAATCGATGGTATTACACTCAATCTTGTTTCTGTCTAGGAATACAAATTTTAAGTAGAACTTCTCTTATTTTTTTAAATGTTTGGCCTTGATTTTGTTATATTGCTTTTAAACTCTTATTCTTCTCTTATGCTACCTTTTTTTCTATTTAAATTAGTTATATTGTAATTCCATTTCTAAACTTATTTCAATATTAATATATATTTACTAAATATTAAAAGAATAATTTGTTATTGTTTATACTTATTTACTTTTATAATTAAGAAAAATTTAAAACAAGGTCTTATCAAGATGAAATAAATATCATTGCACTCACGTAATGAGCTCTATCCCACTAAATAATTATTTCTATATTTTTATATATTTTATTATTCATGGATTTGCTAAAATGTCTAAGACATTTCGATTTGTACCCAATTTGATGATCAAGAATGTTAAACTCAATATCCTTAGTATCTTTGAATGCAACTTTCTCATAAATATTATCTCATTTCTACAATTTTGTACTTTGATTTGGTTAGATTATTTCACAACTCCAAATGTCTTCTAAGTTGAACTTTAAATCATCTTGATTTGGATAGATTCATTACTTCAATTTGTCTAATTTCAGCTTTTACATATGTTTACAAAATTTTAAAAATAATTTATTATTACTTATTCTTATTCTTTTGGTAATTCACAGTAATTCCAAATTATGTATGATCGAGACTATCCAAGTAGAAGATGAACTAGTCTCAACAACCTATACAAAATTTAATATTCGTTTTTAAATTTTTTTCAATATTTTATTCTCTATTTTTTGTTGAAGGTTTTAAAAGATATTTTGATTTTTACCTAATTTGATAATCAATTATGTTACACTCAATCTTCTCTATATATTGGATATAGTTTTCTCAAACAATGTATCTCATTTATTAAAACTTTTCTCTTTCATTTGTGTATATTATTATGCAACTCTAAGTTTCTCATCGTATGACCTATACATCACTTTTATTGGGTTGTTTTACATTGATTCATTTTATTTTTTTACACTTTAATATATGTTTACTTAATATTTAAGGAATAAGTTTTTTATTATTTATTCTAATTTAATATTATAATTTGTAGTAAATCTAAATGAGGTATGATTGAAAAAATTAAATGTCACTAGACTTGTCTCCATGGCTATATCCAATAAAAAATTATTTTTATATTATTTAATATTTTATTTTAAAAATATTATTTAATCATTTTTGGATAACACTCAATTTGTCCCTTATTAGATGATTGAGGATGTTACTTTCAATATTCTAAGTATCTTAGAATGAAATTGTCCAACACTTTTTATTTTCTTTTTTCAAATTTTCACTTTGTATTTATTATTTGCATTGAGACTCTACATCTCTCTTGACACCATTATATCAACTTGACTTAGTTATATTAGATTACTTTAATTTATCTCATTTCAATTATATTATATATTTATGAATATTAAATAATAATTTATTATTACTTATAGTTTTTTATAATGGTAATTTGAGGTAATTATAAACGAAGTCCAATTGAGATGAAAGAGACATCATTAGAGTTTTACAAACTAGCTCTCTCCATTAAGAAAATAATTTTAATATTTTTAAATATTTAATTTTTTATGGTTCTAACACATTTTATGAGACCTTCAATTACTATAGGGTTTCATGATTAAGGATGTTATATTTGATCTATTCAGTATCTTGCAAAGTAACTTTCTTGTAAAATTTATCCCATTTTTTCAATTGTTTTTTGTTTATTTTGTTTGATTATGCTTTAAATCTATTCTCATGTGACTTCTATATCACTTTGACTTTGTTATATTATATTGATTCAATTAAACTTATTTTAGTTATAATATATATTTACTTAATAATAAAAGGATACCTTATTATTATTTATGATTAGTTGTTTTGTAAATTGGTGGTAATTTTAAACATGGTAGTTGAGGTGGAATAAACATGGTTAGGCTTGTCTCCATGATCTATATCCAGTTAAGCATTTTTTTATATTTTTAATCATTTAGTTTTCTAAGAGTTTGGCATGCTCTAAGATGCATTTCGATTTACAACTAGTTTGGTAACTAAAGATGTTACACTCGTTCACCTTAGTATTTTGGAATATAACTTTCTTGTACTATTTTCCTAATTTCTTTTAAAGTTTTTCTTTGATTTTGATATATTACTATGTAACTCTAATTATTTTCTTGCATGGCCCTTATATTACTTTAATGTGGTTATATTTTGTTGATTAAACTTATCTTATTTAAGTTTTATTATATATTTATATAATATTTAAATTATACCTTATTATTACTCTTGCTTATTTACATAATAAATTCATAGTAATTTCAAAAGAGGTCCAATCAAGAAGAATTAAATTTTTTTGGACTCATCTTGACATGCTCCAACATCTTAAATATTTGTTTCAATATTTTTAGATATTTTAATTTCAAAAGAGCTTAATATTTTTTTAAGATGATTAATTTAAATAAAATTGAATTTTTTGAATTTTGCAATAAATATTTATATCAAGCTTAATATTATAATTAAAGTACATAGAAATACCTAAAATTAATTTCAAAACATATTTCACTTGTACACATCTTTTTATTTAAGTTCTCCTTTGAACATACACATCTTATTATTTAAGTTCTCCCGTGAACATGAGTATCGACTACCTAAAATATAAAATTTTATTTAAACAAACATATTAGAAATAGTTAAGGATTGTTATCATCAAACAAAATACCATGACTAAGGGTGACAATAAAGCATGATTGAGACAAACTAAAACCTGTTGGGTTCATATCGATGAGTTTTATCTGATTAAATATTCATTTTTTATATTTTTAAATATTTTATTTTCATTTTTATTTTTACATATTTTATAAGATATTTCATTTGTACCAAATTTCATGATCAAAGATGTTACACAATCTCGTTTGTATCATGGAATGATACTTTCCCTTAGAATTTAACCCATTTCTTCAAAAAAGTTTTGTTGATTTTATTATATTACTATGTAACCCTAATTCTTCTCTTGAATGACATTTACATCACATTGAATTAGCTTTACTACATTGAGTCAATTTATATCATTTTAACTTTAATATAATTTTATTTATCATTAAAATAATAATTTATTATCATTTATGCTTATTTATTTTCTAATAATTACAAAGACATTTCGATTAAGATGAAGCAGATGTCGTTCGACTTATATCAATGAGCTCTATCCAAGTTAATTTCATTTTTTATATTCTAAATATTTTATTTTGTAGTTTTGGCATGTATTACGAGTCATTTGATTTGTACATGATTAGATGATCGATAATATTACACTTGATCTTCTTAGTAGCTTGTAATTCAAATTTGATGTATGATTTATCTAGTTTCTTCAAGTGTTTCACTATGATTTCATTATATGATTGTGAAACTATAATTCCCCACTTGTGTGACCTTTAGAAAACTTTTATTTTGTTATACGTTATTGCTTTAATTTATCGTATTTCAACTTCAATATTTAATTATTTAAAAGTAAAACAAAAATTTAATATAATTTGTGCTAGTTTATTTGGGAGTAATCCAAAATAAGGTCTAACTAAAATGAAAAAAATGTCATTTGATGCATCTTAATGAACTCTATCTAATTAAATATTCATTTTTTTGTATCTTTAAGTATTTTTTGCAATATTTTGGAGCACTTTATATGAAATTTTAAGAAATTTTAATTTGTACCTTATTTTAAAATTTTACTTGCAAACAATTTGTATCTTTAAAATTTTACATTCCTAAATAGTTTTTCTTATTTTTTCTAATTCTTCATTGTTTTTAGCTATATTACTATTTAACTATAAATCATCTTTCGTGTTGCTTTCACATGGCTTTCACTTGGTTATATCACGTTACTGCACTTTATCAAATTTTAGCTTTAATATATATTTAATATAAATTTTCTTTTATGATTTATGTTTATTTACTTTGGTAAATCACAGTAACACCAAATAAGGTGTAATTGAGAGAAACAAACATCATTATATTCATCTCAAAGTGATCTATCGAATCAAATATTTAATTTTTAAATTTTTTAATATTTTATTTTAAATAGTTTTAGGATGATTTATGAGATATTTTGATTTGTACCAAATTTGATTGTCGTGGGTGCTACACTTGATCATCTAAACACCTGGAATGTGAATTTTCTCATATAATTAGTATCATTTGTTACTAAATTTCTCATTGATTTGGTTTTATTTTTTTTTCAATTTAGCTCATTATAACTTTAGTAAATACTTGCTTAATATTAAAAAATATATTATTATATATTTTTATTTATATTAATAATTCATAATAACTCCAATAAAGGTTTGACTACATCTCATCTCTTGTGACATCAACATGATTTGGCTATATTATATTTCTTTAGTTAATCTCATTTCAACTTTATAAATACTTGCACAATATAATAATAATAATTTATTAGTTTTTATGGTCATTTATTTTTGTAATTTGTAGTAATTCAAAATTAAGACTATTCGAGACGAAACAAATATCATTGGACTAGTTAGACCAATATTCAACTAAATATTATTTTTATATTTTAAAATATTTTTCTTATTTATTGCTTTGACACATTTTATGAGACAATATTACTCATACTTGATTTCATGAAAGAGGATGTTAAACTTTTTTGTTCAACACTCCTACTTTATCACATTTGTAAAACTTTTTTCCTTTGATGTTATTATATTATTATATAACTCTAAATCTCTCATCGTGTGACATTTGCATATATTTGATTTTGTTAAATTTCATTAATTCAATTTATCTTTTTTCTTTGATAGATATTTAATTAATATTAAAATAATAATTTTTTATTTTTGTAATGTTTAGTAATTAGTAGTCTGATCGAGAAGAAAAAACGGTTTTGGACTCCACTAGATGAGTTCTACCTAATTAAATATTCATTTTTATATTTTGAAATATTTTCTTCTTTATAGTTTTGACTTTTTTTTACAAGTCATGTAGATTTTAGCCAAATTTGAGGTGTGAAGATGTTGCATTTGAGTTCTTTTGCATCTCTCAACACAACCTTCTCTTAAAATTGTTCTTATTTCATCAAAAGTTTTGTTTCTATTTGGATTTTTTTCTAACTATAAACCTTCTCTTATGTACCCTAAACATCACATAAATTTTCTTATATTACATAGCTTTAATATATTTAATTTTAGTTTTGACATATGATTACTTATTATTAAAATAATAATTTATATTTCATTATGGTGATTTACTTTAGAACTTTGTAGTAATTCTAAAGTAGGTCTTATAAAACAAAATAAAATGTTAATTTCTATATTAAAAATATTTTATTTTCTTTGGTTTTGGCATGCTTTTGATTTGTACATGGATTGATGATTAATGATGTTGCACTCGATCTTGTTGGTATATTCAAATGTAATTATCCTATTCAATTTATCATATTTCTTAAAAATTTTTTATTGGTTTGATTATATTACTATGTAAAACCAAATCTCCACTTGTGTAACCTTTATATCACTTTAAATTAGATATATTACCTTATCTAAATTTATCACTTGAAAACCTTAATACATATTTACTTAATATTAAAAAGTAATAATATATTATTATTTATGATTATTTATTTTCAATGTTTGCAATAATTCAAAACTATGTCCAATTGAGATGAAGCAAATATTGTCGAATGCGACTCAAAAAGATTTATCAATCGAAAATATACATTTTTATATTTATCAATATTTCATTTTCTATGGTTTTAGATTATTTAAAGAGATATTTTTATTCAGACTCGATTTTATGATTAATAATATCATGCTCAATCTACTCAATGTCTTGGAATGCAACTTTTCCATGCAATTTATTGGATTTTTTAATTTAATTTTTCATTAATTTTTGTATATTACTAAGTAATGCAAAATCTTTTTTCCTATGACATTTATGTCATTTTAATTTTTATTTTATTAGATTTCTTCAATTTATCTTATTTTTTCTTTAATATATATTTATTTTAACATTTAATAAACAATGTAATATTATTTATGATTATTTATTTTAGTAATTTGTAAGAATTATAAGTGAGGCCAAATTGAGAAGAAATAAAAGTTGTTCGATAGATTTCGATGGGCTTTATCCTATTAAAGATTCAATTTTAAATTAATAAATATTTTAATTTATAGCATTTTGATAAGCTTTACAAGAGATTTGGATTCATATCTTATTTGCTGATTGAGTATGTTATACTTAGTTCTTTTCTAATTTCAAAATGTACTTTTTTGTATAACTTCTCTCATCTTTTAAAATTTTGCAATTTCATTTTGTTATATTATTTTACAAATCTAAATTTTTTTATTATGTGACTAGTAACTTAGTTTGATTTGGTTATATTACATTCCTTCAACTTATCTAATTTCATCTCCAAAATAATATGTTATTATAATGTTTTCTTATTTACTTGGTAATCATAGTAAATCTAAATGCATTTTGATGAGATAGAAGAAAAATCACTTCACTCATCTCAATGAGATATATCCTATAAGATATTCAATTTTGAAATTTTAAATTGCCCCTCATCTATGTTGTCTGTTTTTTTTTTCTTCTGCATTAAATCACCTCTCATCTTTCTTTTATTTTTCTTCTAATTATTTTACTCATATCAATCTGTAACTTTTTCTTACACCTATAGAATAGTTGTCTCCATCTTCGTTTTAGTTATCTCACTCTACTTTTTTTAATATATATTATTTATGATAACTATTTCTTTTATTAATAATAAATATGTAATTTTATTTTTTTATTTATAGAAATTATCATATACTAGAAGAAAATATTATTTATTAATGTATATTTATGAAAAATAATAGTTTGTGTAATTTTATATTAATTTAATATATGTAAAATATTGATATTAGAATATATTATAACATATATAATAAGCATAAATTTTTTAAAAGAGGAAATGTATGATTATTTAGAAAATGTTTGAAATAGTTCAGTATCTTTGAGAAAATATTTTAACATCTATGGCTTTTTGGCTTTTGTTTACATGTGTGACCACACAAGTATTATAGCACTTGATCTCATTAGAACTTTAAAATTAAGCATGATTGGGCAAGAGTAGTATTAAAATGGGCGGCCTCTTGAGAACTCCATGTGTTACACATATTTTTTTCGTCGCATTCCTTTTTCTACTGAATGACATTTGATTTTCAAAACATTTTAATATTAAAAAATATTATAAATGACTATTTATAATTACTATTTTAGTAATTCATTATTAATATTAAGTTTAGAATATCTTTGCCACTTTGGTACTGTAATAAATGTTACACTATGTGTGATGTAATAAAACGATTCTTTTAAGATAGTTTAATTGTGATGAAAGTAATTTATCCATTATAATAAATTGGAACAAATATTTTTCTATAGTTGTATATATGTTTTATATATAAAAATTTTTAATAAAATAATATATATTATAAAATATTTAAAATATAAAATTATATCATTAAAGTTAAATATTATTTATATTTATTGTTTATATAATGTCATAAGAAGATAATATATTGGAATGATGATATTATTTATTATTTAATTAACTTATTTAATTACATGAAATAATAAAAAAAAATTTAATTAATAGTCACTATTGCATATAATTAACTTTTCGTATTAAATAAATATTATAGGTTCAATTATTTAGATTTAACTTTACTTAATTATTTCTTTTACTTTTCTCCTTATCCCAATGTCTCCCATATTCTCTATCCCGTAATCATTCCCTTATTTTTCTATTTATTCTCTCTTTGTATTATCTTTGCCCTCTCTTTCTCCACTTTTTCTCTTTATTTTCTCATTCATTTCTCTTTCACTTTATTATTTATTATCTCTACCTTCTCTCTCTTTAGCCTTTTTCTTTTCCTCTTCATTCAATCATCTCTCATGCCTCTCATTTACTTTTTCCCGTGCAATTTCTCACCTATCAATCAGTTACTGTCTCTCGCTTGTAAAATAGTTGTCTCCATTTACATTATCTTTTTTCAACCCCATCAGTAAATAATATTTGAGAAATCTTCTTCATTGCATGATTTAAACTATGCTAATTACAATAAATATATATTATATTAACTATATTTATTTTTAAAAAAATAACTTAATGGTAGTAAATCTTATATATTAATATTTTTATCAAAAATAATAGTATATCTTTTTTTATTAATTTCATGTTTATAAAAAATTATTTTTAGAGTATATTATAACATATATAATAGAAAATTTTTTTAAAAGTGTATATGCATTATAATTTAAAAACTTTCTTACTAGTTGTCCCTATGGTAACTTTTCTGACACCTCTACCTTAAAATTCTAAAAGCTGAAATAATCAATAAAACATGCTTTCATAGTTTTAATTTGTGTTAGAAATAAGAAGGAAATGATCTTTTATCCTTTCGTTCCACACAAGATATTTGTTTTCATTGAAATCATCATAGGACACCTATATTATCATTTAAAAAATGTGCCACCCTAACAAAACTACCTACTTGATAATATCTTTTACATAAATAGACTCATTGAAGTGAGACTTGGAGCACAATAGAGGGGTTAGCCCCAACTCTATCTTATGGAATAAGTAAATTAACATTAAAAATAATGGTATTTCAATTCCTTCAACATGTGGACTCCCACTTTTCCTACACCACTCAAGTCATTTAACAAAATCTTGCTAGAATCATGCTTAATATTGTATTCTTTCTCTATTGATTATACCAAGCTCATTCCCTTGGTTGTGGTTTTGCTAGACAATAGACAAGGACTATGAGAACGTCGTTAATTCATTCATTTACATCACTAACGATAAGACGAGACATTTGGTTGCCTTAAGAGAGTTATGCTTACTCTCATCATTTATCCATGCTTGGTTGAATTCTTTGACTTTGACTTCAGAGCACAATGTATAAATCATGATGTGTGAGCATCCTCGAAGACCATCACTATACTTTGTTTTAATTAAATAGTTAGATCCCTTATGTCTATACCAATTTTGATTTAATTGTTTGACACTTAGAGAAGGTCATCAAAGAAGTGAGTCTCAATTAGTCCATTCGCTCTTGCTACGTAAACAACTTAAGTAGTTCATTGATAGCTGAAGGGCTTGGCAATAGGGCCCTTGTGTCTGACCCTGATAGTTAATCATTCTCATGAACTTACCAATCTATTTTGTGTACGTTTCATGCCTACAATGCTTCAGCGACTAGAGGGTGTTCACCTTGAAGTCTTAACACTGTCATGATTTTTACAGAGCATGGAATGCACATTGAATCAAATATATTAGCGGTAATTAAGGGTAGATCATGCATCACTCAACTTGTAACAATTCCCAACCACTTGGCCCTACTTCTGATTTAGCTGTTTGTAGGATTGTCTAGCTTTTAAGAAGAAAAGATAACACTTCCTAAGGATCCCATTAATGTCTTTAGACTACTTGATTTTGCCATTGACTATTTCATCTTGACTTAAGAGTTTTAATTCAACTTTTTTTAAGCTTGAGCCAAATGACACTCTCCCACAAGATTCCCTTATCTATTAGGATCAGTTAACAAATGTGCAAGTGTTGTTCCATGGAACTTTTCCCCCTTTTAGCCTTTAAAGCTCACATTTGAACATTTGCTTCTACCACAAAGATCTCGCCAATGGATGCTCCACATAGTCTTACCCGATGTGTTAAACATTTATCATTACACCTTTCTACTTGTTAGGGCACTGCTAGGATTAGGTAACTTATGGGCAAGTTCAATTCACATGGAAGCTTTCCTCCTTTCTTCCTTCAAAGTTGACATTACAATTTTTGGTTCCATCACCAAGATCTCACCAGTAGATACTCTATATAGGCTTTCTCGATGTGTTTTGCATTGACCATTATACCTTTCTACTTGTTGAGGCATTGCATTATGCTGACAGCCAATTTTGGGTTGTACATTTAAGCACCATAATTTGTTGGGGCTAGTTGATTTGGTTAGTGATTTGTTACACACTACTTGGTAGAATTCATCCTTCATGACCACTATGCTACAATCTTACTTGACTAACACCTTTTGTAGGCTCTACATTAGTGCACAATTAAACACTATAACTAATTTTTAGGTCATCCCACATTGCCTATTTTTGCTTAGTAAAAATGGCCTACATGGAGACTAGATTTCTTAGCTCAACAAATCAAAGCAGTTAAGCTTTCCTACCTATTCAAAGTTTAGGAATAGGGCAAGGGTATTGTGCCCCCGATGCTTTTAATCATTGGAGTTTTTTGACAAAACTCTAACTATGGGTCGTACAATCTTAAGGGAAACTTTGAAAGGAACTAACTAATATATGATTTGATTAGTCTTTCTAACTTATTCTAATTTAGATGAACAATTTGCATGTTAGTTTTGTTATAGGCCATGACCAGAGTTTCCTTAAGCTTTGCCTCACTCTAGCATTGTTCGTCATCTTTTAGATGCTAATAAACATGCACTCACTCGAGCCTTTCATAGAAAATATTGGTCAGTTAGTTTCTCATCCCTTTAATGAGGATCCTACCAATCTAGTTCCTTTTACCTTTCAAGCCTACTCACTTATGCACTCACAAACCTTTTTAGACTCCTTGGTCCATGTTTCAAGACAAATTAGATGGGGAGTTTACTGGTCATCACTAATGCTCATGGTGTTGTCACGACATGCCTCAATCATTATGACTAGCTGAGATGATGATTTCTCCATAAGAAATGCTCTTATCTACAAAAGATTAGAGTGGGCTCTTATGAATATTGATGATATGCAAGCCCAATCAAGCACAACAATTATGTAGCTCTCTTGCAATAACTCAAACCATGGACAACTAGTCATATAATTCAGAAAATCACTATAAATAAAAACTAGAAGAAGAACCCAATTTGAAAACATTTGTTTATCCTTTCCTCAACCAACTAATGTAGTGAATGTAGCCAAGAAAAGTACTATTACATGAAACTTAATATATAGTTTGTCGACAAAATTTAGAGTAGCTTTATTAGCTTTAAAGAAATGGAGTGGAATAAAAGTTAGTAAATCCTTAAAAAGCTTTACCAGTTGAAAGAGGAATTCTATGAGCTTCAACTTGAGGAATATATAATAATCTTAATCGAGATGGAATATGGTCTTTTATCATAGGGTATTTATTCCTACCATATTGTCATGGCTTTAGAAGAAGCATGGCGGTGGCAATGTGCCAGGCTTAACTAGGCCGCACTTTGGGAACTAGAACATGCATTTCTTCTAGTGGTGACTACCTCTACTTCTAGGAACAGGTTTATTAACCATATTAAAAATGATATTAGGGATTTGCTGGCCTCCCTAATTGAGATTAAAGCTATTCTTATGCAATGTTTCAATAAGAAGTTGTGTAACCATGTGTTGTATGAGCCTTCTCCACCCTTCCGTAGAGAACTTTTAATAGTGAATAGGCAACTACACATGTGGCTCTAATCAATGATGTTGGGATCAAGGCTAAGATGATGTCCATCAAAATAAATAAATGCTCTAGTATGGATGGAATCTCAACTGAATTTGTGCTTGGTTATTAGAAGATGACATAATTGGACATTGTCATAATAGTGAAATAATTCTCCTTATTCCAAAACATCAAAAAAAAGACTAGTTATACTCATCCCTAAAGTTCAAGGAGCATCCAAACTTGATCAATTTTGTCCCATTAGTCTTTATAATGTGATTTATAAAGTATTGTTTAAACTTTGTGTGGCTAAACTAAAGGTAGTGCTTTATATGATCATCTCCATGGAGCAAGTCACTTTTGTGCCAGTTCATGCTATATTTAATGATATGTTTTGTGATAAAAAATGCCTACCACTTTGCACCTATGTACTTCCAAAAGAGGCTTGATGGTGCTAAAATTATGTATGAACTAGGGTTATGACAAGGTAAACTAGAAATTCATGCTAGATATGCTTAAGATTTTATAGTAATCTACTCTTTGGTGTGATTGGTTTTAGACCTGTGTCATTGCATCGAGATTTTTCATTATATTTAATGGTATCTATCCACTATGGATCAAAGTAACTAGGGCCCTAGGTAGGGTTCTCCTCCCTCACAATACCTCTATACTATTATGTTTGAGTATCCCTCATGGCTTGTTCAATACAAGAATAATCATGTTGTCTTGGTGGGTGGAAAATTGGCCATTCTTCCATTATGATTACTCATGTCTCATATTATAATGATGTCATGTCATGATTTATGCAATTACATTTTCTACAACAAAGAATATTAAAGACATTATGGAGCAGTATAAGAATCACTCGAATGAGGTGGTGAATCTAAACAAATTCAGAGTGTTATTTTGCAAAGGGATTAAACAGAACTATAAGGAAATGATTATAGAAAAACTAAATAAATGTTGAGCCACTCAATTCAAATTTTTAAAGATACCAATTATAATATCCAAACTTCAAAAAAAAGACTTGAATTTCATTATTAGTCATGTTGAGAATTACATCTAGGTGGATGATAAGGTCACTATCAATGATCAGCCGTATTGTAATGATTAACTCGATTTTACCCACTATTCCTACTTAATAATAAGCCTACATATTATATTCAAGTGTCACTATTACAAAGTTTGAGAAATTGGTTTCCTATTACTTATGGAGTAGTTCAAAAAATAGTAACACTACATTATTCCTATTAAGAAATGATAAGACTACTTAAGGATGTAGGGGATTCAGAGTTTGCAATTTATCAACTTGGCAGTCAACATTGATCACAAAACACTTATAGGAGGGTTTTTACTTGAGAAGAATGTTTGTGGGTTCAATCCTTTAGGTCCAAATACTTTTTAACAAATAATACTTTTTATAGGCATTGTGTTGAATCTTATATTTGTAAGTCACTCAATATTATAGCCACCTGGCCCACAAACAATATAGTTTGGTAAATTATTATAGGTAATTTTGTAACCTTTTTATTGGATACTTGGCATGGCAATCATCTTATTATTACTTAGCCATCTTACCTTAACATGGATATGGAGCATCCCATATTTGTAGTGGAACTGGTGAAATGGATGTGCTTTGCTTCAAATTTAGTGAGGATATGGTCTAGACTTAAAGAAGATACACAATAGAAGATATATGAGGCATAATTCTTTAAGGAAGGATGTTGCTTGGGTTTGGGAAGTGTAAGTGAAATATTAGGTAAACATATTCATGTGGATATTGGCATTAAATTTGCTATCAACTCACACTTGGCTTCACGCAAGATGGGTTGAGACATCTAAATTTTGTCCTTGGGATGTACTACCAATGAAGGAGTGCAACATTATTTATAGGAGTTCCATATTATGAAAGAATGTTGGTCTAGTAGTTTTGTAAATCATTGGATAATGCTTAGTGGGATTAATTGTTGGGATGTCACTTGCACTTTTTAGCTCCTTAGTTGGATGTCAACTTCTCAAGAAGTCAAAAGTGCTACTTTAACTTCCTTCTACCTTTGCTATAACAAGACCTTTTAGGCACTCGTGAAAAAGGTAAACAATTTAGATGCACTTTAAAGGAACATTCACATTGCAACAGTTGCTTGCTACAACTACCTAATCATGTCCAATGAGAGCTCAATGGCCTTGATGGGCTATTTGTTACATCTTATTGCACTCCTCCAATGGGTTTGATTAAATTCAATTGCAACATTGTTGTGCATGATGATTTGAATGTATAATTTGTATTTTTTCTTGGGTGGACATGGGTAGTCCTATTATTATTTTAGGAAATACTTTTGTTTCATATTTAGCTTTTACCATGGACATTATTACTACTTTTGAGGCAATGCAACTTCTGAGAACTCAAGTTCCTAATGTAAACATAGTGGTCATTAAATCAAATTCAACAACAACAATTGCTCACTTAACCAGCAAATTCTAGCTACAAAGAACAATAGCTCCACCATAGTGTCATTGCATTTGTTTAGGGTATGAAGTCCTTCAAACTGTCCCAATTAAATTGCCAAGGAAATATTACTATAGCCTATGTTGCACATCACAACTTTTGTAAGATTGTGTTTATGACAAGGGAATGCCCCTTCCCAAACCACTTCAACTTTAACTTTTTAAAAATTATATGCATATTGCAATGAGCAAAATTGACCAATTCCTAGTTTGCATAGTTAATGGTTGAGAATAAAACAGTATCTAAACATCTTAGAGCCCCCAACATTCATTTTTCATAAATAAAAATATCCTTCCAAAATCATTTCGTTGTGGTTCGTCATTCATAATTCCATAAATTTTGCCTCTAACTATGAAATATGAAAGCCCATGGCTATCTTTCTTAATCATTACTCAATTCCCAAAGGCCAACATAATGGGATAAAAATCATATGATGTTATCACTGCTAATGTATTTGGAGTTTGGTCATTCTTTGTGCTCTCCAATTTCTTCGAAGTAGTGGCACCTAGGACATGAACTGACCAGCAAATGTAAGAATGCATATATGATGAAAGGATCGGGGTGATCAGAACATACAAAATGATAGATCGATCAATTAAACTTCCACAACTTCAATATATTCTATTGGAGCTAGAATTGCCATGACGGCTGGCTCGAGACTTACCCTTCAATGGATCCTTATTAAGGTATTTAAATTGCACTCATTCTAATTATTAGGATTGTGAATCATAGTAATTATTTAATATCATTACCTCCCTATGTTAAGATGGGGTAATTTGTGCATCTGCTACCTTCATTAGATGTGGTAGCTATCTCAAAGGATTCTTCTCTAGAATCGAACCATAATTCTTCATCACTTGTCAACATGATGGTTGCCTAATATCCAACAATTGAATGTTGATAGAGCAAAAATTTGAATGATGCATCTTTGACAAAGAGGACATGTGAATTGAATCATCAAGAAGTCGATCAGAAGTCTACATCGAACATTTACTTAATAAACACATCCCTCAAAAAATCAAGGTTTGTTGCACATATTAGCTTTAAAATTACTATGATTTTTCCAATAACATTTATCATTAAATAAACTTTAATTGATTTAATGAGGCATTCATAGATTCATAGCTTGAAATTATTTATACATACATATGCATGGTATAATCTTTAAGACAAGCATATGACTACTAACATATGAACCAGGTAGCAATACAAAGATAAAGCACTAGGTAATACCTAATGCAATGGTTCACAAGTGCATCATGTCTCGCAATGATCCACAAAGGAGGAGCAAATGCTCCAAAGTTTGGTTACCATCCATCAAGTTCCAAAATGTTGCCTCTCGATAACATCATTCTTCGATGACAACCACCCCTAGTGGAGAATAAAGACCAAAATGAGTTATTTCCAAGATTGTGCCAGCACTAGTTAGGATGATCACACGTTCAATAGCATTACAAAATGCCAAAAGTTCCAACAAAAAAGAATTGTGGCATCAACAAAATAATTGAATGGAATGTACCCATTCAACACAAAGGTAGATAACATATGAGCTTCATCCATAGGAAGGTTTGATTACATGACAAAGCCATACACTTAATGAGTAACCACACCAAGAGGTTCCCAAGGCACAAGAAGCAACGCTTCAAAAATCTCTCTTGTGCAAAAGTAGATTCAAGCCAATCTAATCCCATTAGCCCAGTGAGCATCAAAGATATACCAAAAGAAGCAAAAAGAGTCTAATTATTGTTGAAGGCCTTCGTTAGCACTTGCATGGCACAACATGACTCATGTAATTGCAATAGGCATACAAATGATTAATAATGGCATATATTGATAAAAAAATAATCAAAATGACTAAAAATTATTACTCGTTACAAATTAAAGATGTTGAGCATGACTCATGTAATTGCAAAAGGTTTTGTGCAAGATCCACAACAACTCAATAAGCAAATTATGCCAAAAACTTGGCCATCCACCAAGCAACACCATGTTAATCACTTACATAAGGTTTAATTCAAAATTAAATAGTCACACTTTGTACCCTCCCATGCCAAATGCATAGGAGGACATAACCCTCGAGTGAGAATTGACACAATGCAACACACGATATAGTGGCAACAACGTGCTCAACTAACTCATAGCCAAATTTAATTTACAGTACTAATGTTTGAAAACAACATGAGCAAAAAGTACATCAAACAACGCCCAAAGTAGCAAGAATGGTGCCATAATTCCACATTGCACTAAGTCAAGTCCTGATCAGAGTGACACATCATTCCAACATTAGTGGTCTCAAGTAATGACAATAAAAAAAAGAGTTACGCATTTTTGGAAAAAATGCCATGCAAGAAGAAAGCCACCACATGAGCCAAGCAGAGGGCCCACATATCACACCATGAAGGGAAGTAGCTCTGATGACCAAGACATTTCTAAATGCATATGGCACCACCGAATCTGTACTGTAACATGAGCAAAACCACACCTCACAATGTCGTGTTTTGCACTATGCCGTCGAACGTCAATTCCAAATTGCATATTGCAATAGTTTTCTCAAGGAAGAACGCAAGTCTCATAATAGAGAAGCTCTGCATCCATGTCCAAGAAATCACAAGTAATGAATAAGGTTAAACAATGACACTTTTTTCCATGCACATTGAATGGCGATAGATATGGCTTTAACAATGGACGTGAGCAAGGAAGCAAAATTTTTAAAACTTATGTGATATCTTTGGGTTTATGGGGTTGAATCAACTTTGACATGGGGTTAGACCTCAATGTGTTATGACAATTTTTAGAGAAGGAAAAGTGCTATAATTCCTATATTGCACCATCAAGCTTCTATGATTGGCAATGTAAGGTATTTCAGCCTTGCACCCAAGAAAGCATCCAATGGTTATAGTGTGAATCTCATAGTACTACATCAAGTACCACATGAAGTACTGCACTAAGTATCAGATTAAGTAACACATGGAATATAGCATAATGTATAAAAATAAGTACCATAATAAGTAGAGCATGTAAAGTAAGCTGAGCAAGCATGCAAGAGCTATTTTAAAACTATTGTGCTATCTATCTCTCTACGAGATGAATATGTTGCAAGATAGGATTGGGACTCAGTGGATCATGAATGCAAGACCACACTACTACCTTTAATGCACCATTAAAAATTTAAGTCATCTAAAAATATTCTACCCATCGTTCATACTTAATAATCATTTCTTGAGGTGTTAGTGTCATCCCAACTTTTTTTGGCTCTAGTAGAGCCTATAGTCATGTGCCTTTGGGGTGCAAAGCCCTTATTATCAGCTAAATGGAGAATAATAGACCCAAACATTACATCTTGGTGTGGATTTTGACTTAGAGGCATTCAGTCTTAATCTTGCACATAATAGCTTCACGTTAGTAGCTTTTCAACCAAGTGCGATGACCAATTGTATGAAACAAAGCTTCCTCTTATAATAGTTTGAATTACTATCATGATACATTTATCAGTTGAGTAAGCCTAACTTATCTCAAGATAGTTTGAACTGACCTCACATTCTCTTTTGGTAGGTAAACAATCTAACACTTTGTGAATTTTAGTTCACAATGATAAGGAGAGCAAAAATTAAATGATCAAAAAGCAGTATTACTATGAACATTTTGAAAGTCTAAAAGATCAATATGTCATTCTTTCACTATTGAAATTTGTATTGGAAAATAGAATATAATGATCATTTGCCTATTTATTCTACATGAGATTACTATTCTCATTGAGTTCATTTTAGAACGGTTGTGTTATGTTTTAACGAATGTGTTACCCTTGACAAACTCGTTACTTGATAATGTCATTTTCCTCTATCAACCCATCAAGGTGAGAATTAGAGTCAAAAAGAGGGGTTGGGCCCCACCCTATCTCATAGAATAAGTAAAATAATGTCAAACATAGTGGCATTTCCATTTTGGCAACAGGCTAACTCTAGTTGTGCTACACTTCTTAAGTACATTCAGAAATTTGGACAAGAGTCAAGCTCAATAAGGTCTTCATTCCTCAATGACTCTATGAAGAACTTTTGTTTGATTATGGTTGTACTTTATAATAGATAGGGATAGTGAGAATCTCTTTTAATCTGTTCATGCGTATCACTAATTAGATGATGGGGCATTTGGAGAACTTAAGAGAGTCATAGTTGGTTCTATCATTTACTTATACTTGGTTCGATTTCTTCACTATAACATTAAGGACACAAGGCATAAATCAAAATTTTTGAACATCCTTAAGAAACATCTTGATAACTTATTTTATTTAAATAGATAGATCCCCTATGTTTGGGCCAGTTCTGAGTTTATTATTTGACACCCAACAAAAGGTACCTATAGGGGTCACTACCAATCCATCCCATAGTGGAGGCACGTTGACCCATTTTCAGCACTTGAGTAGCTTATGTAGTTTGTTGATAGTAGATTAGTTCAAGATTAGCACTATTAGCCCAAACATTAGAGACAATCTTTTTCCTGAAGTTATGGACGCATTTTGTCGAGCTAACTTGTGTACATTGCAACATTGACGAGAGATTGTTCACCTTGAGTTCCTAATGTGAATATGGGTATAACTAAGCATGGAAGGTTGTGATGACTATATGTTTCATTATAAGACTCCATTTATTTTTTTGAGTTAATTCATGCTTTGATACTCCATTATTACAACCATTTATTTTGTTATCACATACTTAACTCAAATTGTTTTTTACTTAAATAATTCTTTGATTCAACAAATGTGATATCCCTTCTTTTTACCACATATTCAATAAATCTTCTCCCAAATTTTAGAATTCAAATGGATAGAACATCCCCTAGATTTTTTTTTTAATTTTCAAATATATTAGTATAACATTTTCATCAACAACATGATAACCACACACTTTATATTCACATCTAGTAATCATAAATAAATATGAACTACTAAAACAATCCTAACAACTACATCTCATAGTTTTCATGAATTCTCTACAATATTACAACTAGTTTTCATGTATTTATGAGATAGTAAATTTACCACATGATTGACATGTCATTTAACTCAACTCTTGTGGTGCAAGCATTTGTTGTTTTAATTTTTCTTGTAAGCTATACATGTGTGTAATACTCTTTTGGTTGGGCTCCAACATGCCTATAATGTTAGTGTAAAAGAATGGCAAAGCTAACCATAATTGGCTTAGTAGGATATCTCTAACAATAAAACAATATGCAAAATGAGTAGTAATTTTGGAAAACCACATGTAGGATTTAACATAAGAATGAACCATTAAATATAAGTAGAGTCTCAAATATGTTAAAATATAAGAAATTTATTATATGCTTTTAAAAGAAAAGAATTGTACAATCTTTAAAAGAAAAATAACAAGAACATGAAACTTATTATATTTTTAATTTTTTTTCTTATTTTGGTCCTATTTATCAGCACCTGTTGCCACTTAACTAAGTAAACCTTATGACGGCCAGTGCTGCTGCTCCCCTCACTCTCAGTGTAATTAGCTAGTATCCTTGTCTTAGCTTACTTAATTCCAATATAGTCCTCTTTTATTGATTTATCATATTATGTTTTTGTGCACAATGATGTTTATAATTTTCATATTTTTAATGGCTATATCTTTGCCATAAATTACAATGGTGTCATCCACTTCACTAACCACCTCATGGTGGAAACTAGCTTAATATATTTTGACATTTACAATCCTTATTTTTCATTTTATTTCATTAGATGCATGCTTTAACATTAATGAATCAATGCCTTGCATACATAGTTAATCATGCCAAAATAAAGTCACATTTGTATGTTCTCAATATTAAATGACATACATTTACCTACATGTGTAATTTCTCTTGTTATTACATATAATATAATTACATCAGCTCATCAGTATCACATGTTCTATACAGATTGATATGTTAGATCTATGATTAAGCAAAGAGGAATACATTAGACATATGCATATATTATTTATGTTAGGGTGCCTACATCCAATTTAAACATAAATACCTATTTATTTACATAAAAGCATACAACATCAATTTATCAATATCACATGTTCTAAACATAATTCATATACAAGGTCTTAATTTTATCAATAAATAAACAATAGGCATATACATATAACAATTATATTAGAGTGCCTACTTCACATTAAAGCCCTTAATTTCAATAATCAGCATTGTAAGAGATTTGTGAATATAATATTTATGCTTAATTTCATGATTCACATGAAAGGTGTTAATTTAAAAAATAAACACTACATGAAACATTAGCAAATAATATTTATCTTAGTGTGCTTACATCATATGTAAAGTTTAAATTTTTAATAACCAACACTGCATGAGATATATACATTTGATATTTATGTTAGAATACCTTTCTCATAGTATTTCATGTTGTTTGGGATAGCATTTTAGTTGTTGAACATTCCTTTTTTTGTCAATTTCTATTTGTCAATGGTAATTTTCTCAACTTAATTTAAAAAATTTTGCAAAAATTGTAAATTTTTAAGTTATCAATGTCAAATTGCATGACTAACTTTTTTATTAGAAAAATAACCTCTTTCTTTCCATATTTTCTTGGTTTCTTTTTTTCTAAAACTGTAATTTCCTTGCCACTAATGGTTTCTCCAAATCTTTAAAACATGTAACATAAAACTATAATTAAGATCTTATATAATGATTTCTACATATAATCTCATGATTTCTGATTTAAATATTGAAGAAAAAAATATGATTTTTGGTTTTAGCTTTTTTGATTTACATGAGGTTTCTAAGATGCAGATTGACTTCAAATCCTTGATTCTCTTTAAAGGCTGATGACAATCGTTGCCATCATCATTGGCAAAATGACTATCTATTAATACTTGGACTTATTGCAAATGGGAACAACTAGGTCATGGACATTAGGCATGGTAAGGAAAAAGGTGATTCTATTTTTGAATATAGAAATTACATATTATATATGCAATATATAATTTATTATTATTTATTTGTATTAGCTTTGATAATTTATAGAAATTCCAAATAAACTCAAATTAATATAAAACAAATATAGTTGGACTCTACTTAACGAGCTATATCTAACTTTGTATTCATTTTGTATTTTTAAGTACTTCATTTTTTTAGTTTTTGGCATGTATTATGACATAGTTCAATATGTACCTAAATTGAGGATTATAGATGTTACAAATTCTACCCTTTTTGTAGGAAAGCTTTTCTCAAGTTTTAAAATAGCTCAATATACTTCTTTCTCATCTCATCCTCGAGTTTCCAAGCAACTTTATCCTCTATTTGATTGTGTCTTATGCTTTAACCATAAAAATTACTTTCATTCTCAATTGTTTAATCTCTTCAACTAATATTCTTATAGTCTTCTCTTCATAAATAAGATTTTGTAGCACTTATATAATGTTTGGATCATATTGCAAGATATGGGATGGATCAGCAAGGCATTTCGTTACAGTTGATCGATGAAATACATTATTCATATCTATCAATGCTACAAATAGTGATACTTTCTATAAAGCCTCTTCAACTGTTTCCAAAATCTAAAAAACTCGAATGTACCTTGGCTTTAGCTTCTTATTTTTACCAAATCAGGTTGCACCCTTCATTAGAGAAACTTTTAAAAATACATTTTTCCTTCATAGAACTGTATCTCCTATATTTTTATATCAAAGTACTTCATTTGATGATCTTATTCTTTCTACATTTTTTCATGAATCAATTGAATCTTTTATGTTGTTTCTTCTATTAGGCTTGGCCCCAATTAAGCTTTGTCACCTGCTTCATACTACACAATGGTGATTAACATATCCTATTATATAATCCCTCATATGATGCCATCTTATGTTGGATTGATAACTATTATTATAAGTAAATTGAATCAATGCCAAATGAGTATCCTAGCTTTCACCAAAATTTGATATACTTAGTCTAAACATAGCTTCCAAAGTCTTTATAGGTCTTTTATTCTGTCCATCTTTTTGAGGCTAAAATATTGTTATAAATCTTAATTTAATGTAACTAATTCATGTACATTTTTTCAAAAATAAGGTTTATTTAGGATCTCAACAAGAAATATTTGCCTTCAACATTCCACATAATCTCATAATTTGATCAACATAAATATGTGCCTTTCTTTCAGCTAAAAAATAGGTTTAGGGGCACAAAATGAGCTAATTTTTATTTATCTATCAATAATTACTCACATAGCATTATATCCATGATTATGATTTTGTGGTGCAACTACATAATCCATTAATATTTCTTCTTATTTCAATATTAGAATAGGAAGAGATTACAATAATCCACACAATTAGTGATCTCGTATCCTTTGTAACACTAGATGTAATCGTCTTTTGGGTTTTGTCTCATCTATAGAGTAGATCATGATGTAATTAATAAAAATAATAATAAAATGAACTAATCATTTTCTAAACATTTTACTCATCAAATTTATAAAAGCTACTGAAGCATTTACTAAACCAAAAGGCAACATGAGAAATTGGAAATGATCATGCTTAGTTCAAAAATTAATTTTTATATGACTTGTCTTCTAATTTTTAATTGATGATAACTAAAGCTCTAGTCAATCTTTGAAAACGATTTAACTCCTTAAAATTGGTCAAATAATTCATTTATTCTAGGTAGAGGATATATTTTTTATTAATTATGATTTTATTTAATTCACTATAATAAAAATATATATATCTTTAAACTTTCATCCATCATCTTCACAAACAATACAAGTAGTTTTATTGAAAGAGTTTTTAATTCATTCATTTCAACTAATAATCATGTAATCAGATCAGCTAATATAAAATATTGTGATGCACTGCAATTGAATAAAGCTATTATAGATTTATCTTATAACATAGAGTATATGTACTAACTTTAGGTGATGCAAAAGTCTCTTCTATTGTGATGCATAGATGCAAGTTTTTTTAGCCTATTATAGAGCTATAGAAACCTATCCTTAATTTATGCCATATGGACACTAAGGTGAACTATGTTATTGTTATAGATTCCTTAATGGTTTTCATTCAACTACTCTCCTATTGATTTTATTTCTCTCCTTCAACATTCGAAGGACAATGTACAACAAAACTCCACTTCGAATTTAGATCTTGATGATTTAGAAGGAGCTCTAGCAGATTATGACCCTCACTATTTGTAGTTATTTCTTGGATTAGATCCACTACTCAATGAAAAAATTGGATCAATTACTCAAGCATCATGTCATTAAAAAATCAGTTGCTTGGATTTCAACCACTCTTATGCTACATATGTGATGACACTTTTTGTTTCATCACAAAACACTATTTATTTCCTAGATTTAATTCATGTTATGATACCACCATTATCACAACCTTCTATTTTCTTGTCATATATACTCAACTTAAATTATTTTTTCGTTAAATCATAGTTTGATACTTCAAATGTGGCATACATTCTTTTTCTAATTTACAAATACATTAATAAAACATTTATAAATATAACATGACAACCATGAAGTTTATTTTCATAACTATTAATAATCAGTAAGAGAATCCAATAAATATAAATAATTGAAACCATCACAATAATCACATGACATAGTTTTCATAGTTTCTTTATAATATTACAACTTATTTCAACATTCACATACAATACTCAATCTACAACATGGTTAACAAGTGATTTAGAAAAACTTTTATAGAACAAACCTTTGTACTTTTGATTTTTCTTGCTTGTTGTTCTTATGGGTAACCTCTTTTGTTGGGCTAAAATATACTAGAGATGGTAGTGTCATAGAAAAATTATGCCAACCATCACTAGCTTAATAGATTGTCTCTAAAAACTAATAAATATATGAAATAAGTAATAATTTAGGTCAACCACCTGTAGGGTTTATCACATCATCAACCATAGCTTATAAGTAAATAGAGATTCATTCTTATTAAAATATAAAAAGAGTATGATATGTTATCAAATGGTCATGTTATAATCTTTAAAAGAAACAATAAAAACATGTAGCTTTTTATTATTTTGAAATGTTTTTTCTTAATTTGGTCTTTTTTATTGACATTTGTCTCTACTTCACTAAGTAAATCTTATAATTGCTAATGCTACTACTAACTCTCTCTATCAGCTTAGTGAGTTAGTCTCCTCATTTCAATTTACATATACTAAAATGCTCTTTTATTTGATTTATAATATCCTATTTTCATGCACAATCATGCTCAATCTTTTCCTATGTTTAAATGGCTATATTTATGCAATAAGTTATAATTGTACAGCCCACTAGACAATACCCACCTCATCACATCAATTCCCTTAATTTAGTATAATCATCATTCTTAATAGTGTTTTATTAGATGTAACTTTTTGTATTATCACTTCAATGTCATGCTTATATAGTTAAACATGCCAAATAATTTTACATTACTATTTACGAATATTAAAAGGAATACATCTAATTCCAAGTATAATTTCACAAGTAGTAATATATAATAGCATTACATCAATGCATTGTATCACATGCTCTATATAAATTCATATGCAAGATCTTGATTTCAATAGTTAGTAATACATCAAACATAAGCATTTAATATTTATGTTAGAGTACCAACAACTTGTTATAAATATAAATCCAAGTATATTGACATTAAAGAACACTACATAAATTCATCAATATCATATATTCTATGCAAACTTCACATACAAGATTATAATTTTAATAATAAATACTACATAACACATGCATATAATATTTAAGTTAGAGTACCTACCTCATAATGTTTTGCATTTTTTAGGGTAGTTTTATAGTTGTTCAAATTTTCTTTTTCATTAATTTTTCCTATTAATTATAATTTGTTCAACTTATTTTAAAGAATCAAGGACAAAGAAACATTTGATGTTTTCAATGCTGAATTGCCTAAATCTCTTCTTAAATCTAAAAAATCCTCTTTCTTAACACCTTTTCTCATTCTGACCTTTTTTTTGAAAAAAGCAACATGAAACTCTAATAGAGATGTCATATAATTATTTTTGGTTAAATTTCATGAATTCTTTGTTAAATATTGCAAAACATAAAAACTAGTTTTTTTTTTTTTGCCATTTTTGACCTATGTGACATCTACGAAGTAAATCAATCGCAAATCCTTGATTCCTGAAAAAGAATTATGATAATCAACATCCTCATCATCAATAAATAAACTTTTTAATGAAACTTATATATATATATATATATATAATATAAAATTTATTAGTTTTTTATTAGCTTTGGTAATTCCTAAAAGTTACAAATGAACACTTTTCAAGATAAAATAAATATTAATAGACTCATCTTGAAGTGCCATATCTAATTAGATATTTATTTTTTAATTTTCAAATAATTTATTTTTAACTATTTTGGAACATTTCATGAGATAGTTTGGTTTAATACCAATTTGAGCATTAGGGATGTTACAGAGGCACTCAGTTACTTAGATTCTTAAGAGTCACTAGTTTCTCATTAGACACTACTCAATATGTTGTTATCTTCTAACTGTGTTGACTACCTTCGATTGAGTCGTTTTTAGTGTCGACAAGGTATTAAGTACAAAAGATAACTCTTCTTGGCCACTTTACATTTCCATGAACCACCACATTTTGGCTTAAGAATTTTGACTCAACTACCTTTCAAACTTTGTGCCAAATGGCATAATTTAATAGGTTCCCACATCTCTTAGGTTTGGCTAATGCATGTGCATCTGCCATTCATATAGAACGAACATTTTGTGACCTTTAGGCTCCAAAAGCTCTTATTTCATTATTTGCAATTACCAAATTCCATTGCACAGATGGCCAGGTGTTGGCCACTCACTAAAATACCATGCCATTTTGGGGTTAGTTGATCTGACAAGTGATTTGTTCTACACTCCTTAGCAAATTTCAACTTTTAGGACCATCATCCTATTGTCTTAATAGACGAACACCCATTATGGGCTTTATGTTAATGCACAGTTGGACACCATAACTAGACTATTGGTTCATCCCATATTATCAGTTTTTCTTATGAAAATTTGCTTCTTGAAAAAAGGATTCCTTAGCTCAACTCATAAAAGAAATCTAGCCTTCCAACTTAATTTAGATTTTGAGAATGGGTTAACGACATAGTGCCTTGATGCATTTAATCATTTGCATTATCTGATAAAACTCTAACTTTGACTCCAGTTATCTTAAGAGAAACTTTGAAGCAAGCCAACTATGAGATGATTCAATTATTTTTTTGCACTTATACCCAAGTCAGATAAACGATTTACACATAAGTGTCACCATAAGCATCTACAAATGTTTCCTCTAGACTCACCACATTTAGGATTAGTTAGCATCTTTTGGGTCTCAGTAGGCATGTGCTCACCAGAACCCTTCATAAAAGATTTGGGCCTATTTGTGGCTTACCTCTTAAAGGATGATCCCACCAATTAGTTTCCTAGCACCTTCAGGCATTGCTCACTTGTTGACTCACAAGCATGTTAAACTCCTTGGCCTACGTCTTAGTACGAGTCAAATGGGGAGCGTACTGGTTGTCGTTTATGCACATGGTGCTACCACAACAAGACTTAATAGGGCAATCATCGTGACTAACCTTATTAATGATTTCTCAGTCGGCCACATGCACCCAAGCTTTTGACATCGTGATGGCCCAAGTTGGTCTACTCCTTGAGCCATGCAACAAACTATCTAACAACCATTAGAATGTAGCTAAGACACACTGGCTACTCCTATTTAATTCCCTAACTACAATTTCAAGTGCTCTATGTCTCTCTTTTTAAAGAACTTCTTATCTTCTCATCACTATTCTTATTCACAATAAGTCTCTTACAATTATTTATACTTGGATTGAATTTAAAACCTAAATTGGGTGTCATTCCCAAACAACCTGACATGTTTATAGATAAATTATGTAATGGTCACAAGACATGATATTTAGAGTTACATAACAATATGACCAAATAAAAGTGAAACATTTTAAGAAATGAGATAAATTACATAAGAAAATTGAATTCAAGATGCTAAGGTGATTAGGTATAGCATCCATGATCACCAAATTAAGTACAAATTAAAATTTTTCATAAATCATTCAAAAACAAAAGAAAATAATTTTTTAAAAATATTGAAAAACAAATATTTAACTAAATAAAACTCGTGGTAACAAGTCAAACTACATTTGTTTCTTCTTTATTAGATGTCTTCTGAAGTTATTACAAACTAACAAAGTAAATAATAATAATAATAAAAGTTAAATTATAAATTTTTTTTAAAATAAATTAAAATTAAGTCCTAAAAAATTAAAAAAAATTAAGCAATATTATTATTTTTAATTTTAAATAATTTTATAATGAAGTTTTGTGGAGATAAATTTAAGTAATCTAATAACCAAAATAAAGTGATAGAAAGGTCATACAAGAAGAGAATTAAAGTTTCATTATAATTTTGCCAAATAAAATTAAAATAATTTAAAATAATAAAATGAATTATCTAGCAAAGTTTCATTCCATGATGCTAAGGAGATCAAGAATAACATCCTTATTAAATCAAGTAAGAATCAAAATGTCTAAAAAAATTTACCAAATTCTTGAAAAATAAAAAAAATTAATATATATATATATATATATATATATATATATATATATAATTAGGTAGAGACTGTTGAGCTGAGTCTAATGATATTTTTTTCATCTTGATCTGATCTCGTTTTGAATTACTAAAAATTTTAAAAAATAAATAATCATATAAATAATAAAATGTTATTTTAAGATTAAGAAAATATACTTTAAAGTTGAAATAAACTTAATGAGATAACTATGGTATAATTAAATCAAAGAAATGTAAATGTGACATGAGAGAAGATTTAGACTTATATAGTAACATAACCAACATAAAGTAAAAAAAATTGATGCAATGACATAAATTCTATGCGAGAGATGCATTCCATGATAATAACAAGATTTAGAATAACATCCTTGCTCATAAAATATGGTACAAATTGAAACAACTTCTAAAGTGTCCTAAAATCCATGAAAATATAATATATAAGAATTTAAAAAAGAATATTTAATCAGATAGAGCTCGTTAAGATGAGACAAACAGCATTTGATTTGTCCTGATCGAACCTTCTTTGGAATAACAATGAATTACCAAAATAAATAGGCATAAATAATGGCAAATTGTTATTTTAATATTGCATAAATTTATATTAGTACTAAAATGAGATAAATTGAAACAATATAATTTAACAAAAATAAGGCATGTAAAGGTCACATGAGATGAGATTTAGGGTTAACAAGTAGCATAACTTAATCAAACCAAAACAATTGAGGAAATGAGTTTAATTATAAGGGAAAGTTGTTTTCTACGGTACAATGGATCTCGAGTGTAACATTCTCAGTCATTAAATAATGTAAGAATCAAAATGTATCACAAAAAATACCAAAATAATAGAAAAGAATTTTGCAAAATTATAAAAAATATATATTTAATTGGATAGTGTTGGTTGAGATGACTCTAATGACATTTGTTTCATTTTAACCTTACATCATTTAAAGTTATTATGAATTAATAAAATAATTATGCATAAAAAATAATAAATTAATTTAAAATAAAGTAAATGTATAACCTAACTAAAATGAGATAAATTAAAAAGATGTAATGTAACTAAGCTAAAGAAAAACATTTGTTGAAATGAGAGAAAGTTATAAACATTCCATGGTACTAAGGTGGTCATGTGTAACATCATAGATAATAAAATCATGTATGAATAAAAATACCTCATGAAGTGTGTCAAACTCTACAAAAAATATTTTATATATAAAAATTTATTTTCAATTAGACATGGCCATTTTAGACGAGTCCAATTATGTTTATTTCTTCTTGATAATATTTCATTTGGAATTACTGCAAATTACCAAAGTAAATGAGCACAAAAACTAAAAAATTATTATTTTAATATTAAGTAAACATTTATTAAAGCTCAAATAAGAGAAAGTAAAATGATGAAATGTTGCCAAATTAAGAAAATCAAATTGAAAAATTGAGGGAAATGAGATGAGTTGTCCACAAAAATTATTTTGAAAAATACTAAGAAGATTGAGTGTAGCATCCTTGATCATTGAATAAGATACAAATAGAAATGTCTCTTAAAGGTTAAAAAATATAAAGATTTAGAAATTTAAAAAATATTTCATTTGATATAACTCGTCGACATGAGTCCAATGACATTTGTTTTGCATTGATAATGACTCATTTGGAGTATTACATATTATTAATGTAAATAAGTGCAAAAATAATAAATTTTACTTAAATATTAAGTAAATATATATTATTGTTTAAAAGTGTTAAATTGAAGTAATATAATATAATAAAATTAAAGACATGTAAATGTCACGTGAGAGGAGGTTTAGAGTTACAAAGTACTAAACCAAATCAAAAAGAAAAATTTGAAGAGATGAAATAATTGTTTAGAAAAATTATATTCTAACAAACAAAGCAGATTGAGTGTAACATTCTCATTCACAAAATCAGCAATAAATCAAAATGAATAGTAAAATGAGCAAAAATGTTAAAAAATAAAATATTGAAAAACTTAAAATTAAAATTTAATTTGTTTTAACAAGACTATATCATCCTAAATTAATATGAATTACTAAAGTAAATAAGCATAAATAATAAGAACTTGTTATTTTAAAAATAAGTAAATTTATATTAAGGCTAAAAATAGATACATTAGTGTAATATAATTAAGAAAAATAAATAAATCAAGGTGGAAGTCTTAAAAAAAAAGATAAATTATCTCAGAAAGATGCATTCAAAGATACAAAAGAGATTAACTATGTTATCCTCGTTTGTGAAACTAGGTATGAAATAAAATATCTCATAAAATAAGAAAAAACCTAAAACGAATATTAAATAATATAAGAATGAATTGATAATTTAGTAGTGCTAATCCAAGAAAATACAATGAAATTTGTTTTGCTTTAATTAGACAATATTTAGAATTATTGTAAATTAGTAAAGTAAAAAGACATTAAACTTAATAAATTATTTTTATTGTTCAATAAACATACATTATAGAAAAAATGACAAATTGAAAAAGTGTGATATAACCAAATCAAACTAATGTAAAGGTAACATAAGGCTATATTTAGAATTACATAGTAATATAACCAAATTAAAGAAAAAAATTGAAAAATTAGATGGAGTACGAGAAAATTACATTCGAAGAAATAAAAAAGGTTGAATGTAACTATCTCTATCAACAAACTAGCTATGAAGTGGAATACCTTGCAAATAATGCCAATTCCTTACAAACATAAATATTTAGAAATATAAATGGGTATATGAATAGAGCTTATCTAGATGAGTTCAATGGTGTTGTTGTCGTCTTGGTAAGGCTTCATTTAAAATAACTAAAAACTATCAAAATAAAAAATAAATAAATAATTTTTTTATTAATTAAATTTATATATTAATGTTGAATTGGGATTAATTGAATGAATGTAAAATAAATAAATCAAAACAAAATGTCTAAGGAAAGAGATGAATTATATGAGAAAGTTGAACTCCAAAGTACTTAGGGGATAAAGAGTAACATACTTATTTACTAAATCAAGTATGATTAAAAATGTCTCATAAAAAAATGTAATAATCTTTAAAAACTAAATATTTAAAATTAAAAAAAATATTTATTTAGTCAAATAGAGCTCATCAAAACATGTCCAACGACATTTGTTTCTTTTTAATAAACATTAATTGGTATTAATATCAATTACAACAATAAAAAACATAAAAGAAATAATAAATTATCATTTTAATGTTAAGTATATAGTAAATTTGAAAAGTAATAAATTGAAGTAATGTAATGTTATGAAATAAAAGAAAAAAGTTTAGATAATTAGATAAATTATAAGATTAAGCTGTATTCCAAAATATTAAGATCTAGTATAGCTTCCTTGATCATTAAATCAAATTCAAATAAAACTTTCTCATAAAATGTGCCATATCTATAAAAAAAATTTAAAAAAATATAAAAATATATACTTAATTAGATAGAGATCATTGAGATGAGTCTAATTAGGTTCGCTGCCTTAGAATCTAACCTCACTCAAAATTATTATGAATAACTAAAAGACATAATCATAACTAATCATAACTTGTCATTTTAATATTAAGTAAAAATATTAAAACCATAATGAGATTAATTGAGGAAATGTAAAATAACTAAATCAAATTGATGTAAAGCTTATGTAAGATAATATTTGGAGTTATATAGTAATATAATAAAATTGGTGTAAAGTCTTTGAACAAATGAGACAATTATTCAAGAGGATGCATTGTTAGACACTAATGAGATTGAATATAATATGCTCGATTGCTACAAAGAATAAACCAAAATGTCCTCTAAGGATCCTAAGGCCCATGAAAATAAAATATTTAGAAATATAAAAAAGAATTTTTTTATTGGCTAGAGCACATTAAGATAAGTCCCACATGAATGTTTCATCTCAAATAGACCTTTTTTGGAGCCATTATAAATTACTAACATCAATTAGCATAAATATCAAAAAATTATTATTTTAATATTAAGTAAATATATATTAAATTGAAATATGATAAACTGAAATAATATAAAATATCCAAATAAAAGGAAGTAAATGTCACACCATAGGTGATTTAGAGTTATATAGTAATATAACAAAATAAAAATAAAATTATTGATGAAAAAACAAGAATTGCATAGGAAGTTGCATTCTAAGTTGCAAAGTAGTTCAAGTATAACATCTATGATTATTAAAATAGGTACGAATCCAAATGCCTTATAAATCATGAAAACCCTCAGAAAATAAAATATTTGATAAAACAAAAATAAATATATAATTGGATAAAGCTGGGTAAGACAATTCCAACATGGTTCGTTTCATCTGTTTTAGACCTAGTTTAGAATTATTATGAATTAGTAAAGAAAGTAAATATAAATAAGAATTAATTTTTATTTTAATTTTAATTAAAAATAATTAATAATGAAATGAAATAAATTGAAGTAATATAATACATCCACATGGAAGACATGTAAATTTCAAATTAGAGGCAATCTAGAGTTGTAAAGTAATATAATCAAATCAAAACAAACAAATTAAAAAAATGAGAAACATTGTGAGGGAAGTTCCATACAAAAAGTACAAGCAAAAAGTGTGTAAGATCATCGATCATGAAATCATGTACGAATTAAAATGTTCCACATAGTGTGCCAAAAACTAGAAAACAAGATTCTTAAAAGTATAAAACTCTATATTTTAATCTATAATGCTTGTTGAGACGAATGCAACGATAATTTTTTTATCAATAATACCTCAATTAGAATTACTAAGGTTTTTCAAGTAAATAAATTCAATAATAATAAATTATTTTTTAAAGTTTAGAAAACATTTAATAAAGAAAAAAATAAGGTAAACTGAAGCATAATAATATAAGAAAAGTGACGTAAAAGATTTGAAGAAATGAGATAAATTAGATGAGAAAGTTGCATTACAAGATATTAAAGAGGCCAAAAGTAACATCCTCAATCATCAGATCAGATACCAATCAAAATATCTCGTAAAACATACTACTACCTTATAATACAAAATATTCGAAAATATAAAAAAATTATATTTAATTAGATTGATCTTGTTGAGATTAGTCCAATGACATTCATTTCATATCGATTTAACTTTGTTTAGAATTACTAAGAAGTATTAAATTGAATGTGTAAATAATAAAAAATTATTATTTAAAAATTAAATAAATATATAATAAAATAAAATGAGATAATTTGATGCAAAGCTATATAAGCAAATAAAAGACATGTAAAGGTCAAACTTAAGGAGCTTTAGAGTTACCTTGTATTCTAAAATTCTAATGAGATCAAGTGTAATGTCTTCGAACATTAAAGTAGGAACAAATATAAAAGTCTCATAAAATATGCTAATTTCTTAAAAATAAAGTTCTTAGAAAAATAAAAAATAATTTTTCATTAGATAGTTCTCTCTATGACATGTTGTTTTGTCTTAATCGAACCTCGTTTGGAATTGCTACAAATTATCAAAATAAATAAGCATAAAAAATTATTATTTTAATATTAAATAAATTTATATTAAAGATAAAATGAGATAAATCAAAGCAAAATAATTTGTAACAAAATTAATATGATATAATGCTTGCATAATAAAGTCTTAAGAGTTTCATCGTAACATAACCAAACTAAAGATGATAATTTAAAATATTGACATAAATTGTATAGGAAAGTTATTTTTTCCCAAAATTCCAAGAAATTTAAGAGTAATATCTTTAATCATCTAGTTTAGTATGAATCAAATTGTGTGATAAATCTACCATAGTCCCAAAAAATAGAATATTTAAAAGATAAAATGAACATTTAATTAGATAAATCTTGTGGAGGCATGTCAAATGACATTACTTTAATCTCGAGTAGACCTCATTTATAATTATTGAAAATTTTCATAATAAAAAATATCAGTAATTATGAATTGTTATTTTTAATTTTAATTATGTATATATTATTGTTGAAATTGCATAAATTATATAAAGATTTACATTGTAAGATACAAAAAGATCCGATGTAACATCTTTGATCATTAAATTTTGTTGAAATAAAAATTTATCATAAAATGAGCCATACTCTTAAGAAATAACATACTAAAAAATATAAAAATTAATATTTAATTGATAGAGCTCATCAAGATGAGTCTAATGATATTTATTTCATCTCAACTTAACCTTGTTTAAAATACTACGAATCAGGAAGTGAATACATTTAAGTAATAACAAACTATTATTTTAAAATTAAGTAAATATATATCAAATCTAAAATAACTTAAATGATATATGAAAGGTGCATTCCAAGATACTTAAGACATCGAGTGCAATATCTTTGATTATAAAATTACATTTGAATCCAAATGACTTTTGATGGATGCTAAATCCATTGAATATAAAATATTTAAAATTATAAAAATAAATATTTAATTGTATAGATTTTTTGAGATAAGCTCAACAACTTTTATTCTCTTTATTGAACCTCGTAGTCAATTACTACCCATTACTAAAGTAATAATAATAAATTATAATAACTAATTATTTTAATTTAAATAAATAAATATTAATGATAAAATAACATTCATTGAACTAATATAATATAACTAAATGAAAGCAATGTAATGGTCTCATGAAAGGCGAATTAGAGTTTCATTACGATATAACCAAATCAAAACAAAGAATTTAAAAATATATGATAAATTGTGTGGGAAAATTACATTGTGAGGTACTAAGGAGATCTAGTCTAACACTCTCAATTGCAAAAGTAAATATGAACAAAAATATCTTATGAAGTGTCCTCAACCCCTATAAAATAAAAATAAATGTAAAAATGACTATTTAATAAGATTGTCCTTTACAAGACAAGTGCAATAAAATATGTTTCTTGATCTGACTTCCTTTAGACTTACTATGAATCAGCACAAATAAGTAAGCATAAATAATAGAAAATTATTATTTTAATATAAAGTCAATATATTTTAAAATTTAAAATAGATAAAGTGAAGTAATCTAATATAATCAAATCAAACCAATATAAATGGCACATGAGAGGAGATTTCAAGTTAGATAGTAATATAGATAAATCAAATTGAAAAATTTGAAGACATGGGACAAATTGCATGAGAATGTTACATTCCAAGATACTTAGGAGATCAAGTGTGACATCCTTAAACATCAGATCATGTATGAATGAAAATTTATTATAAGTATGCCAAAACAAAAAAGATAAGATATTTAAAGAATATAAAATTTATTATTTAATTGGATAGAGTTAATTAAGTAGCATCTAACAACATTTATTTCAACTAGATTAGATCTTGTTTCAAATTACATCAAAGTGATTAAGTAAATTAGCATAACAATAACAAATTATTTTTTTAATATTAAAAAATATATAATAATCTAAAAAAGAGATAAATTAAAAGTAATATAATATAAACAAATCAAAGCCATCTAGTGGTCACATGGGAGAAGATTTTGAGTTACATAATAACCTAACCAAATTAAAGCAAAACACTTAAAAAAATGAGTTAAACTATACGAGAAATTTGCATTCTGAGATTGTAAGAAGATCAATGACGTCCTTGATCACCAAATTAGCCATGATTTGAAAACTTTAGTAAGTTGCCAAAATGCCTAAAAATATTTTAACAAAATATAAAAATTTATATTTTGATGGATAGAGCTCATTTAGATATCTCCAAAAAAAATGATTATTTTGCCTCAATCGAACAAAGCTTAGAATTATTGTGAATTTCCATAGTTTTAAGGGATACTAAAATTCCAAGATAATAAGTAGATCCAATGTAACATCCTTATTCAACATATTAGGTTAGAATCAAAAAATTTTGATATGCATGTTGAAACTATAAAAAATACAATATTTAAAATTAATAAACAAATATTTAATTAGATCATGCTTATCTAGAGGACTCTAATGACATTAGTTAGATGTAAACAAACATAAATTAAAATAAATTATTATTTTAAATTAGATCAATTAAAGCTACGTACATTGACCAAATTAAGGAGATGTAAATGTCACAGAAAAAGAGAATTAGAGTTTCATAGTAATATATCCAAATCAAAGTCAAAACTTTTAAGAAATAAAATAAGTTTTGCAAGAATGTTGCCTTATAATATATTAAAAACACTGATACAAATACCATTGACCGTCAAATCCAAAAAAAATTGAATTATTTTACAAAGCATGTAAAAAACCTAACAAATTTTTAAAAAATATATAAACTAAAATTTAATAGGATAATAACCAATAGAAATAGTCAAATAATGTTCGTTTTATCTCTAATTGACATCATCTTCAAAATACTATGAATTACCAAAATAAATTTAGATAAATAATAAAAAATAATTTATTTAATATAAAGTAAAATATAATAAAGCTAAATACGATAAATTGAAGTAATGTATTTTAATCATATCAATGAGTTGTAAAGGTGTTATGAAAGAAGAATTAGAGTTTCTTGTAATACCAATAAATTAAAAACATTCAAAAAAAACATTACAAAGGAAAGCTTTGTTCCTAGATACTAAGAGGAACTAAGGAAAAATCCATTTTCATCAAATGAGGTATAATTTGACCTGTCTTATCAAGCATGTCAAACTAGTTAACAAAAAATTAAAAAGTATAACAATTAATATTTAATTGTGTAGAAGTTGTTGAGACATGACAAATGACTTTTCGACTTGTTATTATATCATTTAGTATTTCTATGAATTACTAAATGTAATAAAAGTAAATAATAATGAATTATTATTTTTGTATTTAGGAAATATATTTTAAAGCTAAAATAAGATCAATTAAACCAAAATAATATACCCAAATCAAAGCAATTAAATGTCACATGACAGCAGAATAAGAGTTTGATAATCACAAAAAAATCGAATAAAACTTGTATAAAAACATTGTATTACAAGTTACTAAGGAGATGGATTACAACATCATAGATCATCAAAGTTATTATAAATAAAAATATCTCATAAAATATGATAAAATCTTAAGAAATAAATATTTAAAAAGATAAAAATGAATATTTAAGTTCATGGAGTTTCTCAAGACATGTTTAATGACATTTTTTCATCTCAATCAAATCTCCCTTGGAGTTACAATGAATAACAAAATCAGTTGAGCATAAATAACAATAAATTAATATTTTAATATTAAGAAAAAAAAATAATAGATTAAAATGTGATAAATAGAAGAAATGTAATATAACCAAATCAAAGTATTATCAACTCACATGAGAGGAGAAATCGAGTTCACTGTAATAAAACGAATGTGAATTAAAAAATTTGAAAAACTAAGATACAATGTTTAAGGAACTTACAAAGCCATGATATTATGGAAATTTAGTGTGAAATCCATAAGCATCAAATCAAGTTCAATTGAACGATCCTGTAAGACATGCCAAAATCTTAAAAAATAAAAATATTTAAAATAATTTAAATATATATTTAATTTGAAGGAGTACATTGAGATGAGTCCAACGAAGTTTGTTTTTCCACAAGTTGACCTCATTTTGAATTATTGCAAATTACCAAAATATATTAGAATAAATAATAATAAAATGTTCTTAATATTTAACAAATAAGAATTTAAATTTGAAATGAGATAAATTAATGTAACATAACCAAATAAAAGCAAACTAAAGGTCACATGAAAGGATCTTAGGAGTTACATAATAGTATAATCAAATTATGAAAAAATATTTGAAAAAAAGAGATAAATTTTTTTAGAATATTCCATTCCAAAATACTAAGGATTTCAAGTGTAACAATCTCAATCATAAAATCAGATATGAATCTAAATGTCTAAAATGTGTAAACATTCTAAAAAACTAAAAAAAATAAAAAAGAATATTGAATTGGGTCAAACTTGTCGATGTGAGTTTAATTGTGTTAGTTTATACTCCACCATACCTCTTTTGTTTTTGGATTGAATTATGTAATCAAAAAAACATAAATAAAAAATATATTTTTTTAGTATTTAAGATAAAGTAAATATTCAAAGTAAATAAGCAAAATCCTATGATGTTTGTTTCACTTTGAATAGGACTACTTTTGAAATAATATATTTACCAAAGGAAATAATCATAAAGAATAATAAATTATTATTTTAATTTTCAAAAAATATATATTGACGCTAAAAATTAAAAAAATGAAAACATTATAATAAAATCAAATCAAAGCAAAAAAAATGTTACATGATTGAAGATTTAGAGTTACATAATTATATAACTAAATAAAAGTAAACTTTTGTAGAAATGAGATAAATTGTATGGAAAAGTTGTATTCCAAGGTGCAAATAACTTTTTTATTCTCAAACAAACCTTTTTTGGATTTGTTGTGAATTAACAAAGTAAATAAGCATAAATAATAAAAATGTATAATTTTAGTAATAAGTAAATATATACTAAAGATAAAATGAAATAAATTGAAGCAATGTAAGAGAACTAAATCAAAGTAATGTAGAGGTTTCATAAAAAATTATATAAGGTTACATACTAAGATAATGAAATCAAAGCGAACAATTTGTAGAAAAGATAAAAAATTATATTGGAATATTACATCACATGTTCCTAAGGACAATGAGTATAACATACTTAATCATAGAATCATGTATGAATAAAAATGTTATAAAACATTTCTAAAAACTCTAGAAAATAAAACTTTTAGAAATATTAAAATGAACATTTAAAAGTGAAGAGCCCATTGAAGCACATACAACTACATTTGTTTCAACTTGATTGGACTTCTTTTAGAATTAATGAGAATTACAAAAATAAATAAGCACTAATAATAATAAATTATATATATTTATATATATATATATATATATATATATATATATATATATATATATATATATATATATATATATATTAAAGCTAAAAATAGATTAATTAAAGCAAAGTAATATGACCAAATCAAAGCCATGAAAATATTTTTTTTTAAGAGAAAAGCCATGAAAATATGACATGAGAGGACATTTAGAGTTAAATAATAATTTAACTACATCAGTGTAAAACTTTTGAAGACATTAGATAAATTGTAATGGAAACTAAAATTCCATGTTACAAAAGAAACCAAGTGTAACATCTTTCATCATCTAATAACGTATGAATTAATGTTACCCAAAAATCATACAAAAACATTAGGAAATTAAATTTTTCAAAATAAATAAATAATTATTTAGAGAGATCACATCGAGATGAGTCTAATGAGATTTGTTTTGTTTGATCAAACATTGTCTTGAATTGTAATGAATTACTAAAGAAACAAGCATAAATAATTATTTTATCTTTTAGTAAATATATATTAAATCTAAAATAAGATAAATTGAAGCAATACACTATACCTAAACGAAAATGAAATAATGGTCATAATCAAAGTGATAAATTTGGATCAATAAGAATGATTATTTTGGAAAGTTGTATTACAAGTCCTTAAGGAGACTAAGTGTAACATTCACGATCATCAAATTATGTAAAAATCAAAATTTCTCATACAGTCTGCCAAAAAAATCAAAAATAAAATATTTAAAAATATAAAAAAAATGAATCTTTATTGAATGGAGTTTATTGATATGAGTCTCACAATATCTATATCATTCAACCAAAACTCATTTATAATTACTTCAACTACAAAACTAAATAAAAATAAAAAAATAAAATATGATATTAATATTAAGTAAATATACATTGAAGTTGAAATGAGATAAAATGAAGTAATATAATATAAAAAAAGATAGTGATATAAACATTTAATAAGAGGAAACTTAGATTACATAGTAATATATCAAAATCAAAGTAAAAAAATTGAAAACTAAGAAAAATTTTATGAAAACTTTGTTTACCAAGACAATATGGAGATTTCTTATAACGTAATCATAAAGTTGCATTCAAAATTAAATGAAAACTTTTCCCTAATGACATGAATTATATGACAATGTTAGATTTAAACAAACTAAGTTTATGTCCAACATCCCTGAGCATAAATTCAAGTATGAAATGAAATTACTCAAAAAAACATGGTAAAAGTTTTGAAAATTAAATATATAAAAATATAAAAATATATATATATTTAATTTTAAAAAGTTTGTTGAGATGAGTCCAATAATATTTGATTCATCTCAATCATACCTTTTCTATAATTACTACAAATTATCCAATAAGCATAAATAATAATAAATTATTACTATAATATTTAGTAAATTTATATTAAACTTAGATGGAGGCAAATTAAAGTAATATAGCATAACAAAATTAAAATGATTTAAAGGACACGAGAGAGGCGATTTTGTCTTTTATAATCATATCCAAATGAAAATAAAAACTTTGAAGAAATAAGATAAATTATAAAGTAATGTTGTATTCCAAGATACTTAAGTGATCAAGTGTAGCTTCCCAAACCATCAAATTATTTTCAAAAAATATCACATAAAGCATGCAAAAACCATAGGAAATTGAATGTTATAAAAAAAGATAATTGAAATATACCCAATTAAATATTTGTTAAATATTTCATTTTATAGGGCTTTCGCATGCTTTTGAAGAAATTCCAATTCTTAGTAATTTAATAATCGATGATATTATTCTCAATCTTCTTAATATCATGGAATGCAATCTTACCTTACGATTTATCTCATTTCTTTAAATTCTCTACTTTGATTTGACTATAATACTCTATAAATCTAATTCTTTTCTCATATGACTATTAAATCACTTTTATTTAGTTATATTTCTTTATTTCAATTTATACTATTCATATCTTATTACATATTTACTTACTATTAAAATAATAATATATTATTATTTATATTAATTTTTTTACAATTGGTAATAATTCTAAATGAGCTCAATTATGATAAAACAAACATCATTATACTCATATAATAATGTTATAACAAATTAGTGTTATATTTTTTATTTTAAAATATTTTATTTTCTATTTTACTGGCATGATTTATATTGAATTTTGATTTATTCTTGATTTCATGAGCATGGATGTTATACTTGATCTCCTTAGTATTTAGTGATGAACCTTTCTCAAATAATTTATCTCATACTTGTAAAGTTTTTGCTTTAATTTTTGTTTTTTTGCTATGTTACCTTAAATCTCCTGGCATGTGACCCTTGCATCACTTCAATTTCATATTATTATATAGCTTTAATTTATTTCATTTTGCTTTTAAAATAATTTTATAATTCATAGCAATACTAAATGAGGTCTAACAAACATGAAATAAATATCATTAGATTTATCTCAATGAGTATCTAATTAAATATTAACTATTTTATTTTAAAATATTTTATTTCATAGTGTTTTGACATACTTTATTATTTCTATTTGTTGTTGATTTGATGATCAAAGATGTGATAATTGATCTTCTTAGTCTTGGAATGTAACTTTCTCATATAATTTATCTTAATTAATCAAATATTTCTCTTTCATTTTATTGCATTACTATGTAACTAAAAATCTCCTCTTACATGACCATTACATTTATTTTATTTGCTTACATAATATTATTTCAATTTAACCCATTCTAGTTTTAATATATATTTAATAAATATCAAAATAATAATTTTTTATTATTTATTATTATTTAATTTTGTAATTCATAGAAATTATAAACAATGTTCGATAGAGATAAAACAAATAATATTAAGCTCATCTCGATGAAGTCTACCAAATTAAATATTCATTATTATATTTCTAGATATTTCATTTTCTAAAATTTGGGCATGCTTTATAAGAAATTTTTATTCATCTACTTTCATATGCTATTATATTACTTTTATTTAGATATATTTTATTGCTTTATTTTATCTTATTTTATCTTTAGTATATATATACTTAATACTAAAATAATAATTTATTAAAATTTATGCTTATTTAATTTAGTAAATCATACTTGTCCAAACATGGTCTGATACTAATGAAATAAAAATCATTGAAATTATCTCGATGAACTCTCTCTAATTAAATATTCAATTGTAGTGGGCCTACGAGTGCATACGTGTGCGTACCATCATGTCTATGCATTTGTGTATGCATATGTATGTGTGTCTATGCATGTGTATAGGTTTGTGGATTTGTACATGTACTTATGTGTATTTTTGCACACATGTGTGCCTGTGCATAAATGCGGATGTGTGTATGCCTATATACGTGTATGTGTGTGCATGTGCATACACACATAGTTGTATGTGTGGGTGCGTGTGTGTGTATATAAGCGAGTTTTTGTGTTTATGTGTGTACATGTATGCATGCATGTGTGAGTGTGAATGTACATGTGTATGTGTTTGTGTGCATGCATGCATGTGTGCACTTATTATTTTAATTGTGTATGTACATGCATGTGTTTGTGTGCTTATTATTGTATGGGTGCACATGTGTGTGTGTTTGTGTGTGTGTGTATGAATTTATGTGTTTAAATGTGTTTATTTGTGTGTGTGTATTCATAGGTCTAAGTGTATGTGGACATGTGTGCATGTGTGCATGTGTGTGTGTGTTTTCATTTGTGTAAATATTTGTGTGTGTGTGTGTGCCTTATTTCTTCAAAATATTTTATTTGATTCGTTTATGTCATTATGAAACTCTAATTCTGCTCTCATATATCCCTTACATCACTTCAATTTTGTTACATTATTTATATTTAATTTGGATATTTTTAGATATAAAAATAATAATTTTTTTTATTTATCTTTATTTAATTTTGTAACTCTTAGCATTTTCAAATAATGTTCGATCAAAATGAAATATAAGTTGTTTGACTTATCTTTACAAGCTTTATCCTATTAAATGTTCAATGTTATATTTTTAAATATTTTATTTTTTTAGGGATTTAACACTCTTATTAGACTTTTCTATTAATACATAATTTGATTATCGAGGATGTTACACTCATTTTTTTTAGTATCTTAGAACGTAACTTTCTTATACAATTTATCTCATTTTATCAAAGTTTTTATTTTTATTTAATTTGTATAACTAATTTATTTAGTTATCTTTATGTTGCATTAATTTATCTATTTTTAGCTTTAATGTATGTGTACTTAATATTAAAATAATAATTTATTGTTATTTATATTTAATTAATTTTATAATTTATAGTAATTTAAAATGAGGTCCAATCGAGATGAAACAAGCATTACTTAGCTCATTCCAACAAGCTCTATCTTATTAAATATTAATTTTTGTATTTTTAAATATCTTATTTTCTAGTATTTTAACGTACTTTATTAGTCCTTTTGATTCATACGTGATTAGATATTAAAGATGTTACACAGGATTTCCTTTGTATCTCGAAATAAAACTTTTTTATAAAATTTCTTTCATTTCTTCAAATGTTTTACTTTTATTTAGTTATATTCCTATGAAATTCTTATTCTATTGTAGTATGACTTTTACAAAATTTTATTTGGTAATATTATGTTGCTTTAATTTATCTCATTTTTAATAAACTATATATTTAGATAATATGATCAATAAGTTAGTAATATATATGATTAATTATTTTAGTAATTTGCAATAATACTAAACAAAGTCCAATGAAAATGAAACAAATATTGTTGGACTTGTCTAACCGAGCTCTATCTAATGAAATATTAATTTTTATACTTTTAAATATTTTTTTTTATTTTACATGTTTTATGAGACTTTTTTATACGTAATTTGATGATCGAGGATATTACGCTCAATCTAGTTGGTAACATGGAATGCAAATTTCTTATAAAGTTTACCTCATCTCTTCAAATTTTTGTCTTTCATTTGTTTATATTACTATGTAATTCAATTCTCTTGTCATGTAGCCTTTATATTAGTCTAATTTTGTTCTATTACATTACTTCAATTTCTCTACTTTTAGCTTCATTATATATTTATTTAGTATTAAAAATAATAATTTATTCTTATTTACCTTAGTATATCATAGTAATTCCAAATGCAGTCTAACTGAAACAAAACAAATGTCATTTGACTAATCATGATGAGCTATATCCAATTAAATATTTGTTAAATATTTTATTTTATAGGGCTTTTGCATGCTTTTGAAGAAATTTCAATTCATATGTAATTTAATAATCAATTATATTATTATCAATCTTCTTAGTGTCATGAAATATAACTTTATAATTTATCTCATTTTTGTAAATGCTTTACTTTGATTTGATTATAATACTATGTAACTCTAATTATATTCTCATATAACTATTAAATCACTTTTATTTAGTTATATTTCATTATTTCAATTTATCCTATTCATATCTTATTACATATTTACTTAATATTAAAATAATAATATATTATTATTTATGTTAATGTTTTTTTATAATTGGTAATAATTCTAAATGAGCTCTAATTAAGATAAAACAAACATCATTATACTCATATATACATGTTATAACAAATTATTGATATTTTTTTATTTTTAAATATTTTTTTCTATTTTTTAAGAATGCTTCATAATGAATTTTGATTTATACCTGATTTCATAATCATGGATGTTATACTTGATCTCCTTAGTATTTAGTGATGAACATTTCTTAAATAATTTATCTCATACATGTAAAGTTTTTGCTTTAATTTTTGTTATTTTGTTATGTTACCTTAAATCTCCTGGCATGTGACCCTTTCATCACTTCAATTTCATATTATTATATAGCTTTAATTTATTTCATTTTGCTTTTTAAAATAATTTGATAATTCATAATAATACTAAATGAGGTCTGACAGACATCAAATAAATGTCATTAGATTTATCTCAATGAGTATCTAATTAAATATTAACTATTTTGTTTTAAAATATTTTATTTCGTAGTGTTTTGATATATTTTATTAGATATTTCTATTTGTAGTTGATTTAATGTTCAAAGATATGATAATTGATCTTCTTAGTGTCATAGAATGTAACTTTCTCATAACTCTATCTTATTTTATCAAATATTTCTCTTTGATTTTATTGCATTACTATATAACTAAAAATCTCATCTTGCATGACCATTACATTTATTTTATTTGCTTGCATAATATTATTTCAATTTATCTCATTCTAGTTTTAATATATATTTAATAAAAATCAAAATAATAGTTTATTATTATTTATTTTTATTTTATTTTGTAATTCATAAAAATTCTAAACAATGTTCGATAGAGATAAAACAAATAAAATTAAGCTCATCTCAATGAAGTCTACCAAATAAATATTCATTAGTATATTTCTAGATATTTCCTTTTCTAAAATTTGTGAATGCTGTATAAGAAATTTTTATTCATCTACTTTCATATGGCCATTATATTACTTTTACTTAGATATGTTATGTTGCTTTACTTTGTCTTATTTTAGCTTTAATATATATATATATATATATATATATATACTTAATACTAAAATAATAATTTATTAAAATTTATGCTTATTTAATTTATTAAGTCATACTTGTCCAAACATGGTCCGATACTAATGAAATAAAAATCAATGAAATTATCTCGATGAACTCTCTAATTAAATATTCAACTGTCGTGCACCTACAAGTGTATACATGTGTGTACCATCATGTATATGCAATTGTTTATGCATATGTATGTGTGTTTATGCATGTGTGTAGTTTGTGGATATGTACATATACATATGTGTATTTTTGAACACATGTGTGCCTGTACATAAATGCGGGTGTGTGTGTGTGCCTATATACGTGTATGTGTGTGTGCATGTGCATGCACACATAGTTGTGTGTGTGTGGGTGTGTGTATAAGCGAGTTTTTGTGTTTATGTGTGTAGATGTATGCATGCATGTGTGAGTGTGAATGTACATGTGTATGTGTTTGTGTGCATGCATGCATGTGTGCACCTATTTGTGTAAGTATGTGTGCATGCATGTGTTTGTGTTCTTATTATTGCATGGATGCACATGTGTATGTGTTTGTACATGAATTTATGTGTTTGAATGTGTTTATTTGTGTGTGTGTGTGTATTCATAGCTGTGAGTGTGTGTGGGCATGTGTGCATATGTGTATGTGTGTGTGTGCATTTGTATACATGTGTGTGTGTGTGTGTATTTATGCGTGTATGTGTATATGTGTGCATTGGCATGTGTCTGTGTGTGCATGTGAGTGCATATGTTCATGAGTGTGTGTCCTTGTGTTGGCATGCTTGCTTATGTATTTGTGTGTGTGTGCCTATTTATATCTATGCATGTTCATGTGCATCTATGTACACTTATGCATGCATGAGTGTGTGTGTGTGTGTGTGTTCACATGTGCATGCATATATGGGCGTGCATGTATGTGTGTGTTTTTTCATATGCATGCATGTGAGTGTGTGTTTGCAAGCTTGCATATGCACGCATGTGTTTGTGTGCATGAGCGTGTGCATGGGTGTGCACTTATGTGAGCCTACAAGTGTGTGTATGTGTGTGTACAAGTGTGTGTGTGTGTGTGCATTTGTGTGCATTTATGTGCATTTTTGCACAGTTGTGTGAGTGTGTGTATATGTGTGTGTGGTTGTGTGTGTGAGCATTTATGGCTGTAAGTGTGTGTGTTTATGTGCATGTGAGCATATGTTTGTGAATGTGCATGTATTTGTGTGTGTGTGAATGGGTTGGCATGTGTAACATTATGTGTGAGTGCATCAATATGTGTAAGTGTAGAGGTCATTTATGTATAGGTGCAAGCCTGCAAGTACATGCACTTGTTTATGCATGTCTGTGTGTGTATTTGTGTGTATACATAAGTGCACGTGTGTGTATGTTTATGTATGTATATGCGCGTGTGTGTGCATGCATGTGTGTGTGTGTTCTTGTAGGTGTTGGCGTGTGTGAGCACGTTTTTCTCTACATGTGTGTGTACGTATGCATGAGTGTCCTACTTATATGTGTATGTGATTATGTGTGTGCATGTGTCTGTGCTTGCATATGTGTGTGTGTCCTTATGCATGTGCATGTGTGTGTGAAACTAGATGAGTGGTTAAACTTGGGTGTGTGCAAGTGTGTAAGTGTATGTGTGTGTTTGTGTGTGTGTTTGTGTGTGTATTCGTGTGTATGCTTGTGTATGAGTGTGCATGTAGATGTGCATGCACATACATGTGTGTGTTTTTGTGTGTGGCAGAATGTGTGTGTGGGTGTGTATGTGTATGTATGCATGCTTATGTATGTGTGGGGAAACTATGCATGTGTGCTAGTGTACATGCATTCATATACTTGAGTGGGTGCTTGTGTGGGACTATATGTGTGTGCATGTGTGCATGTGTGTGTGTTAGTTGTTGTACCCTTTGATGTGATAATTACAAAACCAAGCTATTTATTACTGAAGGAATTTTTAAGACATGCGCAAGATTTTTTATAATTAAATTTCTTTTTATTTCTCTTGAATTTGATATGTCAAAACCTTGAGATTATGTGGCACACTAGTAGTATTAACATTTAAAAATATTATAAAATTATTTAATAATGAATTTTCATTTTTGGGCCAAGCATATTTGACAAAATGTATAGACATGGGTATTTGATTTTTTAATATTATTATGGAATCGTTTTTTACGAATTTCTTTTCATAGCCACTTAATTAACTTATAATACTATAAGAATATAAAATTATTTTTATACACTTATATTCAAATTTGTGGCTAAAAAATTCGTCAAAAATACCCTAAATCAGCAAAAGTCTCGGGAAAAAGCACTGTAGCATGGGCGGGTCGACTCGGTGTCAAAACAGCCCGTCCAGGCCTTTTTAGAAATAAAAAAAGAAAAATAAAAATTTGGTTGACCCGAAAGGGGCGAGCAAAGCCCGCCCAAAGACCGCCGAGAGCAGCTCGGCTTGCGCTGGTCAACGGTCAACGGAACAGTGCCTGGCTAAGCCAAGCCTGCCGAGAGGAGCTTGGCTAAGTCTAACTTCAGCGCGGTCTAGGGTCAAAGAACAGTGCATGGCTAAGTCAACCTGAACCGGGTGATGAAATCCCGGTTAAGGAAGGGGGGAGCCAGCCCCAAAGTGGCTCGCAGGTTAAACGGCGCAAATGTATTATTAAGCGGTGTGCCAAATTTCATTCTGCAGTGTGAGACTAAAAATCCCACCTTATAACTTCGGCAGGATCCAAAGGCGCAGATCAAGCCCGCCCAGATCCAACGGGCGAGAGTAATTTCGAACGGCTGTTTAATCAACGCCGTTCGTTCAGCGCGTGGGATCCAATGGTTCAGATCAAGCCCGCCCAGATCCAACGGGCGAGAGTAATTTCGAACGGCTGTTTAATCAGCGCCGTTCGTTCAGCGCGTGGGATCCAATGGTTCAGATCAAGTCCGCCCGGATCAGACGGTCTAGAGATGATCAAGCCGAGAAGTCCATCCAGCCGTCCATTCTTGAAGTGGGATCGGACGGCTGCTGCTCTTCTTCTTCCTTTTCGGGCTTCTGGCAACGGCTATTTTCCGGTTTCTTTTTTACCGTTTTTCTAGCCGTTTGGAATTGCTTTTTGGTGGACTATATATATAGGACATTTTACAATTTATAGGATTGATGAATCCACTTGCAAACTTCTTCAAGAACTAAAGAAAAAGGCCAAAACCGAGAGCAACAATTGGCACACTTGTGGGAGCTACGGGCTCAATCTTCTTCTAAAATTTCATCAGCTTTCTTCCACATTTCGTTGCATCATTCAGTAACATTTAGTTGTGCCACTTTGCTTTGAGAAATTAAAGGTGTAGGATTTTTGTATGTATTGCTATTGTAAAAATTGTATGTATTATTGTAGCAGGATTTGTTCGGATTTTTGGTGTCTCGTTGGAGCACCGGTTGTACTTGGTTTACCCCTACCGGCTTCGGCAAAAGGGAGTGGTTAGTGGAAGCCCGATCGGGTTGATCGGGGGTGGATGTAGGCACGGGTTTGGCCGGACCACCTAAAAATCTTTGTCTTTTGTTTGCTTGTCTTATTATTGTACTTTTCGTTTTTATTTCACAATTTATTTACAAACGTTTTTAATTGAAAGATTTTTCAAAATCTAAATTTTAGTGAAAAGCACAATTCACCCCTCCCCTCTTGTGCGTTGTTCTCACACGATTTACATCAAGTGGTATCAGAGCGAGGTTTTGTCAAGAGAAAGAAATTTCTAAGACAAGATCCTCATGACTCTTCCATGTGTTGAAGACAATGCTATCTTGTCTGAGGGAGCATCGTCACACCGTCCACCCTTGTTCAAGGGTGAATTTTATCTTTATTGGAAAAATAGGATGCGTGTATTTTTAGAATCCGTTGATTTAGAAATTTGGGACATTGTTGAAAAATCATTTGATTTTCCAATTAAAATGGTCAATGGCGAAAAAGTGAGAAAACCACTTGGTGAACTCACTCCCGAGGAGAAACATAAAGTCCAACTTAACTCTCGGGCCATGAACATTTTGTGTTTGTGGGTTAGGTGCTTCGGAATATAATCGAATTATGAATTTGAAAACAGCGCATGAGATTTGGTCAAAATTAGAAGTTACCTATGAAGGAACTTCTCAAGTTAAAGAGACCAAAATCAATATGCTTGTTCATGAATATGAGTTATTTCGTATGAATTCGGATGAGACCATTAAGTCTATGTTTACTAGATTTACAAATATTGTTAATGGTCTATCTAACCTTGGCAAGGAGTTTTCTACTGGTGAACAGGTGAGGAAGATTCTACGAGTCCTTCCTCAACAATATGATCCACTTGTGACAGCTTTGAAAGCAGCAAAGAATATTTTAGTTATGTCACTAGATGAACTATTGGGTGAGCTGTTAACAAATGAAATTGAGCTTGCAAGAAGAAAGAATGAAGAGCATGCGGTAGAAAAAGAAAAGAAAAAGGAGAAGGAAGAGACAATTGCTTTTGTAGCCGATTCCTCCACAGATTCAGATGTATCAATCTCAAGTGAGGTAGCACTTATTTCTAAAAGCTTATCTCGTTTATATAACAAAAGAAATACAGGAAAAAGATTTGAGAAGAATAAAAGGCAAAAGGGCAAAGTTGTTTCCCATGAAGAAACAATTTGTTATGAATGCAAATTGCCTGGGCATACTAGGCCAAATTGCCCTCACTACAAAGAGAGAGTAGAAAAATATCAAAACCAAAAGAAGAAGAAGAAGGCTATGAAGATCTCATGGGATGATTCAGATAGCTCCTCTTCTAGTAATGAAGACAAGAAAGAGAGCTTGATTTGTCTTATGGCAAAGGACAACATTCAAGAAGCAATATCAGATGATGAAGTATGTTCCTATTCCTCCTCTTCTTCATCTTCTTGTATGGAAAATTATGAAGAGCAATACATAGCCATTTGTACCAAATATAAAAAATTAGCATCTAAGTATCTTAAATTAAAAGAAGAGCATGAAAATTATTTAGGTTTGTGTGAACATTTGAATGAAGTGAATGTCAATTATTTGCTAGAAATTAAGAAAGAAAGAGATGAGAAGTCTTCTTTTATTGTCAAAAATACATGCTTAGTTAGGGAATTAAATAATTTGAAAAGTTTGCATGCTCATTGTAGGATTTCTTTTCAAAAAATAAATTATGCAAGAACCACTACCTCCTCTTATGCACAAAATGCTATTTGTAATTATTGCATGAAGTTTGGACATATTTCTTCTTATTATAAATTTAGAAATTCTATAAATAACAAATCTTCTAGTTTTGTTTGGGTTAGAAAGAGTAGCTTACATAATGATCAAATTAAGACAAGTGGACCCAAAAGGGTTTGGGTCCCTAAATGTAACGTTTAATTGTGTGGTGTAGGCATGCTTTCCTTCAAGGACCGGGGAAGGCATGTGGTACTTGGATAGTGGATGCTCAAGACACATGACTGGAGATGCATCTTTATTCATCCACTTGAAGAGCTATGATGGTGGTGAAGTTACTCTTGGTGACAACTCCAAGAAGAAAGTGATTGGAATTGGAACTGTGGGCAACTCACATACATCCATAAGAAAGGTCCTTCTTGTACAAGATTTAAGGTACAATCTTCTTAGTATTAGCCAATTATGTGATTCGAATTTTACAGTTTTATTTAATAAACATGAATGCATCATTAGCAAGGATAATCTTCCTCTTGTTATAGGATGTAGAAAAGATAACACTTATGTTTTATTTTTACACATGGTCAAGAATAGTGGACTTGAGTGTCTTACTTCACAAGACAGTAATTCTACTTTATGGCATAGAAGATTTTGTCACTTAGGAAAGTCATCTTTTAAAAAAATCATGAAGTTTGATGTGGTTAGAGGTCTACCAAATCTTAGTCAGTTAAGTGATCATTTATGTGGCCCATGCCAATTAGGAAAACAAACAAAGGAAAGTTTTAAGCCTCTTAAGGACATCACTACTTGTAAACCTTTAGAACTTGTTCACTTAGACTTATTTGGTCCTATTCATCCAGAAAGTCTAGGTGGAAGCAAGTATGGGTTAGTAATTGTAGATGATTTTACTAGATTTACTTGGGTTCTTTTTGTTAAAAAGAAGAGTGAAGTATTTGAAAAATTCGTAAGTCTTATTACAAGAATTGAAAAAGAACATGAAGTTAGGTTAATCTCTATTAGGAGTGATAATGGAGGAGAATTTAAGAATGAATTATTTGATGAATATTGTGTTAAAAATGGAGTGTTTCATACTTTTTCTTCACCTAGGACTCCTCAACAAAATGGCATAGTTGAGAGAAAGAATAGGACCTTGCTTGATGCCGCAAGGTGCACGCTAAACGAGTATAGTGTTCCCAAATATTTTTGGGCTGAAGCAGTTAACACTGCCTGTTATGTATTTAATCGAGTCATATGTAGACCTTTGTTAGAAATTTCTCCTTTTGAGTTGATTTATGGCAAGAAGCCCAAGGTAGCTCATTTTCATGTGTTTGGATGTAAATGTTTCATTTGAAATAATGGAAAAAGAGACCTTGATAAGTTTGATGCCAAGTCTGATGAAGGGATTTTTCTAGGATATTCACTTTCTAGTAGAGCGTTTAGAGTATACAACAAGAGAACACTAGTTGTTGAAGAGACAATTCATGTTAAGTTTGATGAATCTCTTAGTGAGGCATCTCATAGTCATCATCAAATAGATCTACTTGATGAATTTGAGGACTTATGTCTTGAAGCAGATAAATTGGATGATATAGCTAAGGTTGAAGAACCAATAAAAGATGATAGTGAGATTGAGAAGCAATTGAGATATTCTAAGGATCATCCTAGTGAATTGATTATTGGAGATTTAAAAGAGAATATTAGAACTAGAAGTTCATTTAATCATACAGCATTCATGTCAAATGTTGAACCAAGTTCTGTAGAAAATGCATTTGAAGATGAGTCTTGGATTGCTGCAATGAATGATGAGTTAGTACAATTTGAGAGAAATCAAGTATGGGATCTTGTACCAAGGCCAAATGACAAAACAATCATTGGTACAAAATGGGTTTTCAAAAACAAGGTAGATGAGAATGGTGAAGTTATTAGAAATAAAGCTAGGTTAGTAGCAAAAGGCTATTGTCAGATAGAAGGAGTAGATGTGGATGAGACATTTGCTCCTGTGGAAAGACTTGAAGCTATTAGACTTTTACTTGCTTATGCATGTCACAAAGGGTTTAAATTATACCAAATGGATGTTAAGAGTGCATTTTTGAATGGATATATAAATGAAGAGGTTTATGTTGAGCAACCTCCTGGATTTAAGATACATGATAAGTTAGATCATGTATACAAACTTAAGAAAGCTCTTTATGGATTGAAACAAGCTCCAAGAGCATGGTATGAAAGATTGTGTATTTTTCTTACTTCAAATGGATTTCATAGGGGTAAGATAGATAATACCTTATTTGTACAGAATTCAACTGCAGGTCAACTAGTATGTCAAGTGTATGTAGATGATATAATATTTGGAGCTTCTAATGTAGAGATGTGCATGAAATTTGCAGATTTAATGAAGAATGAGTTTGAAATGAGTATGATGGGAGAATTAATCTTCTTCCTTGGACTTCAAGTAAAGCAAACAAGTGAAGGAATTTTTTTTTCTCAAACCAAATACTTGATTGGTTTGCTTAAGAAATTTGGTTTTGAAAGCTTGAAGTCAAGAAAAACTCCTATTAGCACAAGTACTATCATAAGTAAAGATGAAACTGGGAAGTCCATTGACACAAAACTATTTAGAGGAATGATTGGATCATTACTATATCTTACAGCGAGTAGACTTGATATTGTGTTTAGTGTAGGTTTATGTGCAAGATTTCAAGCAAATCCTAAGGAATCACACCTACAAGCAATCAAGCATATCTTTAAGTATCTTATAGGTACTAAGACTCTAGGCTTATGGTACCCTAGATGTGAGTCTGGATTTGATTTAATAGCCTACACAGATGCTGACTTTGCTGGCAGCAAGACTGATAGGAAGAGTAGCTCTGGCATGTGTCAATTGATTGGTGGTTCACTAATTTCTTGGGCCAGTAGAAAACAAAATTGTGTGGCATTATCAACAACAGAGGTAGAGTACATTGCTGCAGGTAGTTGTGTTGCTCAAGTACTATGGATTAAACAACAACTTTTAGATTACGACTTAGATTTTAGTCAGATTCTAATTTTCTGTGACAATTCAAGTGCAATTTGTCTATCAAAGGATCCGGTTCAACATTCAAGAACCAAACATATAGAGCTTAGATATCATTTTATTAGAGAGCATGTGTAGAAGAAAGAAATTCAACTGTCATTTGTCCCATCTTCCGCTCAAATGGCTGATATTTTTACCAAACCATTGCCTACGGATGTGTTTCATAGACTTCGTTTGAGTTTAGGTGTCATTAACCCCTTTGAGTGATTACAAAAAGGGGGAGAGTGATGTGCTAGGATTCAGGGGGAGTATAGGCTAGGATTCAGGAGGAGCTATATTATAATCTATGATTGTTATTTATTGTTACTTTAATGCTTCGTCTTTTTATTTACTTTAATGCTTCGTTTTTTATTTGTTTTTGAGCTTTGGTTTTGTAATCATCAAGGGGGAGATTGTTGTACCCTTTGATGTGATAATTACAAAACCAAGCTATTTATTACTGAATGAATTTTTAAGACATGCGTAAGATTTTTTATAATTAAATTTCTTTTTATTTCTCTTGAATTTGATATGTCAAAACCTTGAGATTATGTGGCACACTAGTAGTATTAACATTTAAAAATATTATAAAATTATTTAATAATGAATTTTCATTTTTGGGCCAAGCATATTTGACAAAATGTATAGACATGGGTATTTGATTTTTTAATATTATTATGGAATCGTTTTTTACGAATTTCTTTTCATAGCCACTTAATTAACTTATAATACTATAAGAATATAAAATTATTTTTATACACTTATATTCAAATTTGTGGCTAAAAAATTCGTCAAAAATACCCTAAATCAGCAAAAGTCACGGGAAAAATCACTGTAGCATGGCCGGGTCGACTCGGTGTCAAAACAGCCCGTCCAGGCCTTTTTAGAAATAAAAAAAGAAAAATAAAAATTTGGTTGACCCGAAAGGGGCGAGCAAAGCCCGCCCAAAGACCGCCGAGAGCAGCTCGGCTTGTGCTGGTCAACGGTCAACGGAACAGTGCCTGGCTAAGCCAAGCCTGCCGAGAGGAGCTTGGCTAAGTCTAACTTCAGCGCGGTCTAGGGTCAAAGAACAGTGCATGGCTAAGTCAACCTGAACTGGGTGATGAAATCCCGGTCAAGGAAGGGGGGAGCCAGCCCCAAAGTGGCTCGCAGGTTAAACGGAACAAATGTATTATTAAGCGGTGTGCCAAATTTCATTCTGCAGTGTGGGACTAAAAATCCCACCTTATAACTTCGGCAGGATCCAAAGGCGCAGATCAAGCCCGCCCAGATCCAACGGGCGAGAGTAATTTCGAACGGCTGTTTAATCAGCGTCGTTCGTTCAACACGTGGGATCCAATGGTTCAGATCAAGCCCGCCCAGATCCAACGGGCGAGAGTAATTTCGAACGGCTATTTAATCAGTGCCGTTCGTTCAACGCGTGGGATCCAATGGTTCAGATCAAGTCCGCCCGGATCAGACGGTCTAGAGATGATCAAGCCGAGAAGTCCATCCAGCCGTCCATTCTTGAAGTGGGATCGAACGGCTGCTGCTCTTCTTCTTCCTTTTCGGGCTTCCGGCAACGGCTATTTTCCGGTTTCTTTTTTACCGTTTTTCTAGCCGTTTGGAATTGCTTTTTGGTGGACTATATATATAGGACATTTTATAATTTATAGGATTGATGAATCCACTTGCAAACTTCTTCAAGAACTAAAGAAAAAGGCCAAAACCGAGAGCAACAATTGGCATACTTGTGGGAGCTACGGGCTCAATCTTCTTCTAAAATTTCAACAGCTTTCTTCCACATTTCGTTGCATCATTCAGTAACATTTAGTTGTGCCACTTTGCTTTGAGAAATTAAAGGTGTAGGATTTTTGTATGCATTGCTATTGTAAAAATTGTATGCATTATTGTAGCCGGATTTGTTCGGATTTTTGGTGTCTCGTTGGAGCACCGGTTGTACTTGGTTTACCCCTACCGGCTTCGGCAAAAGGGAGTGGTTAGTGGAAGCCCGATCGGGTTGATCGGGGGTGGATGTAGGCACGGGTTTAGCCGAACCACCTAAATTTTAGTGAAAAGCACAATTCACCCCTCCCCTCTAGTGTACATGCATTCATATACTTGAGTGGGTGCTTGTGTGGGACTATATGTGTGTGCATGTGTGCATGTGTGTGTGTTAGTGTCCATGTGTGTATATGTGTGTTTATCCACAAATGAATTGTATGAACATGCATACACATGTGCATATGCATGCACATGTATGCCCACATATGTAATTCGTGCATGCATGTGTGTGCATATGCATGTGTGTAGGTGTGGTTGTCTATCTATGTGTGCTTGTGTGTGGGTTGGGGTTAGTGTGTTAATGCATGTGAGTTTGTCTTCCTCTGTGTGTGTTTGTGCTACTATCCATGTTCATGTGAGCATATGTGTATGCATCAATGTCAACATGATTATGCATTTGTGCATGCATGTGTATGTGTGTTTGTGCTGGTGTGCATGTATGTTGATTTGTGTGTGTGTGTGTATGCTATGTGTGTACGTGTTGTATGTGTACATGTGTGTGTGCATGTGATTGTATGCATGTGGGCATATGTTTGTAAGTGTGTGTGTGTGTGTCTATGAGTGTGTGTGCATTTGTGGATGGATAGAGGTATGTATGAGTGTGTGTGTGTGTGTATGTGTGTTTGTATATGTGAGTGTAGGTGTGTTTGTGTTTGTGCATGTTTGCATATCTATAAGTCATGGACTTGTGTGTGCATGCTTATGTGTGAATGTGTGTGCATGTGTTTGTTCATATAATTGCATGTGCATGTGTGTCCACTTGTGTGTGTGTGTATATTGATGAGCATGTACATGCATGTGTGTGCATGTGAATGTGCATGCATGTGTGCATGCTTGTACATATGGATGAATGTGTGCACTCTTGTGTTTTCATGTGTTTATGTGCATGTGCAAGTGTGTACTACTTATGTGTGTGTGTGTGTGCATGCACATGCATGTGTGTATAAGAGTGGGTGAGTGTTTTATCTTGGATGCATACATGTGTGTGTGTGCTTGTGTATGTGTGTGCATGTTTGTGTTCATCTGGTTGTACATGTGTACGCATGTGTGTGGTTGGATGGGTGTGTGTGGGTGTCTAAGGTTGTGTGTGTGCATGTATGTGTGCATGTGTGTGTTGGTGTGTATGCATGTGTGCTAGTGTACATGCATTTGTTTGCATGTGTGTATAAGTCTATGTGTGTGGGTGTGTTCGTGTTAGTGTTTGTATTTATGTGTAAATGCATGTGTGTATCTATGCAAGTGTGTACAAGTGCTTATGCACATGTATGTGTGTATGCATATGCATGTGTGTGCATGTGTGAGTGTGCATGTATTTGAGTATGTGTGTGTGTATGTGCACTTGAGTGAGTGTGTGTGCATGTGCATACATGTTTATGCATGAGTTTGAGTTTGTTTGTATATGCGTCTGTGTGTGTGTGCATGTGTTTGTGTGCATGTGCATGTATGTGCATATCCTTTGATGTGTGTGTGAATGTGTGTGCATATGCATGTGTGCTTGTACATGTGTGTGTCAATGCATGTGCACTTGTGTGTATGTGTGCATGTGTGGTTGTAGGTGTGTTTGTGTGTGCATGCTTGCATATATGCATGATGGTATCTGTGTGTGTGGCTATGTGTGCATGTGATTGTGTGTGCGTGTGTGTGCATGTGTGTAAGTGTGTGGCTTTTCATGTGTGTGTGCAGCTACATGTGTGTGTGTATGCATGTGCATTTGTGCATACGTATGTGCATTTATGTGTGTACATGCATGTGATTGTGTCTATGCATGTGTGTGTGCATATGGGTGCACATGTTTCTTCTTATGTGTGTGTTTCTATGTGTACAAGTGTGCACGTGTATTTGCATTTGTGTGTGTGTGTGCATGTGTTAGAGTGTGTGCATGCGTGTATGTTCATCCATGCATGTTAGTGTGTGTGTGTGCATTTGTCTTTATTCATTTGTGTGTGCACGTGTTCTTGTATTACTTGTGTGTGTATGTATATCTATTTATGCAAAAGTCTATGTGTGCATGTGCTTTTTTGTTTGTGTGTGTGCATTTACACATGTGTGTATTTTTGTATGCGTATGTGTATGTGTGTTTGTCTGCATGTGTGCATGTGTACAAATGTGTGTGTTTAAGAGCACGTGTTTGAGTGTGTCTGTGTATGTCATTTTACATGTAAATGCACGAATATCTTTGTGCATGTGTGGATGTGTGTGGTTATGTGCATGTGTTTTTCTATATGTGCATGCCTATGTGTGTGTGTGTGTGTGCCTGCATGTCTATACGTGTGTGTTAATGTAACTTTGTGTGCTTGTTTGTGTGCATATGTGTGTGTGACAGTGTATATTTGTCTCTATGCATTTGTGTGTACATGCATAAGTATGTCTATGTGTGTGTGTGTGTGCATGTGACTATTTATGCTCATGTGTGTGCATTCATAGGTGTGTGTGTGTGGGCATGGATGGGTGTGCTTGCTTGTGCGTGTGTATATGTGTGTGCCTATGTGCGTACATATTTGTGACTCTGTGTCTATGCATGTGTGCATGTTCCTGTGCCTATGCACGTGCGTGTATATGCAAGTGTGTGTGTGGTCGTAGGTGTCGGTGTGTGTATACATGCATGTTTTTTGTGTGTGCTTGTGTTCTTATGTGCATGTGTGTATGTGTGGGTTCATGCATGTTTGTCTCTTATGCCAATCTGTAAGCATGCATGTGGATATTGAATGTGTATGGGTGGGTATTTATATTTGTGTGTGCATGTGTGCACATGTGTTTATATGTTTGTGTATGTTTTCGTGCATGTGCACATCTATGTGCATGTGCATGCAGATGCATGGGTGCATGCACAAACATATGTGTGTTCTATGTAAGCATATAAGAATGTATGCGCATGTGTGGGTGTTCGTGTCTATGCATAAGCATGTATTTTGTGTGTGTATGTATGTGCATGTGTGTGTGCATGTGTACAAGAATGTGAGTGTATGTGTGTGTGCATATGTTTCTACCTATGTGTGGTTGTGGTTGTGTGTGTGCATGTGTTTGTGTGTGTATATGTGTGCATGTGCATGTGTGTATGTCTATGTGTTTTTGTTTTTGCTAGTGTGTGCCTATATCAGTGTGTGTGTGTGTGTGTATGCATCTTTTTATGTTTTGTGTGTACATGGATGTGCATGTGTGTGCTTGCATCTTTGTATGTATGCATGTGTGGATTTGTGTGTGAGTGCATGGATTGGTGCAAGTGAGTATGGTCGTGTGTGCGTGCATGTACGTGTGTGTGTGCTTATGTGTGATTTTTCATGTGTGCTTATCTATGTGTGTATGTGATCCTCTATGTCTATGTGTATTTGTACATGTCTTACATGTGTGTGCATGTGCGTATGTGATAGTTTCTATATGCGTGTAGGGGGTTGTATGTGTGTGTATGTGTATATGTGTGCAACAATGTATGTGTGTGTATGTGTGTGCACAAGTGTTTATCTCTATAGGTGTTTTTGGGTGTTTGTGTGCATGTGCGTTTGTGTGTGCATGTGTTTGTGTGCGTGTGCATGTGCATGTGCATAATTGTGCATGTGTGTTTGCATGTGTATACATGTGTGTGCCTTTATACGAGTGTGCATATGTGAGTGTGCCTCCATGAGTATGTGTGCCTATGTGCTATGTCTGTGTATGTGTGTGCCTACTTGCATGTGTATGTGTATGCATGCTTGTTTATGCACATGTGTTCATGTGTTTGTGTATTTGTGTGCTAGTTCATGCACTTGTGTGTGTGCATATATTTTTGTAGTGTGTGCTATGTTTTTACATGTGTGTGTGTGTGTGTGTTTGTCTAAAGTATATGCACAATCATGTGTGTGTGTGTTAGTTTGTGTACTTATGAGTGAGTGTGTAGGTTCATGTGTGTGCCTATGCATGTGTGCATGTGTGTGTGTGAGCAAGAACACATATGTGAATTTGTGTGTGTCTATTTTTGTGTGGGTGCATGCATGTGTCTTTGTACATGTGTGTGCATGTGTGAATGAGTTTATGTGTGTTTGCAAATGTGTGGTTATGTGTGAGTGTGTATGTGTGTTCTTGTGTGAGTGTGTGGGTGGATGTGAGTGCACTCCTATATGTGTGTGTTTGTGTAACTGTTTATATGCAAGTGCATGCATGTGTGAGTGCAAGTGCACCTTTGTTAATATGCATGTGTGTGTGTGTGCATATATGCACATATGCATGTATGTGTATGTGTGTGCATGTGTTTGTGTGCATATGTAGTGTTGTGTGTGCATGTGCATGTTTGTGTGCTTGCATGTGTTGTTATGTGTAAGTGTGTGTGTGTGTGTCTACGTGTGTGTGTGTGTGTGTGCATTTGTGTTCTTGTGTGTGTCCCTTGTTCTTGTGTGTGCTTGTGTGCATTTGTGGGGGGTTGCATGCGAGTTTGTTTACATGCATGTGTGTGTGTGGGTGGAATTTTGTGTACATGCCTTAACGTGTGTGCTTATTTGCATGCATGTGTGTATGTGTGCTTTCATGTGTGTGTGTGTGCATACCTATGTGCATCTGGGTTCTTGCGTGTGGGTGTGTGTGTCATGCGAGTGAGCAAGTATGCATGAGGGTTGTGTGTGTGTGTATGAGTGTGTAGGTGCAAGTGTGTGCATATGCATGTGTTTGTCTATATGTGCATGCCTGTGTGTGTGTGTGTGTGCTTGCATGTCTATTTGTGTTTGCATGTGTTAATATGACTTTGTGTGCCTGTGTGTGTACATACATGTGTGTGTGTGACAATGTATGTCTGTGTCTATGCATCTGTGTGTGCATACACATGTATGTCTATATGTGTACACATGTGACTATTTCTTCTCATGTGTCTACGTGCATAGGTGTGTGCGTGGGCATGGATGGGTGTGCTTGCTTGTACATGTGTACGCATGTTTGCCTACATGTGTACATATTTGTGATTTTGTGTCTATGCATGTGTGTTTGTTCTTGTGCTTATGCATGTGCATGTATTGTGTATATGTGTGTGGCCATGGGTTTGGGTGTATGTGTGTACATGTGTGCTTTTTGTATGTGTAATTGTGCATGTGTGCTTATATGTGTATGTGTGCTTTTGTTTGTGTGCCTATGTGTGCTTGTGTTCTTATATGTGTGCATGTGTGGGTTCATGCATGTTTGTGTGTTTTGCTAACGTGCAAGCATGCACATGGATGTTGTCTATGTATGTTCGGTATGTATATGTGTGTGTGCATGTGTGCACATGTGCTTATATATTTGTGTATGTTTGTGTGCATGTGCACATGTCTGTGTGCGTGTGTTTGTGTGTCTGTATGTGCATGCATGGGTGCATGCACAAACATGTGTCTATTCTTCGTAAGCATATGAGCATGTATGCATGTGTGTGGGTGTTCGTGTCTATGCATGAGCATGCATTTATGTGTATGCATGTGCATGTATGTGTGCATGTGTATGAGAATGTGAGTGTATGTATGTTTTTACTTATGTGTGGGTGTAGGTGTACATGTGCATGTGTTTGTGTGTGTATATGTGTGTATTTGTGTGTCTGTGTGTCCTCTAGTGTGCGCCTATGTAAGCGTGTGTATGTGCATGCATCTTTCTATGTGTTGTGTGTCCACGGATGTGCTTGTGTGTGGTTGCTTCTATGTATGTGTGCATGTGTGGATTTATGTGTGATTGCATGGATAGGTGCAAGTGAGTATGCTTGTGTACGTGTGTGTGTGTGTGTGCTATTATGTGAGCTTTCATGTGCGCTTACCTATGTATGTGTGTGATCCTCTATGTCTATGTGTACTTGTACATGACGTACATGTGTGTGCATGTGCATTTATGATAGTTTTTGTATGTGTGTGTGTGGAGGGTGTGTATGTGTGTGTGTACATATGTGCACCAACGTATGTGTGTATGTGTGTGCAAGTGTTTGTCTCTATGGGTGTTTGTGTGCTTGTGTACATGTGTATGTACACGTGCATGTTTTCATGCAAGCACAAGTGTATGTGTGTGTACATCTTTGTGTGTTTGTGTGCATGTGCATGTGTATAATTGTGCATTTGTGTTTGTATATGTGTGCATGTGTGTACCTTTATGTGAGTGTGCATATTTAAATGTGCCTACATGAGTATGTATGCCTATGTGCTATGTCTATATATGTGTGTGCCTACTTGCACGTGTGTGTGTGTATGCACGCTTGTTTGCGCACATGTGTTTGTGTATTTGTGAACTATTTCATGCACTTGTGTGTGCACATATATTTTTGTAAGTGTGTGTTATGTTTCTACATGTGTGTGTGCATCTATTGTGTATGTGCACCCATGTGTGAGTGTGTGTGTGTTAGTTTGTGTATTTATAAGTGAGTGTGTAGGTGCATGTGTGTATGTGTGTTTGTGTGTATTTGTGTCAGCAAGAACACATGGGTGAATGTGTGTTTGTGTGTCTATTTTTGTGTCAGTGCATGCATTTGTCTTTCTACATTTGTGTGCATGTGTGCATGTGTTTTTTCACATGTGTAGTTGTGTGGTAGTGTGAGAGTGTGTTCTTGTGTGAGTGAATGGGTGCCTGTGAGTGTGTGTGCAAGTGTTTTTATGAAGTACAAGCATTTGTGTGTGCAAGTGCATAATTGCTAACATGTGTGTGTGTGTGTGTGCATGCATGTATGTATGCGTGTATGTGTGTGTGTATATCTATTTGTGTGTATGTGTAGTTTTCTACGTGTATGTGCATGTTTGTGTGCTTGCATGTGTGTTTACGTGTGTAGGTGTGCCTATGTGTCTTTATGTGTGTGTGTGTGTGTACGTTTCTGTGCTTGTGTGCATTTGTACAGGGTTGCAAACGAGTTTGTTTGCATGCATGTGTGTGTGGGAGGACTTTTGTGTGTATGTCTTTACTTGTGTGTGCTTCTTTGCATGCATGTGTTTATGTGTCCTTTCATGTGTGTGCATGTGTATACTTATGTGAATATGTGTTATTGTGTGTGGGTGTGTGTGTCATCCAAGTCTGCAAGTTGTATGAGTGTTGTGTGTGTGAGTGTGTAGGTGCATGTATGGGCATGTTAATGTGTTTGTTTATATGTGCATAACTATATGTGTGTGTGTGTGTGCTTGCATGTCTATTTTTGTTTGCATGTGTGTTAATGTGAGTTTATGTGCCTGTGTGTGTGACAATGTTTGTCTATGTCTATGCATCTATGTGTGCATGCACATGTATGTCTATGTGTGTGTGGATGTGACTATTTGTGCTCATGTGTGCACATGCATAAGTGTGTGTGTTGTTGTGGATGGGTGTGCTTGCTTTTGTGTGTGTATATGTGTGTGCCTATGTATGTACATATTTGTGATTCTTTGTCTATGCATGTGTGTATATTCCTGTGGCTATGCACGTGCATGTATGCGGATGTGTGTGTGTGTGTTCATGCAAGTGGGTGTGTGTGTGTACATGCATGTTTTTTGTGCATGCAAGTGTTAATGTGTGTTCATATGTGTATGTGTGCTTTTGTGTGTGTTCTTATGTGTGTGCATATGCAGATTTGTGCATGTTTGTGAGTTTTACCAATGTGCAAGCATGCACATAGATGTTGTTTGTGTATGGGTGGGCATGTATATGTGTGTATACATGAGTGCACATGTGCTTATATATTTGTGTAAGTTTGTGTGCATGTGCACATGTGTGTGTGTGTGCATGCACAAAATGTTTATGTTCTATGTAAGCATATGAGCATGTATACATGTGTGTGGATGTTTGTGTCTATGCATGAGCATGCATGTATGTGTGTGTATGCATGTGCATTTGTGTGTGCATGTGTATGAGAATGTGAGTGTGTGTGTGTATGTTTCTACCTATGTGTGGGTATGGGTGTCTGTGTGCATGTGTTTGTGTGTGTATATGTGTGCAAATGTAAGTGTGTATGTGTATGTGTCTATGTGTCTTCTAGTGTGTGCCTATGTGAGTGTTTGTGTATGTATGCACCTTTCTATGTGCTGTGTGTCCATGGATGTGCATGCATGTGGTTGCATCTATGTATGCATGCATGTGTTGATTTAAATGTGAGTGCATGGATGGGTGCAAGTGAGTATGGCTCTATGTATGTGTATGTGTGTGTGTGTGCTTATGTGTGAGTTTTTGTGTGCTTATCTATGTGTGTGTGTGTGAGCCTCTATGTCTATGCATATTTGTGCATGTTTTACACATGTGTGTGTGATAGTTTTTATATGTGTGTGTGTACATGTGTGCACCAACATATGTGTGTGTGTGTGTCTATGTGCAAGTGGTTGTCTCTATCAGTGTTTGTGGTTGTTTGTGTGCATGAGTACATGTGTGTGTACATGTGCATCTTTTCATGTAAGCACAAGTGTGTTTGTGTGTACTTCTTTGTGTGTTCGTGTGTGTGTGTGCATGTGCATGTGTATAATTGTGCATGTGTGTTTCCATGTGTGTACCTATATGCAAGTGTGCACATGCGAGTGTTCCTACATAAGTATGTGTGCCTATGTGTTATGTTTATGTATGTGTGTGCCTACTTGCGTGTGTGTGTATTAACGCTTGTTTGTGCACTTGTGTTTGCGTGCTAGTTCATGCACTTGTGTGTGTGCATATATTTTTGTGTGTGTGCTATGTTTCTACGTCGATGTGTGTGTGTCTATCTATTGTGAATGCACACCCATGTGTGTATGTGTGTGTGCTAGTTTGTGTACTTATGACTATGTAGGTTCATGTGCATGCCTATGCATGTGTGCGTGTGTACGTATGCATGTGTGTCGGCAAAAACACATGTGTGAATGTGTGTGCGTGTCTATGTTTGTGTGCGTGAATGCATGTGTTTTTGTAATGTGTGTGAATATGTGCATGTATGCATATGTGTTTGCACATGGATGGTTATGTGTGAATGCATATCTGTTTCCTTGTGTGAGTGTGTGGGTGCATGTGTGTGCACTCCTATATGTGTGTGTGTGTGTGTGTTCAAGTGTTTATATGCAAGTACATGCAAGTCTGTGTGCAAGTGTACATTTGTTAATATGCATGTGTGCACGCATGTATGTGTATGTGTGTACATGTGTTTATCTGTATATGTAGTTTTGTATGTGTATGTGCATGTTTGTGTGCTTGCATGTGTGTTGATGTGTGTAGGTGTGTGTGTTTTTTTGTGTCTACTTGTCTGTGTGTATGTTTATGTGCTTGTGTGTGTCCTCTTATGCTTGTGTGTGCTTGTGTGCATTTTTGGGGGTTTGCATGTAAGTTTGTTTGCATACATGTGTGTGTGGGTGGACTTCTGTGTGCATGTCTTAACGTGTGTGCTTCTTTGCATGCATGTGTGTGTGTGCACTTTTGTGTACGTGTGTACCTATGTGCATGTGTGTTCTTATGTGTGGGTGTGTGTGTCATGTGAGTGTGCAAGTATGCATGTGAGGGTTGTGTGTGTGTGTGTGAGTGAGTGAGTGTGTAGGTCCATGTGTAGACATGTGTGTGTGGACATGTATGCTTGTATGAGTTTGTATGTATGCATGCTAATGAGCATGTGTGTGAGTGTCTATGTGTGTTTGTTTGTGTGTGTACATAGGTGTATGCATGTGTGTGTGTTTGTTCTATACATTCTATGTGTGTGTGTGCATGCATGTGTGAGTGCATGTATGCTCGTGTGTGGGTGTGGATGTGTGTGTTTGTGTCTGTGTATGTGCATGCATATTTTTACATGTGTGTGTGCATGTGTGTGTACATATGTGTGTACTTGTGTGTGCTTGTGTACACATGTACATGCAAGTGCTTGTGTATGCATGTAAATGCAAGTGCATATCTACAATGCATGTGCTCTTGTGCACCATGAGTTCTTGTGTGTGCATTTTTGTATTTGTGTCTGTGTGCATGTCAACATTTGTGTATGTGTGTGTGCATGCATGCTTGTGGATGTATTTTCTTGTGTTGGTGCATTTGTCCATATTATACCATGGGCATCTATGTGTGTGTGCATGTGTTTTATGGGTGCATGTGTGGATTTGTTTATGTGCATAAATTATTTCATGTGCATGTATGTGGTTGTGTGTGTGGGTGCATGTGTGTGTGCGCGATTGTGTCCATGTGTGTGTGCTTCTTTATGTCCATGGATGCATATGTGCGTGTGCTTATGCGTGACTGTGTGGTTATGCATGTGTGTTTATGGGCAGCTGTGTATGTGTGTGTGCATGTGCTTGTGCATATGTGTGTGGGTATGGATATGTGCATTCATATGTTCCAATGTGTGCACAGATCTGCATGATTGTGCATTGAGCCTTCTCATATGTTTTTGCATGTGGGTGTGGGTATGCATGCATGTGCATGTATTTATGTTCTCATGAATATGTGTGCATATATGTGTGTGTACTTAAGTATGTGTTTTCATGAGTGTGCTTATCCATGTGCAAGGGTGTTCTTATGTTTGTGTGTGCATACGTATGTGTGTCTACCTATGCACGTGCATGTGAGTTAGTGGGAATGCATAGGCATGTGTGTGCATGTACGTGTGCATGTCCTTGTGCGGGTAGTGTTTTACAAGCGTATGTGCATGTGCATGCATACGTATTTGTTCCTAAGTGTATGTGTGAGTTGTGTGTGAGCTGGTGTGTGTGTGGGCATGTGTGTGCACAATTGCATATATATGCATATTTGTCTGTTTGTGCTTGTTGGAGTGTGTGCCTACAAGCGTGTGCATGTATGTGTGTACCCATGTGTATGTGCATGTGTGCGCAAGTGTGCATTTGTGCATGTGCACACATGCACATGTGTGTGTATAAGTACACATATGCATGTGAATGTGTGTTTATGTGTGTGGTTGCATGTGGGTGTTTGTTCCTTTCATTTGTGTGTTTATGTGTGTGCATGCATGTGTGTCTATGTGGGCATATGTGTGTGCATGTTCATGTGTGCATGTGTGTGTGTGTGTGCTTGTGCATGTGCATGTGTGCATGTATGCCTTAGCATGTGTGTTTGTTTGTGTGCATATCTATATGTGTTCTTTTGTGTGTGTGAACCTATGTGCATGTGCATCCTAGTGCATGTGCATATACAAGTGCATGCATGTGTGCATGTCATGCGAGTGTGCTATTATGCATGTTTATGTTGTGTGTGTGTCGACACATGTATGTGCATCTGTGTGTTTTTTTGTGTATGTGTGTGCACTTGGGTGTATACAAATGCATGTGTGTTTTGTGTGTGCATCTGTGCATGTGAATGTGTGTACACATGTGTGTGGGTGTGGGTGACGTTGTGGATGTGCATGTGTGTGTGTGCACGCATCCATGCATGTGTTTGTGCATACGTGTGTATGCATGTGCATGTGTGTGTGCATGTTTATGTGTATATGTATATACCAATGTATGTGCATGTGTGTGCATATGTGTGCTTATGTACGCATGTGTGCATGTATGCATGAGTTTGTGTGCAACATGAGTGCTTGTGCATGTGTATATGTCTGCATGTGTGTGGTGTGTGTGTTCATGCATGTGCATGTAGGAGTTTACTTATGCATGTGCAATTATGTTAGTCAATCTGTGTATATTTGTATGTGTGTGTTTTATGCTTGTGTGTGTGTATATGTGTGTGAATGTGTGCACATGTGTGTGTACATATGTTGTGTCATGTGCATGTGTGTAGTTATGTGTGTGTATGTGCATCCATGTATGTGTGCTTGTTTGTGTATGTGGATGCATGCATGTGTTTGTGTGTTTGTATGTTTGTGTGTGAGTGTGTAGTTGTGTGTGTGCGTGTGTGTGCAAGTGCTTGTGTGTATGTGTGTGGTTGTGGGTTTGTAAGTGCATTTGTGTGGGTGTGTGTGAACAAGAGCATATATGACAATGTTTATGTGTGTTGTGCATCCATGCATGTGCGTGTGTATGTGTATGTGTGTGCATGCTCATGCATATGTGTATGCATGTATTTGCATGTGTGCATGTACTTAAGTATGTATTTGAATGAGTATGCTTGTCCATGTGTGGGTGTGTTCCTTTGTTTGTGTCTGTGTCTATTTATGTGTGTGCATGCATGTGTTGTACATATGCATGCATCTATAGATGTGTGTGTCTGTGTGTATATGGATATGTGCATGTGTTTGTATGTGTGTGTAAGTGTGCTTATGTGCATGCATGTGCATGTTTGTGCATCTTTGTGTGTACATTTGTATAAGGGTGTGTAGAAGAATGTGTATTTTTGTGTGTGCATGTGTGCACCAACATATGTGTGTTTTCATAAGAATGCACATACATGTGTGTGTTAGTGCATATGCTCATGCAAGTGCTTGTGTTCATATGTAAGAGTGAGTGTGTGTGCTTGTGTGTGCATGTGTGTGTCTATATGGTCATATATGTGTGAGTGATGCATGACTGAGTCATGCATGTGACTATGTGTCTATGTGTGTGTTTACATGCATCTTTCATTTGTGTTTGTGCATGTGTGTATGTGTGCATGTAATTGTGTGTGTGTGCTTTGTGTTTGTGTGTGTGTATGTGTGCATGTGTGAGTGCATGTGCATATAGGTGAATGTGTGTGCTTGTGTTTCTATTTGTTTGTGCTAGTGCATGCAAGTGTGTGTGTGTGTGTGTGTACATGTTTGTTTGTCTGTGCGTGCATGTGTATGTATACATGTGCATATGCATGTGCTTTTGTGTGTGTTTGTCTATGTATGTGTGTGCATACATGTGTGCCTGTGTGTGTGTCTAAGTCTGTGTGCATGTGAATGTGTGCACAAGTGTGCTTGTGTGTGTGTTTGTGCTTGTGCATGTGCAAGCATGCATGTGTGATATGTGTGCAAGCACACATGTGTGATATGTTTGCATGTGTGTGTGTGCAAATGTACGTATGTGAGTGTGTGTTTGTACTTGTGTAGTTGTGTGTGTGTGTGTGTGTTTGTGGGTCCATGTGTGTGAACATTTTTGTGTGTACGTGTGGGTACATTTGTGTTTGTGTCATTGCATGCAGTTTTTGTGTGCCTTTGTATTTGTTTTTTATGCACATGTGTGCATGCGTGCATTTGTGCATGTGTGTGTTTGCATTCATGTGTGTGTTTGTTCATTTGTTGGTATAGTCAAGCATATGCACGTATTGATGTGTTTGTGCATACATATATGAGTGTATGTTGTTGCATGCATGTGTGTGCAATTGATTATGCACGCATGTGTTTGTGCATGTGTGTGTGCATGCTCATGCATTCATGTGTGTGTGCATATGAATGTGAGTGTGCTTATGCACATGCATGTGAGTTTTTGTGAAAGCTTTGGTGTGTGTGTCCCTATGTATGCATTATTACACATGTTTGTGTGCCTATGCTTGCATGCATATTTGTTCTAATTGTTAGTGTGAGTGTCTGTATGCTTATGTGTATATGTGTGCATGTGTGGGAATGTGTGCGTGTAATTGCTTATATATACATTTTTTGTGCACTGATCTTATGAGAGTGTGTGCTTGCATCTAAGTGTGTTTGTGCGTGTCTGTGTGCATGCACGTCTATGACAATGTGCATGTGTGTGTAGATTTGTGTACTTGTATGAATGTGTGTGTGTGTGTGTGTCTATGCGTATGTTTGTTTGCATGTGTGCATGCGCACACACACATGTGTTCATATGTGTGTCTATGCGTGCATGCAAGTGAACGTGTTTTACTATTCATATGTATCTACATGTGTGTTTGAATGCATGAGTGTTTATTTGCATGCGTGTGTGTGATTATATGTTATTCTGTGTGGGTGTGTGTGTATGCATCTGTGCATGTGTGTATGCATGTGTGCTTGCATGTGTGTGTGCATGTGTCGATGCATGTGTTTGTGTACTTCTACGCAGATGTGTGCATGTGTGTGCACATGTATTTTTTCATGAGTTTGTGTATTTGCATGCATGCATGAAAGTGTGTGCGTGTGTGTGTGTATTTGTGCATTTGTTCACATGTGTGCTTGTGCATATGGGTACATGTGTGTAAGTACATCTGTGTATGTGTGTCTCTATGTGTGCACGTGTCCATACGCACATGTATATGCATTGTTCATGTGAGATGCCATGTGTGTGTGGGTTATGAGTGTGTGCATGTGTGTCCTTATATGTGTTTGTGTGCATGTGTGTGCATTTGTGTTCATATGAGTGTATGTGGGTGTGTGTGTGTGTGTATGCAAGTGCATGTATGTGTTCTTATTTGTTTTATATATGTGTGTTTATGTGATTGCATGTGAGTGTGCGTGCTTATGTTCATGTGTGTATACATGTAAGTATGCATGTGTACATTTATGTGTTATTATCTTTTAAGGAGTGTATGCATGTGTGCACACATGTGTGTGTGTGTGGGCCAGTGCATGTGTCTATGTATGAGCGTATTCGTATGCCTATGTCCATCCATGCTTGTGTATGTTAGTACTTATGTAGGTGTTTTTTGTGTGTGTGCATTCTTATACACGTGTGTGTGTGTGTGTGTGTCTATGTGTGCATGCGTGTCTATTATGCGTGCAGGTTCCTATGCAAGTGCATTCTTATGCATGTTTGTGGGTGCTTTGCATGTGTATTTGTTTGCATGCATGTGTCTATTTGTTTGTGTACATGTTTAAAATTGTATACATGTGCATCTATGCATATATGCATATCTGTGTCTTGGTGTTTTTGTTTGTGCATGTGCGTACATATTTGTGCATGTGCATGGGTTTATGCATGTGAGCGAGTATACACGTGCTTTTATGTGTGTGTAAGTGTGTGTGTGGGCATGTGTGATGTAGGTGTAAGTGTGTGTGTGTGTGTGTAGGAGTGTGCGTAGGTATGTGTGTGTGTTTGCATGTATGTGTGTGTGCATGTCTACATGTATAGATGCATGCACATGTGTTTTCATGTTCATGTGTGTAGGTTTTTGTAGGTGTTTTTGTGAATGTGTGCATGAGTCATGTGTTTGTGTGCTTGAGTGTGTTTGTGTGTGTATGCATGTGCATGTATGTGTGTACACATACATACATGTATCTACATGCAGGTGTGAGTCTATGTGTGTTCTTTTGTGTGTGCATTTATGTTTTTACAAGTGTTTGATTATGCATGTGTTTTTACATCTATGTGCAAGTGTATATGTACTTGTATTTGCATGTGTCTGGGCTATTGTATACAAGCTTATGTGTGTGTGCATGTGTGTGTGTGTGCTTGTATGCATGTGTGGGTGCATATGCGTGTACATGTTTGTGTATGTGTGCATGCACACATGAGTGAATGTGTGTTTGTGTGTTTGCATGTATATGTGTATATGCATGTGTGCATCTATTTATTGCATGTGTTTGTGCAAATGTGTACGTGTGTTCGCATGTGTGTGCTTGCATGTATGGTTTTGTGTGTGTATGTACATCTGTGCATGCAAATGTGTATGGATGTTTGCATATGTGCCTATGTGTGCATGTGTGTGTGTGCCTATGTATACATGCATGTGTATATTTGTCATTATGTCCATGTGTGTTAACATGTGTATGTGCATGTATGTGTTTTCTTATGTGTCTAGATGTATGCATGTGTCTATGTGTGTACATGTATGTGTATGTTTGTACACACGTTTGTATATGTGTGTTTGCATGTGTGTATCTTTGCATTTGTATGTCAGTGTGTATAAATGTTTTAGGCAATTATGTGTGTTAGTGTATATGGGTGCATGTCTGTGTGTCTGTGTGCATGCGCTTTTAAGTGCATGTGCATGTGCATGTAAATTTGTATATGCAAGTTCTTGTTTGCACGTGTGTTCCTTGTCATGTGTGTGTGTGTGTTCTTGTATGTGCATGCATATGTGCATGTTCATGTGTGCATATGTTGTGTGGTAAGGGCACACACACGAACTTGTGTGTCTACATAGGTGTTAATGCATGTTTGTGTTTATGTGTGCAAGTCATGTGTGTGTTTCTATTTGTGTGTGTGTGTGTGTGCATGTGCATGTGCCCATGCTTTCATGTATGTTTGCAAGCATATTTGTATATATGCATGTGGGTGTGTCAGTGCAAGCCTATGTACATGCGTGTGTATGCATGTTTTCATTTGTGCATGAGTGTGTGTGCATTTTTTATGTGCTTGTGTTTGTGTTTTAGCATGCACATTTTTGTGTTTGTGCATGCATGAGCATACATTTGTACATGAGCATGCATGCTTATATGTGTGTGTGTGTGTGCATGACTATGTGCATGCATGTGTGTGCATGCTTGTGTGTGGATGCATACCTATGTTGTTGTGTGTGTGCATGTGGATCAAGTATGTCTTTGTGTGGCTGAGCACTTGCATGTGTGTGTTGGCTGGTGTATGTGTGTGGGTGTGTATGTGTGTATGTGCATGCAAGTGCGTGTACATGCATGCACATGTGTGGGGGGGCATGTGCCCAAGTGTGCACATGTATGTGTGTGTGGGTGCATGCATTAATGTTTTCATATGTGTGGGTGTGTGGGTGGGTGTATATGCATGCTTGCATGTATGTGCGCACCTATTTTATGTATGTGGATGTGTGTATGTGTGTGCATGCATACATATTTGTGTTTGTTTGTGGGTGCAGACATAGTAGTGTGTCTCTATGTCTATGTGCACTTGCATGTATATTTGTTTGTACATTTGTATATGTATGTTTGTGTATGCATGTGTGTGTACCTATGTATGCATGTGAGTATGTGCATGTATGTGTGTACGTGTGTGTGCATGTGATTCTATGCATGCATGTGTTTTCTTTTTACATGTGTGTGTGTGTATTTATGTACATGTTTGTGTATTTTTGTCTGTGAGCATGCACATCTATGTATATGTCAGTGTGGTCCATGTGTGCATGTTTGAGTGTGTGCAGGTGAGTGCATGTGTGTGTGTGCATATGTGCATGAATACCTATGTGTGCATGTGTGCATTTGTGTGTTTGTATGTGCATAAATAGCTATATGTGCGTATGTGCGTATGTGCGTTTGTGTGTGTGTGTGTGTGTGTTTGTCTACTTATGTAAGTGCATGTGTGTGTGTGCATTCATGCATATGTGAATTCATGCATTTGTGAATGCATGTTTGTGAGTTCATGTGTGTGTATGTGTACGTTCGTGTGTGTGTGTATGTGTGTGCATGAGCATGTCTTTATGTTCATATGTGTGTGTGCATGTGAATGTTTCTATTCACATGTATGTGTGTGTATGCATGTGGTTGCATGTGTGCATGTTTTGCATCAGTGTGAGTATGTGTGCATTTAAGTGTTCATGTGTCTCTATATGCATGTGTGTGTACGTTTGTGTGCATGGGTGTGCTTGTGTGTGTGTATGTGACCACATGTGTATGCATCAGCTTGTGCTTGTGCATATGTGTGTGTGCTTGTTTTTGTGTGCATGTGTATGATTATATGTGTGTCATTTGAGCATGTGTGAGTATGTGCATGTGTGTGTGTATATGCATATGTGCATGCCTTCATGTGTGAATGCATGCGTTTCTCTAGTTCTGCAAGTGTCTGTGTGCGTGTGCATGTATGCCTGTGTGAAGTGTGTCTACATGTGTGTGCATGTGTACATGAGCATATGTTTATGTGCTTGTGTGCAAAAATGTGTGTATTTATGTGTGTTTGTGTGTTTGCATATGGTTGTTTGTGTATGTGTGTGCATGTGTACATGCATTTGTGTGTGCATCGATGTTTGTGTGCCTTGGTGTGTTCATGTGTTTTGTGGGTGCATATGCATGTGTGTATGTTTGAGTGCTTCGACATTTATGTTAGTGTGTGTTGTGTGTGTGCATGTGCACGTGCATTTATGTGTATATGTGACTACGTGTTTGTGCATGTGTGCATGTATATATGTGTGAGCATGCATGTGTGCATTTGTGTGTATATGCTTATGGATATGCATATGTTTGTGTGTATGTGTGTGTGTGCATGCACATATGTGTGTGTGCATGAGTGCATGGATGTGAGTATGTGTATACATGTGTCTATTATGTATATGTGAGTAAGTTTGTATGTGAGTGAGTTTGTGAGTTTGAGTGTGCATGCGTATATTTGTTCATGAGTGTGTGTGTGTGCCTGTGTATGCATGCTTGTGTATGCATGCATCCATGGATGCATGAGTTTGTGCATGTGCGTGCATGTGCTTGCATGCGTATGTGTGTTCATGTGTGAATTTTTGTGTGGACATGTGTGCATGTCTATGTGTACATATACTTGTATTGTTTCATACGTATGCATTTATGTCTGCATGTATGGTATGCATGCATGCATGTATATCTACGTGTGTCTATTTGTGCATGCATGTGTTTGTGTGCATGTGCAAGTGTGTGAGTTTATTTGTGCTTGTGCATGTGCATGTGTGTGTATGTGTTTATGTGTGTGCATTGTGTATGCATGTGCATATGCTTATGTGTGTTGTTATGTGCATGCAAGTCTATATGTGTGCATGTGCATGTTTATGTGTGTTTGTGCACTTATGCACTTATTCATGCAGGCGAGCTTGTGCATGTCTGTACGTTTATGTGTGTGTGTGCATGTGTGTGTGTGTTAAGATTTTTGTGTGTGTGCATCCGTGTGCCTATGGCCACGAGTGTGTGCATAAGTGGTTGCAAGTGTGTGTTGGCATGCATGCTTATATGTTTGTGTGTGTAACTATATGTGTGTGTGTGTGTGTGTGCATGCTTGTGCATGCATCTTTCAATGTTTTTGTGTGCATGTGTGTGAGTATCTATGTGTATGGTAGTGTGCATGTGTCTTTGCACATGTATGTGTGTGTGTGTGCATGTGCATATGTATATTTGTCTGTGCTTATGTGTGTGTGTACGTACATGTGTATGTTTATATCTATTTGTTTACTATTTATGTGTGTGTTCATGTGCACATTCACACACACGTGTGTGTGTGTGTGTATGTCACTGTGTGCATGCGTCTTTGTGTTTGCGCTTTTTTGTGTGCATGTGTTTATACGTGCATGCATTTGTATGTGTGTGTAGGAGCAAGCATGTGCATGTGTGTGGACATGCATGCATGTTTATGTGTGTGTATGTGTGTAAGTGTGTATGTGTGTTTGAGCATTTGTGCAAATGTTCAAGCATGTGTGTGTGTTTATGCATATGCATGTTCATGGATTTGGGTGCATCTGTGCACATGTGCATACATTGGTTTATGTTTGTGTTTGTATATGTGTGCATGTCTATGTGTTCATGTGTTCATGAGTTTGTGCTTGTGTTTGTACATGTGTTCATGTGCATGCATGTGTGCACAGTATGAGTGTTCCTGTGTTCGTGTGTGCTTGTTAGTGATCATGCGTGTGCATGTGTGCTTGCATTTGTGTGTGTGTGCTTGGGTGTGTACGTCTATGTGCTCCTATGCAAGTACATGTGAGTGTGAGTGTGTGTGTGTGTGTGTGTATATGTATGCATGTGTGTGCATGTGCATTTGTGTGTGTGCACTATACATGTCCATCAATGTGCATGGATCCATGTGTGTGTGTGCATTTGTGAGCATGTGTGTTTGTATGCATACATGCGGGCATGCATACATTTGTGTAGATGAATGTGCATGCGTGTGTGCATATGTCTATGTCTATGTGTGTATCTAATTATGCACATGTGCATGCATATGTACATGTGTGTTTATCAGTTCATGTGCATTTGTTTTTTGTGTGTTCTTATATGCACATGGTCATGTGTTTGTGTGCATGTGTGTGTGCATACATGATTATATGTGTACATGTATGCTTATGTATGCATGTATGTGTGTAAGTACATATATGAACATTTTTATGTATGCATATATGAACATTTTTATGTGTGTGTGTTAGTGTTTGTATGTGTGCATGTTTGTGCATGCTTGTACATGTCTGCATGAGTGTTTCAATGTGCATGTGTGTATGTGCATATGCATGTGTGTTTGTGTGTGTGCTTGTGTGTGCACTTGTGTGTGTGTGCATGTGTGAGTGTGTGTCTATGCATGCATTCACATGCATGATGCATGTATGTGTATGAGCACATTTGTGTGTGTATGGGTGTACCTATGCATACCTATGTGCATGTGTGTGTGTATTTGTGCATGTGTGCATGAGTGTTTGTGTGCTTAAGTGGATGCATAAGAGTTTGCACTCTAGAATTTGTGCATGTGTGTGTGTTGTGCATGCATATGTGCATGAGCATGTGTGTTTGTGTGTGTAATGTGTTTGTGTGTGCTTGTTTGTGTCTTTATGCGTGTATGCTTGTACATGTGCATGCATGTTTAGGTGTGTGTGTGCATGTTTGTGTTTGTGTGTGTGCATGTGTGTGATTGCATATGTGTGTGTAAGTGTGTGTATACTTACATGGGTGTGCATGTATGTGTACATGTATAGGTGTATTTTTGTGTGTGTTAATGTGCATACATATGTGTGTGTACATGCAAGCACATGTGTGTGTAGGTGCATGCATATGTTTTTTCAGGTGCGAGGGTGTGTGTTATTGTGTGTATGTGTGTGTGCACATGCATGTATGTGCATGTGCATTCATGTGTGTGACTGTGTGCATGCACGAGCACAAGTTTGTGTTCATTTGTGTATGCATGTTTGCATGTGCTTGTGTGTATGTTTTTGTGTATGTGCATAAATGTATGTGCGTGTGTGTTCGTGTATATGTGTGTGTGTGTGTGCATACTTGTGGTTGCTTCTGTGTGTGCGCATATGCTTATGCATGTGTGTATGTGTGTGCTTGTTTGCATGTGGGCTGCTGCATTTGTGTACGTGTGCATATGAGTGTGAATGCATAGGTGCATGTGTATCTATGTGTATGCATGTGTGTGTGTGAGTTGGTGTGTGTGCTTGTATGTGGGTGTGTGTCTTGGTGAGTGTGTGCAGGTGTACATATGTGCATGTGCAATGTGTGTATGTGTGTGTATGAGTGTGCACATGTGTGTCTATCTGTTAATGTGCATGTGCTTGTATGAACTAACTTGAGAATGATTGTGTGCGTGTATGTGCATGCTAATATGCATGAGCATGTACGCATATATATGTTTGTGCAAGTGTATGTTTCCACATGTGTGATATTGTTTGCATTTGTGTGTCTACATGTTTATGTGTATGCATGAGTGTGTGTCTTCATTAGCATGAGTGTGTGTGGGTGCACATGTACGTGCATGTGTGTGTGTACATGTGTGAGTGCATGTATTCGTGTATGTGCGTGCATGTGTTTGTGTGTGAGCATGTATGTGAGCGTGTGTGTGTGTGAGTGTGTGTGCATGCATATGTGCATTTTTGTATGTACATGTATGAGCATGTTTGTGTGCATGCATATGGGGTCTCCATGTGCATACCTGCATGCATGTGTGTGTGCATTTGTGCTTGTGTGCATGTGTGTATGATTGTGTGTGCACTTTTGCATGTTTTGTACACATGTGTGTGCATTTGTGTGGATGTGATTGTGTTTGTGTGTGTGCAGGTGCATGCATGCATTTTAGTCTATACAAGTATGCTTGTGCATGTATTTGGGTGTGTGTGTGTGCTTGTGTCTTGTTGCATGTGTGTGGATGTGTGCCTGTGTGTGCATATGTGTGGCTGAGCGATTGGATGCGTGTGCATGTGTATGTGTGTTGACTTATGTGTGTGTGTTTGTATTTATGACTATCTATTTGAGGGGTGTGGTAAGTGTGTGTGTAGCTGTGTGCATGTGATTGTGTGCTTGTGTGTGTGTACACATACACATACACATAAATGTTTGCATGTGTGTGCATTTATGTGATTGTGTATGTTCATGTGTTTGGGTGTTTATGAGTGTGCATGTGTTTGTGTGCATGAGTTTGTGTGTGTGCAAGTGCTTATATGTGTGTTTATGTGAGCATATGTGCTTGTGTAAGAACATTCATGTGTGTGCATGAGTGTATGCATGTGTAAGTGTGCATGTATGTGATTGTGCATGTGTATGTGTATACATGTCTGCACAAGTGTGCGTGTGCATGTATTTGTTTTTGTATATGCACACATCTATCAATATGTCTATGTGAGCATGTGTGTGCTTGCATGAATGTGTGTACGTATGCAAGTGTATATGTGTAAGTGTCTATGTGAGCTTTTATGTTTACATGTGTATTTGTGCATGCCTATTGCATGGTTGTGTGTGTATATGTGGGCATGGGTGCACGTGCTTGTGTTTGTATATGTGCATACATGTGGACATATATGTGCATGTTTTTGGGTATATGTGTGCATGTGCATGCATGTGTGCATGTATAGGTGCATGTGTGCATGCACTTACATGTGTGTGTGTGTGTGAGTGTGCGTGCATGTTTGTGTACATCTATGTGCATTTGTTTGTGCATGTGTGTGTTTATATGTGTGAGTGTGTGTGTGCTTGTGTTTTTGCATGTCTGTGTGGTTGTGTGTGTAGGTGTTGGTATGTGTGTTTATGTGAGTGCATGTACGAAAATGTATGTGCAAGCATTTGTATGTGCATTCGCAAGCATGTGCATGTGTGTGCACCTTTATGTGGTTTCATGTCTGCATGCATGTGCGTATGTCTGTCTGTGTGTGTGTGTGTGCACTAAATGCGTATGTCTGTGTTTGTTAACTTGTGTTTTTGTTCAAGTGCTTGTGCATTCGTGCTTATTTTTTTGCATGTGTGTGTCACATGTGTATGCATATGCTTTTGTATGCATTTGCATGTGTGTTCAAACATGTGTATCTACCAGTATATGTGTGTGTGAGCGTGCACGTGCTGGTTAGTTTTATGTACAAACTTATTTGTGTGTGTGTGTGTGCATGTGTGAGTGTGTGTATGTGTAAGTATGTGTGTGGTTATGTTTGTGCATGTAAATGTTTATATGGATGTTGATGGTTGTGTACATATGTGTGCTTGCTTGTTTTCATGTGTGACTACCTATGGGTATGTATAAATTCCTATGTGTGCATGTGTGAGTGTACGCATACATGCATGGGCATTAGCACAACCATGTGTGTGTGTGTGTGTGTCTAGGTGTGTGTACATTTGTGTATATGTGTTTATGAATAGTCAAGTATGTATGTGTGTTAGCATATTTATTTATGCTCATGTGGCATGTGCATACATGTGCATGTGTGCATGGGTGTGTGTGCATGCATTTTGGTGTGCATATTGACATTTTTCTAGGTGTGCGTGTGTGTATGCACTTGCATGTGTGTGTGTGTGCATGTGTATGTGCATTTGTGTGTGGGTGTGTGTGTGTGCTTTTACATGTGTATGTGTATATGTGTGCCTGTATGTGTGTGTGTGTATGTGCATGTGTGTGTGCATGTGTGCTTCCATTTACTCGCATGCATGTGTGTGCATCTTTTGTTTAGGTGCATGTTTGTGTGTATATGTGAATGCATGTGTGTGTTTGTATGTGCGTACGTGCATGTGCATTTCTATGTTCGTGCAATTGTGCTTGCGTGCGAGCGTGTGTGCATTTGTGCATTTTTACATGTTTGTTTGTGAATGTGTGTGTGCACGTGTGAGTATGTACATGCATTTGCATGTGGGTGCACACATGTGTGTGGGTATACGTGTGTGTTTCGATGCATATGCATATACGTGTGTGCTAGCACATGTGCTTGCATGTGCTAGTTCATTTAGTTGCATGTATATATACGTGTATTTGTGTGTGCGTGCATGCATGAGTGTGTTAGTGTATATGTGCATAGGTATGTATGTCACTATGATTGTGCATGTGCATTTGTATGCATGGGTGTGCATGCCTATGTGCATGTGTGTGCTTCCTTGTTCGCATGTGTGTGTGCTTGTAGGCGTGAGTGTGTTTTTATGTGTGTGCGTGTGTGAGCATATGTTTACATGTGTGTGTGACCATGCACTTGCATGGCATGTGTGTGTGCCTATATGTGTCTACATGTGTGAGTGTTCGGCTGTGTGTGTGTGTGTCTGTATTTGTGCTTCTGTGTATGTGTGTCTTTGAGTGTGTGTGTATGTGTATGTGAGCATGTTTGTCTTTACTCATGTAGGCATGTATGTGTGTGTACATGGGTGCATGAGTGTATAGGTATGTGTGCATATGTTGATGTACTCTTATTTCCATTTGTCTTGCTGTGCTTGCTTGTGTAGGTAAATGTGTAAGTGTGCCCACATTTGTGCATGTGTGTATGCATGCATGTTTGCATGTTTGCACGTGTGTGTTTGTCAGCATGTGTTTGTGTCTGTGAGTGTATGTGCACTTATGCATATGCTTGTGTGTGAGGAAATGTGGGTGTGCATTCGTGCATGTGTGTGTGTGTTCATGCATGTGTTTATGTGCATATGCATCCACATGGATGTGTATGTGTGTGTGTATCTATGCGAGTGCGCATGTGTGCATGAGTGTATTTTTGTTCATGTGTGCATGTGTGTGTGTGTTTGCATGTGTAGTTGTGTGTATATGTGTGCTTATGTGCATGTGCACATGTGCGCATGTGGGTGTGTGTATAAGTGTGTATGTGTGTGTGCTTGTGTGTGCATATGTATGCAATTGTGTGCAAGTGTGTTTATGTGTGTGCATGCACATGTGTTCATTTAAGTATGTGTGTGTGTATGTGTACATGTTCTTGTGGATGCATGTGTGTGCGTGTCTGAGTGCATTTCCATGTGTGTCTATATGTGCATGCACCAGTGTGTTGGTGCAACCATGTGTGTGTGCATGTATGTGTTTTGTGTATGGGTGTGTGCACAAGTGTGCGTACATGTATGTGTTTTATGTGTGCATATGTATGAATTTGTGTACAAGTTTGTGCTTGTGTGTGCATGTGCATCTATATGCATGCATGCACATGTGTGTGCAAATTTTAGTGCATTTGTGAGTGTGACTTTATTTCTGGGTCTGTGTGTATGTGTGTGTGCATGTGTTTTTTTGAGCTTATGTGCATCATGCAAACCCATGCAAGCATGTGTGCATGCTTGTGTGCAACTATATGTGTGTGTGTGTGTTTGGTTGTGTGCATGCATGCAAACTTATGTGTGTGTGTATTTATGCATGCACTTATGTGTGCATGTACATGTGTGAACATATGTGCATGTGTGCATTTGCACATTACCATAGATGTGAGTTTTGTGCATTTGTGTTTGTCTGCATCTGTGTCAATGAGAGTGCATGTGAGTGTGTGTGTGCGTGTGTGTGTGTGTTTGCATGTACATGTGTGTGTGTATGTGTATACATGTTTGTAAATGTTTTTGTTTGCATGTATATGAGTGTTTACATGTCTATCTATATACGTATGTGTGAGTGGGTGTGCATATGTGGGCAGGTGTGCGTACGTGTGTGTATGCATGTGTGTGTATGTGTGTGAGTATGTGTGTGTGTGTAGGATGTGAGTGTGTATGATTGCTCATGTGTGCAAGAGTGTGTGTGTGTGTGTATGTGCATTATGTTTATGTCTATGCATGAGAGTGTGTGTGTGTGTGTGAGTGTGTGTTTTTGTGCACTTTTATCCATGTGTGTGCATGTTTGCATGTGCATGCATGTGTGTGTGTTTTTGTTCATGCATGAGTGTGCATGAGGATGCATGTGAGTGAATATAGGAGTGTGTGTGTGTGTGTGTGCCTTTACGTGTATATGTGTGTGTGTACATATGTGTGCATGTGTCTATACGTGTTTGTATGCTTTTGTGTGCATGTATGAGTGTGCATGAATGTGTGTGAGTGTTTGTGTATACATGTGTATCCATGTGGGTGTGTGTAAGTGTGTGGGTATGCATGGTTTGCATGTGCATATGTATATGTGCCTGTTTAAATGTGTGCGTGTGTGTATTTTCATGAGTTTTATGTTTAAGTGTGTGTGTGTGTGTGCATGTATGTGTGTGAGGAAGTGTGTGCATTTGTACATGTGCATGCATGTGTGTGTGTGCTTGTGTGTATGTGCAAGTGTGCACTCATGTGTGGTTGTGTTTTAGTTGCTACTTGTGTGTGTGTGTATGCATAAGTTTATGTGCTTATGTAAGCATGGATGCATGCATGTGTGCATGTTTACATGCATTCTTGTGCATGTGTGTATGGGTGTGTGTGTGTGTGTTTGTGCATGTGTGCTTGTGTGTGTGTGTGCATATGTGTGTATGCGTGTGCATGTGTATGCATGTGTGCATGTATGTGTGTGTGAGCATGAGCAAATGCATGCATGTGTGTTCTTATGTGGGTGTTCACACACGTGTGTATTTGTTGGAGCTATGCACGTTTATGGTTGTGTGTGTGTGCATGCGTGTGTGCATGAACACATGTGTATGCACATGGGTTATGTGTATGTATGCATGTGTGCTTATGCATGTGTGAGCAGGTGCATGTGCACATGTGTTTCTCTATTTGTGTGTTGGTGCATGCGTGCATGCATATGCGTGTGTTTGTATCTAGTAGTTAGTTTATATGCATTTGTGAGTGTTTATGTTTGCATGCATGTCCATGTGTGAGTGCGTGTGCATGGATTTGTGTGTTGCATGTATATGGGTTTACGCATGTGTCTATGTACCTTCATGTGTGTTTGAATGTGAGCGTGAGTTTGCATTTATGTGTGTGTGTGTGTGGATATGCACATATTTGCATGTATGTGTGCATTCACATACAGTTGTTGGTGTGTGGGTCAATTTGTGCTCGTGTGTGTTGAAGCCTGTGGGTGTTCATTTATGTGTGTGCATGAGACCATAAGTGCTTGTGTTAGCATGTGTGTGCATGTGTCTACAAGTTGGCACAGTGTGTGTGGGTTTGCTTGTGTGTGCACATGTGCATGTGTGTCTACACGTGGGCATAGTGTGTGTGTGTCAACATTGTGTGTGCTTATGCATGTAAGTGATTGTGTATGTGTGTGTGCATGAGTTCGCAAGTGCATGTGGTTGTGTAGGTATGTGTGTATTTGCTTGTACACATATGTGTACATGTGTGTGTGTGTGTGCCTATTCATGTGCTAATGCATGTGCTTGAATGTATGCATGCATGTGTGCGCACATGTCTATTTGTGTGTGTTTGTTTACACATGTATGTGTGTGCATCTTTATGTGCATGTGTGTGTGTGCATGTATATTTGTGTACATGTGTTTATCAATGTCTATGCTTGTAATTGCATGTGTGTGTGTATGATTGCACATGTGTGATTATGCTTATGTGTGTGTGTGTGAGTGAGTGTGTGTGCATGTGTTAGTGCACACGAGTGTGTGGGTATGTACACATATAGTGTGTGCATATATTTGTGTGCATTTCTATGTATTTGTGTGCCTATGTCTGCTTATGTCTATAGATGCATGTATGTACATGTCTTTATGTTAATAATTGTTTGTGCATGCATGTGTGTGCATAGACATGTTTGTATACGTGTGACTGTGTGTGTGTGCATGTTCTTACATGTGCATATACGTGCGTGTGCTAGTGAATGTGTAAGTGTATAGGTGAATGTGTGTGCATGTGTTTGTGCATATATGTGTGCATTTATGTGCATGGGTACATGCATTTATGTGTGCATGTGCATACGTGTTTGCATGTGAGTGTGTTTATGGGTGTGTGTGCATTCTTATGGTTTTGTGTGCATGATTGTGGGTATGCACATATGTGTGCATGTGTGCGTGTGTGTTTGTTTGTATAAGTGTTTTTTGTGTGTGTGTGTGTGTATGGTTGTGCATCTTTATGCATTCTTATAGCTATTTTTATGTGTGTATATGCATGTATTTGTGAGTGTCTCTTTGTGTGGATTTGTGTGTGCATGTGTATGTGTGCCTGTGTCTATGGTAATTTGTGTGTCTGTGTCTTTGCATATGTATGCATCTTTATCAGTGTGTTCAGGTATGAGTTTGTACACATGTGTGTGTGTGTGTGTTTTATGTTTGTTTTTTTGAGCATTTGTGCTTTTGTGCATACATGTGTGTGTGCATGTGCATGTCTACATGTCTGTTTGTGTGGTTGTGTGTGTATGCTTTGTGTGTGTCTATGGACGTGTGTATGTGTGGTTGTGCAAGCATGTGTGTGTGCATGTGTGTGGGTTTGTGTGTGATTCTATGCATATATGTGGGTGAGCATGTTTGTGTGTGTGCATGCTAATGTGTATGTTTGAATGTGCATGGGTATGTGTGCATGCATGTGTTTGTGCATGTGCTTGTGTAGATTTTTGTGTATATGTATGGGTGTGCATGTGTTGTTTTGTCTTTGTGTTTGTGTCTATTCATATTTGTATGTGTATGTGTGAATGTGTACGTGTGAGTGTCTTTGGGTGTGTGTTTGGTCATGTACATACATGTGTGGAAGTGTATGGATGTGTTTGTGAGTGTGTGTGCATGTGTGTGTACGCATGCATGTGTGCTTAGTCATGTGTGTGTTTACATGTGCATGTATGCGTGTTTGTGCATGTGTATGTGTGTGCACATGTGTGCTTGTGAGTGTGTGCATGAGTATGGTTGTGTGTGCGTTTGTGCATGTGAATGAGTGTCATGATCATGTGTGTAGGTCTATGCCCATGTGCATGTGCCTATTTTTGTACGTGTGTATGTACCTGTGTTGGCACATGTTTGTGTGTGTCTTCATTGGTGTGCACATGTGTGATTGTGTGTGCATTTGCATCATCATGTGTTATTGTATGCGTGTGTGTGCAAGTGTGTGCTCTTATATGTGTGTTTTTATATGCGTGTGTGTTTGCACATGTGTGTGTATGTTTTTGTGTATGTGTGGGTGTGTGGGGATGTGTTTGCATGTATATGTGCATGTGAGTGAGTGTGTGCACACATGTTAGCATGTGCATGTACATGTTTTTGTATTCATGTGGGTGTGTGTATTTGTCTCTAAATGAATACATGTATGTGTGCAGGGGTGTTTTTCATGTGTTTTATTTTGTTTTTGTGTGTGCATGTGCATTTGTGTGTGTGGTTGTGCATGTGTGTGCTGGTGTGTGTGTGTCTATGTGTGTTTGCATGTGTTTTTGTGCTTGTGCTTGTGTGTGTATGTGTGCATGTGCATCCTTATGCATGTATATATGTAGAATTTTGCACGTGTAAGTGCATATTCATGTGTGTGTGTGCATGCATATGTGTATTCATGTGATTGTGTGCGTATGCATATGTGTGCATGTTTGTGTGAATATGTGAATGCCTATGCCTAGATGTGTCTCTGTGTGTAAAAGTTCATGCAATTATGTGTGCATATGTCTACACCTATGTTTGTTCATATTTGCTTGCCTTTGCATGTGCGTGTGTGTTAAACTGTGCATTTGTGTGACTGTGTGTGCCTTCATGGCTACACATGTGCATGTATGTGTGTGTGAGTGCTTGTATGTGTGTACATATTTGCATGTGTATGCATGTGTGTGAGTGTGTGTTTTGTGTGCACATGTGTGTGTGTGTGCATGTCAGTTTGTGTGTATGTGCATGCATGCATGTGTGTACATATTCTTATACATGTGTGTGCATGTTTATGTATGTGCGTGTGTAAAATTTTTTTGTAGGTGTTTGTTTGAATGGTTGTATACGTGTATGTCTATGTGTGTGGCTAAGTGTCTTCTTGTGTGTGCATTTGTGAATGCATATATATGCATTAGCTTTATGTTGTCTATTTATATCTTTTGCATGTTTATGAGTGTGGTTGTGTCTATGTGCACGTGTGTGAGGGTGTCGATGTGTAGGAGCATGTGTGTGTGTGCATTCCTGTGTGTCTATGTGTTCGTGCGTGAGTCAATGCATACACTTGAGTGTTTGTTCATGTTTGTGTGTGTGTGTGTCTGTGCACATGTTTTTATGTACATAGCCACATGTGTTTTAGTTATTGGGTGTCTTTTTATGTGTCTATGTGTGTGTGTTCATGTGTGTTTGTACATGTGTATATACATGTACATGTGCATCACTTTGTGCATGTGTGAATGTGTGTGTGTGTGCATGTGTGGCTATTTGTGTGCATCTATGCTTGCATGTGTGCTTGTGTGTGTGCACAAGACTGTGTGTCTATGCCTTTTTTGTGTACATGTTTGTGTGCATGTGGGTGTGCATGAGTGTGCATATTTGTGTGGATGTAATCGTGTGCTTGCACATGTGTGTGCATGTATATGCATGTGCAAGTGCATGAATGTCTGTGTATTTGTGTGCATGTGTGTGTTGGTTATTCATGTGTACATGCATGCAAGTGTGAATGAGTGTGCGTGTGTGTTTGTGTGTGCACAAGCATATATATTTGTGCATGTGTGTATGTGCATAAGTATATTTGCATGCGTCCAAATGTGTGTGTGTGTGTGGGCATTTGTGTGTTTGTATATGCAAATGCATGCATGTGTATCTACTTGTGTGTGTGTTTGCATGTGCATGTCTGCATACTTGTGCATGCATATGTTTTAGTGCTCAAGTGTGTGTGTGTGTGCTTTTGTGTGTGTGTGCATGTCTGCATGCCTTTGAGTGAGTGTCTGTCTGCATAATTGTGTTCATAGGTGCATAGGCATGTGCTTGAGCATGTTTGTATGCATGTGTGTGTATCTATGTGGGGCACATGTGTATGTATGCATGGGTAGGAACATATGTGTATGTGTGTGTGTATGTACATGATCTTGTGTGCTTGTGTATGTTTGTATTTGTGTGGGTATGGTTACATGTATATGTGTATGTGAGGTACATGTGTGCATGTTTGAGTGTTCATGTGTGTATGAACTTTTATGTATTTATGTGTTTATGTGTGTGTGCACATGCTGGTACATGCATGTATGTATGTGTGTGTTTGTGTGCTTCTGTGTGTGTATGTGTATATCTGTGTGTGTGGGGGGGTGCACGTGTGTGCATTTGTGTACATGCATGTACTTGTATGCATTCTTATGCATGTATATGTGTATGTGTTTGTACGTGTGTGTCTATTTTATTTGTGCATGAGTGTGCATGCGTGTGTGTGACCACTCGTGGGTGTGCATGCTAGTGTACGTGTATGCATGTATCTGTGTGTTTGTGTATGTTTGTGTCTATTCTTGTGTGTATCAATGTGTGAGTGTGTGCATGTATTTGTGTGTGTACGGGTGTGTCTGTGCCGATGTTTGTTTGTGTGTGCTTGTACGTGTGCAACTATGCATGCACATGTGCAAGTGTGTGTCTTCATGGTTATATGTGTGCATGTATGTGTGTGTGCAAGCATGTTTGTGTGTCTACATGTATGTGCGAGTGTTTGCATGTGTGCATGTTTGCATGTGTATGCATGTGTGTGTGTGCATGCGCATGGGTTTGTGTGAACATGTATACATGCATGTGAGTGCCTGTGCTTGTACATGTGTGTGTGTGTTTGCGTATGTGTGTGTGTGCCTTTATGTGTGGGTGTGTGCATGCATGTTTATGCATGTATGTGCATGTGTGTCTTTATGTGGGTGCATTTGCATGTGTGTGCATTTGTCTATGTGTGTGTGCATGAGTATGTGATATCATGTGTGTTTGTGCATGCGTGTGCATGTGCATGCATGTATATGGGTGCATGTATGTGTGGGTGAGCATGCATGTGTGCATGTGTGTGGTATTACGTGTGTGTGTGTGTGTGTGAATTTTTGTGTTCATGTGTTCTTGAGTGTGTGTGGTTGCATGCTTGTGTGAATGCATTTGTGAGTGTGTGTGAACATGTGTGCATTTTTGCAGACATGCATGTGCATACGTGAATGCATTTGTGTGCATGCAAGTGCATGCGTATGCTTCTATGTAGGTGTATTTGTGCATGCATGAAAGTGCATTTATGTACATGTGAGTGTGTGTGCATGTGCACAAGTTTACATGTGCATATGCATGTGTTTTCATGCATGAACTTGTGCATGTGTGTGCACATATCATTTTTGTCTTTTTGTGTATGTGTGTGTGTGCTTGTGCATTTAGGTGTGCATGTCAATGTGTGTGCATATGTGTGTGTAGCCATGCAAGTGTGTGTGTGCGTATGTGCATTTGCATGTGTACATATCTATCCATGTGAGTGTGTAAGTGTAAGTGTGTATTGGTATAAGTGTGTATGTGTGGATATGTGTGCATGTGTGTGTGTGATTGTATGTGTGTGTGTGTGGGCGTGTACTTGTGTACATTTATGCAAGTGTAAGTGGGAGAGTGTGTGTGTACATATGGGCATGCATGTATGCATGTGTATATGCGAATGCATTTATGCACAAGGGTGCATGTGTGTGTGTGGATATGTGTGTATGTGTACATTTGTGTACATCCATGTGTGTGTATATTATGAGTCTTGCATGCATGTGTGCATTTCTAGTTATGTTTCTAAGTGCATGTGTATGTAAGTGTGTGTCTTTGTGTGCATTTGTGAATATGTGTCCATGTGTGTGTTTGTGCATACACTTTTGCACCTTTTGTCATGTTTTTGAGTGTGCGTGTGTGTCTGTGTGTGTGCATGCTTGTGTATGTGTGTGTGTGCATGATCAATTTTTTGTGCTTGTGTTAATACAAGCACAAATGTATCTATGTGTTTGTGCTTGTGTGTGTTTTTAAGTGTGTGTTTATGAGTGTGCATATGTGCATGTGTTTTCATGTATGTTTTTGCATGTGTTTGTGTGTATGTGCATGTGTTTGTGTATTTGTACATTTTTGTGTGTGTAAAAATACATGCATGTGTTTGTGAATGTGTCTCTACATGTTTGTGTATATGTGTCCATGCATGTGTGTGTGTGTGTGTGCATATGTGCATAAGTATGTGTGTGTATATGTGTGTGTGCATGTAAGTATACGTGTCCCTGTGTAGTTGTGTGTTTGAGTGTGCTTGTGGTTGTGAGTGTGTGCTTGCATGCATGTATGTGAGTTTGTGCAAGAGCATGAGCATGTGCCTCTGTGTGTTTGTGTGTGCATGTGTATGCATATGAGTATGCATTTGTATGGTGGGTGTGCACCCATAGGCGTGCTTATGTTTATGTGTAAAGGTACATGTGTGAGTGTGTGTTTAGTATGTGTTTGTTAGTGTGCATATGTGTGTGTGTGTGAATGACTGCATGACTACATGAGTGCATGTGTGCATTTATGCATGCGTAGGTGTCTGTTTGTGCATATGTGTGATCACTTGCATGTTTGTCTGCATGCATAAGTGTGCATGTATGTGTGTGCATCTATGTGTGTCTATATGTCAGGTCTATATATGTGTGTGTGAGTGTGGGAGTGCATGTGTGTGTTTGTCTGTGCATGTGTGTATGTACAGGTGTGGATGTGGATGCTTGTGTATGTATGTGTGTATTTGTGTGCATATGTTTACATTTGTGTGTGTGTGCTTGTGTCTGTGCATATGTGTGTGTGTGTGTGGGTCTATGTGTGTCTGCATATGCATATGTACATGCTTGTGAGAGTATATGTGTGTGTGCGCTCATGTGTGTTCATGTATTGGTGTTCATAAGTGTGCGTGTATTTATGCATGTGCCTGTGTGTATTTGTGCATGTGCATCCCTATGTACTTGTCTTTGTGCAAGTGTGTATGTGTTGGTAAACTTATGTATATTTGTGTGAGCCTATTTATGTAAGCATGCATGTGTAGGCTTGGAGCATGTGTGCATATATGTTTGTTGCAAGTATGTGCATGGTTTTGTGCATGTATATGCATGAGTGTGCATATGTGTGTACATGTTTGTGTGTGTGCATGTGTGAGTGTCGATATGTGTTTATGTGTGCAGGTGTATTTATGTGTGTGCATGTGAATGTTTGTGTACATGTTTGCATGTGTGTATGCACATGTGTTTGCATGTTTATGAGCCAGTGTGTGTGTCTACTTATACATGTGAGTGTGCAAGCATATGCATGTGCATATGTGTTCATATTAGTGTACGTGTCTATGCATGGTTGCTTGTGTGTGTGTGCATGGCATGCATGTTTATGTGTTAGCATACATCTGTGTGTGTGTGTGTTTGTGTGTGTGCATGTGTGGTTATGTGTGCATGTGCATATGAGTTGCATGTGAGTGGCTAAGCTTAGGCATGCATTTTTGTGCCTATGTGGGTGCATGTGCATGTGCATGTGTGTGGTGTATAGTGTATACATGTGTGTATGTTTATGTGCATACTTGCCTATTCACGTGTGCTTGTGTCTTCAAATGATTGTGTATGTGTGCATGTTTGTGTGTGTGTGTATGTGCATGTGCATGTGTGTGCGTCTATGCTCAATGTGTGCATGTGTGTATGTGAATGCACTCGTATGTGTGCCTTTTTATGTGTGTGTGTGTGCATGTGTCTATAGGAATGAATGTTTGCTTGTGTCCATGTGCATGTGTGTGTCTAAGTGTGTGTGTGTGTGGATGTGTGGGTGTTTGGAGATGTCTGTGTATATGTATGTCAGTTTGTATGTGTGCGTGTGTGTAGGTATGTGTGTGTAAGTGTTCTTACATGAGTGGTTGCATGAGTGGGTGCATTCATGTATATATGTGAATATTTATGTGTGCATGTGCATATGCATATGTGTGTGTGTGTCTTTGTACATGTGCATAACTATGTATGCTTGTGTACACTTGTTAGTGGGTGCATGTGTGTGCATGCATCTATGCTTGAGTGAGCTTGTGTTTGTGTTGTGCTTGTGTTTATGTCGTGCATGTGTGCTTCTACATGTGTGGCTATGTATGGTATGTGTTTGTGTGTGTGTACTATCATGAATGTGCATATGTGCATGTATATATGGTTTTATGTGTGTGCATGTGTTCTTGTGTTTTGTGTGCACGTGTGTATGTGTGTGGGGGGGGGTGTAGGTGCATACATGCATGTGTGTGTGTGTATGTTTGTGCATGCATATGTGTATGTGCATGTTCGTTTACATGTGCATATATGTGCTGTGCATGTGTGTGTGAGAGAGTGCAGTAGTGTCTATGTGTGCATGTGTGCATATGTGCATGTTTGTGTGTGGGCATTAGTGTGGGTGGGTATGTGTTTGTGTGCATGTCTACACATGTGTGTGCATGTATGCATATGTGTGCATGTTTGTCAGTGTGTGTATGTGTTTAGAGTGTGTGTGTGTGTGTGTGTGTGTGCATGTGTGTGTTCAAGTACATGTGTGTGTGCAAGTATGTGCATTTGTGCATATGTGCACGTGTCCATGTGTGAGTGTATATGTGTGTGTATGTATGTGTGTTTGTGTACATACTTGTGTGTGAATGAGTGCATACATGTGTGTCTATGCACATGCATGTGCATGCATGTGTCTGTGGTTGTGCATCAATATGTGTGTGTGTATTTGTGTGTGCTTGTGTGTACTTGAGTGTGCTTCTATATGTGTGTGTGCATGCATGTGCATGTATATGCATGTGCATAGGTGTGTACACATGTGTGCATGCATATTCTTGTGCTTGTGTATGTGAGTTTGAGTGCATGTATGTGCATGCATGTGTGTGTGTGTGTGTGTGTTTGCATGCATGGGTGCATGTGTTTGTGCAAGTGGGTATGTGCATGTTTATTTCTGTGTGTATAGTGCATATGTGTGTGTGTGTATGATTGCATGCATACGTGCATGTGTGTATGCTTGTGTATGTGTGTGTGTGTGTGTTGTGTGTGGATTTGTGTGGGTGTATGAGTGTGCTTGTGCATGTGTATGTGTGCTTGTGTATGTGTGTGGTTGCATGCATAAGTGTTTTTATGCATGCATTCATATCAGTGTGTGCTTGTGTGTGGGGGGTGTCTGTTTGTATGCATGTAGATGGGTGCGTGTCCATAGGTGTGTAAGTGTGTGTCTGCACATGCATGTAAGTGGGTGCATGTGAATTTGTGCATGCGTTTGTGTGTATGTGTGCATGCGTGTGTGTGTTTGTTATTAGTGCATCGGTGAATATGTGTGTGTGTGTGTGTGTGCATCTGTGCATATGCTTATGTGCTTGTGTGCATCTACATGTCTATATGTTGGTGTCTATTTGCAGGTGTGCATATGTGTTTTTGAGCATATGTGAATGAATTCATATGTCTGAGTGTGTGTATATGTATGCATGGGTGTGTGTAGGTTCATGTATGTGCATGTATGTGTGGTTGCATATGCATATGTGTGTGTAGGTGTGTAATGGTGTTTGTCTATGTGCATATATTTTTATGCGTGCATGTATCTTTGTGCATTTCTATGTATTGTGTGTATGTGGGTGTGTGTGTTTGCATGCATGCTTGCATGTGCGTGTGTATGTGTGTGTCTGCATGTGTGGGGGTCTATTTGTTGGTGTGCTTATGTGTATGTGTGTGTGCGTGAGTGTGTGTGTGAACTCATGCACACATGTGCATGAGAGCATGTGTGTTTGTATGGGTGTGTATGTACGTCTGTGTGCATGTGTGTGTGCTTGTTTGTATGCATGTTTGGATATGTGCATGTGTGTATATATGCATGTGTTAATGTGTGAGTGTGAATGTGTGTGACTACAAGTGCATGTGTGCACAGGTTTGTGTCCCCGTGTGTGTGTGAAAGTGTGCATGTGTTCGTGTGCATGTTCTTGTCTAGTGTGGTTAAAAGCATATTTGCATGTGTGGTCATGTGCCTACATATGTTTGTATATGTGTGAGTGTACATATTTTTTTGCTTATGTGAGTTTGTGCTAATGTGTGTGCATGTGTGTGTTTGTATGTGTGTACCTATGTATGTATGTGAGTGCATTTGCATATGTGTGCGTGTGTTTGTGTGTTTGCAAGTTTATGTAAATGTATTTGTGTGCATATGCAGTGTGTGTGTGCATTCGTGCACATGTCAGAATGCATGTGTATGTGTTCTTATATGGAAATGTATGATTGTGCATGTGTGCTTGTGTCCATACATGCGTGTGCATGCGCACTTAGGTATGTATATGTGTGTGTGCGTGCATGTGTGTGCATGTGTATATGTGTGGGTGTGGGTGACTACATGCATGCATTTGGGATCTTGTGTGTGTATGTGTGTGATGCATGCATGTGTGCATGTCATACGTGTATCCAAGCATGTGTTTGTGTGTGTGTGTGCATACATGTGTGTGCATGTGGGCTTATGCTTGCGTTTGAACATATTTGTGCATATGTTTGTGAGCATGTGTGCTTTGTGTGATGTGTGCAACATGGGTCTTTGCATATGTCTATGAGTATGTGCATTTATGCATGTGATTGTTTGTGTACATGTGTGTTTATGCATGTCAGTGTGTATATCTACACGTGTGTGGAGGTGTTCATCTGTGTATACTTGTGTGAGTGTGTGTGCATGTATGTGCAAGTGCCCATTTTTGTGAATACACATATGTATATAAGTGTTTGTGTGTGCCTATGCATGCATCTATGTGTGTGTGCATATGTTCATGCATAACCACTAGAGGGTATCTATGTGTGTGTGCAAGTGTGTGATTTTGGGTTCCTATGCATGAGTTTATATCATGCATGTGTGTGCATGTGTTCATTTTGTGTGTATTTTTGTGCATGCATGTTTATGCATGTGTGTTTGCATGTGTTTTATGTGTGTGAGTATGTTCATGTATGTGTTTGTGCATGTGGGTGCATGTGTGTGTGCATGAATGTGGTGGTGTTCATGTGTGTGTGAGTGTGCATGTATGTGTGTGCTAGTGTGTGTATGGGTTCGTGCATGTTTTCCTATATGCACACATTCATGTGTGTACATGTTGCTTTGTGTGGGTATATGTATGTTAGTTTTTGTGTATTTGTATGTGTGTGCATGAGCACATGTGTATGTGTGCATGTGTTTGTATTTGTGCGTTATGTGTCCATGTGCATATACATACGTGTGTGTGTGTGTGCATGTGCACGTGCAAGCGTATCTACATGTGTACATATGTTTATGTGTGTGTGTGCATCTATGCTTGTGTGTGAGTTTGTGTGTGTATGCATTTATGTGCATACATGCTTATGTGTGTGTACATGATTTTGCATGTTTGTTTATGTGTGTCTATCTATGTGCAAGTGCATATATGCATGCCAGTTTATGTGTCTTTTTGCATGTGTGTGGGTTTGCATGTGTGTGCATGTGCATGCATGTGTTTGTGTACATATGTGTGTTTGTGTTTTAGTGTGTAGGGCATAATGTGTATGTGTGTGCATGTGTCCATGGGTGTATGTGGGAACATATGTATGTGTAAGTGCATATGCATGTTCACACATGTGTGTGTGTGTATAGGAGCATGCATGTGTGTATTTTCTTATTTTTGTTCGTGTTTGTGCATGTGAGTGTGTTTTTGTGTGTGGGTGCACATAAACACATGTCTACGTATGGGTGCATGTATGGATGTGTTCATCTCATTATGTCTACACATGTGTGTGTATGCATGAGTGCATGCATGTTTGTGCATGCGCATGGTGTGCTTTTGTTTGCATTGTGTGTGTATGTGTAGGTGTGTGTGTGTGTGTACACAAGTGTGTGTGCATGCATGTGTGTGTTTGCTTGTGCATATGTGTGTGTATGTTTGTGTCTATGTCTATGTGTGTGGGTCCATGTTCAACTATTTGTGCAACTAAGTTTACACGTGCATGTGTGTGTATATGTGGTTGTTTGTTAATGTGCATGCGTGTGTGACATTGTTTGCATGTGACTTCTTGTGTGTGTGTGTGTGTGTATTTGTTTTTGTGAATGGGTGTATCTATATGCTTTTGTGTTATTTGTTTGTGTGTGCATATAGTTGTATGTTTGTTTCTGTGCATAGGAACATGTGAATGTATATGTGTGTATGTGTGTACGTGCCTATATTCCTATGTGCATGTTTGTGTGTGTGTGCATATGTGTGTACATGTTCGAGTGTGTGTGGGAGTGTGCATGCATGTATGCTCATGTGTGAACATGGGTGTATGCATGTGTGTTCATATGTGTGTGTTTGTGTGCACATGCATGTTTGTTTATGTTTGTGCATGTGTATGTGTGTATGTACATAAGCACATGTGTGCAGGTGCATGTGTGTGTGTGTGTTCATGCATGCACGAATGTGTGCATGTGCACACGTGTCTGTGTGTCTAAGCACATGTGTGTTTATGTTTGTATGCTAGCATGCATGTGTGGGTGTTTGGACATGTGTGTGTATATGTGTGTGTGTGTGCATGCATGTGAGTGTGCTTGTGTGCAAACTTGTGCATGTGTATGTGTGTGTGACCATGTGTGAATCCATGTGTCCATGTGGGTGAGTGTACATGCATGTGTATAAGTGTGTGTGATCATGCATGTGCATGTGTGCATGTATGCATGTGCTTGCTTGTTTATGAGCCTACGTGTGTGTGTGTGAGAGCCTATGTGTGCATGTTTGTATTCTAGTTCATGTGTGAGTGCTTGTGTGAGCATGTGTCTATGTAGGTGCATGCATGTGCATGTGTATGTGTGTTTATAGATAGGTATGTGTGTTTGTGCATGCATTTTTGTTTATGTGTTCGTGCATGTGTTTGTGCATGTGTATACATGCATGTATGTGTATGTGTATGTATATTTGTGCATCTATGTGTACATGTGTGCATGTTGTGCATGTTATGCAAGTGTTCAAGCATTCATGTGTGCATGTGTGTGAGTGGGTGGGTATGTGTATTTGAGACTGTGCATTAGTGAGTGTGCAAGTGTGTGCATGTACATGTATGAATGTTTGCATACACATGCGCATCTCTGTATGCACATTTGTTTGTTTCTCTATGTGCACGCTCACATGAGCGTATCAAAAATTGTGTGTGTTATGTGTGTGTGTGTGAGTGTGTGATAATATATGCATGTGTGCTTTTATGGGTGTGCTTGTGTTTTTATGCAAGTGCATCTATGTGTGTGCATACATGCATGTGTGTATTCGTGTGTGTGTGTATCTATGTTTGTGCAAGTGCGTCTATTTGTGTGAGTTGATAATGTGTGTGTGTTTCTGTGCATCATGTGTTTGTTTGTATGCATGTGTGTCTGTGTTTGCATGTGTGTGGTTGTTTGTGTGCATGCATTTGTCTGCATAAGGATGCATACGAGTGCATGTGAGTGTTGTTTATTTATCTACATGTGCATTTATGCTTGTCTATGTGTGTGCCTGTGTATGTTTGTGTACACACATGTGTGTGCATGTTTTTGCACTTGTATATGTCTTTGTGATTATTTGTGTGTGGGTGTGTGTGCATGTGTTTGTGTGTACCTTTATTTATGTGTACTTTGGTGTGTACATGTGTGAGTGCATGGTGCTACTATGTATGCATTTGTGTGTGTGTATGCATGATGAGTGTGTAGCAGTGTTTTGTGCAGTTGTGTGTGTGTGTGTTTACATGCATCCATGTGCAAAATTGTGCCTGTGTTTGCTTGTGTATGTATGCATAAGTGTGTGTGCACATGTGTCTTTGTGTGTGAGTACATGTGTGTGTGCATGTTTGTGCATAAGATGCATGTCTGTAAGTGCATTGTGTAGGTGTGTGTGTTTGTGCTTGTGTTCATTAGTTCTTGTGTATGTATTTATGTATGTGTGCTTATGCATGCACATATGTATTCCTATATGTTTGTTTGTGTGTGTGCATGTGTGTCTACCAAAGTGTGTGCCTGCGTGATGTCTATATGTGTGTGTGTGTGAGTCCACCTATGTGCATGTGTGTTCTTGTGTGTCTGCATGTCTGGGTTCATTCATGCATGCATGTCGTGCATGTGTTCAAGAATGCTTATGCATACATATGTGTATGTGGGTGGATGGGTGTGTTTGTGCATGCAAGTGCTAGTGCGAGTATGTGTGTGTGTACATGTAATGTTTACATGCATGTGCACATGTGTATGTGTGCTTGTTTCTCTCTTTATGTGTGCACTCCAATGGTTGTATGCATTTGTGTATGTGTGCATGTGTGTACATGTATGCATATGTGTTTGAATGGGTGTGCCTATGTTTTTATGCAATTGCATATATGTGTGTGCATGCACGTGTATATGCAAGTGCATCTATGTGTGCATATGTGCTAGTGTGTACCTATATTTGGGCATGTGTGTGCATGTATGCAGGTGTGTTTGTATGAGTGGACAATGTGTGTGTGTACATGAGCTTATGTGTGTATGTGTTTGTGTGCATGTGTGTGTATGTTTTTGCACGTATGTGTGTGTGCATGTGCATGGTTGTGTGTATGTATGTATTTATGTGCATGTGGGTGCATACAAGTGTGTGCAGGTGATCATTTGTTTGTCTATGCATGTGCATTTGTACATGTCTATGTGTGTGTGCATTTTTGTGTGTGCGTGTGTGTAGGTGTATGTGCATGTTTTGCATGTGTCATAGTATGTGTGTATGTATTTTTGTGTGTGCATAGGTGCATACATGTGTGCTATGGTACATGTGTTCGTGTATGTGTGTGTATACATGTGTGAGTGTGTTGTAGTGTTTGTGTGGCTGTGTGCATGTACAAGTGAGTGTGTGTATGTGTGTGTGTGAATACATGTGTGCATGTGTAGTCTGTGTACGTGTATGCGTGGGTGTGTGTTTATGTGTCTATGTCAATTTGTACAATCACATTTGTGTGCATGTTGGTGTGTGTTGTGTGTGCATGCATGTGCATGTGCGTGGGTGTGTGTGTGCGGGCATGCATGTGTCTGTGCTTGTGCATGTGCATGTGTGTTCCTATATGTGTGTGCATGTGTTTTTGTGTGTCTTTGTTTTGTTGTATAAGTGTGTACATCTACTTATGTGTGTGTGTGTGTCTGCATACATATGCATGAGTGTGTGCATATATATGTGTGTATATTATTTTACATGTTTGGCATTGAGTTTTTGTGCATGTGTATGAGGGGAGATTTATTCGTGTGTGTGAGCACAGGTGTATATGCCTTCATATTATTATGTGTCATTATGCAAGTGCACAAGCTCAGATTTGTGGGTTTGTGAGTGCGTGTCTATGTGTATGTATGTTTGCATATGTCTATGTGAGTGTGTGTGTGTTTGCACATAGACACACATGAGGTTATGAGGGTGCATGTGTGTGTATGTGTGTGCAAGTTTGCATTTGCATGTAAGATTACGCATGTGTGTATGTACATATGTGTGCATAAATGTGTGTGTGTACATCTATATGTGTTGTGTGCGTGTGCTTATGTATATGCACATGTGTGTGTGTGTTTGTGTGCTTGTGTGTTTGTGTGTGCATATGTGTTTGTGTATGTGTGTGCATGTGCTTGTGTGTGTTTGTGTATGTGTGTATTCACACTCTTGTGTGTGCATGTGTGTATGTGCCTGTGTGAGTTTTTGTGCATGTGATTGTGTGTATGTATGTGTCTTGTGTGTGTGTGGGTGCATGTGTGTTCTTAAACAAATGTGTATGTGCAGGCATAATTTTGTGTCTACATGCACTTATGTGTGAATATATGTGCATGTGTATGTGTGAGTGCATGGGGATGTGTGTGCCCACATGTGTTTGTGCATTTATGCATACATTTTTATGTGTGAGTGTGTCCACATGTGTGTATGTGTACATGTGTGTGTGATCTTGTGTGGTTGTGTGTGTGTGTGCGTGCATATGTGTAACGGTGTGTCTATGTGTGTACGTCTATGTGTGGTGTGTGCATACATGTGTGGGTGTGTGCATGCATATGTGAGCATCAGTATTACATGTGTGTGTGAGGGTGTGTGTACAAGTTTGTGTGTATGTGTGTGCATGTGTGTGTGTGTGCACATTTGTATATATTTGTCTATTCTTGCGTGTCCATGCATTCTTGTGTATGTGCATGTGGAGTTTTTTATGTGTATTCTTTTTATGTGTGTGTGAGTTAGAGTGTGTGAGCACATGCATGTGAGTGTGTGTGTGTGTGTGTGTGCATGTGTGTCTGTGGTAGTGTGTGCATAAGTCTATTTATCTGTGTGTGTGTGTGTATGTGCATCTAAGTGTATGTACACATGTGCATGTTTGTCTATGTGTATTCTTCTTTATGTGTGTGAGTTTGTGTGTGTGAGGATGTGTGTGTGAGTGTGTGAGTGTGTGTGCAAATGTAAATGGTAATGTGTGCATGTGTATATGCATGTGCCTTTACATGTATGTGTGTGTGCATGTTAATGTGTGTGTGTTTGTGCGTGTGTGTGACCACGTGTGATGTATGTGTGTGTGTGTGTTTGTGCATGCATGTGTATGTATTTATATGTGTGTGCGTGTGTTTGTGTTTGCATGCATGTGTGTGTTTGACCATGTGTTTGGGATTGTGCTTAAGTCCTTGTGTGTATAAGTGCATTTGCATGTGCGAGTGCATGTGCGTGTATGTTTGTGAGTGTCTATATGTGTGTATGTAAATGTGTGCTTGCTTGTGTGAATGTTCGTGTAGCTGTGTGTGTCGCTATTCATGTATGTTTGTGTGTGTATGTGTTGGTATGTGTCTATGAGCATGCATGCATTTGTGTGCTTATGCAAGTGCATGTGAATGTGCACATGCATGTGTATTTGTCTATGTGTGCATACGCATGTGTATCCAAGTGTTTCTATGCATGTGCATGTGTGTGTGTGTGCACCCTAATGTGAGAGTGTGCATGTGTGCATGTGCATGTGTAGGAGTGTGTGTGTATGCCTGTGTGTGTTCATGTGTGCATGCATGCATGTGTGTGAATGTACATGCATGTGTAAATGCATGTGATTATGTGTAGGAGTGTGCACATAATGTTCGTGCATATGTATGTGTGTGTGTGTGTATCTATGTTATGTGCTTGCATACATGTATTTATGTGTCTATGTGTGTGTTTGTGTGTATGTGTGTGCATAAATGTACATGTTTGCATATGTTTTTGTGTGTGCATGTATGTTTAAGGGTGTGTGAGAGCACACGTGTTTATTTGTGCATGTTTTTGTACATATTTGTATGCATGTGTGTATGTGTGTATATATTTGTGTGTGCATATATGTGAGATTGTGTAGGTGCCTATATATGTGCATATAAGTCTGCAAGTGCATGTGCGTGTTTGTCTGTGCATGCATGCACATATGCATGTGGATGTATATGCATGTGTGTACATGTGTGTGTTTTTGTTCTTATGTTTGCATGTGTATGTATGTGTGTGACTGTGTCTCTACATATTTTTGTATGTGGATGTGTGTAAGTACATGTGCATGTATGTGTACTTGTGTGAGTATATGTGTGTCTGCATGCATGTTCGTGTGTTGTATGTGTGAGTGTGCATGTATTTGTTTGTGTACATTCATGTGCATGCATGCGACTGCATCTCTATCTATGTATCGGTGTGTAAGTGTGTACATGACTATGAACTTGTGTATGTGAGTGTGCCTGTGAATGTGAGCATGCATGTGTGTGCATGCGAGTGCATGTCCACATGTCATTATCTTGATATGTGTGCATGCTTATGTGTGTGTGTGTGTGCTTGCTCAAATGTCTACATGTGTTTATGTGTGCATGTGTGGTTGGGTGTGTGTATGCATGTTGTTAGGTATGTGCATGTTTGCACGTGTCTATGCTTACGTGTTTGTTTTTAAGTGTGCATGCATGCATGTGTACGTGTGTGTGTGTGTGTATGCTAGTATATATATGTGTACATGGTGTGCATGTGCTAGTTGATGGAACTGCATGAGAATATCTGTACATGTGTGCTTGCATTTGCATGTGCATATGCATGTGCCAGTGTTTGATCGTGTGCATGTACCTATGCATGTGTGAGTGTGCACGTGTGTGCCTCATATGTGTGCTTCTATGGGCATATGTGTTAGCGTGGCTGCTCATGTATGTGTATGTATGTGTGTGTGAGCATGTTTGTGTATGTGTAAGCGTGTTTGTTTGTATGTGTCTGTGTTTGTACGTTTGTGTATGCATGCTGCATATGTGCATGTGTATTCATGTGTGCATGCATGTGTACATATGTGCATGTAAATGTGTGCATGTATGCATGTGTGCGCATGTGTGTATGTGTATGTCTATTTGTCTATGTTTATGCTTGTCTATGCATGTATGTGCATGTGTATTTGTGTTGGTATGAGTATGTGTGCATATGCATGTGTTCATGTGTTCATGTGTTTGCATGTGTACATATGAGTGGTGCATGTGTGTGCACTTTTGTTTATTTGTGTGTGTGTGTGTGCAAGCTCTTGTGCATTTGTTTATGTGCATGTGTGCATCGGTGTGCATTCATGTATGTGGATGTGTTTGTATGTACATGTGGTTGTACATGTATGTATACTTGCATGTTCATGTGTTTTGGAGTATGTGTGTGGGTGTGCACATGTGCGAATGCATTCATGCATTTGTGTAGACGTGCATGCATGTATACATGCTTGCACATTTGTGTGGTTGTCAATGTGTGTGTGTATTTGTGTGTGTGCATATGCGTGCGGGTCTATATTTGTGTGTGTATGTTCTAATGTTTGTGCAGGCTTCAATGTGTTTTTATGTGTGCATGTGTGTGTGTGCTATGTATGCATGTGTTTGTACGTGAATGCGTATGCGTCGGTACGAGAGTGTATGTGAGTGTGTGCATGCATATTTGTGCATTTGTGTATATGTCGATGCATGCATGCATGTGCACATTTTTCTATGTGTATGCATGTTTTGCTTATGTGCATGTAGTTGTACACATGTGCATGCACGTGTGTGTTGTGTGTGTGTGTATGCATGTGTATGGATGTTTCTATGTAGGCATGAATGTATATATGTGTGCACGTCAGTGTGTGTCATGTGCTTATGTTTACATGTGCATGTGGATGTGTATATGTGTATGCACTTGTGCTTGTGCGTGTGCATGTATTGGTTTGTGTGTGTTTGTGTATACATGTTTACAGGTGTGTTTCATTGTATGTGTGTGCATGAGTATGATTATATGCCATGTGTGTTTGTGTGTGCATGTGTGTGAGTGTGCATGCTTGGGCATGAGTGTAAGTGTGTGCTTGTGTGGGAGTATGGGAGTGTGGGTGCATGTGCGAGTGTATGTGTTCACGTGAGTGCTTGTGTCTAAGTGTGAGTAGGTGTAGGTGTGTGTGTGTGTCTACATGGGTGTGTATGCATGTACATGTGTATGCAAATGTATGTTCTTGTGTGTGTGTGTGCAAATGCAAGTGTGTGTATGTTTGTTCTTGCATTCATTTATGAGTGAGTGAGTGTGTTTGTGTATGTGTGTGCATGCATGTCTAAATGTGTGTATATTTGTCCTTATATGAGTGTGCATGTTTGTGTGAGAGTGTGTATGCATGTGTGTGTGTGAACATACGTGCATACGTGTGTTGCATGCATGTGTGCATGTGTGTGGGTGGGTGGGTGTTTTTGCGCATGCATGTGTATATGCTTGTGTGTGCTTATGTGTGTGTGTTCTTATGTGTGCTTTTGTGTATGCGTATTTTTGTGCATGTGTGCATGCATGTGTGCATGTCTATGAGTTACTATACATGTGCATACATGTATGTGTGTGTATGTGTATGTGCATGCGTTTGTGTGTGAGTTTGTTTATGTGTATGCATGCAAGCATGTGCATGTGTGTGTGAGTGTGCGAAAGGGTGTTGTTGGTGTGTATGTGTGTTTATTATGCATACATGTGTTTTTTGTGTGTGTGCATATATATGTGTGCGTGTGTGTGTGTGTGCAAGTGCTAGTGCATGTGTGTGTGTGTGTGCACATGTGTGTGTGAATGTGTGTTCTTATGCATGCAAGTGTTCTTGTGCATGTGTGCATGCATGCATGTGTTTATGTGTATGCATGTGTGTTCATGTGCATGCATGTGTGTGCATGTATTTGTTTATGTGTACATATTAATGTGCGTGAGTGTGCATGCATGTGTGTGTGTGTGTGCCAATTTTTGTGTGTTTGTGTTCTTGTGTGTTTGCATGTGTTTGTGTGTGTGTGTGTGCACATGCAAACATGTGTGAAGGTGTGTGTGCATGAGTGTGTGTATGTCTTTATATATGTGTGCATGTATATATGTTTGTGTGTGTGTGTGCATGTATTTGTGCATATATACATTAGTGTGTATGCACGCATGCATGCATGTTAGTATGAATGTGTGTGTGCTCCTATGTTTTTGTGTGTGTGCATGTGTGTGTGTGTGTGTGCGTGTGCATGTGTGCATATACATGCATGTTTGTGTTTGTGTGTATGTATTTATGCATGTGTGTGAACATGTGCATGCATGTGTGTTTGCGTGTAGTGCATGCTTGTGTGTGCTTACATGTGTGCATGTGTGGTCTTTTGTGTGTGTGTGGGTGTGTACATGTGTAAAAGCATGCATATGCATGTTTGTGTGTGTGTGTGTGTATGTGTCTGTGTGCATGTGTGTAGATGTTTGTGTGCTTGTACGTATTTGTATATTTATATGGATGGTCATCTATGTGTGTGGGGTTTGTGTGCATGTCAGTGTGTATGAATGTGTGCAAGCACAAGTGTGTGTGTGTGTGTGTATGTGCATGTGTGTGTGTTCACATATTTCTGTGCATGTGTGTCGGTTTGTTTTTGCATTTGTTTTTGAGCTTGTGTGTTGTATGTTTGGTTGTGTACAAGTGTGTGCATGTGGGCACATGTGTGAACATGCATGCACATATGCATGTGTGTGCAAGTATGTTTGTGGACACAAGTATGCGTCTGCATGTGTTAGTGCTTGGATGTTAATGTGATTGGGCATATGTGCATGTGTGTGTACATGAGTTTGTGTGAGCATGTTTGTGTGTATGTGTGCTTGTAAACATGTATGAGTGTATATGTTTGTCTATGTGCATGTGCATATTAATATGCGTGTGAATGTGTGTGCATCATTGTTTATGCATAAGCATGCATGTGTGGGTGTGTTTATAAATTTTTGTGTGTGTGCTTGTCTACATGTACATGGACACATGTGTGTGGTTGTGTGAGTATGTATGTGTGTCTCTACATGCATGAGCGTATGTGTGTGTCAGTGTGCATTATGTATATGTGTGTGGAGGGTTGTGCATGTGCATGCATGTATTAGTACTTATGTGTGCGTATATCTGTATGTGTGTATGCATGTATATTAGGGTGCTTATGTGTGTGTGACTATGTGCATGCATATTTGTGCATGTGTACATTCATGTGTGTGCCTCTGTGTTTACATGTGCTTGTTTCTGTTAATGCGTATCCATTTTGTGCAAGTGCATATATGTGTTTGTCACTGTGTCAATTTGGATGTGTGTGCATGTGCAAGTGTTTATGTTCATGTGTGTGTGTGTATGTGAATATATTTGTAAGTTTCTGTATGCATGTGTGTGCATGTGGATGCATGTTAGTATGTGAGACTATGAGTGTTTGCATGTGTGCATGTATGTCCCTATGAATGTGTGTATCTATGTATTTTATGTGTGAGTGTGTGTGTGTCTATGTATTTGTACATGCATATGCATGTTTGTGCATGCTATTCTGTGTGTTTGTTTATGTGTGTGTGCGTGTGTGTGCATATGTGTACGTGTGTGCGGTTATGTGTGTGTTTGTGTTTGTACATGTGCATTAGTATGTGTGCATATATGTTTGTGTGTATGTATGCATCTATCTATGCGAGTATGTGTGTGTGTGTGCATGTGTGAGTGTGTGAACATGTGCGTGGGCCTACATGTTTGTGTGTTGTGTATATATGTGCATGCATATGTGATTGTACGTGTGTGTGTCTATGCATATGCATGTCCATGTGTTTGTTTGCTTGCACGTGTGTGTATGCTTATGTGTGTGAGCTGCTTGTGTGGGAATTTGTGTGAGTGCAAGTCTGCATGTGCACGTGTTTCTCTCTGAGTGTGTGTGTTGCTGTGTGTGTACAATATTGGCTGTGTGCATGTTTAGGTAATTATTTATATGAATGTGTATGCATTGATGCACATATGTTTGTTTATCTATGCATGTGAATGTGTGCACGTATTTGTGTCTATGTCCATGTGTGAGTGCGTGTGGAAGTATGTGTGTAGCTATTTATGTGGGTGTGTGTATGCAAGTGTGTGCATGAGTTTATATCCATCTACATGCACGTACATATGTGTGAGCATGTGTTCATGTGTTTGTATATGGGTGTGTGTGGGCGTTTGTGTGTGTGTGTGTGTTTTTACATGAGCGCTTATGTGTGCATGTGCGTATGTTTTTGTGTGAGCACATAAACACGTGTGTGGGGGGTGCGTGTGTGTGCATGTATGTTATTATGCATGTTTGTGTGCATGTGTATGCGTATGTTTGCATGTAAGTTTGTGTCAACATGTATTTGTGTGCTCATGCATGTGTGTGTGTGTGCTTATGTGTGCATGTGTGTGTGATAACTTGCACATGTCATTATACATACATATGTGTGTGCTTGTATACATGTGTGCATATGTGTGTGTGTGTGTGCATAGATGCATATGTGCATGTGTGTGTGTGTGTGCTTCTATGAGTTTGTGTACTCGTGAGTGAGTGTGTGTGTTCCTATGTGCTTATGCATACAAGTGTTTGTGTATACATGTGTTTGTATGCATGTGCATGTGTGTGCATGCATGCATCTATGCATCTGTGAATGTGTGTCGATGTGTGTATGCACAATTGTATGTGCTTATGTCTGTGTGTGTGTATACATGTGTGTATGTGTGCATGTGTGACAATGTGTGTGCTCTTGGGCATGCATACATGTGTGAGTGTGCATGTGTGTATATGTACATGGGTTTATCTCTATGTATGTGTGTATGTGTATATGGGTTTATGTCTATGCATGTGTGCATGTGTACATGGGTTTAGGTCCACGTAGGTGTGTGTGGTTATGTGTTTGTGTGTATGTGTTTGTTCATGGTCATGTATGTGTGCATATGCTTGTGAGTTTTTGTGTGCATGTGTTTATGTGTATACATACATGTGTGTGTGTGGGGGTTGTGTGTATGTGCCTATGTGCATGTGTTTGCCAATGTGTGTGCCAATGTTTATGCATGTGTGTATTTGTGTATATATATATGTGCATGTGAATGTGCATGCATGTGTACATGACTATGTTTGTGTGCATGTGTGTATTAGATTGTGTGTGAGAGTATATGTGCATGCATGTGTACATTCACTCGTGTGTATGTGTACGTGTATGTGTATGACTTTGTGTTTGTGTGTGTGTGTGCATGTTTTTGTGCATGCACATGAGTGTGTATGCGCACATGTGCATGCATGTTTGTTCGTATATGCATTTGTGCATGTGCGTGAATTCATACATATGTGCATGAGCACATAATTGAGTTTGTGTATGTTAATGCACTTATATGTGTGTAAGTGTGTATGTGTATGCATATATGTGTATGGGGAGCATGTGTGTGCATGTGCCTATAAGTATGTGTGTGTGTGTGTGTGCATGTGTATGTGTGTGTGTATGCATGTGTGTGCTTATAGGCATGCATGTGTCTGTCCAACACTTGTACATGTGTTTGCACATTGGTGCACATGTGTTTCTACATGTGTGTGTGCATCCATGTGTGCCTGTGAGCATTTGTGTGTTCCTTTATGCATGTGCATATGTGTGTATGTGTATGTGCGTGAATGTGTTTGTGTGTGTGTGCATGCACATGTCTAGTTATGTGTGTGCACATGTGCGTGAGTGCCTATGTTTATGAGTATGTGTGCTTGTACAAGTGTGTGCATATGTATTTATGCGGTCATGTTAATGTGTGCACATGTGGGTGTGGGTGTGTATTTGTGTATGTTTTTGTTTGAGCACTTTTTTACGCACTTGTGTGGGTGGGTGTGTTTGTGTGTATGTTCTTGTGTATTTATGTGTGTGTGTGTGTGTGTGCCTTCGTGTGTGTAAGTGTTTGTGCATGCATCTTTTGTGCATGTCTGTATGTATTTGAGTGTGTGTATATGAACACATTCTTGTTTTTTATTGTGTGACTGCATGCATGTGTGCATGTCTATTTGTCCATGTATGTGCATGTGTGTCTATATGAGTGTGCATATGTGTGTGCATTTATGTGCATGTATTTGCATATATGATTGTATGTGCATAGGTGTGTGTGCATATGTCTTTATGCTAATGCATGTGCATTTTTGTGCAAATGCATGGGAATGTTTGTCCATGGGTGCATGAGTGTGTGTTTGTGTTCATGGGTGCAAGTGTGTGTGTGTGTGTTTGCACGTGCATGCATATATGCATATACATATGTGTTTTTGTGAGCATGTGTATGCATGTGCATGCATATGCATATATGTACATGTTTGTATGTTTATGTGTTCGCATGTGTAGGTCTGTGCATGCATGCATGTGTGTGTGTGTAGGTGTGTGTGTGTGTGCATGTATGTGTGTGTGTGCATGTGCACATGTTTACGTGTGTACCTGTGTCTAGATGCTTGTGCATGTGTGTGTGCTTGATCATGTATGTTTATGTCTATATATTTATCTACATCTATGTTTGTGCATGTTTACGTGCATATATGTGATTTTTCATGTGAGCATGTGTTTGTTTGTGTGTTTAGATATGCATGTGTATGTGTGTGCATGCATGTTCTTGTGCATATTTTTGTTTATGTGTGTGTGTATTTGTATGTGTGTGTGTGAGCATGTGCATGAGTGCACATGTATGTGCATGTTTGTGTGCATGGGGGTGCATGCATTTGTGCTTATGAGCATGAATTCATATGCATGTGAGCATGCATTTGTGTGTTTGATTTGTGTGTGTGTGTGTCCATGTTTTTGCATGTAAGTGTGTGTGTCAGTATGCATGTGTGCACGTGTGCAAGCATGTGGGTACGTGTGTGCACTATACATGTATGTGTGCAAGTGTGTGGGTGTGGGTGTGTATGTGTCAGCATGGGTGCCTACATGTGTGTGTGCGTGTGCATGTGTGCATATTTGGGTGTGTTTATCTGTGTGTGTGCTTATTATTTTGGGTGCATATATGTTCCTTTGTGTGTATGTCTATTTGCATGCTTGCATGAGTCTGTGGGTACATGTGTGAAAAAGTGCATGTGTTTTTATGCTAGGTTATGCACATGAATACATGTGTGTGTATGTGCATGTCTAAGTGCATGTCATATGAATGTGCTTGTGTATGTGCGTGTGTGTGTGTGTGTGCATGTGTTTGTGTGTTGTTGTGTGTGTGCATGTGAATGCATGCATGTGTGAGTACATATGTGTGTAAGAATACGTTAATGTGTCGATGTTTGTGTGCACATGTACATGCATGTGTAGCTGAGTGCATGGGTGCTTGTGTATATTTGTTTGTGATGGTGTGTGCTTGTGTGTATGTGCATGTGTGGGTGCATCTGCATGTGCATGTATGTGTGTGTGCATGTTTGTGTGCATATATGTGTGTGCATATGATTACATGTTTATGTCCCTATGTGCATGTGCATGTGTGTGCATGTGCATGTGTGTGCATGTGCATGTGTGTGTGAATGTATGTGTTGGTGTGCATGTGTGTATATGTATATGATTATGTGTGTGTGCATTTATGCATGCATGTATGTATTTGTGTGCATAAGTGTGCATGCTGGTGTATGCCCTATGTCTGTGTGTATACGTATACTTAGACACACGTGTGTGTGTGTGTGTATACAAAAGTGTGTGCTTGTGTGCTTCTGTGCATGCATGTGTGCCTATACATGATTTTGTACACATGTGTGCCTATATCCATGTGAGTGTGTTCACACGTGTGTATGTGTGTGTGCATGTGTGCATGTGTAAAGGGGCATGCATATGTGTGTTCATAGGCATGAGTGTGTGTGTGTGTGTGTGTGTCTGTGTGCATGCATGCATGTGTGTGTATGTGTTTGTGTGCATGTGCATGTAGACATGTGTGAATGTGTGCATGTGTTTGTGTGTGTGTGCATGCATCCATCTGTACATGTGTGCATTTTTGTATGCTTGTGCAAATGTGTTCGTGCATGTGTGTGCATGCATGGTTGTATCTGTGTGTGTAAATATGTGTATGAGTGTGAGTGTATGTCTGTAAATTCCTTTGATTTGGTGCATATGTGTGTGCGTACATGTTTGTGTGCATACCGATAATGTGTGTGTGGGTGCATGTGTGTTTGTGTATGCATGAATGTATATACATGTGTGTGTGTGGTTGTATGAGGGGGAAAGTGTGTATAAGGGTGTGTATGTATGAGGGGTGTGTGTGTGCATGTATGCATGCATGTGCATGTGTGTACATGTGTGTGTATTTATGTGTCTATGAGTGCGTGCGTATGTTTGTGTGTGTATGCATGCATATGTATGTGTATATGTGTGTTTTTATGCATGTGTGTGTGTGTTCGTATGTGTGTGTGCACACATGCATGTGTGATATTGTGTGTATGTATGTGCATGTTAGCGTGTGTCTTTGTATGCATGTTTATGCATGAGTGTGTGTTTTAAGTGTGTATAGGTTTTTGTGTTTGTGTGTCTACCTGTGAATGTTTGTGTGTGCATGCATGCCTATGCATGCGTGTGGGTTTGTGTTTGTGAGTGTCCACATGTGTATAAGTGCATTTTTGTGTGTCTGTGTGGGTGTGTGCTTGTGTATGCAGTTGTTTATGTGTATGTGTTTGTTCCTATGTGCATGTATGTGTGTATGCTTAGGTACATCTGTGTATAAGTGTGTATCCATATATATATATGTGCGTGCATAAGAGTGTTTGTCTATGAAAGTGTGTGTGCATGTGTGGATGCATGTGTATTTGTTTGTATGTGTGTGTGGACATGAACATGTGCACTTGTGTATGCATTTTTGTGCATCTATGTGAGCATATTTATATATATATATATGTGTGTGTGTGTGTATGTGCATGCATGTGTGTGTGTACATGTGTGTTTATGTGCATGCATGTGTGTGTGTACATGTGTGTGTATGTGCATATGTGTGCATGTTTGTGTGCTTGTGTGTGATTTTGCATTGGTGTGTATGGGGTGCATATAGACCTTTGTGAGCATAAGTGTGCATGTGTGAGCATTTGTCCCAATGTCTAGTATTGTGCGGGTCTGCACATGCATGTGTGAGTGTGCATGTATGTGTACTTGTGTATGTGCCTTCATTTGTGTGTGTGTGTGTGTATGTGAGTGTGCATGTTTATTTGTGAGTACATGCATGCATGTGTGTGCATTAATCAATGTATGCATGTGTGTGTGCCATGTGAGTTGGAAAGCATGTGAGTGCATGTGTGTGCACATGTGTGCATGCATGTGTGTGTGCATGTGCACATGCATGCGTGTATGCGTACATGTATGTCAGTGTATGTTTGCAAGCTTGTGTGCATGCACATGTATACTTGTATGTGTACACCCATAGGGTGTTTGCACATGTTTGTGTGCTATATGCATGTGTCGGTGAGCATGTGTGTGTGTGTCTATCAATGTATGCATGTGTGTGTGCCATGTGAGTTGGAAAGCATGTGAGTGCATGTGTGTGCACATGTGTGCATGCATGTGTGTGTGCATGTGCACATGCATGCGTGTATGCGTACATGTATGTCAGTGTATGTTTGCAAGCTTGTGTGCATGCACATGTATACTTGTATGTGTACACCCATAGGGTGTTTGCACATGTTTGTGTGCTATATGCATGTGTCGGTGAGCATGTGTGTGTGTATGCATGTGTATGTGTTGTTGTGTGTTTATTTATGTGCATATGTGTGTGTGAGAGTGTTGATGGTTTGTGAGTGTCCAAATCTATGTTTATGTGCATGTGTGTGTGTGTGTGTGTTTTTACATATGTTTGCATGCTTTTGTGCATGTGTTCATGTATGTGCACAAGTTTGTGTACATGTGTGCTCTTGTGGGTCTTTTTGTGTTTTTGTGTACATGTATGCATGTGTGTGTGCATATATGTGTGTCCACGTGGGTGATTACAAGTGTGTGTGGGTGTGCGAGTGTTTTCATGTGCATGCATGTTTGTGTGTGTCTATCAATGTGTGTGATTGAGTGCATGTGTTTTATGTGAGTGTGATGTGTGTGTGGGTTTGTGTATTTGTGCATGTGTGTACACATGTGTTTGTGTGTGTGCATGTATATGTTTGTGTTTTTCTATGTACCTATATGCATGTGTGCATGTATGTGCATGTTTGCTTTGCATTCTTCTATGGTTATGTGTGGGTGTGTGTGTGTATATGTGTGTATATGTGTGTTTATGTGTGTGTATGGGAGTGTGCATGCATGCGTGTTCAAGTGTGTGTATGTGTGTGCACGCATATGTCAATGTGTGTGTGTAAACATGTGTGTGTGCATCTTTATATGTGTTGTGCATGTTTGCATGCGCATATGTATTGGAGTGTGTGTGTGTTTGTATGTATATAAGAGTGCATGTGCCCATGCACACGTATGAGTATGCTTAAGTGTGTATGTGTGCATGTGTGCTTGTGTGTATGATAGAATGTGTGCACTTGTTCGTGTGTATGTGTGTTTTTATGTGTGTCTGTGTGTGTTGCTATGCTCATGCTTGTTTGTATGTGTGTGTGTCCACTTGCATTTACATGTGTTCATCCATGTGTGCATGTGTGTGGCTTTGTTTATGCATGCATATGCATGTGTGTGCATGTGGGTGTATATGTTTTAATATATATGTGTGTGTGTATGCATGTGTGTGCAAATGTTTTATGCACCTATGTCCATATGTGTGTGTATGTGTGCATATGCATTCGTGTATGTGTACTTATGTGTGGGTTCATGCCTAAGTGTGTTCGTGTATGTGTGCGGCTATTTCTGAGTGTGTGAGTCCATATGTGTGTGTGTTTGTGTGTGTGTATACACGTGGGCACATGTGTCCATGTGTGTGGGAGTATGTGTGAGTGTCTGATTGTACAAGTTTGTCTACATGTTTTTGTAAGTGCATGTATGTGTGCATGCATATTCCTATGCATGCTTGTGTGTGTAGCTATGCATGTGCACACATGTGTGCATTTGTGCATGTGATGTTTTTGCACATCTATGCACATATGTGTGCTAATGCATGCATGTGTGTGTGCATATGCACGTGCATGTGTATGTGTTCATATCTACATGTGTATGCGGGTGTGGGTGTGTGTGATGTCATGTGTTTATGCATGCATGTGTGTGTGGTTTGCATGCATGTGTATGTGTGTATTTGTAGGTGCATGTATGCATGTGCAAGTTTGCATGGAAGTGAATTTGTGTCTTTATGTGTGCTTATTTGCTTGTCTAAATTTGTGTACTTGTATGTATGTGTGTATGTGTATGTGTATTGTGTGAAAGTGCATGTGTGCATGAGTGAATGCATGCATATGTGAATGTGTTCCTATGTGTGTGTGTTTTTGTGTGTATGTGTAGGTGTGTTTATTTGTTAGTGTATGTGTGTGTGTTTGTCTCTATGCTTGTTTTCATGTGTTTGTGTGCATATTTGGTTGTGTGTGTGTGCATGTGCATGCTTGTGTGTGCTACTATGTGTGCGTGTGTTCATTCATGCACACGTGCATGTAACTGAGTGTGTGCATTTGTGTTTGTGTTTGTGTGTGTATGTATATACTTGTGCATACACGAGAGGGTGTGTTCATGCATGTGTGTGTACGTGAGTGTGAGTGCGATTGTTTTTGCATGGGAGTGTGTGTGGGTAGGTGTGTGTGTGTGCATGCATGTCTGTGTGAGTGTGTGTATGTATTCATGTATGTGTACGTGTGAGTGTTCCTATGTGTGTGTGTGTGTGTACATGTGCATGTGCATATACTTGCCTGTGTGTGTTAATAGGTGTGTGTATCTATGTATAGTGTGTTTGAGTGCATGTCTACATGTGAGTGTATGCAGGTGTATGCACACGTGCATGTGTGCGTGCGTACATGTGTTTGTTTGTGTCCATCAATGTGCATGGGCATGCATAAGTGTGTGTTTGTGCATCTGTGCTTGTGGTCATGTGTGTGAGTTTACATTGACATACATGTGTATGTGTGTGGCTGTGTGAGCGTTTGCATGCACATGAGTGCACATGTGTTGCATGGTCATGCATGTGTGTGTGTGTCTATGTAAGTATGTGTGTGAGCATATTTTTTGTACACATATGGGTGCATAACATGTGCATGTGTATGTACGTGAGAGTGTGTTCATGTGGTTGTGTGTGCTCAAGTGTGCATGCCTACTATGTGCTACATTTGGTGCATGTGTGTAGGTTTGTGTGCTTGTGTTTGTGTGTGTATGCATGCATGTGCATGCATGTGTTGATGTGTGTCCGTGTGTGACTGTGTGGATTCATGCTTGAGTATGTATGTCTACATGTGCATGTGCATGTACGTGCATGTGTGTGTTTATCTAGATGTGTCTTATGTGTGTGTAGACATGTGCATGCATGTGTGTGTGTGTGCATGGAAGTGTTTGTGCATGTGTGAATGTGCATGTTTGTGTAGGCATGTGTGTGTGTGTGTGCATGTGTATATGTATAATATTTGTGTGTCTATTCTTGTGGGCAAGTATGCATGTATGTATTTATGTGCATGCTTCTATGCATGTGTGTGTTTGTGCTTGTGTTTATATGATTGTGCATGTGTGTGTATGCATGTGTAAGTGTGCCTATGCTTATGCATGTGTGTGTGCATGAGTTAGCATCATCGTGCAAGTGTGTGGGCAGATGCATGTGTGTGTCTACCTGTAGGTGCATATGTGCAAGCATATTTGTATGTCTGCATGTGGGTGCATGTCTCGGTGCCTATGCATGTGTGGGTGTGTATATGTATGTGGATGTTTGTGCATGTGTTTTTATGTATATGGGCTCATGTGCACTTATGTGCATGTGTATGTATGCATGCATATCATTGCATGTGCATGTCTAGATGTTTGTGTGCATGTGCGTGTGTGCACATGCATGCATGCATGTGTTTGTGTGCATTCATGTGTGTGCTTGCATATTTTTGCTTAATGAATATGTGCATGTGGGTGTGTTTGTGTGTGTGTGTGTTTGTGCATGTGGGTGCAAGTGTGTGTATGTAATTGCATATGCATAAGTGTGTGTATGGGTGTGTGAATGCATGTGTGTATGTTTATATGTGTATGTCTATATGTGTATATCCATTTGTACATGAGCGTGTGTATGTGTGTGTCTGCATATGAATAGGTGTGTGTGTGCATGTGCTTGTATATGTGCATATAGGTGCATGTATACATGTGTGTGTGAGTATATGCATGTGTGTATGTGTGAGTATGTGCATGTGCATGCGTGTGTGTGCACATTTGTGGTGCATGTGGATGTGTGTGAGTGTGCACGTGTATGTGAATGTGCATGTCTGTATTCATGTGTGTGTGAGTGAATGTAAGTGCATTTTTGTATAGAAGATTGCACGTGTGTGTGCATGAGAGTTTGTGCATGTGTGCACTTGTTTATGTAAGTGTATGTTTTCATGCATGCATGTGTTTGTAAATGTGTTGCTTGTTTGTTTGTTTGCATGTGTGTGAGTGTGTGTATGCATTTGTGCTTGAGTGTGTGTACAAAAGTATGCATGTTCATGCATGTGTGTGCATGCATGAGTGTGCATGGGGGTGTACATAAGCTTACATGTGCATTTGCATATGTCCATGTGTTTGTGTACTTGTGTGTATGAGTGTGTGCATGTGAGCATATACATATGTGTGTGTGAGTACATATGTGTGTGTGTGTGTGGGCATGCACATTTGTTGGTGTTTGTGTGTGTGTATGTGCATGTGTGAACGTGTGTTTGTGGGTGTGTGCATATGTCTTCTTTGTGTGTGCATGCGTGTGTGTATGTGAATGGTTATTTATATGCATGTGTTTATGTGTAAGATTGTGTGTTCTTGTGATTGCACATATGCTTGTGTGTAATCATACATGTTTGTGTGTATGTTTGTGTGTATGCATACATCTTTGTGTTTGTGCTTTTTGATTACGTGCATGCATCTATGTATGTGTGTGTGCCTACATGCATTTGTGCATGTTAGTGTGTTTATGCATGTGTACTGATGTGTGTGTTCATTCATTTGTGTGTGCATATATATGAGCATGTTTGTGTACATGTACATATGTGTATGTGTGTGTGTGTGCTTAGGTGTGTATGTGCACTTGAGTGTGCTTATGCATGAGTGTTCATGTGTGTGTGTTTGTGTTATTGAGTGTGTTTGTGCATGTCTCTATGTGTGTGTGTTTGTGGCTATGTGTGCATGTTTGTGCCTATGTGTGTCAATGCGTATGTACCTTTCCATGTGCATGTGACTATGTGGATTTACATTCATGTTCTTGAGCTTGCGTGTGTATGTGTGCGTACGTTTGGATGTGTGCGTAGGTATGTGTGTGTGTGTATGTGTGTGCATGGGTACACATATATGTATGTGTACATGTGTATGTGCATGTTTGTTTGTTTGTGAGTGTGCATGTGTGTGTGAACTTTTGTGTGTGCACCCATGTGTCTGTATGTGTGTGTATGTGTGCATGTGTGTTCATATTTATTAGTGCATACGTGTGCATGGTCGTGTATGTGTGCATGCATACTAGTGTGTGTGTGTGTGTGCATGTGTGTGATGCATGTGTGTATGTGCATGTGTGCATGTTTGTGTCTGTATGATTGTTATTGTGTGTGCATGCATGTCTATATATGTGTGTATGTGTGAGTCTGTGTTGGTGTGAGTGTGTATGTATGTGCAATTACATGTGTGTTCGTTTGTTTGTGTGCTTAGGTTTATGGGGGTGTGCATGTGAGAGTGCACATGTGTGTGCATGTTTGTACATTCATGTGTATGTGTGTACATGCATGTGTGTGAGTGCTTGTGTTCATGTAAATACATGTATGTCTATGTGCGTGTGTGTACATGCTTGTGTATGGGTGTGTGTGCATGTGAACATGTGTGCCTATGCATGTAAGCATGCATCTATGCATGCATGTGTCTATGTGAGCATGCTTGTTTCTATGCATGTGTGTATGCATATGTGTGTATGTGTGTGTGATTGCACTTGAATTCACGTGTGCATGTGTGTTTGTATTTGTGTGTATGTGCCTTTGTGTTTGTGCATATTGATGAGTGTGTATATATGTGCATGCACACATCTATGTATGTTAGTGTGCATGTATGAATGTGTGAGTGTTTGTGTGTATGTGCATGCATGTGTTAGTGTGTGTGTTCATGCATGTGTGTGCATATTTGTGGGTGTGTGTGTGTGTGTCTGTGCATATGTGTGTACACATGTATGCTTATATGTGTGTATATGCATGTGCATGTACATGCATGTGTGTGGGTGTGCATGTGTATATTTATGTTTTTGCATGTTTGTGCTGGTGTGTGATCATGTGTGTACCTTTATGTATGCTTATAAGTGTGCGCATGCATGTGCTTAGTAATGTGTGTGCATAGACATGTGCTTGTGCGTATGTGTGTGTGCGATGGTACACGTGTGTGTGTGTGGGTGCACATATATGTGTGCGCACGTGTTTATTTATTTGTGTGCATGTGTGTGCCTGTGGATGTGCGTGTGCATGAGTATGCTTGCGTGTGTGTGTGTGAATGTATGTGTGCATGCATGCATGCATGTGTGTGTATGTGTGTGTGTGCATGTGTGTATAGTCAAGCATGTTTATATGTGTGTGCATGTGTGTATGCATGCTTGCTAGTATATGAGTGTGTGTGTGTGTGTGTGGTACATGTGTGTATGTGTGTGTTGATGCGTGTCGTACTACTTGAGTTTGCATTTGTGCATGTGCATGTGTGCGTGTGCATAGGCATGAGTGTTTGTGTGTGTGTGTACATGCATGTGTGTACCTATGCATGGGTATATTTGTTCATGTATGTGTGTATTTTTGTGTGTGTGTGTGTGCTTGTAGCCATGTGTGTTTGCATGCGTTTGTGTGTATATGCATGTGTTTGAATGTGTTGGCATATTGGTGTGTGTGTGTGCACCTATGTGCATGTATGTGTATTTTTATGTGTGGGCATGTGTTTGCATGTGCATGTATACTCGTGTGAGTTGGTGCGTGTTCTTATGTGTGCACCTTTGTATGTATGTGTGTGTGTGTCATTTGTTTCTTTCTATGTGTGTGTGTCAATGCTTTAGTGTGTGCATGTGCATGTGTGACACAATTGTGCACATGCGTGTGTATGTGTGTGTGTGTTTATAGGCATGTGAGCTTCTATGTGTGGGTGTATGCTCATACATTTGTGCATGCATACATGTGCATATTTGTGGGTGCATGTGCATCATTAAGGGGTGTGCATGTGGCTGTATGCATGCATGTGTGTATGTGTTCTATGTTTGCTTGTGTGTGCACATGTTCATACGTGAGCTTGCATACATGCATGCACAAGTACATGCATACACAGATATAGAGATAGCCATAAGAACACACACACACATGCACATGCATCTGCACACATGTACATATATGAGCACACATTTATATATACACATGCATACAGGCACCCACATGCACACACAAACAAACATGAATGTATACAAACATGTACAAAGACTCATGTGTACCCGCACAAGCATATGCAGAACCACATGCACACACAGACGTGTTCCTATACACACATGCACACAGATGCATAAAAATATTCACATTCATGCCCGTACATGCACACACTCACAAACATGTAAAAAGGCACACATATGCACACACACACATAGTCAAACACATGCATGCATGCATGCACATACGAAGACACACACACACACACACACCTATAATCATGCACACCCACATGCATGCACGTACACACGTGAAAACACACATGTAATCACAAATAGACATACTCACATATAAACACACCGGTACACACACATATGCACACAAGCACACAAAAACACATGCACACACTCATAAACATATATGCGTACATACACATACAAACGCACACACATGCACACACTTATAAACACAAGCACATGCACACACATACTCTGATGTACATAAATACAAATACACACTCAAACACACACACACACACATAGACATACACAAACATGCATGCCTAGGCATACTCACACACATGCACACACAAGCATGCACACACGCACACACAGGCACATAAACTCATGCTCGTACACAAACACACACACGTACAAACAAGTACACATGCACACACATGCAATCTTGCATGCATGCACACATACATGCATATAAACTCACACACACACTCACACACTCACACCACAAATGCATATACACATATATGCACATGCACAAATAGGCACCCACCCCCCACACATACACATAAGTACACATGCACACATACCCACATAGGCACACAAAATGCACATAAACACAATCACATAGACATGCATGCACACATACATGCATTCATAGGTATACACACATGCCCAAGTATAAACACACACACACACACTCACATGCACACACACACATACACCTAATCACACATGCATACACACACACATGTATGCACACAAATAAAAAAGTATACATGGGCACACACATGCACATGCACACACACACACAAACATGCACACATGCATGCATGAATGCATGCACCTATATGCATGCACACACATCCATATGCATGCACACACATCCATATGCATGCACAAATGCATGCACCCACATGCATGCATAGACACATGCACATGCATGCACACACATAGATGGACTCACACACACACACACACATATATAGAATCACTCACAAAAACATAAGCATTCACACAAACACATGCACCCACACATACAATGCACAAGAATGCACACACTTCCCTTACCCCCTCCTCAACACACACATACACACACAAGTGTACATACACATATATGCACATGCATACACACACATGCACACACACACACATGCACATTCACCCTTGCAATTGCATGCATAAACATACAAAGACACCTACACACTTATACATATAGAAACACTTGTGCACATACTTATGCACATGTAAGCACACACACACACATATACACATGCACACACACAGTGCACGTGCACATAGACACACATATGCACATATGCATGCACAGATGCATAACAAAACACACATGTACACACACACATGAACACACACTCACATGCATGCATAGAAATACACATAGACAAGTACACACACCTACACAAACTCACACTCTCACACATATACACGTTTACACACTCTCGACCACATGCACACACACATACACATGAGCAGATAAATGCATGCATACACGCATGCAAATTCACACACACACACACACACATTCACACATAAATAAGTACATAGAAATGACCATGCACATACATGTGCAAACAAATGCATCGCATAAACATGCACTACCGCACATGCACACACACATACATGCACGCATGTGCACATGCACTTATTTTGCACACATGCATACTCCCATGCACACACACACACACACATTGACATGCATGTGCAAGCACCTCAACACAGAAGCACACACGCACACACGTGCACGTGTGCATGTAGACAGACACATGCACCAATGCTACCACCCACATGCACAAACACACACACTGTTGAACATACACGCATTACATCATGCACATAAGCACACACATACATCCAAACACACACATATGTAGATACAGACACAAACATGTACATGTAATCTAGCACACATGTGCAAAAATATAAAAATGCACACAAACACATCTACAAACGTGCACACACTTAATCTTGCACATTCACCCATGCACAAAACATGCACATGCACACACACATACACACATGAACATGCGCTCACATAGGCACACACACACAACAATACACACACTCATGCATAGACATGCATACACACACACAAGCACACAAACATGCACATGCACATAAATGTACACATACATATGCACCTAAACACACTTAAACACACATCAATACAAAACCTTACTTGCATGAACTCATACATACATGCACATGAGCAAACAAATGCTTGCACATACACACCCATGCACACACACCCACACCTATGCACACACAAATACATGCTTGCAAAGACTCACACACTAGCACACTTATACACACGAGTAGACACCCACACATGTCAACATAGACAAAGACTCCCGCACATATGCTCACACACACAGACACATGCACATGCACACACGAACACACACACACATAACCATACAGGCACACACACATGCACCCATACATAATGCATACAAACACATACACACATGCACACACACATGCTCATACACACACATACATACACACACACCCATCCACTCACATGCATATGTATAAGCACACAAACATAGCATGCACACACATGCACACACATGTATATACACATGTGCATGCACTCATAAACACGTTGCACATGTACACATGCATGCACATGACCACACACACATGCACATGCACACATACGCACACAGAAATAAATAAACACAAACACTAAGGAAAAACAACACACACAATCACTTGCATATGTACACACTTTCATATACACATGAATACACACACACACAGACAAACATGCACACAAGCACACATGAGCATACACACAAAAAAAAATGCACATATACCGAAGCATACAAGCACATACATGTAGGTGCACCCATAGATGCCCATATGTACACACACAAACATGCTAACCCACATACACATATAGACTCACACACATGCCTACACATATACACATGCATGCATCCATAACCATACATGCACATGCACCAACACACATGCCCATAAGCATAATCACAAAAACTTTTGTACATGCACACACCCACACACTCGAACATGCATGCACACACGCACATGTACACACATATTCACACACACACACACACATATAAATATATTTATACACATGCATAAATGCAAGCACACATCCACATACACACACATAAATCCAAACACATGCACATGCACACATGCACTTGTAGACATGAACATGCTTATAGACACACACAACAACACATGAACATGTTTGCACACACAAACACTCCTACTTGTGTTCATGCATGCACACAGATGCACACAAGCACACATGAGCACACACAAATACAAACACTTGCACACACACACACCTACACACATGTGCATACACACATAGGCATGCATAACACACTCTATGAACATAAACAAAAATGCTCACAAATAGATAAATAGATATGTACACACACACAAGCACAACCATGGAAATACACATACACACACACAAATGCATCAACATGCACACACAAATACACTCACACATGCACACACACATGCATGACCATGCAAACATACATACACACACATGCAAATATGCACACACACACACATGTAAACATGCACATACACCTGTAAGCACAAACATAGGAATATGCATGTATATGTACATAAATACACACACACACATTAATGAACATACATAGGTATAGACAAACAAGTGAAAACCCATTGACACATGCTCACACACACACGTAAGCACATGTACAAAGACTTGCACATGCACATGCATAAGCACACACGCACTCATAAATACAGAAACACATGCATGAGCATGCATATAGACACACATAAACAATCACACACACACTCACATTGACATACACGCACACACAAATGTATAAACACAGCCAAAAGCATAAACACAAACGTACAAAGGCTCGTATGCATGCACACACACAAATGCACAAACACATGCTTGAATGCACACACACACAAATGTCAAGTTATTGATCCATAGCCATGGTGCTTTATTTGATAACAAATCTTAAATATTTCTAATAAATTTGTTTAAGTTATTTTTAAAATTTTAGGTATTCAATTCTTGTATTCAGGAGAGAACTAAAAGAAAAAGAATTAGTAAATATCAAGTTCCATGAAGATCATCTTGGTTAGAGTGGCAAACCACTAAGGGATATATTTTGGATATTATTTTAGATAATTTAATGTTACTTTTATTATGAAGTTTAGTTTGATTAAAATATTTATTAGAAGGCATACAACTTAAGTTAAAATTAATCATTGTAGAAAAAAATTTATAATTTCAATATTTTTTATCTATCTTATCTTTAATATCAATTTAGCTTAAACATATCTTTAAAAATTTTAATTAACCTATTGCAAAACATATGTTATAGTAGTATTAATTAATTGGTAAAATACTTTTTAATTGATCAAACTCATTAACCCATTCAGTATAGTACCATGGGTTAATGAATGGGTCATTTATTTGTGTTAGTAATCAATCTTGAATGCACTATTACGTTTTAGATTGCATCATCAATCATGTATCTATAAATTATATGTAATGCATAGTTGGTCATAAAAGTCATGACCTCTAGAGTGAACGAGGGGATAGCTAACCCCAAATAAGCTACCTTTGTTGATCATGTAAAGCTTTAAAAACAAAGTATTCTTATTCTCGTTTTCAATATGGGACTAATCCAAAGCCTTGTTTTTGTGCTATCTATTTTTGAATTACAAGAGTAACCAGAGCCATTTGATTATGTAATTTTGCTATCAAATGATCCTAATCTCTTCTATCTTTTTATAAAGCTCGATAATATCCTCAATTCGATTGTGTCATTTTGTGATCGCATGGTCCATGTTTTATCTACACATAACATCATGATCCAACCATCTGATTAGGATTCAGATCTAACAACCTTAATCAAACAGCCATGAATCATTCCTATCTGACAGCTCAACGCAATAACACTTTTAGCTAGTATTTTGAGTAGTTAAGATCTTTAGAAAAATAATAATAATTTTTAATTAAAATATATGAATGTAGTAAAACAATAATAACTATTTTGCCATTTTCTAAGTCCTTTTGGCCATTGCAAAACATTTATAAATTGAGAAATTTTTATACAAAAAGGGTAGATGAATTTTTATATAATCTAAAAAAGGTTTCAAGCCAAAACATTTCAATCATTCATAACCCATTCCCATTATTGCTTTTATATGCTACTATGTTCTTTAGTCATCAAATTCCTAAAATTCTATTTGCTCTAAAATTAGCTAAATTATAATTTTCTTTATTTTTAGTTAATTTAATTAGGATACTTGTGCATCTTTAGTCATTTCATCAAGCACAGGATGTTGTTCATATTATTTTAAATTTTATGTCACCAAATGCTTTTCTTTTATTGATATTTTATTATAAATCTATTGTAGCCTATCCCACATATTTCATTGAAATTTGGTAGCAGTTGTCTCATTTGTTTGTTAGTTGTCAGGGTCTAACATACCTATCTTTTACCTTAAGGGTTATATTGAGTATTTTTTTTCCTTGGTTTTTGTTAGAATAGATGTAGGCTTGATTTTAAGTTGAACAACCTAAAAATTATCGATTAACTATCATTAACTTTTCAATTAATCAATTTTTTTGAACGTTAACATGTTATAAAATAAATTTAAAATTTTGCATAAAATAATTTTTAAAGATTTGCTTAAGCCTTTAAAAAACATATAAATTATATCTTTAAATATGTTTATTAAAAACTAAAATTTTTATTCCTAATAATTTATGCCCCCTCTTACTAAATTATAGTTTATTTGGTATCAAAGCAAGGTCATTTTCTTGTGAGAAATTCTCTAAGTGATCCATTACTCAAATTGATGCTTTAGTGAGTTTTGGTAAATGTTCTTCTTCATACAGGCCACCACTCTTTTGTGGTTAATACTATCTCTATTAGAAGATTAGGATAATTGGTCTTTTAAAATATTTTTATAGACAAATATGAAAATTATTTTAAGCATCATTTGATTTTCTTACTAGGAAAAAAGCATAAGGTATTTTGGTACCTAAACCATTTTATGAAATGGATGAAACTAAGAAAATATAAAGTACAATTAAATGATAAGATTATAAATATTTTATGTTATGATTTGAATGCTACCAAATTTAATATAATTATGAATTTAGGAATAACTTACAAAATTTGGCATACATAGAAGTAAGATATGAAGGTACCTCTTTAGTTAAGAAAAGAAATAAACATGATGACACATGACTATGAGCTATTTAAGATGCTTTCAAATGACTCCATCAAAGTTGTGTTTACAAGATTTACTAATATTACTAATGCACTTACTTGCTCGAGAAAGCCAATTTTTGTGAAAAAATAGGCAAAGAAGATACTCAGAATCTTACCAAAAGAATATGATCAATTGACCACCACCATCACGGTAAACAAAAATATTTCCATGATGATATTAGATTACTTGATGGGAAAGCATATGATAAATGAGCTAGAAATGGAAAGGTAAAAAGAAGAAGAAGAATTAATTGAGAAAACATAACAAAAAAGAAGAAACAATAAAAAAACATTATGATGAAGGAGGGCATTTTAGAAGAGGACTTTATCGATGAAGATGGCATTATTTTAATTTCTAGAGGTTTGTCTAAAATTCTTAATATTATAGGTAGACAAAAAAATCAAAGGTCCAATAAGAGTGTGTAAAAACAAGAAATTATTTATCATGAAAGTGATAACTAGGACATATTAGAGCAATATGTCTTATTATGTAAGAAAGATTTGAAAAGAAAAAGAATGGGAAACAAAGAAGAAGAAGAAAGCTTTGGAAGTAGCTTGGAATGACTCAGAGGAAACCAATACAAGTGAAGACGAGGATAAAAATGAAGGATTGTTTTGCATGATGGCTAGAGAAGAAGAGGAAGAAGAAGAGAGTGTTATCTCAAGTGAGAAGGTAAATTACTCAAAAACAATTATCTCAATAATTACTTTATATTTTGTAAAAAGTTTGAAAACTTGAATAAAAATTCTAAGAAAAAAAGAGAAGAACATAATGAATATATAAGTTATTATGAATAAATTAAAAAAGGTTGACATTTATGTTAATAATATGGAAAAGACCAATGATGATTTAAAACAAAAATTGAATGTGCATGCATATTTAGTTAAGAAATTTAGTGATTCTAAATCTTTGTACTCTAACAACACATTTTTAAAAGTAAAACCAATTAGTAGAGTAGTTGTGCTCAACATGCTACAATATCTCATATCCAAAGACTTGTTGATATTTTACATGGTCATAATCACAAGCTTACATGCCATTATTGCATACAATGGAGTCATACTTCACATTTATGTAAGATTAGAACTAATATTCATTCCAAATTTTCTTTTTTTTACATGGATTATGAAAGAAAATAGTAGCTTAATTATGCATAAATGTGTTGAACATAAAATGACTTGGTTCTCAATTCTAATAATTTAAATCTATTATTATACATGTAAACTTTGATGAATAAATTTTAACAAAATATTATTCAAATATAGATGAAAAAAATAAGATTTAAGAAATTAAGATTAAAAGATTCAAATAAAATAAAAAAATGTAGTTGAGGAAAATCTTAAAAATTTAAAACTTATTTAGGATTATCTTAAAAAAAAGGGTATATGTAAATTTTTGATTGATTTTTAGAATTGATGATATAGTTATAATTAATCTTTTGTAACAAATTTTAAATCAATAATGAAACAATATTCCTTAAATAATATGTTTTGGATAGCGAGTTGATGCTTAGAACTATTAGATAAAATTATAATTAAAATAATTATTATTTACAAAAAATAGATCATTAATTAAGTGATAATTTAACAAAATCTTATGGTTATAAAGAGTGTAAAATTTAGATTATGTCCCTCTCAGTGATAACAAAAATGCTAAAATAATAAAAATTAAAAGTATATGCATAAATTAAGGAGAAGAATTAATCTAACCATGTTATAAGAGTTAGGAGAGTTTTTCTTTAATTATTTTATATTTGTTTTATAAATAGTTTTTATTATATTATAAAATTCATTAAAAGTTTTATTACCATCAAAAGAAGAAGTTTATTGTATCGCTGAACCTTAATCATAGCGCTTTGCTTGATGATAAAAAATCATAATTATTTCTATTGATTTTTGTTTAATTGAATTTCAAAGTTTTAGATAATCGATGCATGAATTTATCGAAGAACTAAAAGAAGAAGATAAGAAAATATCAAATCTCATAAAAAACATCTTACTTAGTGTGGCAAACCACCAAGGGGTATATTTTAAATTCAATTTTACTTTAATTTGATTGTTAAGTTTGATTTAAATATTTATTAAAAGTCACATAAATTAAGTTAAAATTAATCATTATAGTAAAATATTTAAATTTTTAATATTTATGATTCATTTTATCTTGATTATTATTTTTTCTTAATAATATATTTGAAAGTCTTAATTAACATATTATAAAAAGTATGTTATAATAGTATTAATTAATTAATAAAAAGAATATTTAAGTTGTCAAACCTATTAACTTGGTTGTTATAGTACCTCTTCGAGTTAATGAATAGGTCAGTCATCAGCGTCAGTAATCAATCCCAAGTAGACTATTACATTTTGGGTTAGATCATCAATTCTGCATTTGCATATTATATCTAATGCAATGCTGGCTGCATGAGTAATGATCTCTCAAGCAAACCAAGGGGCAACCAATGCCAAATAGGCTTTAGAGATCATGCAAAGCTTTAAAAGTAAGATATTCATGTTCTTATTTGCAATGTGAGACTAAAGTAATGCCTTGTTTTTGTGCGATCTACCTTGGCAGCAACTAGAGCTGTTTGATAACATAATTTCATGATCAAACAATTCTAATCTCCTTCATCTTTTATAAAGCTTGATAATATCCTTTATTTGATCATACCATTTCACGATCACATGGTCCATCTTTTATCAACACATAGCATCATGATCCAGTCATTTGATTAGATTAAGGTCTAATAGCCCTGGTCAAATCCAATTTTTGAATTTTTGTTTCTTCTCGAGTCAGTTTAGTTATTAATTTAATCAACTCCTAATTCATTTAATCATCATACTTGTGCCTCTTTAACCATTTCTTCAAGCACAAGATTTTGCTCATATTAATTTTGATTTTATGCAGTAGAATAGTTTTCTTTTATTGTCATTTCAAGACTATTGTAGCTTGTCTCATTGATTTAGTTATAGTGTCATAGTTGCATGTCTAGTTTTCTTGTTAGTTATGAGGGTTTAACCTACCTATGTTCCAGCAAAAGGCTTATTTGAGTATTTTTTTGTCTAGTTTTTGTCGGGGGTGGATGTCCGTTTGGTTTCAAGCTAAACCACCTAAAAATCATTAGTGTATAATTTTTAATTATTATTTAATTTTTTTTATTACACAATGTTTTAAAATTTAACATGTTTTAAAACAAAATTAAAATTAGTGGAAAATCATTTTAATGATTTGCTCAAACCTTTAAATAAAATTTAAACATCCTTAAATATATTTGCAAGAAGTTTAAATCTTTATTCCTAGCAATTTTCCCCCCTTTCATTGAAATGCACTTCAATACATACACACATGCATATGAACACACATATGCACAAACATGCACACACACACAAACAGGCACTCACAAACGCATGCACACATGTGATCACACACACACACACAAAACCACACATGCTCACAAGTCACAAACACTTAAACATGAATTCCACACACACATAAATGCACGTGAATACGAACACACATAAGTATGCACCACACGCACACACACTTGCATTAGCTCTTATGCATGCACAGAGATGTACATATACACATATGCAAGGACAAATGCACACACATGCACACACTCACACACACATGTATGTATAAACACAAACACATGTAAATACATGTGCACATATACTCACACACGCATGCACATGCATGTACACACAAACAAGACACACATACATAATCACACAACAGCACATGCACTCACACACAACACACACACTTGAACACACACATACATACACAAACGCACACATACACACACATGTGATCGTGTGCACACACTTACACATAAATGCATGCACACACAAAAACACTCATACACATCCACACACACACACACACACAAACACCAACACATGGGCACCGACACATAGATATGCACATGCACACACATACACATACATATGTTATTAGACAAACATAAATAAACAAACATGCATACACCCCCACCCACACACACCTACACACACAAATGTGCACCCACACATGGGCACACATGCACACACACACAGATGAAAACATGCACATATATGTAGACAAATGTGTACAAACTTGTATGAGCAAAGCAACACACACACGCACACACATACACAAACACAAACATATGGACATAGACACAGAGAACCACATGCACATGCATAAAGACACATGTAATCACACACCTAAGCACATATACACAAATACACAAATGCATACTCACACATGCACATATGCACATGAGCACACATACACACATGCATGCCGATGCGTATAGACACACACTCACAACACACAAACACGCACACACGTGCTTGCATACACACACATGTGAGCATGTGCACATGCACACACATGTACACAAACTCTCACAAACACACACAAATACACACAAATACACACATGCACATGCACAGACAACCTCACACCCATGCATACACACTCACAAATGCACACATGCACACGAACACATGCACTAACAGAAGCACATACACAATCCCGCTCACACACACATGAATACAAACACATGCACAATCACACATGCACTCACGTGCACTTACATACACATACACACACATACATAAAACACACACATTGCCACACATAGATACACAAGCACAAATGTGCATGCACATAGAAGCATAGGTACACCCACACACTCTTAAGCACCCACATGCACACACATACGTGAAGACACATAACCACACATGCACACACACACACACACACAAACTTACAAATTCATCCATAAGCACACACATTGACTCATATTTGCACATGAACACATTCACACATGTACACACATGAGTTCATTCACACAAGCACACACACAAGGGTGTACACATACAAGCACACATGCATATGCATAAACACACACCTATGCCCACACCAGGATACAACTGTGACCACACCAAGATATACATGCACAAACACACGCACAACATGCACACACTCACATATAGCACACACAGTACACATATACACATGCATACACCCATGTGCATGCATACATGTATATTTGTGCACATTAGCAAACATACTTGTATTGGCATGCACACCCAAACACATGCACATGCATGCTTGCAAACTTGCATGACACATAAACATGCACACACCCACACAAGCACACACATACACACAAACAAGCATGCATGAATACACACACAAACCCATGCATGCACACTTAGGCACACACATACACATGCATATGCATGCACATACACACACAAGCATATGAATAGGCACACACGCACATGCACACACTATAGCTCATAGATAAGAACAAACAAAGGCACACACAAATGCACAAAGACCCATACATGCACAAATGAACACTCCCGTACACACATACATACACACAGATACACACACTTCCTCAGACACAAATACACATGTACAAGCACATACACAAACACGAGCACACATACACGCACAAATACACACATAAGCACACACACACATATGTACACATGCACACACACACATGCACAAGTGTGTCTACACACATGCACACATGTGTGCATGCACACACACATTAACACACACATAAACAAAAATAGACCTGCACATGCACATAAAGACAAATGTGCACATACATATACACATAAATGTAAGCACACATATAAAGACACACAAACACATGCACGCACAAACATGTGCACAAACCCCCATATGTGAGTGAGGTTTCTTCCTTATTATTCGTACTCATGGGCACTAGTTCCTATGTTTTTTGATGAATACTCTACCTAGCAAATTCATCTTACTGTTTAGCTGCTTCAATCTTCAGAAGTTCCCTATACCCATAAGGGGGCCCCTATGGTTTGGCTTTTAGTGGACCTCTCTAGAGCGAACGAAGTCAATCTCCTGGGATTTGGTCATGGATTATCTAGACTGCCAGTCATGATTCATGTTGAATGAGCTCTCCATCTTATGTAGGTTGAAGTAATATAGATAGTTTCGCCATAAGCTGCTTTTGCTTGATCCTACAGCTTGCTGTTTTTTTGTACCGTTCCTCTTGAGCACTAGAGTTTTAATTCGAGCTTCTACATCTACACTACATTTCTTGGAACAATCGTTTTGATGGGGAATCTATTACAGTGACTAGAACTAAAATAGAGGAACTCTGATTTGATAGAATATATAAAATGAGGCTCTTGGAGGCCTAAGGACTATAGCGAATATGCCAACAACTGAGAGGGCGATAGCAACGCTTCACAGTGGATATGCTAACGCCAGATAAGCATCCCGCTACCTTCAAACCCACACTTGTACACAAACACACACACATGTGTACCTACATATGCACACATGCATACATATAGACCCACACACACCCATACACACCAACACATGTACACATATGCACACACACACACATAGAACAACACATGCACATGCATATAAACATACTCACACATGTGCACACTCACACAGATATGCACACACACATATATAACCATGCACATAAACATGCAAACAAATGTAGATAGCCATACACATGTGCATGCATACAAACACATACACACAACCACAAACACACATGTAGACACACACACATAAGCATGGATACACACATACACACACACACAAATACATACACATAAAAACATGCACATGAACACATACATGAACACATAGGCTCAAATATGTGTACACATATGCACACACATACACACATGAATGCACACACATGAACACACACACATCTGCACTACCCATAGACATCAACATATCCACATATACCCACATGAAAATATGCATGCATATGCACACACATGAACATGTGCACACACACTCATGTAAGCACACCCCAGACACATGCATGCAAACACACAAAAATACCCTCACACACATATATAGACACGCATGCACACACCAGCACACATAAACCCACATGCACACGCATATGGCAGCATGGATGCAAGCATACACATGAACAACAACTATGTAAGAAACACACACACACATGCAAACATGTGCACAAGTAGTTACTCATACACATACATACATGCCTAAACGCATACATCCATAAACGCACAAACATTAGAACCTACACGCACAAACAAAATGCATGCACACATATACACACACACAAATGCACACATGCACACACACACACACTTGCACATACTTATACACGAAATTGCATGCACGTGCATGCACCCATTCACACACACATACATGCACATACTCACATCTGCATGGGCACACACACATACAAAAATACACAAGCACATGCTAAAACACCTACATACACACACACATGTGAACAAGTACATGCACACACCCGTGCACAGACATATGCATACACACATGCACAAACACATGTACAAAGATAGGCTTACACACACACATATATTTATTACATAGACATATACACAAACATAGGTACACACATACATAGTGCACACACATATGAACACATGCACACACACACATGTATAAGCACATAAATAAGTATGTAGACACACACATGCAAACATGAATGCATGCATGCACTCTTACACATGATAAACCACATGCACCCAAGCACTTAGCCACATAGACATCTATGCACTTGCATTGATACACATACACAATACATGAACTTACACATGCTCGCACACACACACACCAAGACACAAACCTCCCCCCACCCTCAAACGGACACATGTACTCACACATGCATGCATGCACTCACACATAGACAAACTCACAAACACATGCAGACACAAACATACACTCATGCACACACAAATACACACACACTCACACACAAAACATGCCCACAAACATGCACAAGTACATGCATGGACACACATACACTTGCATATTCAAGCATAAGCACATGAACACACAATCATATGAATGCACACACATATACAAGCAAAAATGCATAGACACATGTGTAGTCACACACATGGACACACACCCAATGACCATGCACACGAGTGCACACACATGGACATACCTAGACACACACATGCATGCATGCACACAATCGCACACACAAATATCCACATATACACACTAGCATACACACAATGGTACATGTATGCAAAAAACATATATGCATAAACACACATAAGCACATATAAGCATACACACATGCATATCCATGCACACACACACACACACATACACCTGCCCATGCACTTGCTCAAACAAGCAAATGCACTCACAAAAACACATGGCACACTCACCTATGCATATACAAATAAATGTGCTCACACATCCACATACACATGTAAACACACGTGCATGCACATACTAGCACATGCTTGTAAAAACACCCATACATGCACAAATATACACAAACAAACGAACACATACACATACACATAGACACACTAACTTATGCACAAGTTTGCACATGCACATACACACACACACACACTCACACATAAAGTGCACAAATTTACACAGATACATACACATACAAATACACACACACACACACAAAGATAGGCATGCACACTCTTGCACATATGCACATAAATGTGTAGAAATATACATATACATAGAAATGCACAAACATTCATACACATGCAAAAACACATATATATACACACACACACACTAACATATACATATACAAATGCACATGCATAGGCACACACACATTCTCGCGTACAGACACACACACACAAACACATAGGCACACACATGCACACATGCACACATACATAAACAAACGCTTACACGTACACATGTATGCAAATAAACACATGAATAATCACCCACACTTGCTCATGTCCATCCATGCACACACATGCTTGCACACATGTACACACATACATAACTACAATAGCACACACACATGCATGCACATATATACACATGCACAAAATACACAAATGTACACACACACACAAACTAATACATACACGCAAACACATACATAGATGCATGCACCTATGCACACATATACATGCAAATGTAACCAATCACACACACACATGTATAGGTACACACATAGACACTCACACACCCACTAGCACACACACAACCATGCACATCTACCCATGTAGACATACACACACAGACACACATACATGCACATACACACACACACACATATGCACACACATATGTACACACAAACACATTCATGAACACCTATGCACATGCATAGATAAATTAGACATACACACAAACACCCACACAAAAACAAACTAACAAGCTTGTACATGTACACACACACATATGACCATGCACACACATGCACATGCAGATGCTCACATAGGCAGACACACACGCATACATACACACACGAGCACACAAACATACACATATGCATGTATGCATGCACACACACAAACACACATGCACACACACACACACACATTCATGCACATACTCATGCAAACATGTGCACAAATATATGCATGGACATGCACACATACACACTCACATGCACAAACTCACATGTGCACACACATAGTCACACACACACACATGCACATGTGTATGCACATGCATGAATGCACATACACCTACACACACATGTACATGTGCAAGAACATATAGGCACTCTCACATGCACACACCGACACCCTCACATTCCCACACAAGCACAAACACCAACAAGCACACACATGTTCACAAACACACATGCACACACAAGAATGCACAAAAACATGCTCATGCACAAGCATCCACAAGACAAATCTCATGAACAAAAAAACAACCACACACACATACACATACCCACTTACACACATACACAAATATGCATACGCACACATGCATGCACATTCACATGCATGTGCATTCATATACACACACAAACACAAATGTAGACACACACATACAAGAACATATTATACCCTTTGATATGATGATTACAAAATTAAGGTTAAGTATTTACTAATACCATGTTAAGCTTAGTATTGTTTTAATTAAACTTAGAGATTATTTTAGTGATCTAAATGTATTAAAGTAAGGGCTATTGTAGCATAAACAATGATTGCAATTTGATGGCTCGACCTATTAACTTTGGAGCCAAGGACAATGGTCAATGTGAAGTAGCTAATTCACAATGAACTTTATTTCTAAAACTTAATATTTAGCATAATAAATTTTTAAATACTTATTTATTGTAGCACATGTAACTATCATCCTTCATACATATATAAATTTGGTTTAAGTTGTATTTTATTAGAAGGTAATTAAGTTTTTGAATATTCAAATATTTTTTATATAAAAATTTTCTGTATAGAAAAATGTTTTTGTTTAAGCACCCCCACCACTAAGCCCAAAGGGCTCAAGTTATGTGGCCTAAAAAGTGAGAATAGCCTTGAGGACTTACAAGCTAGGAACTTAAACCAAAACCAAGATGCATCAAGCCTAAGTATCAGTTAATTCAGGTTACCATTGTGGCTAATCTTTGGTGTGGCTTAGGTGAAATTAGTTAGGGTAGACTCATTATTTAATTTATGTAAATTAAGTGTAGTTGAATCTAAATGTGTGTGTTGGTGACTCAGGTAATGACCTCTAAAGAACACCTGGGGGTAGCTAACCCCATTAGGCTGATAATAATATGTAGTATATTTATTATAAGTACAAAATACTTAAATAGTTCGTAATATGGGACTAAAGATAAGCTTTGCCAACTTGAGATTTCTACACCAATCAATCATGCATTTTCATGATCAAACGATATAGATAGTGGTCGCATTTGTGAATATTTTTCTATCTTCAGCTGTTCATCCTTATACTTAATCAAAAAAACTGATAGTCTCTTCATCTTTGTGATTAGTAACCTCATCATTATTATCATCCATCCATCTTTCAAATCCAGTGCTCTAGATCTTACCTTGCTATGATTAGATCTAAACAATTTATCATTTAAGATGATTCGATAACTATCAATTTATTTGTGTAATTAAATAACAGGTGCAAAGTGTTCTCTATTGTAATGACTAGCTATGTAAAAAGTAGATTCTAGTTATTGGAGAAGTTATTTTTTGAGTTTTACATTTCAACTATAAATAGTGATCATTTACCAAACAAAAATACTATTGAATCAAGCTTGAAAATTTTTTTCATATAAGTCCAAGTGAAGTTCAAATAATGAGCAACAAATTTTTACACAATTACAGGAGCTACAAATTTTCATCGGTCTATATTTCTCTACTTCCATTCATAATCATTTTTATAGTTTTTGGTAACATCTATTTCATTCATTAGTAGTGCTACTTGTTCAAAGAATTAAAGGTGTAAGGATTTTGTAAGCAAAAAATTATAAAGTTTCAAATTTTTCTAAATAACCCAAATGTCTTTGATTTTGCTGTCTCATTGGAGCATTGGTGTATTTGGTTTACTCCTACCAACTTGACAAGACAGAGTGGTTTATAGAATCCTAATCAGAGATCAGGAGTGGATGTAGGCACAAGTTTTAGCCAAATCACCTAAAAATCTTTTGTGCATTTTTTTTATTATTGAGTAATTTTATTTCATTGATAAAAAATATTTTTAAGCTTTGAAAATTTTTCTTCTGATTTTTGGAATAAAAAAATAATTAAATTTGTACATTTTGCCTCACACATTTTGCAACAAGTGGTATCAGTGAGACATTTCTATCAAAATAAAGACATTTCTAAGACAAGATCCTCATAGCTCTACCTTGTGTTGAAGACAATACATTTTTATTTGAAGGAGCTTTGTCACATCGACCACCTTTATTTAAAGGTGATTTTTATCTCTATTGGAAAAATCATATGCATTTATTTTTAGAATCTATTCATTTGGAAATTTGAGATGTTGAAAATATGTTTGAGATTTAGACTAAGATTATTGATGGAGAAAATTTGAGAATACCTTTATATGAACTCAATCCTAAAGAACAACATAGAATACAACTTAATTCTTTTGCTATGAATACTTTGTGTTCTGGTTTGGGTGCCTCCAAATGTAATCAGCTCATGAACTTGAAAATGGCTCATGAGATTTTGTCTCAACTTGAAGTTGCCTATGAAGACACTTTTCATGTTAAAGAGATTAATCAACGTGCTCATTCATGAGTATGAATTATTTCAAATGAACATGATTAAGAGTATTTAGGCTATATTTATAAGATTTAAAAATATTATTAATGGTTTATTTAATCTTTGCAATGCATTTTCTATTAGTGAATAGCTGAGTAAGATACTATGAGTTCTTCCTCAAAATATGACCGATTGGTGACAACATTGAAGCCAACAAAAAATATTTTGGCTATGTCATTGGATGAGCTATTAGGTGAATCCTTGACAGATGAAATTGATCTTACACGAAGAAGGGAAGAAGAACTTGTGATTGAAAAGGGAAAAAAAGAAGGAAGAGATTATAGCATTTATAGCTAATTCCTTTACTAACTCAAATTTCTTAATCTCAAGTGAGGTAGTTCTTATCTAAAAAAGTTTATTTATATTATATAACAAAAGAAATGTTGGTAAATACTTTGGGAATAATAAGAAACAAAAGGGGAAGATGGTCTCCCATGAAGAAACAATATGTTATGAACGTAAACTTCTTAGGCATATAAGGCCGAATTACCCTAACTACAAGAAGAGAGATAAAAGTTTCTAAAACAAAAGAAGAAGAAGAAATCTATGAAGATTTTTTGGGATGATTCTAATAGTTCTTCTTCTAATGATGAAGACAAGAAGGAGATTTTGATTTGTCTTATGGCAAAGGATAGTATTTTAGTTGAAACATCAGAAGAAGAAGTATGTTATTCTTCCTCCTTTTATCATCTTCTTATATTATTGATTACGAAGAACAATATATTACTATTTACGCAAACTATAAAAATTTAGCTTTTAAATATCTTAAATTAAAAGAAGAGCACGAAAACTACTTCGGTGTGTATGAACACTTGAATGAGTCTAATGCTAATTACTTGCATGAGATTAAATTTGAGAGAGATGAAAAAGTTTTTATTATTATCAAAAACACATGCTTAGTAAAAGAGATAAATAATTTAAAACATTTGTATGATCATTGTAGGACTTTTTTTGGATATGCTAAAATACAACTTATTCTTTTACTCCAAAATGTGGTTTATAATTATTGCATGAAAATTAGACATATTTTTACTTGTTATAAATTTAAAAATATTGTTTATAGCAAGTCTCTTAAATTTGTATGGATTAAAAAGGATAGTTCAATGAATAATCAAGTTAAGACATGTGCACCATAAAAGGTTTGGGTCCCAAAAACTAATGTTTGATTTGTTTTGTAGGCATGCCTTCCTTCAAGGACTAGCGAAGGTATGTGGTACTTGAATAGTGGATGCTCAAGATACATGACTTGAGATACATCTTTATTTATCCACTTGAAGTTTTATGATTATGGTGAGTTACTCTTGGTAACAACTCTAAGAAGAAAGTTATTAGAATTAGAATCATGGGAAACTCACATATTTCTATAAAAAGTTCATTCTTACTCAAGACTTAAGGTACAATCTTCTTAGTATTAGTCAATTATTTGATTTAAATTTTAATATTTTATTTAATAAAAAATATATAATATTAGTAATGATAATGTTTCACTTATCATTGGAAGTAGAAAAGATAATAAATACGTTTTATTTTTACAGATGACTACGAACAATGGTTTAGAATGTCTTACAACACATGATAATAATTTTACATTATGGCATAAGAGATTTTGTCATTTAAGATAATATTCTTTTTAAAAGCTTTTAAAGTTTAATCTACTTAGAGATTTGTAAATGTTGGTTGGTCAAATGATAAACTATATTATCCATGTTAATTAGGAAAATAAACAAAAGACAGCTTTAAACCACTTAAAGATATTGCAACTAAGAAACCATTAGAACTTGTTCATTTACACCTATTTAGTTCTATTCATCTAGACAGTCTTGATAAGGGAAAAAATGGGTTGGTAGTTATTGATGACTATATCAAGTTTATATGAGTTCTTTTTGTATGAAACAAACAAAAAGTATTTGAAAAATTTATCAGATTGATTACTAAAATTGCAAAAGAATCTAAAGTTAAGTTAGTCTTCATTAGGAGTTATAATAGAGAGTAATTTAAGAATGAGTTATTCGACGATTTTGGGGCAAAAATAGAGTGAAGCATACATTTTAGTCACCTAGAACCCCTCAATAAAATGGTGCAGTTGAGAGAGAATAGAACATTACTAGATGCTGCAAGTTGTATGCTTAATGAGTAGTTTCCTCAAGTATTTTTTTGGCATAGGTAATTAATACTATTTGCTGTGTATTTAATAAAATAACATGTAAAGCTTTATTAGATATTTTCCTTTTTGAATTACGTTATGATAAGATGCACATTGTATCCTATTTTCATGTATTTGGATGCAAATGTTTTATTTTAAATAATGGAAAAAGGGATTAGATAAATTCGATGTTAAGTTTGATGAAGGAATTTTTTTAAGGTACTCACCTATTAGTAGAGCATCTAGAGTATACAATAAGATATCACTAGTTATCAAAAAAATAATTCATGTCAAATTTGATAAATCTCTTATTAAAGAATTTAGTAATTATCATTATCAGGATTTTTCTCTTGATGAATTAGAAGATTTAAGTGTTAGAGAACAAAGATTAAAAGATGTAATTGATGGTAATGAATCAATAGAAGTAGAAAATCAAATTAAGAAGTAATTGAGACATTCTAAGGATCCATCTAGTGAGTTGATTGTAGGAGACGTAAAATAGAAAGTTAGGACTAAAAGCTCTTTTAATCATGCAACATTTATATCTAATATTGAGTCTAGTTCTATAGACAATGCTTTTGAAGATAAGCCTTGGATTATTGTATGAATGAAGAAATAGTACAGTTTGAAAGAAATCAAGTTTGGGACTTTGTACTTAGGCCAAATGATAAAATAATCATTGGTACAAAATGGGTATTCAAAAACAAGTTAGATAAAAATGATGAAGTTATAAAGAATAAAGCTAGATTAATAGCCAAATGATATTATCGAGTTGAAGGAGTACATGTGGATGAGACATGCACACACATGCACATACAGACATACTCTCATTGCATACACATATAGACACTCACACAAATGCACACACATATTCACACACATAAACAAACATGCACACAAGCATGCACAAATACATGCATGTAAACAAATGTGTTACAAGCATACAAACGCACAATCACATGCATGTGCACACATATACATGCAAAAATGCATAAACACATGTGTGGACATACATATGGACATAAACACAAATGGCCATGCATACACATACACACACAACCCTACACACGTACATGCATGCATGTATGCATGCACACACCCACATTCACACACACACACACACACAAATATGCACTTACACACACTTGCATACACACTCACATGTACATGCATCCAAAACACATGTCAATTCACACACGCATGCACGTATAAGCATCACACATGCCTATCCATGCACACAAACATACAAAAACACATGCACATACATCGGCCCATGCACTTGCTCAAACATGCATATGCACTCGCACAAACACATGTACTCACACATCCACATACACATGCACACACATGTACATGCACACACCATACAAGAACAACCATGTACAAATAAACAAGCATACATATACACACATAGATACACTAACATATGCACAAGTAAGTACACAGACACACTCACACACACAAGTGCACAAATTGGCACACATACATATATCCACATGTGCACACATGTACACACACTCATAGACAGACATGCACACTTTTGCACATGTGCACGTAAACACTTAGAAATGCACAAATATGCATAAACAAGCAAAAACATACATACACTAACTTATACACTTACAAAACACGCAAATACACATGCTCTCATGCACACACACATGCTTACATGCACACACATACGCATAAACAAATGCACACACATACACATGCATGCAAACACACACATGTGTAATCACCCACACATACTCCACCATGCATACACACAAATGCATGCTCAAATAAATGTACAAACATAACCACACTTACACATACAAAAACACATGGATGCACATATACACACATGCATACAAACACATGCACAAACAAACACACACACATAAATAAATACACACATGCATGGATCTATGCACACACGCACATGAAAACATAACCAAACACATACCTGCATATGAACACACACACACACACAAATATATGCACACTCATAGACACTTAAGCACACACATGGATACACACAAACACATGCATCTACATATGTAAACATGCACACACAGAAAACATACATGCACACACACAATTTCACACAAACATGCACATAGGCACATATAAACACATGCAAACACAATTACACACATGCATAGACAAATGTAGGAATGCACACAAGCACCCACATAAAAACTAACAAACAAGCCTATACACATACATGCATAGACAAAGTCGCACACACACATGCACACACACATACATGACCATGCACACACATACAATGCACATGCTCACAAAGGCATATGCACACATATGTGTGCACAAATGAGCACACAAACACACACACATAAACATGTATACATGCACACACAAAACACATGCACACATGCATACATGCACACATGCGTACATGCACACACACACACACATATAAGAACACACATTGCCAAAGACACATACTCATGCAAACACACACACACACACATATACACACAAACATGTCCACCCATGCACATGTACACATGTGCATAGATATATGCATGAACATGCACACATACACACACACGCACTCTCATATGCATGGACATGCACATGCACAAACTCATGTGTGCACACACACATAGTCACACACACAAATACAAATGTACATGTGAATACACACGCATGAGTGCACATGCATGCACATGATAACAATGCACAAATGAAAAATACATAGACAAGATTGCACACGTACATGTATACATGCACATCAATAAACTTAAACACCAACACAAAGAAGCATGCACAAGAATACCCATGCACACACACACTCACACATACAACTACAAATACACCTGCGCACACATAGAAATAGACATGCACACGTGCACATACACCCACACATACCCACACATGTACAAACATAAATAAGCACACACATACATACACAAACACACATGCATACATAGGCATCCCAAAAACATAGTCATGCTCACATATGCACAAGCCCACATTCATACAAAAACATAACTACACACACACACACAAGAACACTCATAAACATATGCACAAGCACACACACACACATACACATGCATATTCACATGCATGTGCATGAATACACACATAAAAATACACAAAAATGCATACACACAGACAAGAACTTATTATACCCTTTGATATGATGATCATGAAACCAAGGCTAAGTATTGTTTTAGTTAATTCTAAAGGATTTTCTAGTAATCAAAGTTTGATAGAGTAAGGGTTGTTATAGCATAAATAGTGAACACAATTTAATAGTTCAACTTACTGACTTTAGAGCTAATGATAGTGGTCTTTATAGAGTTGCTAATCTAATAAAACTTAATGCTTAGCATGTTAAACCCTTAAATTCTTTGCAATTATAGAACATAAGACTATCATCTTTCATGCATATGCAAGTTTGGTCTAAGTTGCATTTTATTGGAACATATTTGTGTTTTTTAATATTCAAATATTTTTTATATAAATATTTTATTATAAAAAAATATATTTTTGCCTAAACACCCCCATTGCTGAGCCCAAACGGATTGGGTTACATCGACCAAAAAGGACACAAGCCTTTGGGACCCAAAGGCCAAGAGCCTGATTGAAACTGAGATGAGTCAAGCCTGAGTATCGTTTAAGTAAGGTTATTGTTGCCATCGATCTTTGAGGAGGCTTAGACAAAATGAGTTAGAGTAAACGTGTTATTTAATTTATGTAACTTAGGTCATGTCAGACCTATATGCACACGTTGGTGACTCAGGAAATGACCTCTCGAGAACACCAGGAGGTAACCAACCCCATTAGACTGATAATAATATGTAGTAGATGTATTGTAAGCACAAAACACTTAAGTAATTTTGTAATATGGGACTGAAGATAAGCTTTGTCGAACCTGAGATTTCTTCACAGAATGATCACACATTTTCATGATCGAATGGTTTAGATTGTACCTATATTTATGAATAGTCTTTTATATTTAGTCTTTCATCTGTAATGCTTGATGAAACGATTGAGATGCTCTCTATCTTTGTGAGCAGTAACCTCATCATCGTTACCATCCATCCATCTTTCGAATCCAACACTTCAGATCTCATCTTGTTGTGAGTAGATCTAGACCCTTTATCATTTAAGCCGATTAGAAGGTTGTCGCTCCATTCGCGTAATTAGATGACAGCTGTATCGTCTTCTCTTCTATAACATTTAGCTTTTTGATAAGCAAATTCTACTCATTAGGCAAGTTATTTTTAGAGTTTTTCATTTCAATTATAAATAGTGATTATTTACTAAACATAAAAACTATTAAATTATGCTTCAAAATTTTCATACAAGTCCTAGTGAAGTTCAAACTATAAGTAAAAAATTTTGATGCAATTACAGAAGCTACAGACTTTTGTCGATCTTTATTTTTCTGTTTTCATTCATAATCATTTAACATTTTTTTGGTGACATCTACTTCATTCATTAGTAGTGCCACTCTTATTTAAAGAATTAATGTGTCGGAATTTTGTATGTAAAAAATTGTAAAGCTTTGAATTTTTTTCTAATAGCATAACTTTTTTCGATTTTTGTGTCTCATTGGAGCATCGATGTATATTTGGTTTACACTTACCAGCTTTATCAAAAGAGAGTGGTTAGTGGAAGCTTTATCAGGGATCAAGGGTGGATGTAGGCAGCGGTTTTGGTTGAACCACCTAAAACTCTTTTCTACATTTCATTTGCTGTTGAGCAATTTTACTTTGTTGTTAAAAATAAAAATATTTTTAAGCTAAAAAATTTTTCTTCTAATTTTCAAAATTAAAAAAATTTATTGAATGCACAATTCACCTCTCTCCTCTTGTTCGTTTTACCTCTCGTGTTTTGCAACAAAACACACTGATGCATTGACCAACACCACAAGCACACACGAATAAGTACAGATGTAAACATGCACTTATATGCACACACATACACATAGTTGTGCGGACACACACACACAATCACATGCACCTACACATGCATGCACATGCATAAAGTATGTACGCACACACGTACATGTAAACACGTGTGCATGCACTAACACACATATGCCCATGCACACAAGTGAGTGCACATATCCATACGTACATGCACAGACATGTGCATACACAAAAGCAAACACACATGCAAACACACATACACACACTTGCACACATACTAACACACATAGTTATGCTCGCATGCTCACAAGTGTACACGTGTGTACACATACACAAACAACCACCCACAAATGCACACACATAGACACACACACACACAAATGCATGCACACAAGCATACATGCATGTCTCCACCCACACACATAAGCATACACACACACACACATACACTCACACACAAATGCAGACTTGCACATATACACTCACATGCAAACACACGCACACACACACATATACACACAAACACACACATGCACACACATATAAAAGACAAACCCACAAAAGTGTAGGCATGCACGCACATGCACTCACACGCATACTCAGACACATATATGCAAACAAATATGGACACACACGTGCACACACACACACATACACAAACATGTACATGCACATACACAGACACATCCACACATTCAATGAAGCATACATGCACAAACACACTCAAACATGCACACACAAATATATGCACCCACATTCACACCAAGAGACACACACAACACACTCACATGCATGCACACATGGACACCGAAATGCACATGTCGAGACACATGCACACACACACAAACATAAATATGCTTACATACAAGCATAAGTATGTAGACAGACACACTTGTATATGCACATGATAACACATTTACACACACACACATTCATGCACACACATGCATATACATTTTTGCACAGATAAAACTACAAACATGAATGCACAAGCACATGTGCATGCATGAACACAAGCACACATGCACACCAGTGTGGATGCACATACATAATACCTGCACACACATACGCACACATACAAACACGTGCCCATGCAAGCATGCACATGCATATACACACACATGTGCATACACATGTTTACGTACACACTTACACCCACACACATGCATACCCACATAAACATGCACACAACTCACACACACACACACACGTGTGGGCACATGTGCACACAAAAATATAGACAAGCACACACACACATGTGAACAAGCATGCACACATGCAAACATTTATATCCATGCACACATATTCATAAGCACACACACACATATGCAAACCCTCATATGCATCCATGCATGCACTTCTACACACATGCATGAATGAATTCAAATATGCATGCATCTACACACACAAGAATGCACAAACACAAAAGTACACAAACACGTACACTGACACAGCCACACAAATATACACATGAATACCTTTGCAAACACAAATGCACATCCACACACATGCACATAAGCACTCATATATATATGTAGACACACAAACACACAAACACATGCATACCCATAATGCTCACACAAGGAAATGCATGTACACACAAATGAATATGCAAATATAGGCACAAAAGTGTACCAAAAAACATACACACACAAACACATATGCACACAAATGTTACATGCACATGCATATGCATACATACATACATATGCATAGACACACACACATGCATATGTATACACGCATGCACAAACACACCCACACTCATACAAACACTAGCACACATGTGCACACATACACAAACACACACTTAAACACTCTCGTATGCACTTATACACTCACATGAGTAGCCACACAAACACACACACTCGTATATACACAAGCACATGCACAAACACGATCAAACATAGCCTCACACACATATACATCCACATACACTAGAACAGACATTCCCACATGCAAAAAATGCACATACAACCACACCTATACACTCACATACACACACACATACACAAAGACATAAGCACGCACAAATGCAAACACATACAAATCGATGCACTCACACACAAATACTTCACGCACATACACATGCACACACACAAACATAGACTCATGCCCACAAACACCAACACACATGCATGCATGCACACAAACACACACACACACATATACACAACCACAATAACAAGCATGTACAAGCACATACACACACACATGCACTTAGATGCACACACACGCACACACATAGGCACACACATGTGTACATCTACACACATGCACATATACAAACACATCAACACAAACACACACGAAAACATAAACATGCATAAACCATGCACACACCCATTTACACATAGGCACATACACATGTATACACACAAGCAAATACATACATAAAAGTGCACACACACATCCACAGAAGCACACACATATACACACATGTGTACACCAATGCACACACAAGCACATGCATATGCACACACACTTGCACAAATGCACACACACACATGCATCTATAGTGATACTATGCTTGCACACACATAGGCTCATGCGCATGCACTCATGCATGCACAGACTCGGGCACTCTCACACACACATGCACATGCATGCACATACACACATGCACACCCATGTACACACACATGCACACAAATACACACATGCATCCACATGTACAAGCTTGCACACATTCACACATAAAGACACACATGGACATATATGTACAAGCACATACAAAAGAGCACACATATACACACACAAATGCACATATGCACATACACACAAGTACATGCTTACACACACATGCAAATCAACACACATATACTCACATGCATGCACACACAAGCACAAAAACATGAACACATACATGCACAAATACATGCACACATACAAATGTTGATAACCTAAACACACATGCATGCATGCATGCACACACTCACATGCACATACACACACACATGCAAACACACACATGCTCACCCATATACACACACCCATGCATGCATACATACACACACAAAATGACACACACATACCCATGCTCATACACAAAAACACACACACCCACATATATGTACATACAGACACAAATAACTAGACATGCATACACACACACAACTACATGCAAAGACAAACACATGCACACACATACACAAATACATATTAACACATGTACATACACACACATGCAAGCACACCCATGCACAAACATAAACACACAAAGTCACACATCTATAGATGCACTAAAACACACACAAGCAAAAGCACACAAATACATGCACACACACACACACATATGCACCAATGCACATATGCACACACATGCACTACATAAATAGTGACACATGCACACACACACACACACATGCACACATGCACACACAAAAGCATAAACACACACATAAGCACACACAAACATGCACATACACATATGCACAAACACATGCACATATATATGGACACTTACATATGTACACACTCACATATGCATACATAGACACACACATACTTGCAAATGCACATGCACATACACACAATCACGCACAAATACACACATGCACAACACATGCTCATGCACACACACACGAAGACAAAGACTCGCATGTGCACGCCGACACATACGGGTGTCTCCATGCACACTCACACACACCCACACATACAAACACACACATGCAAGCACACTTAAAACACACACCTCAATATACCCTTACACCCACACACGTGAACACACTCACACATCCACATGTGCACAGACATGTGCACACATGCACACATACACACTCACACATGCGTGCACACACACCCACAAACAAAAATCTTCCACACACACAAAGACACACACAAACACATGCATGCATACACAAACACACATACACACATAGACACATCCATGCACATGCACACACAAGTAGAAAACATACATAAGTACCCATGTGCATGCACATAGTTATACACACACTCTCACACACAGATAAACACACACACACACACACACACACACACACATAAACACTTGCATGATTTGAACTCACACTCAAACACACACTTATACAAATACACACACACGCACACACTCATGCACATGCATGCTCACATGCACACATAAGGAGACACACTCACACATAAATAGACAAGAGCATAGCCACACAAACTTGCACACAAACATGCAACCATGCACATGCACCAATAAATACACATACGTACTCACACACACACACACCCTAATGAATATAGGAACACATGCACAAGCACACACACACACGAACAAAGACACACAAGCACACACGCATGCACACAATCGCATACACACATGTAAGTAATGCACACACAAACACATACACAAAAACACACTCACATACACATATACATGCACATGCACACTCGCTCATATAGTCGTACAACACACAATCATGCATGAAAATGGGCTCACAAACACACTCATGCAAACATCCACATAAGCATGCATACACACACTTACAAGCACACACACAAACATGCTCACACATATATATGCAATCACAAACACTTCCTCACATGCACACACACAATCACACGAATGCACATAGATACACACACATTCACAAACATAGTATATACAAGCACAAGCATATGTACACACTCAGACACAAACACACACAAACATGCACAATCACACAAGCAAGCACACATACGAAGACACACACATGTACACACACACACACACACACACACACACACATATATATATATATATATATATATATATATGCACACACACATACACATACACACCAACACACTTATGCATACAAATGCACACACACATGTATATACACACACATGTGCAACCTTGCACTCACATACACACACACGTTTACCCATACACATACAAATGAATATACACTCGTACAAACACAAACTTGCATATGCAAATGTGTGCACATGCATGCTCTTGCATGCATATGTTTATGCACACACACATTCACAAACATGAACACACACACATGGACATACTCTAACACATAACACACTTATGCACGCACACACACATATACATGCACACAAACACATGCACATTCACATAAACATGCAATTAGTTCAACACGAATGAGCACACAGATGCATACACGTTTGCAAGCATAAACACACAAACAAACTCACATGCATGCATACATACAAATGGATATGTGCACACACACACACAAAAAAATGCATACCTACTTATGGTTACAACATGCACATAAATGAACAAATGCATACGTACACTTACACACACATAAATAAATAAACATGCACACACACACACACATGTATAGACACAAACACACACATAGATGCAAAAACATGCTCACGCACACAAATACATACACCCACTTGCACACAGATTCACACACCCATGCACATGCACACCCACACAAATCTAGACACATGCATGCATCAAAACACACACACACACATGCACACACAAGCACACACACACAGATGCCCACATGCACTCATGGACACAAACACACACAACCATGCACATGTATACACATAAGGGCACACATATAGATGCATAAACACAAACACACACACACAAATACCAACATATACATATTCACACACATGAATGCACAAACACACTTGCACTTACAGACAAGCACATTTGCACACATGCATGCATAAGCACAAATACATGCACCAATACATGCACATAAGCACACACGCACACATAAACATGCAAACTCAAATGTAAAAATAACTCATGCACACACGCACACATATTCTTCTCTTCTGCACACAAACATCCACAAATACATGCATACACAAATACACACACACAAGCATTAGCACACACACTTGCACACAAACACACATACACACACACTAAGCCACACACACAAGCAAAAACAATCATAAACATACATGTGCACACTCACATATTCACACACACACAATCACACACATGTATATTAGCATATGCACACACACATATGTGTCCACGTGCACACATGTTTAGGCACACATGCACATACAAACACCCACACACACCTACACACATGAACACACACATGGACGACACATACACACATGGACGACACATACACACATGTGCACATGTACACATGCATAGAAATTCACACACAAGCACATAAGCACACACACGCACATACGCTATATACAAACACAAACCCTCACACAAGTGTGTAGACACACACATACACAAGCATGCACATTTGCATATGCATGTATACACACACTGACACATACACACATGGGCATAGCTACATAGACACACAAGAACTTGCATATAAAGACGCACACATGCTCGCACCCAATCACACACACAAAAATGTAAGCACAAGCACATGCACACGCATTGATGCAGTCACCTACACACACTTGTTTGTGCATGTAAACACACAAATGCATGCACCCACCCACCCACCTAGTCACACACATGGACACATACACCTACTCCCCCTATGCACATGAACACTGGTAGTAACATATGTATGCACACACATATAAAAACATGCACACACAGACACACACTTGCACACACATACACACACATTCACATACGTATGAAAACATTCCATAAAAGCACACTAGCATGCAAATGTAACCACATACATGAAAATACATGCTCTCACAAATACACACACACATGAAAACGTGTATAGATACAGACGCACACATGAAACGATGCACACATGCACAACATACACATGCGGACCCACCTACACATGCAAAAGTACATACAAAGGAACATGAAGACATGCACACACTGATGCATAAAACATACACATGCATAAACACTCGTAGACAAATACACACATGCACACAAGAATTCATGGGAACTTGTACACACAATAACATGCAGTAATGCACAATACATACACATGCAAACATACACACTCACTAACACTTACATGCAAATGTACAAACAAGCTGGCACACATACATGCAAACACATGCACATGCTCTTAAACAAACACATGCTTATTTACACACACATGCATGCACATGTACACATGCACTTGCTTGCATGCATGCATAAATGCACAAACATGCGTTTGCATCCATATACACACATAGAAGCATGTGTGAACACACACACAAATGGACACACACAAACAAACACAAAACCACAAGCACACTGATATGCATGCACACACACACATACATACATGCCCATACACACACATACATGCATACACATAAGCACATCACACAAATGCACACATGCACACACTAACTTGAACAAAGACACACACATGCATATACATGCACATACACTCATATGCACTCATAGAAACACACTTAGACATACACAGATACCCACACATAGACACCCAACATAAGTACAGACACACACATACATGCTTGCAACATTCACATACATGTACACAAACATACATGCACACATAAATGCACACATATTAGCACAACACACATGCACACACTAGAACACACAAATGCACAAAATTATGCATGTGCACACACACCCACAACCACACACTCACATACAAATACATACACAAAAACATATACACACATGCATGCATGCACACATACACAATGTTGCACTCCCACGCACACAACATGTACACATACACACACACATAAACACCTGTGCACTTGCACACCCATATACACACACATGTACACACACAAACATGCAAACACACACGTGCACATACATACCCACACAAACATGCACACACATGCATACAAAAGAACACACACTTGTATAGAAGCATGCACACACATGCATACACAAGCACACACATTCGCACAAACACACAGACACACACATATACAAATACATACACACAGACACATAATGCATGTTTGCAGAAACACTCACAAACATATGCACAATACATAGATGCATGCACACACACCCCACACACACATGTACATGCATACACACACATACACACATATAGACATACGAACACAAGCCCATGCACAAAGACACACACACATACACATGTATACACAGATGTGCACACATGAGCCCACACACACTCATAGAGATAATCACACTGAAATACATAGGAACAGACATGCACGGGCATATGAGCACATATAAACACACACGAGCATTCACACATGTGCACTAGCAGACATATGTGGGCACATACAAAAACACACACACATGTACCAACCCATGTACAACACATACGTGCATGCATACACACAAGCATGTACAAGCACCTACTCATATGCACACGGTTATGCACACTCACATATACACAAGCACACATACATGCACATCCACATCTACACCTAGATGCACACACATATGCACCTACACACACAAGCACACATGGACAAACATGCACAGACACACCCACACACACACATAAATATGCATACACATGCAACAAAGATAGTCATGCAATCACACGCATGCACACAAATACAAACACACACACACATACACACACCAATTAGCAAGCAAACACACACTTATATACTTATGCACCCACACACAGGAATGCACCCACACTAGTGCAACACCCACATGCACACATTGAAGGACACACAAATGTGCCCACAGAGGCACACACACATATGCACACACAAGCACACACAAATGTACATAGATGCACACACATAAACAAGTATACTCACACACACATGTAGATATACACATATCCATGCACACACACTTGCATGCACATGCAGACATGCTTACACATTAACATGCACATATGCATAGACATGAACATGCCCACACACACACACACAAGTATGCACACATGCAGACAGACACACACACATACACACTCACACATCGACATGCGCAAGCAAAAATCGACAAGCAAACATGCATAAATACACACATGCATGCAAGCACATACACACATGCATCTTAACATAATAATGCACACACACACACTTACAAATACACACATGCACTCACATGCTCATAGACACATACATATGCTCACATGCACTCACACATGCACAAACTAATGCACACATATGCACATATACACACACATATATAAGCACACACACACATACACACTTACATACACACACACATGCACATACACATGCCAATGAGCATAGACACAAATACATTAACACACATGGACATAAAAATTAACACAAACATAGACATAAATTCATCTATTCACACACACACAACCACACTTGCACAAAAAAACCAAACAAATAACCACACACACATATGCACACACATAGACATACACACATAAATGCCCAAAATCACTCACATGAACATGCATGCATACATAATCACACACAAACAAGTACAAACGCACACAAACACATATGCATACACACTTATATGCACATGCACACACACAAGTGCAAGCACAAGCACACATGCATTCACAAGTCCACACACATAGATAAACACTCACACAAACATATAGGCATGAACACACACAAACAGACATGCAAACACACACATACCTACACCTACACAAACATGCACACACACACACACACACATAAGGACATGTACACATGTATGCATGCATGCACATACTCACACATAGATGTGTGCACACATGCATGCAAAAACACATGCACATAAGAAGAAATGCACAAAAACACACATGTAAATAGGCAAACAAACAAACACACATACACACACGTAGGCATGCACACACACACACACATGGTGTACACAAACATGCTCACACATATGCATGTACAAACACTTGAACACCAACACACAAATGTGCATACACGTACACATGCACACATTCATGTACTCATGCAAACACACACACACAGCCACGCATGCACAAGCACACACACACACACATATACACAAACACACATAAAACACATGCACACACAAACACACATGGAGATTACACATTCATAAATGCACATGCACATGCAAACACAAACAAACCCACACACACTCGCTTGCATCGACTTCCACACACATGATTGCGCACACACAATCGTACACATGCATACACACACATATGCACACAAATACACATAAGAGTATAGAGGTAGACACGTGCACTCATGGAATAAATGAATAAAAGACTAAATGCATGCATAATCAAACACACCCACATGAATACACATGTACATGCGCATAGATACACACATGCACACTTATACACATACACCTGCTAACACACACACTCACACCCACACACATGCATAAATGGACACACAAGAACACACAACACACTCAAACACATTGATATTCCCATGTGCATGCTCAAATACAAACATAAGCACACACATGCACTCATACATGCATACATGCATGCAAATTGACACACATGTACACCCAGACAAATGCACCCACATGCTTTCACGCTCGCACAATAGAATACATGCATGAACTCACACACACACACACACACAAGAACACACGTTAACATACATAAACAACATAAGTGCACACATGCACAAATGCACTCACATACAGACACACACTTATGCACACACATGCACATGTACCCCACACATAACCATACACATAGGCATAATCATACATGGACACGTACACTTGTAGGCATTCACATGCACCTATATAAGCTTATAGACATGCAAACACATAGGCATAAATAGATACACAAAGCACTTGCATATGCACTCATATACAGGCACATGTACTTACACAAACATGACACTTACACCCACACTGACACACACATGCACGTAAACACACACACATACACTTGCACAAGTATGTACACACACACACACATAAATACACACATACGTACATGCATATATACACTCACACACACACTGCACATACATGTGCACCAAAAAACAAATATAGCTAAGCATGCATGCACACATAGAAAAAAATGCTCACACACATATAAATGCATAGACACATACATACACCCATACACATGTAGAAATTCACACACACAAATGGGCACACAAATGCACATGCACACACGTACACACGCACACATAAATGCACACATGCAAGAACAAATGTACGAACACATGCAAACACAAAAATATGCACACACACACACACAGACACACATGCACATACTCACAAATACACACACTTACAGACATATACATACACAAACACACAGAAGCACAAATACACATAGTCATGTACACACATGCACACACACATGCAAACACACACGAGTGCACACAAATACATGCACTCACATATGTGCACTTACAAATGAACACAAATGGACATAAATGCTCACATATATATGTAGACTCACACACATGCACATGTACACACACATACACGCAACATGCACACACACATGCACAAACAGATACATATACAAATCCACACTGAAAAAAACACATGCACATATGTATATACACATGCACACACACACACATAAATCCACACACTCAGACATGCATACACATAGACACACACATACATGTACACACATATGCACACACACATGCATACAATAAGGGCACATATACATACCCCAACACACATAGGCATGCACGTATGCAGGCATACACAGGCCTACTAAAATACATGTATACAGACACATGCACATATATGCACAACTGCACAAACATGCATCCACAAACACACTCACACTTATGGATGAACACATGCATACACACAAATACACACGTATGCACACACATACACATTCACATATGCATGCATGCCCACCCACACATACATGTACACACAGACACACACACACATGCACACACCAACACTTACATGTACACACACATCCATGCTCACACACACATGCACACATAGACACATACATGTGCACTCACACATGACACACATGTAGACACAGACAAACATACACACACTTACACACATGCATGTGCAAAGCCACACATATGCACCCCCTCCCCCCCACACACAGAGGATCGTGTATGCACATGCACACACACACACAAGCACACATGCACACATACAAACACACACAAGTGTACACACTTGTGCACATGTGCACACACACAGGCTCATGTAGTCACACACAAACACATCAACAACAACACACATGCTCACATGCATGCATAACACAAATATATGCACACTAATATGTACACACATACACACACATAAACACATCAATAGAAGTGCACACACTCCCATGCATACATGCTCACATACATACATGCACACATGCAAACATACACACAGACACCAACACATATGTAGGCATGCACATACACATGCACACATATAAGTGCATGCACAAAAGCATACAAGCAAGCACCTAAACACAAAAAAAAACACATACCCACACACACATATGCATGCATGCACGTGCAAACACATGCAAACATGCATACACATTTACATATGCACACACAATAAAAACATGTGTACAAACATGTGCAAATACACACACACACTTATGCATGCAAACATATGCATATGAATACTCACAATCATACATGCAAACATGTAGAGACACACACATAGACATATACATATGCACACACACAAATGACCATGCATAAACATGTACATAGACAAGCACACACTCATAAGTGCATATGCACATATGCATACACCTACAGATGCATGCACAAGTGCATACCAACACACACTCACACCTATAGACACACATGCAAGTGCCCATGCACACACTTAGACACTTATACACACAAACATGCTTATACACACAAGCATATAGACAAATAAAGACATGTACACAAAAACACGTGCACATGCACACATGCACAAACTACGTGCATGCACACGTGCACACATGCATGCACTAACAGACACCCATACACTCATGTGCACACACACAAACATACACATACATAAATATATGCACTCACACACTCACACACACACATACACACTCAAACATAGGCATGCACACATGCTCTTATGTGTACATAGACACTCACACATGCACAAATGCAACCACACACATACACTCATGCTTAAAACACACATGCATGCAC